>CM040974.1:18226813-18843646 GCA_022985045.1 Macadamia tetraphylla | reverse complement strand
GAAAAGAAGAGAAGAAGTAGGCAAAGGGTCGGGGTGGTTCCACCCACACCCCATTTTGGTGGGGGTTGGTTTAGATATCCAATGGTTGTGACCTTTTTAGCTCAAATTGCAAGTATTGCGGTTGAGCTTTTTCAAACATTTCTCCCATCAAAATACGCCCTTTTCAGAAAAACAAAACGGGAATATTAAGAACCATTGGTAGACCAGATTGGTCAACAGTCAAAGGTCAAAACGCCACATTAAGTTTGACCGTCCGCTGATTCTGCTTTCTCCAAGCTAATTTTATGATTCTTATCTCCTCCTTCCACTCATTCATCTCTAAGTCGAGAAGAAAACAGAAACGGACTTTAAAGATAGATCTGCTTGCCCATTCAAGCAACTCTCTTTTTCTCTGGTTAAGCATGGATGCCAAAACAGGATACGAAGAGTTAATGTTGCCGACGCCCATCAACGGTTCGGATGCATTGACATTTGGGTTCAGAAGCAAGAGAGTGGATGCCGAATGCATACGAAGGACTGGAGTCAGTAGAGGTATCTTTTATGGAGATGATCCCTTCAAATTTGTGGAACCAGTTTTCCTGATCCAGCTCATCATAGGTTCTCTCCTCACAAATTTCTGTCAACTCCTTTTCAAGCCCTTGGGCCAAACTTCCATTATCAGCCAGATCATGGTATATATATCTATAAGTCTCAATATCAATTAATTGAATTCCCTTTTTCAATTCCTTTCCCTTAATTACGTTTCTGCTTCCTTTCTCAGGCTGGTTTTATTGCAGGGCCTTCAGCTCTTAGCCGAAACACAACCGTCAGGTTAAAGTTATTCCCACGACCAAGCAAATACGTACAGGAAACCTTGTCTTTGACTGCCTGTGTATTCATCTTCTTCCTTGCCGGAGTGAGAATGGACATAGGCACGATCAAGAACTCGGGAAAGAAAGAATGGTCCATCGGCATCATGACACTCATCGTTCCGTTAGTGTTAACCCTGCCCACCTCCATTTTACTTAAGAATGTCCTTACCCTCGATAAGGCTTTCAAAGATGGCGTCGAATCGATTGGATGTCTCTATGCTACCACTTCCTTCCACGTCGTGGCTAGTTTCCTACACGAGCTCAAACTACTCAATTCTGAACTGGGCCGCCTAGCCATGTCTTCTTCCATGATCAGTGTCCTGATTAGTTGGATCATGGTAGATATTGGCGTGACAATCAAGCAAACCATGTTGAAGGGAGATGGAATGGACGTGATCTTCAAGTTGATGGCATGTAGCTTGGTCTTGGTGACCTTCATCTACTATATTTTACGACCCATCATGCTTTGGATGATCCGACAGACGGAGGAAGGGAAACCCATCAAACAGAGCTACATTTATTCTATTTTCATCATGGTTCTAGGCTGTTGTTTTGTGAGCGAGTCGTTGGGCAAGCATGTGGCCCTCACGGCGGGATTTGTGGGCATCTGTGTTCCAGGCGGGCCACCTTTGGGTTCGACGTTGGTGGAGAAGCTTGAATGCTTCGTAACGGCTGTACTGTTGCCGCTTTACTTAATTGTGAATTTCGAGGATGTTGATTTGTATCACATCAAACCTCTCCCTTTCTTCACTATAGAACTTCTATGCCTGGTTGGAACCCTGGGCAAATTCATTGGAACCCTAATTCCTTGCTTCTACTTCGACATTCCATTTAAGGAATCTATCTCGCTCGGGCTAGTGTTGAGCACTCTTGGCTTGCTTGATCTTCAGTTTTACAAATCCGCACAGCTGCTTGGGGTAACTCTCTTCCTTTCTCTTATTCTCCCCATGTATCTATCCTCTCTTCCTTTCTCTACTTCTCCCCATATTTTATTGGGTGAATGGAAATTATGTTAAAAAACAAAAAAGAAAATAATAACAGACAAGGCTATCAAGGGAGAAGACCCTAACCAAACCAAACCAAACCAAACCAAATCAGAATAGGGCCTAAACTAAGCCCAGGGGAAGGAAGAGAAACAACATAAAAGAAAAGAGGGGTGGGGAGAGAAATAATCAGAAAAGATAAACTGATGATAGACTACAAAAGGGGAAGGGACGAAAAACAGACAACAAAGAGAAGGAGAAGGAACAACAAAACTAGGGGGGAGAAATAAGATGAAGGTCCCACGCCAAAGCAAGAAATCTATGTCTGTTTGTATTAGGACAAACAGCACATTTGTGGAGAATTTTATTTCTAACCTCAAAAGATATAGCATCCTTGATCATTCCAAAGTGTGCAAAGAGGAAGTCCATCTTCTTTTGTTTCTTTTCCACCAGATATGGTAGATCGCAGCACTAAAGTCCTAATTGTCACATGAGGTTTTACCTCTTTTTTTTTTGGAATCCCTCCCCATTTTCTCTCAAATTGAGGATAGATCTAGGAGAGGTCCATAGCTTTCAAAGAATACCATCTTAAATAGATTTAGAGAATGCATAATCAAAAAAAGAAGTGCTCTACACTTTCAACTGAATTCCAAAAAAGACAATAGTTAGGAATAGAAATATTCCTATAGATAAGAAAATCTTGGGTAGGAAGAGAATTAGTCATTACTTTCCAAACAGTGGGAATGGAAGAGGAAAACCAAACAGTTCTAAACCAAGGGACAGGTGAAGCTTTCGACATAACAAGACTCCAAAGAGAAGTAGAAGAAAATGAAAAGGAGGAGTTAGCAATCCATTGAACCACATCACCACTACCCCTAGATCTCAATCAAATATTCGGAAACTTACCCCACACCTCAACAAGAGAATGAGAAGTATCCAATCCTGGAACCCAAACCCCATTCCAAAGGAAGGAGGAAACCTTTGCTAATCTATCAAACCCCGTGTTAATTACATATATATATATATATATATATATATTGATGGGTTAGGAAAATGTACTAAATGCATGGCCCTAGTCATTTATACATATTTTTTTAGAGGATTTTTTCCTCTTAAGAGTTTTAATAGAGAAAACCACAAATTTTCAAAAGATGGTGTAAAAAAATCATGAGAGAAAGGGTATGAGGATAAAGGAAACAATTGAGGGACATGGACGGAGATGGGTTTCGGTTCGAGGTGTAATTTATCCATTCTTCTACGATCCTTTCCAATGGGGAGAAGGGAGTGAGAGACATACGGAATAAGGAGATAAGCTACATCAAGAACTAATAAAAAAAAATGAGATTCAATCACCTTATCTGAAAAAGCTGAAGCGCAGACTAGGGCTTTGCCTTTGTTTTAATGTTCCTAAATGCTCTATTGAAGAAGAGGAGACTTCTCGCTCTGTGTTCACACCCAAAACCAAATATTCATAGAGCAAAGAAAAACTGATTAAGGCTACTTGTTGTGCTTACTTTTTCTCTATGCCTGCTCACTTTGTTTCTTAATTTCTATGTTGAACATTGGTTCTTTGATTACTCGTCTTGGTACTTTTTTGTGTAAGAATCTGTATTAATTAGGTCTTTGAGAAGTGCCAAAAAACTGAAATTTAGATGCCAATTTTGCCAACAATCTGTTCAATCCTAGACATGAGAGATATTATTGGGGATACACTAAGAGAGAGAGGAGATTAAAAAAATGACAAGAAATAGTCTCCCAGGATTCCTTTTTCTTTTTACCGTAAGTTGGTAGATTTCTAACTAATTAAGAAGAAGATATCTCTTAAGAAAAGAAAAGTAAGTTAGTAGATTTCTAAACCAATTTTTTTTTTTTTTAAGGATTTCTAACTAATTAGGAGAAAGAGAGAAAAATCTTAAGGAATGAAACGTGTAATGTGAGGAGTGTGTGTAGAGTTTCCTAAAACTGAAAGGGGTTTTTTTATTATTTATTTGTTTGTTATAAATTTAAAAGTTAAACACAAGGGTACCAACAATTTTTGAAAAATAGAAAAGAATGAGAAAACTATAATAATTAAGAGAGAGAATGTATTTAAATAAATAAGAAGGGTAAAATAGTCAAGGAAAAGATTTGCCACTTCGTGCTTTTATATAATAGTATGACAGTATGATATGATATATATTTAATATGTTAAATCAATATTGTACATTAAATATAAATTATGATACTCTCAACGCTTGACCCTTAACTTGCATACGTCTACATATGTATTACATATTTTTTGCATATATAAGGTAGGACCAAGTACAACCCGAGGTCTTAGCCCAGGTCCAACCCAATCCAACCACAACCCTAGGCCAAAAATATCTAAACCTAACCCAGACCCTGAAATTTTTTGGCAACCTCGGGCTGGCCAGGCCAACCATACACTGCTAATAAGGCATGCCATCTTAGATCCCTTCCAGGTTGAGTCATCTCAAGAACCTTTTGTCTCTCAAAGTATGTTTTAGACTTTTCTTGTCTAATGGCTTCTCATTTGTCAAAAATTGGTGTTACCCGGGTTGCAAGAATTTCTCTGCTACCCAGGCTCATAGCCAAAGAAATAGAGTAATCCATTCTCTTTTGGTTTACAAACAACCACTTAGGTTTTTGTATTTTCCAAAACAGCCTCCATGATTACATTTCTTTAGCTAGAGTAATCCATTCTCTTTTGGTTTACAATCAACCACTTAGGTTTTTGTATTTTCCAAAACAGCCTCCATGATTACATTTCTTTAGCTGCGAGCCCAGCCCAGGTAACAGCAGGAAACTTCCTGCAACGTAGCAGCAAAATTTTTAATCCAACTTTCCAATGGAATCTCTCTCTCTCTCCCTCTCACACACACACACAAAACAAGACTAACACTCATTCTTCTTTTGTGCAGTTTATCGATAGCTCAACTTTCGGGGCAATGTGTATATCTATAATAATGGTGACAGGTTTCGTTGCGCCTTTGGTTAGAGTGATTTACAATCCATCACATAAATACAGAGGCTACAAGAAACGGACCATTCAGCACACTAATCTCCATGCTGAACTCCCAATACTTGTCTGCGTCTACAACCAAGAAAGTGTTCCTGCCCTTATCAACCTCCTCAAGGCCACCCACCCTGTCCAAGACTACCCCATGGCCATCTACCTCCTACAGCTCATCGAGCTAGTCGGTCGTTCAGCCCCACTTCTCATCCCTTATCTTCCTGGAAAAATCATGGAATCTCAACGCTCCGGGCGTGCCATTTTCAATGCTTTCAAAATCTTCGAGCGCAATAACCCAGGAGTGACCACCATGCAGGCCTTCACAAGCATAGCCCCCTACGCTTCAATGCACGATGACATATGCACTCTCGCACTGGACAAGAGGGTTTCCTTCATCATCGTTCCCTTTCCCAAACAATGGCACCTCGATGGTGGGATTGAGTCGGTGAGTCGCAGGAACATCAACCAAAAGGTCCTCATGATGGCTCCATGCTCCGTCGGTATACTCATTGATCGTGGAACCTTGACTGGTCGTAGATCTATATTAGAAAGTTGGGCCTACTTGCGTGTTGCAATGATATTCCTAGGGGCATTGATGATCGTGAAGCACTATCGTTTGCAATGCGTATGGCCCAGCACCCCAACGTCAATCTCACAGTGATCCGGTTGATTCCGATGGGCGATAATCTGTACTTCATTGATGAAATAGAAAGGATGTTGGATGAGGAAGTGATCAGAGAGTTTCGGCTTGCCACTATAGACTACAGCGATCGTGTTCTCTATACAGAAGAGGGAGTGACAGATGGGATCGGAACTATCAATGTGATATTGTCCATTGATGACTCATTTGATCTCTTTCTGGTTGGGAGACGCCATGACAAGGATTCACCATTATTGGAAGGATCAGTGGAATGGGTTGAGTTTCCAGATATTGGATTCATTGGAGACATACTCATTTCAACAGATTTCAAGCACAGAGTTTCGATTTTGGTGGTGCAACAACATGGATTGGTATCTAAAGCTGAAGTTGCCTTAGGTAAAGCTAGACTTCGCCACCTTTCCGATGCTGACATGCCATGAAAACTTTTGTATAGTTTTAAATTTTACACAAAGCACCTAGACAAAATGGGAATGTGATACTAATGCTCTCATAGAAGACAGAGATATAGGAGAATAGATTAGGAAGAGAGATGATAGCAACTTAAAATTTACGGATTTTCAATTTCCATAAATCTATACTCAACAAAGGTTCAAGAGCATAGAATCAGGATGTTAGCGGTTCCCATCAATTCTGATTGATTTTTCTAGGGTATGTGATACAATAAATTCGGGCATCTTACTACCAGTGGTAAATTTCATTGATTTTCTGCTATTTACTGGTAAAATGAAATGGAAAAAATGACAAAAAATAAAGATCAAACATGAAACTGACCAATTCAACAAAAGATACAGAAATGGTTGGACGCCTGACCGTGGCTGTTTTCTCTTTCATATTAAATGGAAAAGGTTGAAAATACCATTGGTGTACAGTAAGCTAGCGCCATTTGTGTATTTCTCGATCTCTTCCACCCTTTGAAATGACTCCCTTTCCCCTCCTTGATACTTTGGTTACTCCAAAAACTGATTTCTATTATAAAGAGATCTCCATATGCTATTTGTCTTTTTTTTTTTTTTCCTTTTCTTTTAATTTCACTATTGGCTTGTCCACCTGTGATCAACTTCATATACAATGAGCAACATCTTCGATATTTTAGTCAATAAAATAGTTGCTGTCAATATAACATTGAAAAAAACCACTCATATAGGAACAAATGGATTATCATAATTAAGCAGAAAACATTGACCAAAAGCATTAGTGTCAAAAATTGATAGAATAAATAAGGATAAACATGAGATATCTAGGCATAAGATCACCTTAACTTCAACCTAAAAATAGCTCATCGATAGAAATAAAATGCATTAAATTAAATTAATATATTTAGCCATTCATCAACTATTATTTATCTATTTTCACTTGTCATAAACCCTTGAACTCAGTGTTATCTTCCTCATTTAGTTCTTATTCTTCATCGAATAGGATACTTGTTTCAATATCCTTATCATAACGTAAAATGACTGGATTTTGTGGAGAATCACTAATTCTCCCAGAAAGACGAGATGATTGGGAGAGTTCTTTTGCCGCACTCAAAAGATAGGGTATCGCATCATGCCACCTCTTATATGAGATAGCAGTTTGCGAGGATCTTTTTTTTTTTTTTTTGCATTGCCACTAATGCAAAAACATTGACCAACTTTGCCTAACCAATACCTCAAAGTTTGGCCATCTTATATTAGTTCTCTCACCTTTTGCAACACCCAAGACACGGCAAGTGTACTGGGCCCACCTAAGAGATCGTTGAGGGGTCTCCACCAAAAGATGACCTAGTACCAAAGGGTTTGGAAGATCGGTAAGGTTGCAGAAACTTTAATCCCTCATCGTCTAGAGGGAGGTTGTTGAACTAGTTGATAACATCTAGTCTCCTTAACATAGCACAACACATTTTAAAGCCTTAATGTTCATGGGTTAAAGAAGACAATATTGTTCCAAGGTTAATAAGGTCAGGGCGTTATAGGTGGTATCAGAGCGAACCCTAATTTAGTGTGGAGCCATAGTAGCCCCACCAAGAGACGGCTTTGTAACAAGGGGTTGGATGATCGATGAAGGTGTGCAAATTTTAGTCTCACGTCACTTAGGGGAGGTTGTTAGACTAGTTGACAACCTCTAGCCTCCTTAACATGGTACAATGCATTTTAAATTCTTGAGTTTTATGGGCCAAAGAGAAAATATTGTGCCAAGATTAACAGGGTTAGGGTATTACAAGTGGCATCAAAATAAAGAGAAGGGAGAAGGCACTCAATTGAGAACTCACCTTCCACAATCGTCTTCTCGTATTACCAAGCACGAATAAAATAGAATATTCACCTACTGCTTCTCGAACTACCCATTCCTTCATTAATCCACATATATAAAGCAAATGAACATTTAGCGGTGGAGAGAACAATAATCCATTTTTCTCCCACCTAAACATAGGTAATGGGCATGGCTTTTGATTGAAGTGTGAAGTTGTGAGTAGTTAGTTTGTTAGTAGAGCACTCTAAAGTCTAAACCGATTCAACTGTCTCTGATTCAGTCGACTTCTTACCATGATACTTATGCACAACCACAATATGTTTGCAAACAAAAAAAAAAAAAAACTCTTAGGTCAGAGAGGCAGGAATCGATTGATATAAGGTAAAATGGCTATTAGACTAGTTGATAACCTCTATCCTCCTTAATATGGGATAATATATTTTAAAACCTTGAGGCTCATGGGCCAAAGAGTACAATATTGTGTTATAGGGCTAAGGCAATACATGTAGTATCAAAGTAGACTCCAATAGTGTGTGGGCCACAACGGAAAGACTGTGCCCAATGAGGGAAAAATGTGACACCTTAAGATACGATAAGTGTACTAGACTCACCTTAAGAGATTTTTTAGGGGTCTCCACCAAAAAATGACTTAATATCAAGGGTTTGGAAGATCGATAGGGTTGTATAAACTCTTGTCCCACATCGCCTAGGGAGAGGTTGTTGAGTTAATTTATAATCTCTATCCTCCCTAACATGATCGGTGCATTTTAAAGTTTTGAGGCCCATTGGCCAAAAAATACAATATTATACCAAAGTTAAGAGGGTCGAGGCATTACAAGTAGTAACTGAGCAAAGAAGAGGGACAAGGCATCCAAACAATAGAGAACTCACCTCACACAGTTTTCTCATAGTACCAAACAAGAAAAAGATAGATAATACTCACCCTACCGCTTCTAGAATTACCTTTTTTTTATTGATCCACATATATAAAGCAAATAAACATTTGATAATGGAGGGAACCAGATCCATTCTTCTCCCACCTAAATATAGGTAATGGACATGGCTTTTGATTGAAGTGGATAGTTGTGAACAGTTAGTTTGTTAGTGGAGCACTCCAAAGTTCAAACCAACTCAATTCTTGCTAATTCAATCAACTAATTACCATGTTACTCACGCACAACCACCATATTAGGACAGAGAGTTGAGAATTAGTTGATATAAAGGTAAAATGGTTGTTGGGATGGTTAATGCCCTCTAACTTTCTTAACATGGCACAATGCATTTTAAAGCCTTGATGTTTATGAGCTAAAGAGGATAATATTGTGCTATGGTTAATGGGGTTGAAGTATTACACGAGGTATCAGAGCAGAATCTAACAATGTGAGGGCCATAATAGGGAGGCTATAGCTAAAGGGAAAGAATGTGACACCCAAGATACGACAAGAGTGCAATAGATCAGCCTGAAAGATCGTTGAGGGGTCCCATCAAGAGACAGCTTATTATCAAGGGGTTTAGAAGATCGATGATGTTGTGCAAACTTTAATCTCATATTACCCAAAGGGAGGTTTTTGGGATAGTTGATAACCTCTATCCTCTTTAATATGATACAATGCACTTTAAAGTCTTGAGGTCTTTTGGGAAAAAAGGATAATATTTTTCCAATGTTAACAGGGTCTGGGCGTTACAAATGGTATCAAAGAAAGAGAAGATACCTGACATTCAAATAATGGAGAACTCACACTTTACACAATCATCTTCTCGTAATACCAAATACAAATAAGATAGAATACTCACCCTTCTGCTTCTAGAGTTACACACTCCTTCATTGATCCACATATATAAAACAAATGAACATATTGTTGAATCCTGGTTAACACTAAGAGGGGAGTGAATCAGTGTGCCAAATCCTTATTCATTTTCTGACTGTACCCCTGATGTGAAAATCATTGTTGGTACTTCAACAGATATATATATATATATATATATATATATATATATGTAAGTCTTTTAATGTTGCCCAGAGCTTGCTATATGTATCACTAACAATTATTACTGTTGCACAGAGCCTACTCACATAAATAATATTGCTGCTTAAAGATGTCTTACAAACCCCACACAGTAATCATTGTCTCATACATACACAGTCGTATGCAAATCCACACTATACCACTAAGTGGCCAGTTCTACCAAATGTACACACCCATCCTGCAGTTAACTACTCCAATACATAAAGCAATGTGAGCATACATAATCACAACATAAGAGATACATGCTTTGCCAGTTACCTACATGCACGGAGTAATGCAAAATATCAGGCTCAGCATATATTCAATATTAATTATAACTTCACCCACAGCTAGGAAATGCATTCCCAATTTTCACCCTTGATAAACAAAGGCTAGGTATTCATCCTTATCTTTTTCAGAATGATCTGAGAGGTTGTATCCATGGTAATTAGGTTTAGGTTGTGGTAATGCTACCAAGGAACACAAAGTCCTTGTGTCCAGTACCCACTGAACACCAATTACGGAATAAAGTTAGGCTTATTACAATGCACTACATATAGTATAGGTCTATGGCAGTATAACATATCTAAGCATACATAGATGTATCTAGATAATATATGATAGATAAATACAAGGGTCGAGGATGCTTATAACCCTTGTCAATACTCGAGGATGTCTAGTAATGTTCGAAGATGTACTAGAAATGCCTCGGGTTCACTGGAACCTCCAACTAGTGTTGTAACCTGAGCTTAATAGTGTCTCAAACACCCTTGAAGTGGATTTGTATTGTAGACTCTCTCTCTCTCTCTCTCTCTCTCTCTCTCTTCTCCCTTCTTCTTCCTTTCTCTTTTATTTTTCTTTTCTTTCTCTTACTTGTAGAAGCTCCAAGATACAAAACTACCCCTTCACATAAGCTCAATATCACCAACGCATAAAGTGAAATGGAGTTGGGAATGCTTCAAGGAACCATGCAATGCTCTCCCATATTGTTCTCCTTCTTTTCTTTCTTTTCCTTCTTCGTAGAAGCTCACAAAACCTTAACAATGTAACACACACAATCCTTCTCCTTTTTCCTTTCTCTTTTGCTTCTTTCTTCCTCCTTCTTCTCTTTTCTCTTTTTATTGGCTACAACCAACGTTGCTTTTAGTAGAGCAATAGAAATACACAACCACCACCTTCTATCTCCATTAATGGGACTTAAAAACACTTCTCTTGGAGTAGAAAAAGTATTCAATGCATACACAAGAAGGGGGGATGCTCCTAAAAAAAAAAAACCATGGCAATTCTCTTCTCTAATCTCTTTTTTCTTTCTCGAATGAGATAGATCTTGCAAAAATGAAGAAATCCCATTTTGAATGAGCTCAATCGGAATTACTTAGAGAAAGATACGGCCTTGCAAAGATGGACCTCTCAAATCCTTCAAAATAGAATCTTTTGACTTTAAAGGAGTATCAGAGAAGCACATAAGCAAAGAGCTAATTTGAACCTTAAATAATTGATCGAGCTCGTCTCCAACGACTAATGCTCCAACTAGCATCCAACAATTGTTTCAAATGTGCCACCTGTCTTCTTCTGAATCCAACGATCCACATTGATTCACCGATATGCTTCTCACGTCCAACCACTAGAGAGAGAAATAAATCCGATCCATCCATCCTCCCTTCTAAACCCTCTCAAACTCTCCATCTATTTCCCTCAATCGTCAACCTCTCTTTCCCTCATTCTCTACCTTTTAAACCCTAACAAATATACTATGTCCATTACAATGAAGAGGATCGTTGGAGACTCTTAGAGTTTTTTAAGGGTTTTTTAAGAAGCCACAGTCATTGGAGATGAGCTCGATCCTTAAATAATAGCCTTGCGATTTGGGCAGAGTGCACTAGCACATTATATGGAGCAATAATTAATTTCATCCTTTAGATGTGCTTTATCCAATCACCAAAAGGTCTTCACCAAAAATGGCAATACTTTTTGAATTTTCATTCATTTGAGGAGGAATCTTCAATCAGGACTATAGACTAAGGAGATGTAAGGAGTGTATGGGATTCATTTCATAAGAAGCAATAAAGTTGCCTTAATGATGCACAAACAAAGAGGCTTGGGTATGATTCTGTATATCACATAGTAGGAAGAACACTACATATAGCCAATCATAGACCCGTGCAAGAAATCACTACCCTCCTTCACCAAGCTATGGGAGCCAACCGATTTGGATCTATCCATCAGATTCTGATCCAACGGTTTGAATGATTCTAGAAGTCAACAACACATTAACTCAAAACTATGGAGTATTAACTTCAAGAGACCAACATAAATGAATCTCTCATTTAGACAAATCAGCGAGCATCTTGAGAGCTCCCATTTACTTAGACAATATTTTGAAATCAACTCACATGCTGGCTTGCCTTGGTAGCACTCGTCCAAGCCCTTGTGCTGAATTGTTCTTCACATAGCCAAGGCCATGGTCAAGTTGTCTATGTGCTTGGCCGCAACCTAGGCTATTGTGCTATGTGATTGTGTCCCATTCTCAAGCTAGCCACATGGGGTGTTTACATCTGCTTGTCGTGCCAGTCTATTTTGTCACCAGCCTTATGTTGCGCCAAGCCTTGGCCACCTATGCAACCTCAATGATGACTCATCAAAGCACTAGCACAATGCCCTCCGCTGCCACTTAAACAGAAAACTATTATAACTCGATAGTCACTGAGAGGGGGGTGAATCAGTGAGTCCAATTTCAATCCTCAAAAACCCATCTGCTATCTGAGCAAGCAAACCCTGATACATCTGTCCTTGTACCTGTCCCTATTTGTATACAGTCGTATGCATATTCAGCCTCTCATAGTCACTTCCAAGTATGCACACTCATTCTGCATTCCACACACTTCAATATAAAATGAAAACAACAAGTACCTATAACACAGGGTTTTTACGAGGTTCAAAAATTTACCTACATCCTCGAAGTAGTACCTATAAAGGCTTTGTACCTACTCAATAAACTACTTTTGACTGTACCCACAATCGAGAGCACCTACGCCCAATTTTCTCTAGTCGAAGCTAAGATGGCACTTGTAGTGTCAGTACAATGTGTAGCAACCACTACACAAGAGCATCCACTCCCAGTGCTTAGCACCCACTAAACACACATTATAGAAATATAGTAAATTGGAGCTTATATCAATGCCCTACAGTCAAGTCATGCCTAGCATATACATCCACAACTAGCTAGCATATGCTTCCAGTTCATCCACATCTAACCTAGCATCTATACAATTCATCCACAACTAACCCTAGCATACATACATATCATCATATATGCATATAATGTAAATCCAAGGTTAGGGAATTTCACAATTGGTTGCTTGGGATGACTAGGAACTTGCACTGACCACTGTAACCTCCACTGACAAACTCTCCCTTATTCTCCTATCTTCCCCTTATCTCTTATCTTCTTGCTCTTTAAAGCATAAACACAACACCCTTAAGCTCTCTTCTCTTCTCTTTTCTTTCTCTCTTAGCTTCGAGTCAATACTCTATTAATAGAGCTCACCAACACACAAAATCAGCCTTCAATGGAGCACACATCCCTCACTTGAAGCTTAGAAAATCACTCAATGACCATTAATGGAAGGGGAGCTTCAAAGAATGCAGCTTTTTTCTTCCTGCCAATGTGTAGAGCACGAAAAAATGAATAGGCTGCAAATTGAATGGAGTCATTTGGACTTAGGGATAAAAAGTTATGGCCCTTTGAAGTTGGGTAACCGAAATCCAAAAATAGAACCTTCAAGCATAGGGTGGTGTAGGTGGCGCATGCAAAACAAGGGTGCAGATCTAATCGAGGTCAAGGATCAACATCATGTTGTAATTTGAGCCATTGGATTTAAATAACAGATAAAAAGTAGAACCACAAGATTAGAATCTCGATGCGATGCTGATCGATGCTGTGTGCATTGTCGCTCATCGATTGGATGACTCAACACAAAGTACGACTGGCTTTATTAAAGCTGACGTGGATTTCAGCCGTCCAATTGGCTTCAATCAACTTAGATCTTATTAGATCTATGAGAAAGGAATCAAGTTTGGTGCACCCATGCACGTGCGCCACACACTAGTTGTGCCTGATCCGGTGAAGTGCCACTCCACTACATCCGATACACTCCACCAATGAGAAGCCTCGCACAAGCATCTTCAGTGCAATCTTGCACAAACCCTCAGATCTGAATCTGACCAACATGGCTCAATTTGAGTCGTGCATTAAGGATGCCTTTGATTCTTAGATACACATAAGCCCCTACCTTCATATTTCCAGTGCTAAACACCCCCACAACCTCAACTCCTGAAAATTTCACAAAAACCCCTAAAGTTTCAAAAATAGAATCTGGAAAATCCTCCCAACAGCGAGAGAAACTGAGGATTTTTCGGTTTGGCATTTCAAACCGACTCCGCGAAAATCTTCATAACTTCTTCATATGAGCTTCGATTGAGCTAAACCAAAAATCGTTGGAACCACGACTCGACACTCTACAACTTTTCAGAAGACCTGATCATCCAAATCAATTATGTAAAAAGATCAAAATGTCCTTAGTCATTTCTGATGCCGCTTCTTCTTCATTCGAAATCGAAACACAAGGAAATTAGAAACGTTAGAAAGATTGGATTTTTTTGTATCGTTACATGGAGAAAATTTCTTCCAAAAAATTCATATTCAATGTTGAAACTGCCCCTGACAGTCACAAAGCTATATTTTGACTGCGGATGTCGTAACTTCTTCATACGGTATCAGAACTCGATGAAATTAGAAGCGTTGGACTAGATAAATTACAACATATATTTTCATGGAGAAATGGTTTTCCAAAAATGTCATTTTCACTGTCAAAAATGCCCCCAAGCATAAATAGGCCAATTTTACAAGTTTTGACTTGAAAACTCGCACCACCTACCATGGATGTATCAATCCACTTCATGTACACCATGCACTCTATTTTAACACTGAATGTTGCCATATCATCACTTTCATCCATGTAACCCAAACTAGCCAAATCATCACCGCCACATGGCCAAGGTTGCCAACAAGGACAACCATAAAACAACAAAAACCAATACTCCTATCACTACATTACCTACCCATAAGTCAATGTAATGCCATAAACACCATACACCATCCATGCATCCCAATGTCTCAAAAATAAGCCTATATATATTCTCTTGTACCTTTAATGACCCATTCTTTATGCAGCCATGCATCAAACCTCACAAACAACCAAACTATTCAGGTTTACTTTATTTCGGCATGATCATATGAAAAATTCATAACCTATTTGTTTGACATCAAAATGATGTGATTCTAATGGCGTTGAAAAGGCGACTGGATGAAATATTTTTTTAATGTACATCTCTTTGTCCAGTTCTTCCATGAAGCCTTACAGAAATAGCCCTAAAGTCACTACCTTTGCGTGAACCTATGATTTCACAACTTTCAATGTACTAGGCCTTCACCTGCTTCCTCGGACCTTTGTTAGACACTTTGTAAGGAGTCAGTGTACTACCAGAAGGTGCCGCACAAGGCCAGATGTCTCCATAGCGTTGTCCAATAGTCATGTATCCAAATCTAACTACCATTGCACTATATGCATTACCAAGTAGCTGTCTGCCATTGCTAACTCTAAGTCACTCTAAACATTTTGTTACTTCTATATCACTTTACCAATTGTATTGCACTGCTGAATTGGACTGCACTAAAGTGCACTGTGTTGACAACAACATAACCTACAATGTGTGAACAACACATTTGGTGTTAGAGGGCATCATGATCCATCTTTATCCCGCCTGAATATAGGAAATGGGTATGACTCTTGATTGAAGTGGGCAGTTGTAAGCAGTTATTTTATTAGTGGATTGAGCACTCCAAAAAACCTCTTAGGTCAGAGAGGTGGGAATCGATTGATATAAGAGTAAAATGGTTATTAGGCTAGTTGATATCCTCTAACCTCATTAATTTTGCACAATGCATTATCCTTGAGGCCCAATGGACAAAGAAGACAATATTATATCCAGGTTAATGGGGTCAGGACATTACAGGTAGTACCAAAATGGACTTCAATAGTGTGTGGGGACACAATGGGGAAGTTGTGCCTAAAGGGAGGAGAATGGGACACCCAAGATACAGCAAGTATATCGGACACACCTAGGAGATCATTGAGGGGTCTTTAAAAAGAGACGGATTAGTATCAGGGGGTTTGAAAGATCGATGAGGGTATGCAAACTTTAATTTCATGTCACATAGGGGGAGATTGCTAGGCTAGTTGATAACTTCTAGCCTCCTTAACATGTTACAATATAATTTAAAGTCTTGTGGCCTTTAGCACAAGAGGATAAATTGTGCCAAGGTTAACGGGATTGAGGCATTACAATGGTATCAGAGTAAAGAGGAGGGGCAAGGCATTCAAATAATTCACCTTCCACAGTTGTCTTTTCGTAGTATCAAGCACGAACAAGATAGAATGGTCACCCTTCCTCTTCAAGATTACTCATTCATTCACTGATCTACATAACAAATGAACATTTATCGGTGGAGGGAACCACGACCCATCTTTCTCCTGCTTGAATATAGATAATGGGCATAGCTTTTGATTGAAGTGGATAGTTGTGAGAAGATAATTTCTTAGTGGAGCAGTCCAAAGTCCAAACTGACTCAACTCTCTCTAATTCAATTGACTATTTGCCTTGTTACTCATGCATAACCTATGATACCCTACTTTCTAGACCCGTTCTAGTTTTTCAATTGGTTCGATTTAGTCTTGCATGACCTGAACCCGAACGAGTCGGGGCCAGTACCTTATGGAACGTGATAGCAAGGGTAACTCTAAACTTAGGTTGGCCAAATGAGTTGGAGTCAGTGCCTAATGAAGTCCGCGTACCCAATCCGTACACTTGTACGTACCATGAGGCCATGTATACACAATAAAGGTACATAGCCATATTTTATGTTAAGTACACGTATTAATCAATTACGGGAGTGAAATACATGTCGGGGCCGAGCCCATTGAAAATCCCAATGTTTGGGCCAAGTCTAGCTCACTGGTGGGTGGTCATAAGTGGGTCGACCCACCAGTGTGACCTACCAATCTGGTCACTAGATATTTTTACCCCACTATAAATAGCATTTATTACCTCTCTTTCACCTCATTTATGATTTCACACGGTGGGTGAGGAAAGTAAAGAAAAGAGAGAAAAGAAGAAAGAGGAGAGAGGGAGGAAGAAGAAAATAGGGGAAGAAATGATCGTTGTGTGTTACTGGGATCAGATCTCTTTCACCTCATTTATGATTTTACACGGTGGGTGAGGAAAGTAAAGAAAAGAGAGAAAAGAAGAAAAAGGAGAGAGGGAGAAAGAAGAAAATGGGGGAAGAAATGATCATTGTGTGTTATTGGGATCAGATCTCTTGAATTTGACACCGGATTAACGATCCATATCTCGAGATCTACGATTTGAGGTGAGTAAAGTCCATATTCCTTAAACCCTTATGAAACCCTAAGTGAAACCCTTCGTTTTGGGTAGCAATCCTTTGGATCTTGTTATGATCTCTTGAGAATGTGAATCTAAGGTTTAATAAAGGCTCTATATGTTGTTTATGAAAGATTTAGAGGAAGACTTGTAGGATCTGTGAAGCATTTGTTGATCTCTTGAGCTAAAGAGAAGATTTGGGGTTTTAAGGTGATTCTTGAGCAAAAAAGGAAGATCCACACTTAAGACTTTGGATCGACCTTAGATCTAGGTTGGAATCATGATTTGGAGCCTTAGAATTGTGGAAAATGCTCCAAATTGTGGAAAATGCTCCAAATTGTGGAAAATGCAGTCGAATCGACCCGTGGTGGTTTCCCCAAGGTGGGATGAAGAAAGGAAGTGAACAGCAAAAATCTCAGTTCTGACTGGTGGGTGCCTGGAAATGGAAGGGATCCACCAATCCAGTGCCTGCCGGTCTAAGCAAAGCTACTGGATTGATAGGTGAGCAAGGACTGGTGGGTGCCTTGCCTGCTGGTCTAGGCAATGTTCCTGGATCGACAGACGAGCAAGGACTGGTGGGTGCCTTGCCCGCTGGTCGACCTACCTTTGGAGAAGATGGACCAGGAAACGGCTGCCTCAGTGCTATGGAAGAGGCTCTCATCATAGTCAGTAGGGTCAATAGGGGCCTCCCTTGCGAGCCAGGCCCATAATGAAGAAGAGCCAGGAGTAGCATTCCTCCCCCTGGAGGTAGTAGTCTTCCTCCTTTTGGAGGAAGAGGCAATCTCCTTGCCTTTTTTGGAGGACATCCTGAAGACACTAAGTAGATGGGTAAGTGAAATGGGCAAGGAATATGAAATGAATGTGGTAAGCAATATTTTAAAAAGGGGGGGTGAGATGAACCCTATAAAAAATGACATGGATAATAAAACCCCAAAATGCAATAAGCAATGCTAAAATGCAGTGATGTTAAGTGATGAAATCGAGAGGAGTAATGAAATGTATGCAAAGATGAGTGAATCTAGGATGTCTATTGAAAAGATGAAAATGAAGCATATGGATGCAAGAACCTACTTATTACCTAAATGCAATTAAAGGGGGAGAGATAAATACAATGAGGGAAATGATTATAGTTGAATCAAGGAAAAGGGATGGAAATCCCTAAACATTTTGATTGAAGGCAATGATCTTAAGAAAAATGCATGTATTCCCGCAATGAATCAAACTACTTTGGAAGTCATGATAGAGGATGGACATGGTCATAATTTCTATTCATAAAGGAAAAGTAAGGAAATGGAGAAAGCCCCCCCCCAAAAAAAATTTCCAAGGGATTATGACCAAAAAGAGGTGATTGTATATCAAAAAGCCGGAAACATAGACACACACGAATGGAAATGACTACAATGCTATTGTGTGTGTGCATTGAGAGTGGAAAATAACATCTAAATCATCAAATTGAGACAAAGAAAGAAAAATGAGGATAAAACCCTAAAACAGAGAATCTAGGGCAAGAAATTGAGATTATCCCTCTATAATCGGTCAATCATGACCAACAAACCATGGAAAGTATAAATGAAACACTACATTGCCGAGAAAATAAATATTTCATGGACAAGAGGTAGTATATGAAGAGATTTAAAGTTCTAGGGTAAAAGAACACCAAAAAATATCATTCTCAATGAGAAAAGAGAGAAGAAGAACTTACTTGTGGAAGTTGAGAGTATGAATCGGAGTTGGAACGCCGATTTGTGAGTGAAATTGTGAGTTGAAGTGGGGGATGAGACCCTCAAATTGCCCTAGTCGAAATAAGAAAGAAGAAGAAGAAGAAATGAGAAAAAGGGTTTTAAAAATTCCCTTTTAATGTGGTCTCAGCGTGTCCGTGGGCCTCCCAATCTTACTCGCCGGTCTTGCTCGCCATTTGATCTAAGGCCCTTGGCCTATGTTGATGATTCTTAGTGTTTTGCGGCTTCTAGGCCCCAAGTAGATGCCAATAGGGGTGTTTCACCGCATAGTTAACCATTGTTGTTGCGAGACCAAGCTATACTTTGATAATATTGAGGGCATGTTTTGGATATGAGGTGTGGTGTATCAATGTGGCCTATGATATGAAATGCGTTGATTGTGGATATATATACAAATGTTGTGGCACTCAATCAATGCTTACATTTTGGAATAATCCAAGTACAGAACACCATGGTACGCACCAGATCCAGTGGTCGTGCCCGTGGTGCCTCTCGTGGTTGACCACCCATTTCCCTTGGTCCTCGACCCATGGGGCAAACCTCACATCCACCACCACAAGTGGATCATGATCTGAAGCATGTTCAGGAAAACCCACCCATGAACAAAATCCCGAGTCCCCCACATGTCATCACTCCTGGTGATGTGGTCGCAAGGGGCTTTCCAGCAGTAGTTGCTTCAGTAGCAACAAACATTCATGGCTACTATGCAGCAATATTGGAACCCTACTCTACAGGGCTAGCCACCTAGGGTGGTTACTCCACAAGACCCTCCAGTGGGGTTAGGTATGGGAGTATAGTCTGGAAAAACACCACCTAGGGTTATACCTCAAGACCAACCAGGAGGTACCCCTCTGGCTCCACTATAATGCACTCCGCCATTCATGATGCCTCCACCCTATCCATACTATCTGGCTAACCCACCCTATCCTGCATCATCTGCCAATATGACAAAAGTGGTGGCATCTTTTAAGAAGTACATGCCACCCATCTTCACCAAGGTGGGGAATGACCCATTGGAACCGCATTGACGAATCCAAGAATTGGAGAAAGTGTTTGATATAGTAAAGTGCACAAAGGCACAAAAGCTTATATGAGCAGGGTTGTAACTTAGAAATGAAGCTGATTCTTGGTGGAAAGCTTCCAAGCCTATACTAATGGCAACTCACCCAGAGCCTACTTGGGAACAATTCAAGGAATTGTTCTTGTCGAATTATTATCCAAAGAGCTTTAGAGACCGCAAAGAGGCGGAGTTTATGGCACTAACTCAAGGAAGCAAGACTGGTCTAGAGTATCAGCAATAGTTTGAAAGCTTGTTCTATTTTCCTCCTCACCATATGAGGACAGTTGAAGAAAAAGCCCAGAAATTTTTGAAGGGGCTGAAGACATCCATCGGTACAGTACTAGAGGTGTTAGACTTAACTAAATATGCACAAATTGTGCAAAAAGCTAAGACAATGGAAGATAGATGAAGGAGAGTCATCCTCGACGGGATCGTGGAAGAGGGCAAACCCATATGCTGATTTGGGTGACCCGAGTAAGAGTTTTTTCTGGATCATACTCCTATGGTTCCACCTATAGATAGCCCTACAAGCCTTCTGGTTATCCTCCTCAACCAGTTGGTGGGCCGGGAACTACTTCTTTTCAACCTATGGCTCCAATCAGGTGCCTATGGCTCCAAGATCCCCTCGTCCTCTAGTTGCACTAGGAACGGTACAAAGAGCTTCTACTCTAGTTCAGCCATTGCCAAACTAATGTTTTAATTATCAATTGTACTGGCACTTTGCCAAGGATTGTCGATACCCAACAGTGGCCTCATCTGATCGGCCCCTTATGCATAAACCTGCATTGACTCAGGGAAACCAGTCTTAGGGAAGGATGTATGCCCTAACAGCGGAAGAGGTTGAAGCCAGTACAGAAGTAGTTGCAGGTATACTCTAATTAACAGACCTAATGATTTAAAAATTGAGTAACCTGTTATACTTTTATGCAATGTAATGCTAGGTGTCTTATCTGTATCAAGTATACCTACATGTGTCTTATTCGATTTCAGGGAGTCTCATTCATTTGTGTCTAAACGATTTGCTAGAAAGCTTGATGTGCCAACCAAGACCTTAGAATTCAAGTTAGTGGTTAGTACACCTACAGGCACAGTGGAACAGTTGAAAGAAGTTTAAGGGTCGTGTTCAGTTGAGATTAATGGGAAGGAACTGGATGCTCAGCTTATTCTGGGCATGGATTGGTTGTCGGCTCATCGAGCAAATGTTATTTGTGCTGAGAAACAAGTTGGGATGAAGGATAACGAAGGAGTAGAGCTTGTGTATCAAGCTGAAAGGTTAAGGCAACCTAGAAAAACTATCATCTCTACTTTACAGGTGCTGAAATTATTAGAAGATGGATATCAGGGCTACCTTACATCGGTACTAGATGTGGATGCAAAGGTTACTCCGCTAGATGAATTGGAGGTAGTCAAAGAATTTCCTAATGTCTTTCCAGATAATCTAACTCAGCTTCCGCCCGATAGAGAGAAAAATTTTGCCATTGAACTAATTCTTGGAGCCGCCCCAGTGTCTAAAGCTCCATATAGAATGTTACCAACCAAGTTAAAAGAGCTACAGACACAGTTGCAAGATTTGTTGAAAAAGGGGTTTATACGCCCAAGTGTCTCACCTTGGTGTGCACCAGTTTTATTTGTCAAGAAGAAGGATGGTAGTCTGTGTATGTGCATCGATTACTAGGAACTGAACAAACTGACCATTAAGAACCGGTATCCATTGCCGCACATCGATGATCTCTTCGATCAATTGAAGGTGCTAAGATGTTTTCAAAGATTAATCTCAGATCGGGCTATTACCAACTCAAGATAAAGAGCAGTGACATACCAAAGACAACATTCAAAACCTGATATGGTCATTATGAATTCCTAGTGCTATTTTTTTAGCTAACTAATGCACCAGTTGCTTTTATGGATTTAATAAATTAGGTAATTCACTATATCCTAGATAAGTGGGTCATCGTTTTATCGATGACATCTTGATTTACTCAAAGTCGGAAGAAGAACATACAAAATATCTGAGAATGGTGTTACAAAGATTGAAGGAATAGCAGTTGTATGCCAAATTCAGTAAGTGTGAATTTTGGATCAAGCAAGTTGGATTCTTAGGGCACGTGGTGTTTGAGAATGGGATCGAAGTGGACCAAGAAAAAGTAAAAGTTGTAGTTGAGTGGGAAGCACCCAGGAACGTAACAGAGATCAGAAGCTTCTTAGGCTTAGTAGGCTACTATCGGTGCTTTATTGAAAATTTTTCTCGAATTTTGGCTCCAATAACCAATTTGACCAAGAAAGGTGTAACGTTTGAGTAGTCAGAAGAATGTGAAAACAACTTCCAAGAGTTGAAGCAGTTAGTGTCAGCTCCTGTACTAACCATTCCAAATGGTACAAGTGGGATAACAGTCTATACTGATGCATCCAATATAGGGTTGGGTTGTGTTCTCATACAACACGGCAGGGTGGTAGTATATGCATCTAGGAAACTCAAGGAGTATGAGAAGAACTACCCCACTCATTATCTGTATGGGGAAAAGTACGAGATCTACAATGATCACAAAAGCCTTAAGTACTTCTTCACCCAGTGAGATTTGAATATAAGGTAGAGGAGATGGCTTGAACTAATGAAGGACTATGATTGCAATATTCAGTATCACCCGGGTAAGGCTAATGTGGTGGTTGACGCGTTAAGTCAGAAGGCTTAGACAATTTTGCTTTCGTACTTAGCTGTCAGTCCATAGCTGATATAAGAGGCGATGTTAATGGAAGAAATTATTCTATATGAGGGAGCAACATTAGAGCTTGAATATCAACCAGATGATGTTAAGCTGTTGACTATATCCTTGTCAGCCTTACAGGTACACCCATCCATTAGACAAGAAGTGATAGCAAAACAATCTTTGGATCCTGAGCTGCATAGGATCATGGTGCAAATTCAAGAGCAGACAATGAATGACCCTAGCTTCACAATGGACAATGATGGGGAATTACTATTTCAGAACAGGATATATGTGCCTGATGATATGGAGATACAGGATAAGATTATGAAGGAAGCGCACAGTTCTGAATACTCACTTCATCCTGGAAGTACAAAGATGTATAAAGATCTTAAACAAAGCTATTGGTGGCCAGTAATGAAGACTACCATTGCCTTGTATGTAGCAAAATGTCTCGTGTGCCAAAAGGTCAAGGCGGAAAGGCATCGACCATATAGCACTCTTCAACCACTCCCTGTACTAGAGTGGAAGTGGGATAGGATCACCATGGATTTTGTCATGGGATTACCCCGTAACCCCAAGGAAATGGATAAAATTTGGGTGGTGGTTAACAGGCTTACTAAAACTGCATATTTTATTCCGATCAAGACTAATTACTCCATGGATAAGTTAGCCCAACTTTATATAGATAACATAGTCCTGTTACATGGAGTACCAGTAAGCATTGTGTCAAATAGGGACCTGAGATTCACATCTAGATTTTGGAAGAGTCTCCAGCAAGCTTTGGGGACACAGGTGTATTTGAGTACTACTTTTCATCCACAGACCGATAGGCAATCAAAACGAACCATACAAATACTATAAGATATGCTCAGGGCCTGTGCAATGGAAATGAGCGGCAGTTGGGAAGAGCACTTACCTCTTATAGAGTTCGCTTATAATAACAACTATCAAACTACCATTTGGATGGATCTGTATGAGGCATTATATGATAGAAAGTGCAGAACGCCCTTATAATGGGATAAAGTAGATGAGTGATGGATGCTTGGACCAGAGATGATACAGATGAGGTGTGATAAAGTCGACGTCATTCGAGAAAGAATCAGAGCATCCCAATCACGCCAAAAGAGGTATGCAGATAACGGTAGGAAAGATATTTAATTTTAGGAGAGGAAAAAGATATTCCTCAAAATCTCTCCCATCAAAGGGTTGCATAGATTCCACAGAAAGGGCAAGCTAAGTCTGAGGTATATTGGCCCGTTTGAGATTATGGCTCGAGTTGGCTCTGTAGCTTATATGTTGGCTCTTTCGCCTTCTCTCAGCAATGTTCACAATGTGTTCCACGTGTCTATACTGAATCGGTACATCCATGATCCATCACATGTGCTATCTGTGGAACCTGAATATTTAGAAGCTGATATGACCTATGAATAGCAGTCCGCTGAAATTCTAGATTATAAGATAAAGACTCTTCACAATCGCTCCATCGCCTTTGTGAAAGTCCGATGAGCAAATTATTCGCTTGAAGAAGCATCTTGGGAGAAAGAGGATGACATTCAAGCCAAGTATCCTCATCTTTTCGGACAACAAGATACCCCAATTTTGAGGATGAAATTTTCAAAAAGGGAGGGTAAATGTGATACCCTACTTTCTAAACCAAGTCTAATTTTTTGGTGGGTTTGATTTGGTCTTGCAGGACCTAAACCCAAGCGAGTCGGGGCTAGTACCTTATGGAACGTGATGGTAAGGGTAACTCTAAACTTAGGTTGGCCAAATGAGTTGGAGTCAGTGCCTAGTGAAGTCCACGTACCCAGGCCATGCACTTGTACTTACCACGAGGCCATGTATGCACAATAAAGGTATGTAGCTGTATTTTATGTCAAGTATACATATCAATCAATTACCGAGAGTGAAATACGTGTCGGGGACGATCCCCATCGAAAATCCCAATTTGGGCCAAGTCTGGCCGACTGGTGGTGGTCATAGGAGGGTCGACCCACCAGCGTGACCTACCAATCTAGTCACTAGATATTTTTACCCCACTATAAATAGCATTTATTACCTCTCTTTCACCTCATTTATGATTTTACATAGTGGGTGAGGAAAGTAAAGAAGAGAGAGAAAAGAAGAAAGAGGAGAGAGGAAGGAAGACGAAAATAGGGGAAGAAGTGATCGTTGTGTGTCGCCAGGGTCAGATCTCTTGAATCCAACACCGGATTAACGATCCTCATCTCGAGATCTACAATTTGAGGTGAGTAAAGTCCATATTCCTTAAACCCTTATGAAACCCGAAGTGAAACCCTTCGATTTAGGTAGCAATCCTTTGGATCTTGTTATGATCTCTTGAGAATGTGAATCTAAGGTTTAATAAAGGTTCTATATGTTGTTTATGAAGGATTTAGAGGAAGACTTGCAAGATCTATGAAGCATTTGTTGATCTCTTGAGCTAAAGAGAAGATTTGGGGTTTTGAGGTGATTCTTGAGCAAAGAGGTAAGATCCACACTTAAGACTTTGGATCGACCTTAGACCTAGGTTGGAATCATGATTTGGAGCCTTAGATTTGTCAAAAATGATGTTGAATTGACCTGTGATGATTTTCCTGAGGTGGGATGAAGAAAGGAAGTGAACAGCAAAAATCCTGATTCTAACTGGTGGGTGCCTGGAAATGGATGGGCCTGCCAATCCAGCACCCGTTATTCCAAGCAGAGCTACTAGATCGATAGGCTAGCAAGGATTGGTGGGTGCCTTGCCTGTCGGTCTAGCCCGTCGGTCCAGGCAATGTTCCTAGATCGACAAGCGAGCAAGGACTAGTGGGTGCCTTGCCCACCGGTCGACCTACCAATCTGACTTCTCAGATTTCGATTGAACCCAAATTTGTCGGGTAATCTACTCATGTGATTCTAAACACATTAGAATCATCAAACCTCACTGGGTATGACCTTAAATTGGAGGTATACTAAACCTATCTCTTTTATGATAAGTTACACTAGAGCTCGTGTCATTGTATGTCGGATCTACCTCGTACCAAGGGTGATCATCATACACAAATAAGTAAGTGGGAAGAGGATATTGGATCATGTCATCCTGGTTGTAGACTAGTCATGTCATCATTTATTATTGTGTAGACTAGTCATCCATGAATGCCATTACATGCATTGATGTGTGCATTATGAAATTCAATTATGATTTAACATGTTGATATCTTTAATTGTTAAATGTCTGTTTTTATTTTGAAATGTGAGATGGGTGATTTTAACTATTGATTATGATGTTTGTTAGACTAGATTCCGAAGTCGGCTTGGACACGAATGCATTGGTGGTCCGTGGTATAGGACGCGGTGGCATTATGCAGTCGTACTATCTCATATAGGAGCATGCGGTTAGGATTGACATATCCCCGTGCTACGACCCTTCCCAGCAGGGGTTTAGGTGTTGGGTATATCCTGTCGGCAACTTCAGTTATATAATAGAGAGCCAATCGTATTACTTTTAAATTTAATGTCGCTCTGGGTAAGCAATTTACTTTAATGTCGCTTTGGGTGGGCATTTTACTTTCTGGTACCAAAGATTGGCCTTCTCCGGCAACCCTATGGGCGTACGCAGGATGAGGTTCACGACTCAGACCCGGGGCATACACACACTGTGGTTGTGAGTAGCACATAACCTATGACTTAGAATTGTTCTCTAGGTGGACTAAGATAATAAAATGAATTGCATGCATATAGGTCCATTTGTATTGTGCATACTTGTGTGGTCTTTCTTTTCACTTACTGGGCTAAAGAGCTCATCCCACTTGTGCACCACTTTTTAGATGATCTTACATGTTATCTGGTTGAAGAGCTAGAGCAAGACCCACCATGGAGTTTTCAGTCGATGATTAATGGGTCCTTGATGATTTTGGGCATGGGGTCGAGTTCCCGTTGGACAGCTGTGTTACGGATTAGCAACATTAATACCATACTAAGACTCTTTTTGATTATTTTTAAATGTTACTACTTTTGTACTCTAGATGTTTAAATTGTATTTATTGTATATATATTACGCTTGTGGGCCCACATGAAAGATATCATTTAATACAATTTGGGTATCAAGAGTATTGGGGTATTCACAGGTAAATACATGTAAGACTTCCACTGATATATAGAATCTTCTTAGTTTAGAGTGTGTGTATGATGTGCTGTGGTTCCTACGTCATATGATCCTGACAGGTTTTGGGTTAACAAGGGTTAACTCGGTCACCGGTTCGATTCTTTGTGAAACGGGGTGTGACACAACCTCCATATGTTTGCACGAAAAAAAAAAAAAAACTCTTAGGTCAAAGAGGTGGAAATCGGTTGATATAAGGGTAAAATGGTCCAACAAATCAAATTTTTGTTTAAAAAAAAAAAAGACAAGTCCATCTAATCACTACTAATTCCATGTTCGCCAAAAAAAAAGAGGTCAAAGAGGTAGGAATTGGTTGGTATAAGGTAAAAGAGCCCAACATATCATTTAAAAAATAAAATGGGTAAATCCTTCTGATCCCTACTGATACAGATCCAATTCGTATCGATAATGGTTGACATTGATCCTAGGTTTTACAACTTTGATTGCAATTAGCTCTACGGATGATCATTCAAAATCAGGTATTCAATTCAATTTGGTCCAAAGAGTGTTGGGGTATTCTCGAACCGAACCGAGAACCAAATTGGTTCTAAAAAACGTTAATCAAACTGAACTTGTCTGGTTCTTAAATGGTTCTATTTTGGATCATGTATTCAGTATTCAATTCGTAAACTATAGGGAAAAAGAACTTTATCACGTTGGCGCATGAAGCACCCAGAGACAAGGCATGTGAAAAAACAATGTTTCCCCCGTGCCCAGGGCACTGACAATGTTAGTGCGCCTCCTTTCATTAGTCTTGTGCGCAGGTGTTTCCTACACCAGTAGGACATGGTTCTTTCGTACTAAACTAATACTATAGAAGTGTCATGAAATATTTAATATATTAATTTTTACATATAATATATTGTGTTATACTATAATTTAGTAGTATTATAAAATCTAGTATTAATATTAGTAATATATACTATAGTGTATTAGTATTATAATTTAATATGTTATAATATATTATTATAATATTTAATCTGCTATAATATATTAGTATTATAATATTTAATATGCTATAATATATTAGTACTTTTCACCAAAATATATACTTTAGTACCAAAATTCGGTTCAATTTTGTTAGAGTTTCGATTTGTTATTCTAATTCCAACTTTACCCTAGTCCTTGAAGCACAATGAAAGATAGTAGCAAAACTTGAATGCATATCCTATGTTCCTTTTATTCTGGAATTTTAGGGGAGATAAAGGACTTAGGGTTTTAGTTTTATGATTCAATTTTATTATCCCACTTGTCCCATGCATCAGTGTATCAACTAGGAGATTGATCCAATGGCCGGCTCGAGTGGTTCCTTAAATGCCTAATCTATTATCCTAATTAAAAAAATTAATAATAACAACACCTTTATTTTTTGTAAGAGAAATAATTTGTCACATCCTCGCTTATTTTTGAATTTTTCATGTAGTCGCATGTTCACCATTGGAATTGATCCAAATGTTTTACTCGTATTAGATATTACGACGTCTCTTGTATTATCTAGGAAAAATGAAAAAATAATAATAAACACTAGTGAAATTTTTAAGTGAATATGTTTTACCCATTTATTTATTTATTTATCTTTATTATAATAACTATGTTCTTCTCCTTATCTTTTTTAAGGAATCCTAAACACAATTTGTGATGATGTATATAAGGTCTGAGGATGAGATTGTTTGGGAAAAACCAAAGAATCAATCTCCTCGGTACTTAGAACACCCATATATGAAAGAAATATAATGCGGATAATTTTTTGGACATGCCATCAATTAAAATAGTTAATGGGAGTGAAGAATACCTGTAAAAAGGTTGAGAAGCTTCCTCGCTTGATCTTGATCACAATTGTCATCCCACGAACAATAACAAACCCTCTAGGGTCTTCCTCAATTTCCCACTTGGATCCTAACCACAACTCTGTGAGTGAATTGTGTTCTCACATAGTGATGACTGTAGGGATCATAGTGACTATTTATAATAATCCACCCAACCCTAACCTACCCCCGCAATAGGTGGGTTGAGAGCCTATCCCCCTCAAGTGGGCTTAACCACTATGGGTCACGCATATTAGTGTAGCCCACATAACCCAACATTCTCTCACTTGGGCAACACTAATTCAGTATCTTTCCATTGGAGTCTAGCCATGTAAACCCATAGCTAAATACCCCACTTTAAACTTTGATTCAAACGACTTGCCTCTTATCCAAACAGAATACATACCTTAATAAGCATACATCTACATACTATCACAAAGATAAGATGCTCATTATCCAAATCACTTAGGATAAAGACAAGGAAAATGTGTTATACATATATGATCACATAAATGTGTTTCCTTGTAGGTTCTTTCTCTGATCAAAGATCAGCCTACCTTAAGTTGCCTTATAGGTAGAAACTTTGATACTAAGCAATGCCTGAGCAAATTGCCATAACCTGAAGTTAATACTTTTACTTTATTAAACCGCTTGTGGTTAGCCACCACTTCCTTAGATTTAAGCTAAATACCATCATAAATCATAAACCTTGGCTAAATACCTCCCTTTACCATGACATATCAAAACAAACAAGTTATAAATATATAAACAATAACCACATAACATCACAATGACGAGAAAAGAAGAGAGTCATTGTATTAAAATACTGATAGTTAGATAACAACAAACACAAGCTCCCACTCATTTAAAGAATAAAAAACTCTCACTAAATAAATATATCAAAAGATTCTAGTACACCCATACTAGACACTTAAGCCTTGAAGGCTCCCACTGCCAAAACTTTGTCCGCCACCATCTTCTCAGTAGCAATATATTGAACATCGATTTCCTCATTACAAACCTTCTCTCCGACAAGTAGGTACTTAATCTTGATGTGCTTTGAACTATCAAACTTCTTGTTGTTCCTGGAGAAGAATATTGCAGAGTTGTTATCACATCACAACCTCATAGGTCGTGACTTAGAATCCACAACCTTCAACTCAGAAATGAAGTTCCTCAATTATACAACTTGCTTGGTTGCTTCATAAAGGGCCAGAACTTTGCCTGTATAATGGATGAGGCTAGAATGCTCTGTTTAGCAAACCTCCATGAGATGGCTCCACCGCCCATCAAGAAAATGTATCCAGAGGTGAACTTCCTATCATTCGTGCAACCACTGAAATCTGAGTCTGAATACCCTAACACTTCAAGTCTATCACTACCACTTTAGACTAACTTGAAGTCCTTTGTACTTTACAGATAGCTCACTACTTTCTTAGCTGAAGTCCAATGAGCTATAGCAGCATCTGACTGAAACCTCCCAAGCACACTAATAGAAAAGGCAATATCAAGATGAGTGTAAACCAGAGCATACATAAGGGCTTCCTACAACTGAAACATAGGGTTTGTTCTCCGTCAAACTCCTCTCTATGTCATTCTTTGGGCATTGTTACTTGTTCAACTTGTCTCCCTTACTGATGGGTGCATCACCACCTGAGCATTGAAACATGTTGGACCTCTTCAGGACTCTATAAATGTAGGCAAGCTAAGACAGTTTGAGGAGTCCTCGTCTTCTGTTACGATTGATCTTATCCCGAGAATATAATTGGCCACATATATATCCTTCTTCTCAAAATTCTTAGACAAGAGCCGTTTGGTCTCAAGAAGTAGGGACATGTCACTATTGGCTAGTAAAATATCATCTACATACAAAACCAGAAAAATAAATATGTTGCCACTGACCTTAATGTGAATGTAGTATCTACCAACTCCCAAATTCCATTACTACTAATGGACATCAATTCTTCTTTCATTACGTCCATCCATTTGTTTGAAATATTGTGGTTCATGGCATGTAGGAAAGTGGTTAGATCTTCCTCTTGACTAATGTTATACTCACACTTTTCAAATAGATTACATAATCTGAATGAATGGTGGACTTTTGTGTCTTGCTGAATTTCCTCAAAGGTTCTTGTACCATAATCCTGTCAGTTGGCAATGGTGCTTCTACTTGTGTGAGGGTGCAAGATCAACTGTCATTTCAGGCTTCATGGGCACAGTCTCATCATTAGGCACGAGGGGATGAGAAACATCCAACTATGAAGGGATAGACGTGGTAGGAATAGTGGCAGAGGTTTGAACCAACTCATCATCAAACACAAGGTTGTGTGGCACTTACGGATCTTTAGAGCTCTCAATGAACTTTGCATGGGTAGTCTCCATAATCCTATTTCCCCCACTCTAACAGCAGGATTTGTAGCCCTTGGATCTTTCTTAATATCCAATAAACCGATAGCTCACATTCCCAAGGTCCCAAACTTTCTTATGGGGATTGAAAATTTTGGCCTCAGCTTGACAACCCCAGACTCGTAGGTGTCTAAGACTAGGCTTCCTACTAGTCTAGGGTTCGAAAGGAGTCTTAACATTGCCTTACTAGGCACCTTATTGAGAATTGATATGGCATATTTTGAGTGCCTCTCCCCACAATGACTTTGGTAAATCAGTATTGCTAATTATGATTCTCACCATGTCCTTCAAAGTTCTATTCCTCCTTACTACAACTCCATTCTGTTGAGGTGTTAAAAGTATGGGCACTGCGGTGTTATCCATGTTCTTGTAAAAACAAAGCAAAAGGTCCTGGCAACTGTCCAGCGTCACTACTCCTTCCATAATATTCTCCACCCTTGTGAGACTTGGCAACTTTGATATTCTTAGAGTGGAAAACCTCCACCTCTGCTTTGAAAATCTTGAAGGATTTAAGTGTAACACCTTAAACTGGAAGCAACTGAGCTCAGTGTCAAAACCTAGCTAGCACAGGAGATAGGTTGCCTTACTGTGGTAGATTCAATTGTACAAAGAAGAGAGAGAATTTGGCTAATTCATTGGCCAAAGAAGGAGCCTAGAATAGCCAAATAAGAGTGGGACCAATCCTACATTGGGTGGACTCAAGAACCCAAAGGTTAGGACATCAAATGGACTAAATATGGGCAAACCGATGGGTTACCCAGTTGCCAACCGGCTTATCGGTTTGACTAGCAGAATGTAGGAAAATTTGGGTTTTCTTGTGGAGCCCACATCCCTACACCACTGAGCCTTGCGCTTAGCCAATATGTAGAGGTCCTGAACAAATCTAACCTACTAGGTCAGTATTTGGTGGGTCCAACAAAGGGAATTAAATTTTAATTAGTTTATGTTTTAAAAAGTAGTTTTAAGAAGTAATTTCCAATTTTAAATAGTTCAGACAAACAAGCCTTAAGAATCCTTTGGCTGAGTTATAAAACAACATATTAGCTATTGTTTCCTCATTATTTTGGTGTATAGTACGGTGGAACAACAACAAAGAAAAAGGGCTGAAGTGGGCTGATGCACCTAAGGTAAGGCTACTGCCTTGTTATTTCCCTGAAATTGGTTAGGTTAATTAGGTTAGTTAGCTAGGGTTAGGGATTTCATTAATTTAGGGACTACAATTGAGTCCCTATGGGTGGAATTTAGAACCTAGTGAGTGAATTCCAAATTTCTAGAAGGGTTAGGGACTGAAATTTGTCAGAAGATTGTCCCTGTGAATCCTAGAGCTTAGGGTTTTTATTCTCCTAGTAAGGAATTATGTAATTGTAACTGGAATATGGCTAAATAGGAAAAATTCTGCCCAAGCCTTAGAACAGGAGTGCACTCCAGGTTTTTAATTCTTATAAATTATTTCCATGGAATCATGAGGTGGCTCAATTAGAACTAGAATACCCCTTTGTGCTTGTAGACAAACCTATTTAATTGACATTATGGGGAATAGGTGAGTGAATTGACCTAATTTTGCAGAACTATTCCAATTCCTGTTTAAATTCTGAAATTTCTGCAGAATTGGGGACATGAACCCTAGACACGTTCAATTAAGCTCTAAAAATGGGTCAGTAAAAGGCTGAAATTTCAAGGGGGGACCCATTGTGTTTGTGATAGACATCAGGTGATGAATTGGGAACCAATTCAAGACCTAATGGACATAGTACAGCAAAGGGCAGAATCAAATTCTGCGGAGAGGGAATCGGTAGGTTCGATCGGCCAGTCGATTGCTGCCCAGTCAACCCACCTATTGGGTGACTTTAGGTCTGATCGCTTCAATTTTCTGCTAACACCTTACCCCCTAGTGGATCTTGCTACACCTTAAGTAATTTTATTTGGCCCTCCAATGTGGGTCAATTTGGGGCATCATCGAGGCTTGGAAAGTAGGGACTATATAGGGGTTAGTGAGGGCTTGTACAAGTTCAGTATGGAACATGTACAAAGAGGTTTGCTAGGTGTTACTGATCAGTCCCTATTATAATTGAGTTATACTCTGCCCCTTGTGGGTTATGTCCCTTACCTTTTACCGAAAATTATCCCTATGGGTAGGGGAAGCTCGGGGGCTTTTCTGAGACTTTAATTGGGTTGGTACATGGATTGTTGGGGTTCATTTTGAGTTCAGGAGTGAACCTATATGTACAATCATATGATACGTGGTGACAGAAATTCAGTGATAACGATTGGATTTTGGGTTTTGAGGTGAGTGGGTGTTTGACTTTACTTTACGGAGTGTTTCTAAATTCTTTTCTATTTTACGTGAATCATGCATATGTGTGAGTTATGACATTATTGCTATGCAATTTGTTATTTTGTACTTGTGATATAATTAAACTGCTACTCCTATGTTATTATTGTTACTAACCTGTGAATATAGAATAATGAGGTTGTGGAATGGTTTTTGAATTATGAAGATAAGTGAGGTAAGTTATTGTGATATGTGAATGTAAGCTGTGAATATCGACTGTGGTTATATGGATGAGGTCTACAGTTGTGACTGTGGTATTGATGGTTTGGGGCATGGTGTGGTCGAGGGGGGAATCCCGTACCGTGGGCCCAGAGGTCAATAGTATAGTTATGACTATGGCTTTGACGGTCTAGGGCACGGTGTGTCCGAAGTGCGTTCTGATATCGTGGGCCTAGAGGTTAGAGGATGTGTGTATGTATGGTGTGTGATGTGTGGTGATGGTATACACATTCATGTAAATTGCATATGGTTAGGGTTCACAGACCCTAGTGCTACACCCCTTGCCAGTAGGGTGTTAGGTACTAACTAATCCCCAAGAGATGGTATGTTTGTGAGAGTACCATATCCACTGTACGACGTAATGTACTCAGAGGAGAATGTAGCACGGGTGACCAAGGGGTTTTTTGGGACCATGGCTGCCCCACAGCACGGATGACCGAGGGGATTTCTGGGACTATGATTGTTCTACAGCTCAAGTGACCGATGGGTTTTTAAGGACCATGGTTGTAGGGTGGGGTTACTCATTAGGAGTTTGTGGGGTGACCAATGGGTTTTTCAGGACCGACAAATTCCTGATTCATAACTAGCTTGTATCGCTAGGTGACTGATGGGATTTCCAGGATCAAGGATACCACCTATGCTATAGTAGCACTGAGACCTTATCTTGAACTTAGTAATTGTGTGCTAGTACTAGATCATGAGCATCATCTAATTTACTTGAGCATGTATTGCATCATTTGTTTGCGTGCGCTTGCATGTACACCCCTCACTGGGTTTGTGAAACTCACTCCTCGTTGATTATTTTTTTTAGAAGGTGGAACCGGTGCTACAGCAGGGTTGGATTTCAGCGGCGGTTGTGAGGCTTGTGCCTACAAGACACCGGTTCGCTGATTGATTTCACTACTATTTCAGTTATTTCTTTTTTATGCATATATTGATGAAATATGTAAGATGCAAATAATTATGTGGGTTGATAACAATTGGATCTTGTATATTTGTAATTTATCACTTTAGTACATCACCAGTGGTAATTATATGAATTTTATTAGCTTACTCTGATTTTAGTCGTGATCTTGGTGGCATTTATGAAATTAAGGTACTATACCTGTGATCCTGGAGGGTTAGGCTAACTGGGTTGAGAATCCAGTGCTACATACCTTTGCCAATTTGAGTCAAGGTGTGACATTAAGTGCACTCGATTTATCTGTGAGCAAGATAATATATCCAAATCTGGACCAATCATAAATAAACGTTGTGAAATAGCATTGACCATTCAGTATTGGTGTGGGAAAAGGACCACAGATGTCCATGTGAATGAGATTCAACACTGCAAAAAGCTTCATTCTTCCTAGAGATTGTCATCTTCCACTTAATACATTTAATGTAAGTCCCCATATCCTCTAGGTCAATGTCATATAGAACTCTTTCCTTTACTTGACTCTCCATTCTCTTTCTAGAGATATGACTCAACCTTTTATGTCACAGTACTAAAGATTTTTCATCTACTAGTGAACGTTTACACTAACATTCCTAACCTACATAGAATTGTAGTTCAATCTATAAAGAACATCTATCAAACTACCACAAACAACAACAACATAATCATGCAACAAAGTGAAGCCATCAAAATTGAAATTAACTAAATGAACATCTAAACATAGTTTGGAAATTGAAACCAAATTCCTCCTCATGGAGGGAATGCAAACAACATTTTTCAAATCCAAAAACAATTCCGAACTTAAAAGCAACCTTATGGTTCCTATAGCTTCCACTACTACTTGAGCTCCATTCCCCACGAACATGCTCACTTCATCCTTGCTTGACACCCTCCTACTTAGGAACCCCTGCAAGGAATTAGTGACGTGGATAGATGAAGCTGAATCCAACCACCAAGAGTCCACATGTGCATTAATGATACAAGATTCAAATTAAACTATAGACAAGTTCATACACGTGTCCTTTTTCTTCTCCAGATATGCCTTCCTCTTAAAGCAGTCATTTTTATGTGGCCCTTTGCTTTGCACAAAAAGCATTCAATTGTAGCCCTTTTGTCCCACAACCCGCTATTCTTTCCCTGCCTAGAAGTTCTTATTCTTCTTTTATGGGGCGAAACTCCCCTTCTTGGAGAACCTTCTATTGTTTATAACTGGACCAGTTGATGATGCTCCCTTGCTCTGAATGAGGTTAGCACTCTCAACCTTAATCATGTTTAAGGTACTTTCATCCTAAGTCACCAAATCAATCACCCTAGTTATCTTTCAGTATATCATAAGTGGTTCTAAGGTGGTAGGGAGTTGAGGGCTATGGTCACTAGAAAATCAACATCCAAGTTGATTCCCATCCCTTTTATTTTGTTTCCCAAAGACACTAACCCTAGAATGTGATCCCTGGCACTACCAACCCCATCAAACCTGGAGGTAGTAAGGGTACTTATTAGGTCACTAGACTGAGACTTCTTGGAACAGTCAAACTTAGCCTTATTTATCTCAATGCTATCCTTCACTATCTCAGGCAAAGCACTCTTTATGACTGCTAGTGCTTTCCTATTTGTAGTTACTCATTTCTCATAATCTGTCGTCCAAGTAGAGGTGCTAGAGACATATTGTGCAGCTGGCTTGGGTACCCTATTGCAAAGGCCTAGTTCCCTAAGGTACATAAAAACCTCTAAGTTCCTCTAGACATTTCTTGAAGTTGTCACCAGTTAGCTTAGGAATTTCTTGGAGTGCATAAATAGTAGACATCATGTTTAATGGTTCGTGAAAATTTAAACATTTATTCACAATTCAAGCATTATAATCCATGCATACATATATATTAGGCATACATCAGACATCTCATCAGTATAGTAGGGAGTAAAAAAAAATGAATGGTCCATAACTCCTTATGCACAAAAATTATCTAAACCAGGTTTTAATCAACACTAAACATATTGATATTGCATATCAACACAAATAGCACAAAAAACGAACGAACCCAACGCAAAAAACCGCATTGAAAAATTCATCCTTCCGAGCCCACACGGCCGATTTAAACATACTAGCCCAAAAACCCTAAATAAATTTAAGTCGAACAACTTGAACTAGATAGAATAGGTCTAGTCAAACCGAATCGGGTTAAACCAGATCAGTCCACTCTAGTCGGGCCATATACTAGGCCGCTGGTAAAAAAGTTTCCAATCTCAGTCAAAGTCAATGAGCAACGGGTCTAGTAAGCGGGTTGTCATACCCATTCCACTCGACTGGTTCACTAAGTCAACCCAGAAACTCTATCGGTTTAACCCGATGATGACCGTCGACAACCGATTTTGACAGGTGACGTCACTAGCAATTTTTGACGGTGCGTGGAGCCGACTCTAGTGGCGTGCCACCTACTTCCATGACAACCTCCTTTGCTTTTTTATGTAAATTTTTTTTTTATTTCTACAGTGGGAAATTCTGGCAACAACTGTTTTCCAACAAAAATCCTTTTTCACCCAATTTTTATTTTATTTTAGGGTTCTAAGACCGAGAAGAGGCTATGAGATCACTTGTTGGGAGTCTAAACTGAAGAATCGCCCTCCTTAGTACTTAGAGCACCCATATATGAAAGAAATACAATGCGAAAAATTTTATGGGATACACCATTAGTTAAAATAGTTAATGGGAGTGAAGAATACCTATAAAGAAGGCTAAGAAGCTTCTTCACTTGATCTTGATCACAAACAATTATCCCACGAATAAGAACAAACACTCTAGGGTCTTCTGCAGTCTTTCATTTGGATCCTCACCCCAACTCTGAGTGATTGCTTTCTCACGTAGTGGTGACTGCATGGACCATAAAGACTATTTCTAATAGTTCACCAGCCCTAACCTACTCCCACAATAAGTGGCATGAGCCCATTCAAGTGGGCTTAATCATTACAGGCCCAATGGGTCACTAATATTAGTTTAGCCCACATAACCCAACAACGACCACCCAAAAACAAGAAAAAGGTTTTTGTGTGGGGAGTGTAGTCATGTGACCAGACACATGAGAACAAAATGACCAGCCCACCTCCTATAAAATGAAAAATGATTTCTTTATAGAGGCTTGCTTCCTTGTATGTTCTCGTTCACCTGCACTACCCCATTAACACTTCCTCGACAATATATTTCTTCATACTTTGTTGCTTGTAATTTTGTGTATGTTCTAAGGGAGAATAATAACATTGTAGACTCCTTGGCTGGGAGGACCTTGTCGGTAATGTGTACCATGGTCTGGTCAAATTCCGATCCATGGATATTGAATGTGTGTGAATCTCCATCCATGAGTAGTACACATATTCTATGAAGAAATTTTCCTTCCCCCCCATGACGGGTTGGGGTTAACCAAAAACACACAAGACAATATAGTAAAATTTATTTTAGGTATATTAACCACGAGCCAAGAGGCAGCGCAGTCCACAAGCATTCGGTTGTTTGAAGGCTTTTCGCTCTTGGCCTCTTACCCAGTCCACAAGGCCCCGCATAACGGTGAAACTTATCAAACAGCTCCAACTTCAACCGATCTTGGCTAAACTTTAGTTGTAGTTTCTGTTCTATGCAAACTGCAAACAAAACGATTCGCCTCTTCTCCTTTTCTCCGTTCATCGCCATAGCCTTCCTTCAGCCCTCAACGAAGTTCCATAAAAGGAAGTTTCGAAAAAGTTGGGGAATTTTTCCTTCTTTTCGCCATTAAATTCTTCAAAGAGGTAACTGTGACTTGTCTTCCGTGTATTCTGTTATTAGCTAATTTATATGTACGGTTTTCAGTTTGGTTTCTGTGAAGAGGGATCAGTAGCTCTTTTATGCCTTTCAATGCTTTGTGAGTTTATCAGGTCGATTTTTAACTTTTTTCTTCAATATTTTGGTTTTCTTAATTTGTTATTTCTGAATTCTATTTAGAGTTCTCTTAATTTTGACTTTCGAGCTGATTGGTGTTCTTAATTGTTGTAAATGCTACAACAATTTTCGCTTCTCCAAAGAATTTATCCGTAAAAAAGTTGATTGATTAGCTTATCAGAAACCTTCGGTTTCAGTTGATATGATGGCGGGTTTATGTAGATTAATGATCTACCCTAGGTTCGCGTTCGCCTATGTTCACACATACTACACTTTCTATTTTTAGTTTTGTCACTCTTGAATTCAGTGCTGGGAGTTCTTCTACTTACTGTTTATCTCTTTACCCAAAATGTTTGTTCAATTGGGACTTCTGTTGGTGAGTCGAGACCTAAGTAGCCAACTCAGCCTTATTTCAACTTAATGGGGTTGGCTACATGGTCCATACGAAACAAAGTAGGGAAAACTGAAGTCCAAACAAAAAAGGGGGGGCGGGGAAGGAAGAGATGAATGGACGAGAGAGACAGATGAGAAATGAAAAATGAGAATTATTACTATTCATTTTTCTTATTTCTTTCTTGCAAGGAGACATTTCTAGTATTTATTTGTGTCCATGTTGCCACAATTTTCAAAATATTCCCAGCATAATATAACTTAGTGTTACCTACAAAGTATCACTTAAACTCAGGGAAAAGCTTTATCAATCGTCCAAACATCCAGAGACCTCTATGGTACCATTTTGAAGCTTACTCTTTCCCTATTATGACCTTTCTTTTGCCTTTTTGGTTCAACGCTACACATTTAAAACCTGGGTTAGCCTAAAGTTTGGTGCTCAGATTTATTTAAAAAGTGGGTGGTGCTATTATGGATTTATGATCTGATAGTGGCTCCTCTGCCTATAGCAAAACTCATGATGACAACTTTGGACCATCAAATCCATGAACTTAAAGCTTCTTCTTCACAAGAATCTGAAAATTTGGAGGTGAATAGGGGGTGGGGAACAGAAAACAAAAGGCAAGCATCAGACAAACATTTGAGTTTTAAGTTTGAACATTGGGATGCTAGTGGTGGATGGAGAATGGTAATGTGATTGTTTTGGGCTTCTGCTGGGTGCTGAAGACCTTGTATATGGTCCTACATCATTTTACACATATTGGAGTTCAGGTAATGAGATTGTTTTGGGCTTCTGGTAGGTGCTGAAGACCTTGTATATGGTTCCTACATCATTTAACACATACTGGGGTTACCTCGTTGATGAACTTTTGTTCTATTTCGCCCTAGCTTGGGCCATAGATTGCGGGTTGGGGGCAGAAAGGCAAAAAACGAATGGAAAATATAATAGTAGAAGGGTCATCCTACAAAGACAGTTGCTCTGAGATGATACTTGGTTTTCATGTAATTAGCCTCTTGTGAAGCATAGTTGTCAAGGCATCACTTGGGCGGGTGCCTTGGCATCCAAGTGATTTGACAACTAGGGTTGCCTTGTTTGCCTAGACGGGGCCCTTGGTTGCCTTGCGTCCGAGACCCCTCTAATGCCCTTGGGTCTCCTAGACATCATGACAACTATGTTGTGAAGGTGCTTGTCTTCATTTTTTGGTTTCCTCCCTCTCTTGCCTCCATTTTTATCTAATATCTAATTTTCATCTATAAAAGAAAAAGATCAATCTTATGACCAAAAGAAAAGGAAGCAAAAATACCATCTTTGTCATTGTATTTGAGAAAGTTCAAGGCATTCAATTGTCATAGGCTAATTTTGATATCTTCTCCTCTGAGCTAAACATTTCATTTTACTTTGATATGTTTCAGATATTGGAGGCCCCTCAAAGAAATCAAAATCTGTTCTACCTTTGGTCCGTTACTCAAAATAAGAGTCAACTTGGAGAGCATTATGAGCTTTTGTTGCTACTGTTATCCCTAATTTAAGCCAATTTGATGGCCTTTTCTGGTTCTTTGCAATTGTCCCATGAATTGGGAATTAGCAAGAGCTATGTACGTGGTAACCGATTCAAGGTACATGGTTTCCAACTTTCCATCTTTTGGATATTATTTCGTTGGTACCATCTTGCTTTCATGTTTCTGCTTTGCTGATTACATCTGTGATTCCTTTCCTAGAGTTTGGTGGGAAGAGGCCATGTACATTTATTAAGTGTCTCCCTTTCATCACATGCTTCGGTATGGCTCTCTTTGAACTGGGAATCTTTAGTTGATTGTGTTTCTGCCCTTCTTCTTACCCCAGATTAAGCATATTGGGTCTGTTTTGCTTAATATTACTTATATTCTTTGATCAAGGTTCCTTACTTTTATTTGGCTTTCTGATTCTTCAGTTTTATTTTGGTTTTCTGAACTGATGAAAAGAGTACTTGATGAACTTTGGAAAGTTGATGGAATTAAGCACTGGAACTATAGGATTTCATGCCTGATCATGGATTGGTTTCTGAATTGAATTGCTAAAATTAACTTATATTCTCTCTTGTTTAGGAACATCAACATTTGTGGTGACATTTTATGGTGCTTGTTTGGCTGTTGCTAGTACTTCCTTAAACCCAAACCCTAATATCTCTTTGGATTTAATATTAGTATGGGGGAGAGTTTTCTGATTGGGAGCATGACCCCTGCACCAGCATGGGGGGCCAAGGGGTGCACATGGGTAAGCATCAACAAGGGTGAGATTTCCGCCTTTCATTGGGGGTGGGGCAGTCATTATGCCCCTTCCTGAGTCTGGCACAGGGGTCGCACTCCTGGACAAAGTCCTTTCCCCTATTAGTATATTACAGCTTCATGCTAAAGATTACACTTTATATATATATATATATATATATATATATATCGTTTGGATTCTTTAATCACTACTTTTGCTGAAGTTGCAAAGCAAAAACTGTTGGTCTAGTCTTTGTCCGGCAATTCTAATCATGGATACAAAGGTGTAGTTGCCTATTTGTGGATGTATCTCAATGTAGAAGCATCTGGGAAAGAACAGAATATCTGACACTGTGGCTGCTAATTGATGTCTTAGTAGTTTTCCACTTAATGTACATGACTCAAGAAGGATTTCAACCAGTTCCTCATAATCCTTTATTTATTTATTTAATTTTTTTTTTTTGGGGGGTTTTGGGGGAAGGAGGTGGAGTGGTTGTCATTTGCTTCCGTGTAGGTCTTATTATAGTTACTTGATGCATGATTATTCCTATTATCTTTTTCTTATTATTTCTTATCTACTCAATTTTGGATGGAGAACACATTTGGTGTTTTAAAATTCTCATCACCAGAAAATTGTTGATGTTTCTTCTCATATCACCTTTGTGATCTAAATAAAGCCTATTTAAATAGATTTTGTTCTTCTTACACAAAATGCTCTCTGTTGCTTCAAATCTATTTCTCTTTTCCTTCCTAATTTGTGAAACGTTAAGACTTTTTTTTTATGCTTCATTTTTCCAGAGACAGGATGCTTGGAGTTTGCGTCTTTTAGACCGTGTAAACAGACCAATATGTTCTGTACATTCCACAAATAATGTTTTTGTGTGTCAATCTTCTCTGGTACCAGGTCAAGCAAATGAGGTTCCCATTGTAAAAAATGCTGCCCTGGCATTGACAAGGTATTTTTTTGTTTTGTTTGTTTGCTTTTTTTTTTTTTCCTTTGGTGGGTGGGGTGTGGGGAGAGAGAATAAGAACAAGAAAATGCACATGTGAACAGGCCATAAATGTTTGTCCCAAAGCATGGCATTCAAAGTTTACCCTATAATTTCCTTGAGCTCATACTTTATTACAACAGCTTGAGTTTTCCTTTTTCAAAAAGATTTAGTTTCTATTTTAAACAACCAACACTTCAAGAGCATTCTCTCCTTTAAGATGGAGTTTGTTTGTCTTTTCTCATTGAAATATTTTTCATCACGTGGACCAAGAAAATGAAAATTTTGAACCCTTAATATCTCTAAGAGGGTATTGAAACCCACTTGAGGAAAAAAAAAAACTACTATCATGGAGAATAAATTTGGTTTTATGCTAGGAAAATCCACGACAGAAGTTATTTACTTTGGAGACTCATGGAAAGATATAGATATTGCAAGAGGAATCTCCATATGTCTTTATTGACCTAGAAAAAGCTTATTGATAGAGTCTCTAGAGAGTTAATCTGGCAAGTACTAGAGAAGAGAAGTAAATATGTGGACATAATTAAAAATAGGGAAAAGTGTCTCTGAGCCTACAATGTAGTGTACACCTAGAGACATGAAATTTTTATTCATTTTATTTAGAGAAAAAATAAAATGAGAATACTATTTGTGTTTTGGTGTAGAGTACACTGTAGGCTCAAATAACCCTTGCCGTTAAAAAATTTATGATAGTGTGGTGACTAGTGTAAGAACTGTGGGGTGGTCAAGGTTGTGAATTCTTAATTACATTTGGGTTATATTAAGGATCCGTATTTGTTTGCGCTTATCATGGATGAATTAACCATATTCATTCAAGATGGTTCCTGGTGTATGTTTTTTTAGACCCAAAAGATTCATCCAATGTACCATTTTTGGGTTCAAAGAAATTCATAGGAAAGAAATAAGCCCCGTCAAATAGAGATTTTTTCTTTCGACCATATTTTGATTGCCAATACAATATAGAAGGGTTGCTACTACAAGCAATACTACACCTTGATCATGAAATATTGATTGCTTGTTGAACCTTGCGAATCGCGTGGAAGTAGGATAGTCCAAATTTGGGGCTAATCTAGCTTCACTGCTTGTCCACTTAAAGCAACTACTCTATGGAGGATGTTCAGTCGCCATATGAAAGAGAAGTTAGGTAATGGAACCTAGATAATAGCAGAGTCTACTTTGTGTGCCATCTTCTCAAGACCAAGTCCAAAGACAAACCGTGGCCTTTTTTTAATATTACCTTGGTCTGGCCTGGTCAGTGCCTAGCTGGGTCCTCGTTCTTTTTTTTGTACCAATAAATCATAGATCAAATGATTTGATTTATCTGATTTCAAAACAAAAATACTTATTATATGAACAAGAACAATTGGAATAAAAAGAAGGGTTGATCCACACCATACTCTATTCTCGTAAGATGATATACCTCTAGAGAAACAAATCCTGATCGAACCCATGTCTTCCGTTAACCAAAGTAGGGCCGTGAGGGTACGTATACTACAAATACTCCTCACTGCTACATAGAGCTAACTCACGGAACCTATACTACTGCCCAAAGCTGTTTTACAATCTCTGCTGTAACCACTATCTTACACATACATAGTCATATATGCACATCCACACTGCAATCACTAAGTGGCCAGGTCTACGAGATGTACATACCCATCTATGGAAAGCACTCCAATACATAGTATACACATGCACAACCACATCACAAGAAATATATGCTTTGGCCAGTTGTCTACATGCAAGGGTAATGCCCACTGTCGGCCCCAATAAGTACTCAATACTAATTTTGATTGTACCCATAATCAAAGGGACATATCCCTAGTAACCTTGATATACAAAGCCTAGGTCTTAACCCCTATTTTCCCATAATGATCTGAGAGGCCACACCCACGACAAATATGCTTAGGTAGTGATAACTACCAAGGAACACACTGTCCCTGTGTTCGGTACCTGCTGAACACCAAGTACAAAATAGGATTGGGCTTATGTCAATGCTCTATAATGAAGCACAGGCTAGCATAGTTCTACTATATCAAATTCTTATACCTAGAATATATACATGCACTTTGACATACATATGAAAAGTAAATACAGGGGTTTGAGATGCTTACAATACTTATCTAAGATACCCGGAGATGTCCGGAGATGACCTGAGATGTTCCGGACATGCCTTGGGTTCAATGGAACTTCCAACTTAGCTTACATTGTTAAACTTAGGCTGTTAGGTGTGCACAGTCATGGGGGAACAGGCAGCCCTCTTCTTTCTATTTCTTTCTTTGTAGAAGCTCCCAAAACTTCAACAATGGCACACACACCCTCCTCTTTTCTCTCTCTTTTTCCCCTTTCTTTTCTTGGCTACCACCACTAGAGCTTGCTGCCCTAGATTACAGCAGCTCCATAGGCCTCTAGTAGAGGCAATGGACCAAATACATGATGGTGCATGTGTTTCTTTCAAATCTTAGGCCTTCCATGAGCTTCAACTTGATATTTTGGCCCCCTCTGCAATTCTCCTTTGTTTCTTCTTTCAAGTGTGCAGAGCTCGAAGAGATGAAGATGCTATAATTTGATTCACCCAAATCGGAGTTAAAATGAGAGAGTTAGTGTTTTGCAGTTGGGCCATCAGTAGAGCTCCATCTGGAATCTTTGACCAAGATGTAATGGTCCTGTGGAGCATGGAATCGCAACATGCGTCGTAGTTGTTCGATCGGCTTCCTTTTGTGCAGGCTTGATCCGGACCTTTGGATCCGATTTGGGCACGGCGAAATCTCAGTCGATGAATGGGAATCAGAGGACCAATGGTCCTTGGGGACCATGAGGACCATGGTAGGAATGGCCCTTGTTCATACGATTGACATCATAATCTGGCAAGGTTGATGGCAGCCATTGGATGGAGTTAGACATCGGTGCAAAATCCGTGCAACCAGGCCATTGATAAAGAATCTTGTAAGTCACGATGCAGGGTGCCAGGCATTTTAGCCACTCATTGGCTGGGGGCACATGGACATAGCAATAGTCGTTCGATCTATTAGTGGGAGAAATTGCGCCATTGGATCTGCATCTCAAGTGCATGTGGTCCTTAGGGACTACAGGATGACACCTCATAGCCCTTGGTCCTTCATTGGTATATGGACGCTCACGCTCTGTTTCGTCAATTTGACATCAGCTAAAAGTTCCGAGAATTTTTATTTGGCCCCTTCTGCCTTTTGGAGATATTCTTCATTTATAGGAAGCCCCTCCTGCCATGTAATTGCTTTAAAAAACTCCCCAGGCCACAGATCAACAAATTTGGATCGTTCAATGAGAACTTTCCAAAATTACGAGGCCTTGGAACTTTGGAATATAATGATGCATCCCTGTATGAATTTTAAACTTACCAAGGGCTATTTTCAACTTGATTTCTGTGACTTTTGGAGCGACCACGCGGGAACGGCCATATATCCCTCACACAACCTTCAATTTTGACAAAACGAGTTGGCGTTGCTTTCACGACTCGGAGCACTGCAATACTCCAGAACAACTCGACTGTGATGCAGATAAGTCACTTAATGGGCTTATTTTATTGGAAATAAGCCTTAGATTGGGTTATGTATGTGTTGGGCCTTTGATTCCATGGGTTTTCTTTGTAATGAGCCTAAAATATGGGTAGAAAGTAGAAAACATGATTTAACTCATTAGTTTAGTTAGAGTCCTGTTTTGAGCCTATATTCTTTGTTTTTTCAGTTTCCTAATCAGTTTAGGTTTTCCAATTAGTTAAGGATTGGGTTAGGCCTTTCCTTTTTAGTGTTTGAGTTAGTTTTGACTATTCTATATAAGTTTACATCACAAGTGATCCAATCCCAGGTAGGATCTTTAGTAAATTCAATAAAAATCAGATTTAGGGACAGATAGTATGAACAAAAGGGAAAATAGAGAATGAAGGCAAGAATGGGGGTAGGGGAATAGATTGGGTCGAGCATCTCACCTATAGGCATCTCACCCAAGCTGTCTCTCATAGCACTGCATCTCATAGTTTTCCGGCACAATTTTTTTTTTTTTTTTTTCATTCAATCAAATTCGTGTTCAATTTGTAGCCCATTACAAACTTATATAAAGACTCAAAACTGACTCAAAAGGAAAGGCCTAACCCAATCGTTAACTAATTGGGAAATCTAAATTGACTAGGAAACTGACATAACAAAGAATGACTCAAAACAGGACTCTAACTATACTAATGAATTAAATAATCCCGTTTTCCTACTTTCTACCTATATTTTAGGCCCATTAAAGTGGCCTATTACAAAGAAAACCCATGGGATTAAAGGCCCAACACATACATAATCCAACCTGGGGCTTATTTGTAATAAAATAAGCCCATTAAGTGACTTATCTGCATTAGACTGGCTACTCAACCATGTAAAATGATCAAAATTCCCTTGAACCTTGCATTGGCCATATCTTATTCGTCTGACATTGGATTGAGGAATCCAGATGCGTTGGAAAGAGTACAACGCACTCTACAACTTTCTAGAAGGAACTTACTGCAAAAAAAAAAAAAATCATCTTGATTGATCAAATTGCCCCCAATCGTAAATAAACCAAAATTGCCGTTATCGAACTTGGAAATCCAAAATTGACACTATAGTCGCACCCACTACACTCATGCAATCTCTGATACTCTACTGAGCACTGCCACATCATCACTTATGGCGCCTTAAGAAATTGTGAGCACGTTGAAATTACCAAAATACCCCTGGTAATGCCACTCACAAATGAAAGCACCAGAGTCCCCTTTACATCAACATCCTCATGACCATATTACCTGTCTCATGTGGATTAACAAAAATAACCCTGCAGGTTGTGCTATGACCAAACTGCCCTTGTTGCCACTGTAGAGTCTTGTAGACCTCAGCAAAGCACTATAGGACCAATATACACCTCACTATCATACATGCATCATCATTATCTACATTCCCAACACTATCACATCATGTTGTACCCTCATCGGTCATCTACCACAACCTTGGTATGCTACCACATGTCCAAAAGCAGCCATTGCACTATCTAACTACAGCTGTTGACTGTACACTATAACTCTCAATTGATGCTGACTACTGTTATTGTTGACTCTGTCTACTAACGTATCATCTGTGAGCACTGCCATTTCACTTTGCCATCTATATTGCTCTATTGACATCATGTTGATTGTGTTGACAACAATGACAACACCACATGCACTATACATACAGCAGTCCCAAGTGTTGTGTGATTGATGCATTCCTTTAAAACTTAGAGGAAAATTTTATAGGATAGGCTATGATGTATGGTGCGGAATGTTGGGCAGTTAAGAAGCATAATGTAGATAAACTCATTGTAGCAGATATGTGGATGTTGAGATTGATGAGTGGTGAAACTAGGAGTAATTTGATTCAGATTGATTGAACCAAAAGAGCTAGGGCAGACCTAAAATGGCCTTAGGAGAAGTGGTGAGGCAAGGCATGCATAACTTAGGTCTTGTATCAATTATGACATCAAATAGAGCTGATTGGAGGGCAAGGATCCATGTAGCCGACCCATTTAGTTGGGATAAGGCCGAGTTGTATTTTGTTGTTATAATATCTCTAAGCGTACCGAAAGGTCTGGTTAGACTTGGACATCCTCACAGATGCCTAGAAAAAATAGCTTTACCTCATCTCCTAAATGATAGAAGAGATTTTTTTTTTTTTTTAATGCGAAATTCTTTTGTGATTTCATTTATTGCTGATATTAAAGGTTTAAATGCAGAAAAACATGCTCCAATTTGGATCCCATGTTTCTTGAACTAGAAGCATGGTGGAATGACCTGGACAATTCCACGTAGCTGTGTTTTGGCCTTCCTAAACAACACACTTTTTTCACAACTGGAAACCCTGATGGCCATTCAGCTTTATCAGGTCACTTAACCATTGTTCAATCCTCTTACTTAGGCATGGATGTGTCTTTCCAACTTGCTAGATGGTCTTCTTTGTCTCTCTTCCGGCTTCCATAAAGAAGGCCTGTTCTAATTTGTCTAAGTTTCTCCATTATATGACAGTTGCAAATGTTTCAGCTCACACTGATCTCCCTTATCCTCAAGTTTACAAATTCTTATTGATTAGTGCCCCTCTTCCATCCTTCAATTTTCTGTCATTCTTTTCATTTCTATGATTAATTATAAATTTATAGGGAAAAGGCTCTTGAGCCTAAGCTGTTCTCTACACCAAGGTCTATGATGCTGTGAACTGATGGGGATTGGATTTAACTTATGGAAATCTCTCTCGCTTTGTTTTTGTTTGAATTAGTACAGAAGTCTCTCTTTGTATTACAAACATACAATTATTGTGATATTTGAATACATTTTTTGTCATTGTATCATTCAGGTCATATAATGCTTTGCATGGAAGTCCTCTTGTGCTTCAACTGGTTCCAGCTGTTGGTATCATTGCTTTCACTATATGGGGGCTCGGGCCACTCATGCGTCAAAGCAGGAACCTGTTTCTTCACGTAACTCCACCTTTCATTCTCCCTATCAGTGTAAACAATTTTATTAGGAAAAAGCAGTTCACAATAGAGAAATCTACACAAAAGGGGAGAATCCCAACAAGAAAATTTACACCAGAACCCTATCCTTGTTCCTTCTTTAAGTAATTTTTAAGCTTAGATCATGCTTTTGCTGTTATAATCCTTTTGTGATTTCTCTCTCTCTCTCTCATTTACTCTCTGGTTGGTAATTTTGCAGAAGAGTGATAGTAGTTGGAAAAAGAGTAGTACACATTATTTTATGGCCTCTTATGTTCAACCTTTGCTGCTGTGGACTGGAGCAACACTCATCTGCAGGTATCTTTAACATTGCATTTCTGGATTGCAAGAATGAATAGTCACTCTACTTGTTATGTAATTATATTGGTGTTTCTTGTAGGGCATTGGATCCAGTAGTTCTCCCTTCCGAAGCTAGCCAAGCTGTTAAGCAACGTCTCCTGAATTTTGTGAGATCACTATCAACTGTGCTGGCCTTTGCCTATTGTCTATCAAGGTGAGTATGGTAGCCTAAGCAATTGTGCTTTGGAAAAATTGTTGGATGAAGATATTTTTCTAATTTGATTTCTAGTCATATTAAACAATTGATCCATATGTGGAACATTGGGCTTATTTGAGGATTTGTTATAGTTAATAACTGGCTTTGCCTATTGTTACTTCAAGGTTCTATTGTATTTAGAAGTTCATATTCTTTTATTACTGAAGGCCGGTTAAAGGCACATGCTTCACACACGAATTCAAATGCATCAGTAAACTTTATTTGAAGTCACATGCTTTTTCACATGTCCGGTGTTTTATTTTACTAGAAAATGTATTATTAGTAATGCAATAATATAATGTAAGACAAAAAAGAGAGGGTCTTAAGCATGTGGCTGTTAGGAGCCCAAATAAGCATGTGTCATTTAATGGTTGGAAGGTAGGAAAAAGAAAAAGGAATGTCGAGCCAGGGAAACTCATTCTTTTACAAATGGTAACAGTTATAAGAGAGAAAAAGGGCCTTAAACATGCGGTTGTTAGGAATGTTCATAACCATGTGTCATTTGGGTTGGGAGGAGTAGAAAAGGAAAAACCAAAAGGGAAGGAATGTGAAACCAAAGAACTCTTTTCTTTTTTATTTTGGTAATAGATAATAGAAAAAGAAAAAGGTTACACAAACATTAGCATGGGTCATCAATCATCATAGTTTTCACGGGGTCTAGGTGACCCAAGGCTTTGGAGGGGCCTGGATGCAAGGCAACCAAGGCTTCTGAGGCGCCCCACGGCTCCCACCTACATGACACATGTGGGTCACTGTAGTAGATGTCAGAGATAGAATAAGGAAGAGGTAGGAACATAGAAACACTCGAGCTTCTTATATAATAAGGTCATATAAATATTCAAACTTAATTATGAGTAATAAGGACATGTGAGAAATAACATGTGAAGGGATGGGCAAGTCTCCCCAACTAATCATGAGAGTAATAAAGAAGAGAGACGTGTGTTATTAGGAGTATGAGCAAGGTTTAGTAGATGTGAGGGGCAGAAAAGGGAAAAGAAAATGAAGGAACTGGCAAATATATATTTATATATATATATGATACAGGGAGAAAGAACCCTGCCAGGATGCGTAGCATACACTAGCGCCTCCTTGTGTCCTCTCTCTCCTCACCTCACACAATAAGGGGCAGATATGCCATATCATATGAGGGAGGAGAGAGATAGACACAGGGAGGCGCTAGTGTATGATACACAGATGGACAAGGGAATTCAATCCTTATAATATAATAGAGTTATATAGAAGAGGAGAGATGAAGTTACTATGAAGCCACATAAGCAGGGGTGATGCAATCTATTGCCAGGGGAGGGGCATATAAGGGAACAAATAAAGTAGAAACACAATCCTGCAAAATCCTTTTATAATAGGGGATATATAATTTCTTTCCTTTTTCAGCACTGCTTTTCATTGATATTTGTAATAAAATGTTTACATACTATATGAGTAGTCAATTTAATTTTATTTTAATTTTCAGTGGCTTTTTTTCATTATTGCATATTCTCCTTGTTTGGATCTTTGGTTTGGTCTTGCTTGTTGATTTTCCAATCAATCCTGTTTGTTGCATTAGATTTTAAAGGGACCCATGATAACATGTCCGACACTTCTCTTTATGCAGCTTGATTCAGCAAGCACAAAAGTTCTTTATGGAGACAAATGAATCTAGTGACACAAGAAATGTACGTTTATGTTCCTTTAACATTATGTTACTTTCTGGCATGCTTATCTTACTTTCTCACTTTTTCATGCATGATCTAGAACTGAGAAGTGGTGACAGCTTATCTAGTTTTCGACTTTTATTGGCAATTCATTGTAAATTCACTTCAGCTATTGGTTTCTCAACTCAACTCAACTCAACTCAGCCTTATCCCAACTAAATGGGGTTGGCTACATGGATCCTCACTGGTGGAGGGCCCTTAGAAGAAGGGAAAAACCAAAGTGGCAGAGTGAGAGGAAGGGAATCACACTCACACAAAGCACAAACCCAACCAATTCTCATTCAATAGTCAAATCACTCTAACTTGTCCATGGTTACAGTCAATATATAGAAAAGTAAAGACATGAAATTAGAAACTCAACTAAAATAGTATCTAGCCTAAACTAGGAAACAACCATAAAAGGAAATCAATGCAAAGGAAAGAAATCTTAACTCTTATATTCACATATAGAAAATAAAAGGCATGAAAGACAAAATAAACTACTAATTATTTCCAACCGTTGTTGGACCAAAACCCTAGGTTGGATTAGTTCTTCTTGGCTCTTGACTTCCAAAGCCCGTCATATTGGTCCAACCAGGTAAGTGCAGCCGTTTTTGCATCAACTCTCCTTTGAAAAGAACTCGATTCCGTCGAGTTATGAAAAGGACCATGGAGACCGTCTGAAGGAATACGCTGAATGAGGAATGATCCCACCATCTTCTTGAGCTTAATTTCAGGGAGATCTTTGGCAGATGAAACTTCATAGTCTTATTGGCATGCTTGAAAGCATAGGTGTTAGCATAGCCACAATGTTGTACTTTCTTGTCAAACAACTACGGTCGACCAAGAAGGATATGGCACACCTTCAGAGGGTGGATGTCACATTAGACTGTATCCTTAAATTCACCAATAGAATATGTGACCAACACTTATTTGTGATCTTAAGATTAGTATTGTTCACCCAAACAACTTTTTAGGGATTTGAATGTGGCTATGTCTTCAAGCTCAGCTTACGAACTATGTTTTCAGAGACAACATTAGTGCAATTACACCAATGACCAATGTTAACAATTGGTCATTGCACTTCACACGGGTTTGGAAAATACTATTGTGGCACAAATCATCATTGTTAGTGACTTTCTGAGTGGCCAACACATGACAACTGATATAAAAAAGGATATGGGTCCTCATCACTAAGAGTGTTATGAGCTTCACCTAACGCATGCTTTTCTCATAAATCAAATGTGTTAGATGCAAATTGCTCTTAAGGAATATAAGGTATAGGAGAATCCTTATCAATAAAAGCAACCAAACAGCTAGGACATTGACTACTAATATGCCCAAATTCATTGCACAAGTAGCACCAAACTGAAACTTTGTTGTCTCAAAAGGTTTAACTGAACCACGCCGAGGGGGTGAGTATGGACGAGTAGGCCGTGAAGATGACATTTTAGAAGCATGTCGAGGTGGATAATACAGCCAACTAGGTCGTGAAGGTGTCATAGATGTAGCATTAGCCTGTGGTTTGCTAAATGACATTTCCTAGGTAGGAGGCTGCTGAATGGAACTAGTACCACGAGGGAAAATATCTGCAAAATTTCTCCGACTGTATGGGTGTTTCAGACTTTCCTTAACTTGATACGCTACTTGTACGATATCTTCCATTGCAGAAATTGACAAGATGCAAGGGCAACACTAAGTTGAGGGTGCAAACTATTGCAGAATTGTGCCACCAATACTTCTTCATCCCACTCAAAATTAGAATAAGTGGCAAAATAATAGAACCTAGCAACATATTCTTCAATGATTAGATTTTCCTGTTTCAATTGTGCAAACCTAAGGTGTATGTGTTGCTTGTAATCAAGAGGCAAGAATATTCGGTTCATAACTTCATGCATCTCAGCCCAAGTAGTGACTAATCCAATGCCTCAGGTTCCATTCTGTTGCTGTTGCTTGACCCACCAACTCGGGTCGTGCCTTTCAGTTTAGCCTCTGCAAATAGGATCTTTCGGCCCTCAGTCAACCTGTACCATCTGAAGAATGCCTCTAAGCTGTGAATCCAGTTAAGGTACAGTTCTGGACTGTTATCTCCATAAAAATCAAGGACATCCAATTTTGTTGCTCATTCCGCTCCATCATCATATCAACCAATTCCATATGGTGGTGAAGGTGGTGGTGGTGGTGGCAATGGTAGTGACGGATCCCATGGAGTGGTGTTGGAAGAATCCTCAGATTGAATGAAACTTTTTCCTCTATCTGAAACTACCAATCGATCAAGAAAGCTTGCATGGCTTTCATCATTGTTTGAATGGAGGTGACAACGGTGGTGAGGATATCGACACATTCAGTGAGAGTTTCAATTTTGGAGTCAGTCTCACCTTTATAGGCATTGAGCTGTTGGAGAATTTCATTGTTGGCTACCATGGTGGAGGCGAGCAAAGAACACTTGGAAGGTAATGTCAAATTGGTAAATAACTCCTCTCTTCCCCCACCCACCCACCCACCCAAAGGAGGGCAGAATTATAAATAGATGAACTTCAATGAGAAACACAAGTGTTAGTCACTGTTCAATAAGTGAAGGGCAAACTTGGAAATTAGAAATAAAATCAGAAATAGATATAGGATAAAAGGGAAAAGGGAAAATTGGAAGGGCAGAATAGGAAGTAGAATGACTCAAAAGGAGTCGTAAGAGAAAGGGTAAGGGTTACCACAAAGGGAGTTCTGCCCTCTTGGAGATGGAGGTCGACTCAGGGAACCAGAGATAGAGACGCTGGCTGCAACAGTAGAAGAGGCCGACACCCTCTTCTTCTGGAGATGGTAATCAGTGTTGGTTCTAGGGGCTGCTGTGATTGGCGATGGAGGAGAAACTTCAACCAGCAGGTCTGAAACCAGGTATGTGTTCTGGTCTCTGCCTCTATCTGCTCTCTTATTCTTCTTCTTCCCCTTTGTTCTCTGAATTTCTGTTCTTTTCTTCTGGTTCTATCTTCTCCCTGCTGCTCTGCACTTTTTTTTACTTTTTTTTCATTAGAACCCTAGAGGGTGTTTCGATTGAGATTTTGGGGGAAGAAAGAGGTCGGTGGAGGTTGATTAGCAGGGAATCGAAGGAAGGGTTGGTTTCAGCAGGTTGCTTTTTTTTCCTTCGACTTCTCTATTTGCAACAAAGACCTTTTTTTTTTTTGGGCTCAGCCTCGGCAGAACAGTTCTGTCTTGGCTAAATAGTAAAGAGGAAGGGGAAGGGGAAAGAGAGAATGATGCAGATTAATTACCAAAATAGGTTTGTTTTATTAGGAATATGCCTAGGGTTGGGTTCCATACATATTGGGCCTTTGATCTCATGTGTTTTGAGTGTAATAGACCACTTTTATGGGTCTAAAAGGGGGGCTCTAAGATTGAATACGGGATTACTAGTTAGTTTCCTTTTTAATTGGGTTTGATTTGAGTTATATTTGTTTCCTTAGGAGTCAAGTTAATTGAGTTAAGTCATTAGTAGTTAGTTTCTTTTTTCAACTAGTTTCTAATTTCAGTTTTTAGTAACTATTGTATTAGGAGAATATTTGGTTTCCTTTTTGAGGAACCTTCTATTTTGTAATTCCCTCCCCCATTAACATTATAAATAAAGAAGAGGAGGCTCCTAAAAGCCTAGAATGATTTTGATAAAAAAAATTAATGGTTGTTGCTATTGTCTTCTTCATAAAGAGTTGTCTTGTGTTTGATCAAGGCTGAAGGAATTGGTGTTTGATCCAATTGATTCTTTGCGGCGTGAAGTCCAAGAGGTCTCTTCAACTATTCTTTCTTTCTTTTCAAAGTTAATTGCAAGGTTCTTCAAACCAGGTAAGGGATCTGAACTGCTTTTGATTTCTGGTTCTGGAAATCTCAAGTTTCTCTCCTGCTGCCCCTATACTATTCTGAAGATCCAGCCACCGATGGCTCTCTGTTTTTGATCGAGTGTTAAGATCATATAGAGGGGAATTCAACCTCAATTTGAGGTTCATCAGACCAGGTAATCTGCAGTTATGGGATTTCTCCCTATTCTGGCCGATCCTAATTTCTGCCCAGATTTGTAAATCGATTTCTGTTGGGTGTTGCTAATTGGTTGCTGATACTATTCCTTATTGATTTGCATTAGTTGATGATTTCAGTCCTATATTCTCTGTTGTTCATTTAGTTACAGAATTTCTGAAACTGAGATCGATTGGACTGGTTTGAATCTTGCTGTTGTGTTAGACTTTGGTTCATGGATTACAGTTGTTTGTGAATCCAATTGAACTACTTTTAGTCACTGGTTTAGTTCTAAAAGGTTGCTGCTGGTTTGACCTGATTAGTGCTGCCATATTGAAGTCGATAGCCTACTAGACTATTTTATATTATTTTGATTTTTTGTTATATTGTTGGGTTGGTTATGGTTGTTCTTAGATTAAAAGATCCTGAAGCTGAGACTTGGTTAGACCCCTACCGTAGTCTACATTAGAGAAATTGATGTGGATGGATGGGATGGGAACCTTGAAACCAATTTGGTGGAAGGCCCTTAGGGAATAAGGGAAAAACCAGAGTAGCAAGGTGGGGGGCAGGAAGGGAATCACACACTCACACAGAGCACAAAAAATCCAACCAATTCTCATTCAATAATCAAATCACTATAACTTGTCCATCGGTTACAGCCAATATATAGAAAAGTAAAGACATGAAAGTAGAAACTCAACTAAAATAGTGTCTAGCCTAAACTAGGAAACAACACTAAAAGACCCTTTTTATTAGTGGTGGTCTCCTTTTTTTATCAGGCTATTTTATTCATTAAAAAAATAAAAAAAATAAAAAACCAATACAAAGGAAAGAAATCATAACTCTTAGTGAACCAGATTTACGGCTGAATTGTCCCCTCTCTTCAGTTGATGGTCTATCATGGAAAGGGTTTAGTTGTAGTAACTTTTAAATCTATGTTCTTGGGATTTTAGAATTTAGGATTAGGTAGTCCGGATTGATTATTAGAATAGAATATAGGAAATTTGGGGGTAAGGAAGATGCAAGCGTGAGGAAAGAGGACTGGTGACAAGGACCCTGATCCTCTATGGCAGTGCTATGCAGGCTGCTCTACTGCTCGAATGAAAAAAGACTGATGAGGCACTATTTAAAAAGGTCTCCCAGTGCATGAGACTCCTGCCACTGCATGGTCTGGGGAGGGTCATAATATATGTAGCCTTACCTCTACGAATTTTCCGACAAGAACCTGAGACCACTAGGTCACAATGGAGCAACCTTACCATTGCACCAAGGCCCGCCCTCTCGCTATGAGCCACTATTTGAATTTAAAAATAGAAAAATGCAGGAGAAAGAAAAGTAATATATTTCAGTGAAGGGAATTTTCATCGTCTTCTTCTACTATTCCAAGTCTTCAGTGAAAGGAATTTCACCGTCATTCAAAAGTAATATTCTAGCTTGCTTGTCTGGGATTCACCATTGTGCATGTTATGCGAAGTGAATTTCAAGCCGGACCATCTCAGATCATTTACTCCAATGTCTTTAATACAATCATTGAACTCACCCACCAAAGCTAGATCAATCTGATCTCTCCCATTCTTTTAATGCCCGAAACAGACCACATTAAAATCACCATAATGTAGACTAGGGTAGGGGTCTAACCAAGTCTCAGCTTCAGGATCTTTTAATCTAAGAACAACCATAACCAACCCAACACTATAACAAAAAATCAAAATCATATAAGATAGTGTAGCAAGCTATCGACTTCAATATGGTAGTACTAATTAGGTCAAACCAGCAGCAACCTTTTAGAACTAAACCAGGGACTGAAAGTAGTTCAATTGGATTCACAAACAACTGTAATCCATGAACCAAAGTCTAACACAACAACAAGATTCAAACTAGTCAATCGATCTCAGTTTCAGAAATTCTGTAACTGAATGAACAGCAGGGAATATAGGACTGAAATCATCAACTAATGATGTCAAATCAATAAGGAATAGTATCACCAACCAATTAGCAAAACCCAACAGAAATCGATTCACAAATCTGGGCAGAAATTAGGATCGGCCAGAATAGGGAGAAATCCCATAACTGCAGATTCCCTGGTCTGATGAACCTCAAATTGAGGTTGAGTTCCCCTCTATATGATCTTAACACTCGATCAAAAACAGAGAGCCATCGGTGGCTGGATCTTCAGAATAGTATAGAGGCAGCAGGAGAGAAACTTAAGATTTCTAGAACTAGAAATCAAAAGCAGTTCAGATCACTTTCCTGATTTGAAGAACCTTGCAATTAACTTTGAAAAGAAAGAAAGAATAGTTGAAGAGACCTCTTGGACTTCACGCCACAAAGGGTTAATTGGATCAAACACCAATTCCTTCAGCCTTGATCAAACACAAGACAACTCTTCATGAAGAAAACAATATCAGCAGCCATTAATTTTTTTTATCAAAGTCATTCTAGGCTTTTAGGAGCCTCCTCTTCTTTATTTATAATGTTAATGGGGGAGGGAATTACAAAATAGAAGGTTCCTCAAAAAGGAAACCAAATATTCTCCTAATACAATAGTTACTAAAAACTGAAATTAGAAACTAGTTGAAAAAGGAAACTAACTACTAATGACTTGACTCAATTAACAACTTGACTCTTAAGGAAACAAATATAACTCAAATCAAACCCAACTAAAAATGAAACTAACTAGTAATCCCGTATTCAATCTTAGAGCCCCCCTTTTAGACCCATAAAAGTGGTCTATTACACTCAAAACACATGAGATCAAAGGCCCAACATGTATGGAACCCAACCCTAGGCTTATTCCTAATGAAACAAGCCTATTTTGGTAATTAATCTGCATCACACCACCAAGTAAGGAGCTCAATTGTACCAACAATACTATGGAGGTCCGCCCAAAGGATTGCTCTTTCAAGGGGAAAGTTTGAAGCATAAATGGAGGTAAACAGTAGGGGAGGATTTTCAAGGGTATTGGAGAAATTCAGGTGAATGGTTTGGGAGGTGGAGGAAAGCAAGGAGACATGAAGTTTGGAGGGATCCCAATGAAACCAAATTCGACCATTTTGGTGATGATTGTAGGTAGCTAACAGAGACCAGCCATGGGAGATAGAGGATGCAATATGGATAGCATTGGGGTTCTTTAACCTTTTAATAAGGCAGCAAAAAGATGAGTGAAGAAGCTTAAGGAGGGACACAAGTTTGTTGGTGTACGTTGACTGAAGTTGTACAGTATCCTAAAGTCTACATTTATAAGTTACTAGCTAAACATGGAAATACATGATTAAAACAAACAAAACATAATGTAGAGGATGCAAAACAAATAATAATGCTACATGATTGGGATTTTTCTCTCACCACCCAATTCCAGTCGGAGTGTCTAGTTGTTCCACCACGAGTTGCATATCATTTGAGATGTCGAGTCGCTCCTCTGAATGCACCACATATGAGTCCCATAACTTGTTTTGGGCCCAATTGTTTTGGAATTCATCACTACCCATCTATAAGACTCATCATCAACATCTTCTGGGTATCCCAACCTAAGGAATGGTTCGCTCAAACTGATAGGATGTGGAGGTGGCACACATGCTTGGGATGGATGCCTGGATGCTATCAACAAAAGATGACCCACCACCTTAATTATCCTCATGCCCAAATTAAGTAGAAGATCCACCATAGATTCCATACCCACCACCATATCTAAATGAACCGGTGCTCTCCAAGGATGGCCCACCGGCATATACCCCATATAGTGGTTACCCATAATATGATATAGCTGATCCGACGCTCTTAAAGCCACTATCACTATGATGTACTAGACTAGGGCTCGAGTCAATGAATTCCGGTGCATGCCAATGCCCAGATCCTCTACTCTCTCCTAAACTCATAGCTTCCATTGTGCTAGATAAGCTGGATATATCTATGCCTTGGACCATCCCAGTTGCCTCATCTTCAGGTCTGAACCTACACCGCGGTCCTCGAGTGTAGCCTCTTTGTTGTCATGAACCGTGATATGCACCTTGCGTGGCATAAGTGAACTCAATCTTCCCTGTGAATCTGACTACCGTTGCCAATGCATCTTGTCCTCCTCTCTCAAGGCAACGAATTTCACTGTCAATATACCCACCATCATGATCATGATGAAAGCGACCAATGCTCTTCTTCATCATTTTCAGCACTAGGGTGGGATTCAAATGGACTCTACACTCTTCCAACATATATTTATCGACGTTAACATCCATTTGTGAAGCAATATAACTGCTAGGCCAATCACTAGGCTCACCTAAAAGTGGCTCAGCTCATTCTCTAACCCAATCATGAAGGGATCTTAATCATCGGCATCCATTTGGAAGATATTGGCAAGCTCGATTGGGCTAGTATCATTCTCCATGCCAAGACGTACGTGCGCTTCTTTTAATTTCATATATTAATGCATATACACGAGTCGACAAGTCAACACCCAATCTGTTTTGTCTCTTGGGGTGGATGAGGTTGAAAAAACTCCAATTGTTCTCACACCCAGTGGCAAAACATGTCTCGGAAAGCACTTTAATTGCTATTTTTTTTTTTAGGTGAATAAATAATTACATTAAAAAAGGAGAATATACAAGAGAAAGGGGCGAGGAAGCCACAAGGGGCAAAACCTTGGGAGGAAGCAACTACAACAAAGGGCAGAGCCCATCTAACCTACGGGATACATCAAGGGGGGCTAAGATGGTCGAGGGGAGACCCTAGGATACAACAATGACCTTTTCATTGGGGTGTTGCGGACCTTACGGTGATGAAGACTGCCAATTTGGTGTTGACGTCAAAATAGATGGAATTCCAAATCTTATCAAAAGATCTAGAATTAGACAGGTTGGGTGTCTCTTTCATATTGCACCCACCATTTAGTTGCATAAAATCATATAAGACTGTTAGGTGATGCTGTGATGGTGTATATCAACTATGAACGAAAAGAATAAGGTCATTGCACCAATCAGCAGCAGTGCCTTCCCGATCTGCAACAGCCGCTGCCCGGCCAAAACTCTCAATACCATCACTGAAGACTTTCATCTGTATTCATTTAAGTGTTTGGTACCAATGTTAGCAAGTTGGCGTCAATTTCCTAAGTTAATAATTGCATCATTTATTAACTACCACTCTCACCTTTGTATTGATAATAGTTTGCGCCATTGGATTTGCCTCATCCCTTTCCACCACAGTGTGAATTGTATCTATGAGACCAGTTCTCAATGCATGCCTATGCTTGTATTGGTACTTCGGATTTTAATTGTATACTGAAAATAAATAATACAAAATAGTGAATAAGCAACTAAATGTCAAAATTTATAAGTTCAAGTAAGCTGAATAAAGTAAAACAAACCAGCCCTATGTAGAGGATGCGTGAGCTACCTTTCCAAGCGGTCTTTTATTTTGGCAAGAAACTTCCTGTTAACCTTTATGTATACCACCTCTATCTCCATCTTCATCATTTCTATTGCTTCCCATATCATTGGTAAGATGAGTTTCTTCTGTGAGTCGATCAAACTCAAGACGTTGGGGATCGAGTCTAATATCCTCACGACCTCCTTGAGGTCATCTAAGAATTTTTCACTAGCAATAGTTGCCTGAGCCATTTTTTCTCCTTGAGAATTAGACCCCTCCCAATCAAACCGTTCCTCTTATGCAAACATGGACCTAAGCTCCTTGACAAATGCAAAGCAAATCCATGGTTGTATGCATAGGTTGTCACCTACCTTGCTTTGTCAACAACACATTTTACAATCTTCAAACTTCCCATGTCTTTCAACATGAGATCAATGCAATGGGCTGCACAAGGAGTCCAAAATAGATTGTACCTAGTATTGTTTTTTAGTATTTCCCCAGCTTTCTTGAAATTGCTTCCAGTGTCATGACAACCTGAACCACATTCTTTACCCCCAACATCCTTAACTACTTCTTTCAACAGCTTGTAAATTTACTTTGCTTCCTTCTTTCCCTAATAAACTGAAATTAGAAACTAGTTGAAAAAGGAAACTAACTACTAATGACTTGACTCAATTAACAACTTGACTCTTAAGGAAACGAATATAACTCAAATCAAACCCAACTAAAAAGGAAACTAACTAGTAATCCCGTATTCAATCTTAGAGCCCCCCTTTTAGACCCATAAAAGTGGTCTATTACACTCAAAACACATGAGATCAAAGGCCCAGCATGTATGGAACCCTAGGCTTATTCCTAATAAAACAAGCCTATTTTGGTAATTAATCTGCATTACACCACCAAGTGAGGAGCCCAATTGTACCAACAATACTATGGAGGTCCGCCCAAAGGATTGCTCTTTCAAGGGGAAAGTTTGAAGCATAAATGGAGGTAAACAGCAGGGGAGGATTTTCAAGGGTATTGGAGAAATTCAGGTGAATGGTTTGGGAGGTGGAGGAAAGCAAGGAGACATGAAGTTTGGAGGGATCCCAATGAAACCAAATTCGACCATTTGGGTGATGATTGTAGTTAGCTAACAAAGACCAGCCATGGGAGATAGAGGATGCAATATGGATAGCATTGGGGTTCTTTAACCTTTTAATAAGGCAGCAAAAAGATGAGTGAAGAAGCTTAAGGAGGGACACAAGTTTGTTGGTGTACGTTGACTGAAGTTGTACAGTATCCTAAAGTCTACATTTATAAGTTACTAGCTAAACATGGAAATACATGATTAAAACAAACAAAACATAATGTAGAGGATGCAAAACAAATAATAATGCTACATGATTGGGATTTTTCTCTCACCACCCAATTCCAGTCGGAGTGTCTAGGTGTTCCAGTCCATGAGTTGCATATCACTGTAGATGTCGTAGTCGCTCCTCTGAATGCACCACATATGAGTCCCATAACTTGTTTTGGGCCCAATTGTTTTGGAATTCATCACTACCCATCTATAAGACTCATCATCAACATCTTCTGGGTATCCCAACCTAAGGAATGGCTCGCTCAAACTGATAGGATGTGGAGGTGGCACACATGGTTGGGATGGATGCCTGGATGCTATCAACAAAAGATGACCCACCACCTTAATTATCCTCATGCCCAAATTAAGTAGAAGATCCACCATACATTCCATACCCACCACCATATCTAAATGAACCGGTGCTCTCCAAGGATGGCCCACCGGCATATACCCCATATAGTGGTTACCCATAATATGATATAGCTGATCCGACGCTCTTAAAGCCACTATCACTATAATGTACTGGACTAGGGCTCGAGTCAATGAATTCCGGTGCATGCCAATGCCCAGATCCTCTACTCTCTCCTAAACTCATAGCTTCCATTGTGCTAGATAAGCTGGATATATCTATGCCTTGGACCATCCCAGTTGCCTCATCTTCAGGTCTGAACCTACACCGCGGTCCTCGAGTGTAGCCTCTTTGTTGTCATGAACCGTGATATGCACCTTGTGTGGCATAAGTGAACTCAATCTTCCCTGTGAATCTGACTACCGTTGCCAATGCATCTTGTCCTCCTCTCTCAAGGCAACGAATTTGTCACTGTCAATATACCCACCATCATGATCATGATGAAAGCGACCAATGCTCTTCTTCATCATTTTCAGCACTAGGGTGGGATTCAAATGGACTCTACACTCTTCCAACATATATTTATCAACGTTAACATCTATTTGTGAAGCAATATAACTGCTAGGCCAATCACCAGGCTCACCTAAAAGTGGCTCAGCTCATTCTCTAACCCAATCATAAAGGGGATCTTAATCATCGGCATCCATTTGGAAGATATTGGCAAGCTCGATTGGGCTAGTATCATTCTCCATGCCAAGACGTATGTGTGCTTCTTTTAATTTCATATATTAATGCATATACACTAAGTCTGACAGTCGCTCAACACCCAATCTGTTTTGTCTCTTGGGGTGGATGAGGTTGAAAACACTCCAATTGTTCTCACACCCAATGGCAAAACATGTCTCGGAAAGCACTTTAATTGCTTCTTTTTTTTTTTAGGTTAATAAATAATTACATTAAAAAAGGAGAATATACAAGAGAAAGGGGCGAGGAAGCCACAAGGGGCAAAACCCTGGGAGGAGGCAACTACAACAAAGGGCAGAGCCCATCTAACCTACGAGATACATCAAGGGGGGCTAAGATGGTCGAGGGGAGACCCTAGGATACAACAATGACCTTTTCATTGGGGTGTTGCGGACCTTACGGTGATGAAGACTGCCAATTTGGTGTTGACGTCAAAATAGATGGAATTCCAAATCTTATCAAAAGATCTAGAATTAGACAGGTTGGGTGTCTCTTTCATATTGCACCCACCATTTAGTTGCATAAAATCATATAAGACTGTTAGGTGATGCTGTGATGGTGTATATCAACTATGAACGAAAAGAATAAGGTCATTGCCCCAATCAACAGCAGTGTCTTCCCGATCCGCAACAGCCGCTGCCCGGCCAAAACTCCCAGTACCATCACTGAAGACTTTCATCTGTATTCATTTAAGTGTTTGGCACCAATGTTAGCAAGTTGGCGTCAATATCCTAAGTTAATAATTGCATCATTTATTAACTACCACTCTCACCTTTGTATTGATAATATTTTGCACCATTGGATTTGCCTCACCCCTTTCCACCACAGTGTGAATTGTATCTATGAGACCAGTTCTCAATGCAAGCCTATGTTTGTATTGGTACTTCGGATTTAAATTGTATACTGAAAATAAATAATACAAAATAGTGAATAAGCAACTAAATGTCAAAATTTATAAGTTCAAGTAAGCTGAATAAAGTAAAACAAACCAGCCCTATGTAGAGGATGCGTGAGCTACCTTTCCAAGCGGTCTTTTATTTTGGCAAGAAACTTCCTGTTAACCTTTATGTATACCACCTCTAGCTCCATCTTCATCATTTCTATTGCTTCCCATATCATTGGTAAGATGAGTTTCTTCTGTGAGTCGATCAAACTCAAGACGTTGGGGATCGAGTCTAATATCCTCACGACCTCCTTGAGGTCATCCAAGAATTTTTCACTAGCAATAGTTGCTTGAGCCATTTTTTCTCCTTGAGAATTAGACCCCTCCCAATCAAACCATTCCTCTTATGCAAACATGGACCTAAGCTCCTTGACAAATGCAAAGCAAATCCATGGTTGTATGCATAGGTTGTCACCTACCTTGCTTTGTCAACAACACGTTTTACAATCTTCAAACTTCCCATGTCTTTCAACATGAGATCAATGCAATGGGCTGCAGAAGGAGTCCAAAATAGATTGTACCTGGTATTGTTTTTTAGTATTTCCCCAGCTTTCTTGAAATTGCTTCCAGTGTCATGACAACCTGAACCACATTCTTTACCCCCAACATCCTTAACTACTTCTTTCAACAGCTTGTAAATTTACTTTGCTTCCTTCTTTTCGCTAGATGCATCAATTGACTTGAGGAAGACAGTCCTTCCATCACAATTTACCATGAAATTGATGTTGGACTGTTTAGTGGGTCCAATCCATCATCACACATCACAGTCACTCCAGAATACTCCCAATGGGCTTCAGCTCTTCAATATAATCCACTAACTCTTGCTTCTACTTGGGAAAATAAACATTGTACATCTCACATGCATTGGGCCCCTTCACACCTGGCCCAGCCATACCAATCTCATCCAACATGTTTTGGTAATACGATCCTTTGATGATATTAGCGGGGATGCTATGGTAGAAACCACAGTTGGAGAGATCTAGTCTCACTGCCTCCTTTACATATCTGTACACACCTGTTTGAGCTTTAATTGTCTTAGAGTCTTGCTTCCGAAATAGTGCAGATCAGCCCAAAGGATCTCAACATTACGATTACGAGCTAGTGGTGGGAGTGGGAGTGGGGGTGGGGCTTAGTCCCTCACACTCTGGGACCTCCTTAATGGAATCTCAAGCTCTCTATGTCTCGACCTCCTCCTCCTCCTCTATGGCTCAGGGTCTTCTTCAGCCGATCTAGATGAACCAGCTCCCCTAGCCCTCTGGACACGTCTTTCCTCATCAATATTAAGTTGGCTTTGCTCATTACCTTTGCCACCCTCAGTTTTTAAGCCTCTTGTGTTGTTTTTACATCATCCAAGTTAGGCTCATCACTATCATAACCTTGCTCCCGCAACATCTCTAGATAAGCTTCATGAAATTCTTCCCTAACTATCCTCTTCTCCTTCCCTCCTCTTAGATGCTCTATCATATTCCTCTTTTATCTTATTAGAAACATTAGGGCAGCACAACACATATTGTCCCCACTAGCAAGATGCCATTTTAGTCTAGTGCCTCCACCTCCCCTAATTTTCTTATGACAATGATAACATTCTAATTTTCTCTTGTCAACTGTAAGAGGTCTCCCATGAAGTCATGCCATGTCCCCACCTTTGTTAGCCATTGTTTGATACTAATAACCTTGGTACCAACACTGTTCCAATAAAGTAAGAAAACGAGTATTATAAATTATGGCTCATAAAAACAACTAAAGGTTATTATAAATTCCCTACTAAGCATGATATTTTTTCCTATTTAAAAGTGTTTTAAAAAATTAATTTAGTAAGAATTATTTAATTAATTTTACAAAAATTATTTAAAAAACATCACATTATTAATCAATCTTGATTGTAAATGTATTTAATAACTTCAATAATTTTCTTGATTTTCAAACATAGAAAAATATTTTTTCATAATTATTTTAATTTTCAGATCATTTTAGAAAATATTTAATTATTTTTCAAAATAAAAATCAAATCAAATCAACACCGTCATGCCGTAGATGGTGTCCAGAATATATTAAATTGAACACCCAATATCAAATATTAACCCTATTTTTTTCAAATATATGTTGTAGGAAAGTGTATTTTTAAGAGCAGAATATTAAAAAATATTTTGCACACAAACAAAAAAAAAAATTGCACACTATAGTGCATAGATCAGGTCATTCTAACTAACATATGAAATACTAAAATCATTTTACTATATATTCAATTACATTGTGGAAAAAAAATGATTTTTGGGGAAAATGGAATTTACCTTTTTGCTCAAAAAACCCTTCCTTAAGTAGTGTGTAAGATTCAAGTGTAGAATGAATGATGGAGAAATTTCAATTTCTTTGTTGATTTCCTATGTTTATCATCTCTTATAGTTGAAATATGGGAGAGGAGTCAATACTTGGAAATGGGCTTGTTCCCCACAAAACAAGCCCTTTTATTACGGACTGGCTAGGCCAAAATGGTCGAACCAGTTGAGTTAGTTGAAATTTCGACCGTCTCGGTCGAAATGAGGGACTTTTAATAAGTACCCTGCCATTTCGTATTGGGCACTTGCGATATGGTAAAAATTTTTGAACCATGCTTATTGGATTGATCATTGATGAGAGTTACGTCTGAAGATAGGTGACAAGAGAATCTCTGTAGAGCTAAAATCAGGCCAACAGGTAAATGAAGCCAAAAGAAAAGTGACAGAAGTAAGACGTTGACTCAGCTTGATATGTATATATTACTATAGTTCCATATAAGATTTGGACATAAACTTACAATGTGACACCTAGAATGTCAAAAGTGTTCCCAAGAGAAAGAGAAAAAGGAATGACATAAAAAAAGAGTCAAGGCATAGTTGTCAAGGCAGCACACCGCTCCTTCAAATGCTAAGCATTGGGTTGATTTTTTGTCAAGGCGTCTGGTAGACCGAATAAAAGAGAAAAAAGAAAAAGAGTAGGAGGAGACAAGATAACCACTGCAAGCCTCCAGGAAGTAGAATTAAGAAAAAGGGAGAAAGAAATGGAAAAAGAGGGAGAAAAAAAAAAAACATATAAACACATATCCCATTGCCATAGGGGCTTCCGTCACTATCCGATTGCCCACTGAAGTCCCCACTGGTGGCTACTACAAGCAAATTTATAGCCACAGCTCTCTCGTCTCAGCGACAAAAACATCTCTTTTCTATATATATATATATATATATATTTTTGGGGGGTGGTTGTGTTAAATGTGTTTATACGTATATCTTATTTGTAGTATTCATAGTACCACCCTTATCTTTGTTACAAGGACTCGACTTTGTTACCCCTTATATCAACCATTTATTATGGATAACCCCAGTGCCCCTCAAACTATGCCACTAGGCACAGCTTAGGCGTCATGGTGACTCGACAGCACCTAGACTCGCTAGACATCCTGGCAACTATGGACTGAGGATATGGTTTCTCTAGGTGAGCACTAGGATGAATGTTTTAAGTGGGCATCATGGGTGCTTTTTTGCCATGTACCAGTTTCATTTTTTTTTTTTTTTTTTTGGGGGGTTCTGAATTTTTGTGGGCAGGTTGCCTATATCATATTCAACTCATCGGGTTAACTTTAGTTTTAAAGCATTATGCCTTTTGTAACACAATCAACCGGCCAATTTGGATTAGGCTGGTGATTCTAGTGGAAAGGGTTGAGTATGCATTGGGACCTATGTACTGATCCATCTTTCAGTGTGCTCACTGCTTGTCTGAAGAACCTTCAAGAGTAGTACAAGAGTTAATATCCAGTTTTGATGAGTTGATGGGATCATGCACTATTTGGTTGTGGAGTCTGACATCCTTGCTGCACCTAGGTTGCACACCAAGGATCGTTCTTTAATTAGTCAGGTGATAATAGAGTTTCGTTGCCTATTTCTTGATATTGTTAGTGCCGTTTATTGAATTGGCTTGTTATGTTTCTTTTGGTTTTGGATTAGGACCTTTCTTTCACCAGGAATCTGAAGGTTATATATGCCTGATATCAAAACTTCATTTTTCTTCTTTCTAAAGTTTGTCTGAGCGTTTCAAGCGGACAGTATACTGTTGGTGCTTTCAATTTATATCTGGATAGCATTTATGTGCACTTTTTCCTTCCTTCCTTTTTTGCAGCATTTGGTGATAATGTCTCTCTGTCTAATGCTTATCTTGTGGACACTTTTGGTACAGCTGTCGCCTATAACTGTTTCTTGGTTTCTGGCAGATGGGTTTCCAATTTGCTGGTAAAGCTGTATACACTGCAGTATGGGTTGCTGCTATTTCATTGTTCATGGAGTTGTTAGGTTTCTCTACTCAGAAGTGGCTCACTGCTGGAGGTCTTGGAACAGTATTGCTGACCCTTGCTGGTCGTGAGGTACAGTTCGGTTCTTCCTTATATCAAACTATTGATAGAAGTAAACTTCTTCTCTGTTAATACCAGGAAAGGTGATGAAGCCTGTATACCTTGAGGACTTATCAAGATATATCACTTTCTTGCTGCCTTCATTTTGATTTCATCTATCCTGAATTTTCTTAAAATCTTGAATATTATTGTTAATGTCTTCAGATATTCACGAACTTTCTCTCAAGCGTGATGATCCATGCAACACGACCATTTGTTGTGAACGAATGGATCCAAACAAAGATTGAAGGCTATGAAGTTTCTGGTACTGTTGAGGTTTGTACTAGCTATAAAAACGTACATATCAGAAAACATGGGTAAATAAAGAGATTTCAAAAGGGGAAGAAAGGGAAATAGTCTACACGTGGATGCAGCTTGGTACCTCTAGCTCCATTTTTGTATGCTTATTTCTCTGTTATGAATACCTCCCCATTTTTTGTTTCTTATGTGGTTTTGAAGTGAGTTACTACTTTGCAAGTTGAAAGAGGGAGCTACCGACACACCTTTTCATCATTTTCTCCCCCTTCATCCTTTAAATTTTAAAAGAATTTTATTTATCTCCCTTCTCCCCCTCCAAAAAAATAAAAAATCTAAACGAATTCTTGTGAATCAATAGGCTCTACCTAATCTTCAGGTTCTTATTTTCTTTTCTTTCTTAAGAAGTTGACTCTTTAATGCACTTCCTGGTCTACGTAACTTACTGTTTCAGCATGTGGGCTGGTGGTCACCAACAATTATTAGAGGTGATGATCGTGAAGCAGTTCATATTCCAAACCACAAGTTCACGGTGAATGTTGTGAGGAATCTCAGCCAGAAATCTCATTGGCGTATCAAAACACACCTTGCCATCAGTCACTTGGATGTCAATAAGATTAATGTGAGGGGCCATTAAACATGTCATTGCACAGATGAAGCTGGACATGCATTAGCTATCATTTCTTTCCCTCAGATCAGTAATACTTGCATGCTCTTTTTCCATGTGCAGAATATTGTAGCAGACATGCGCAAAGTCCTGGCAAAAAATCCTCAAGTGGAGCAGCAGAGGCTGCATAGAAGAGTGTTTCTAGAAAATATTAATCCAGAAAATCAAGCTCTTTTGGTATTCATCTTTCCCTTTTGGTTGATATTGATCAACTTAAAAGCCACTATGGTCTTGTTGGATTTTGGTTTCTGGGAAAGTCTGTCAAATTATATGAATAATGCCCATATCTTTTGGTTTATTATGACCAGGGTTTTAAGTATCGGTACGTATCATACCATATCGGTCAATACGTATGGGTATCGGCCTTATTGATATGTTACTACCGATACGGTACATGGAAAAAATTAAATCCTTTGTATCGATATGTATCGTATGATACACTCAGATATGCACTGAGACATACTTTTCATCTTATTTTGGAGCAAAACATGACTTTTGGAGAGGTGCTTTTGTTCCTTCTTTGCTGCTAGCCATTTTTCTCTTTAACAAAAGTGAAAATCAAGTTGGGATCACAGCTGTCAAGGCGGTTTGACCTTATTGCATTGCATGTTGCATTATATTTTGGCACTTATTTATGTCAAATATCATTTAAATAAATATTTTTATATTTATTTAAAACATTATTCATAAATAAGCTAATACCTCCTATTTGAATCCAATAAAAATAGTTTAAAATCAAATTCCAAAATGATAAAAATCTACCCTAGTCCAAGAACAAAGACTAGATATTTGGTTGTAGGAGTGATTTTCAACTTTCAAATGTTGGGATTTTTCTCAATTCTATAAATCTTGTCATGGTAAAGCATTACTAAAAACCAAAAGTCTGGTAGAATAATCTTTTATTTTGATGCCTATAAAATTATTTTCACTCAGACAATTATAACAATATTCACTATTTTGAACAATTGTAATTGAATTAGCTTCTCTCTCAGTACGATATTCTCTATTTTAGTGTTTATGTGTAATACATGTTATATATAGATTTTTTTTTTTTCGCAAAAGCGTATAGAAAAGTGTTTCTATCCATTTATATGTATATCTTTAGCGTATCTCTGATACGATATGATATGATACTCTCCGATTTATATCTTAATTTTTCCCGACGATACGCGACCAATACCAATATTTTAATCCTTGATTTTGACATTCATTAGATTCAGGTCCATAGGGACTAGAGTATTTTCATGTTACAATTTCAACTATGTGTCGATTTGTAGATTGCTTTTCCTTGTACTGTTTAGAGTAGTAATATGATGGTAGATTGAGAATATTTGTGTGGAGAAATTTTTTCCTCTTTCCTTTTATGACCTTTACAACTAAAACTCTTTCTCAGAAAAGATCTTAGTTTTAGCAATTTCCATGGAATTCGAAAACTTGAGATGACTTGTTCGTTGACCATCTTCCAAACCACTTTTTAACAACAAAAAAACCAAGCCTTTTCCCAACTAAATGGGTTTGGCTACATGGATCCCCAAAAGTACAAGATAAAAAGTGAAGGGAAGAAAAGGGAACATAAGATGAAAAGAGACATAGCAAAGCAACATCTCCGGGACATCCCACCTAAAAGTGATCGGCACCATGGATTTTTGTCCTCCAAACATCTCCAATTGATGTCATACTTGGATCTAGACCTGACTTTGCATGTCTTTGCTTATCAACTCTTCATTTTAGGCTTGCCGTTGGCTCTTTTAGCTCCTTCCATCTGAATCTGATCACTCATCCTTACGGGGGCATTTTTAGGTCTACGATGTCCAAACCACCTTAAGCGACATTTTCTGAGCTTGTCCTGAATCAGAGCAACTCCCAAATCAGTTCTATCTCAGTCATTCCTCACCCTCTCTCTCCTAGTTTTGCCGCAAATCCATCCCAACATCTTCATCTCTGCTACACTCAACTTATCTATGTTACGCTTCTTGACTACCCAATATTCTGCCCCATACATTATAGCTGGTCTTATGATTGTCCTGTAGAATTTTCCTTTAAGCTTTAGGGGTACACGTCGATCACACAACACTCCAGAAGCACCTCTCCACTTCGCCCATCCTATTTTAATTCTATGGACACATCATTGTCAATCTCACCATTTTTGTTTATGATTGACCCCAAATATCTGAAGTAAAATATCTCAATATCAGTATTGGTTCCGCATAATATGTTATGATCAACTGGTAATGTCTTCTCTGCCCTGTTATGTTCACAGATTCTCGTCTCCTGCTTTGTGAAGACTTCACATTTTGAAGAGTACCTCTGTGTCAAGGTAAGAGGAATTAATTTATAATTTATATTTCCCTTGAACTGTCACTATTGGACCATTGCAATTGTGCGATCATTGAAACTAGTCTGACATTCATAATGGGAGTTTCTTTGTAAATATGAAATTGGTGGACAGATGAATGGATATGTCTGTGTCAAAGTGTACATGTGCATGTGTGTGTGTGGAAACATGGTTGTATCTCTTTATGTAGGAAGATTTAGTGGGTTTCTAATTGTTGAATGGCTGAAAGACAACTGCAAATCTTTAAGAGGAAAGGATATTTCACTGGGTTAAGAGGGTTTAAAAAGGTGGGGGAGGGGGAGGGGGAGGGAGGGATAGTTCCTCAAGTTTCTTGTGTGCAGTGTGCTGGTTAATGGTGAAGGGGTAAGGGGTAAGGGAGGGTTTTTTGCCTGATTGAATTCCTTGCAAGTTCCTCAGTGGTAAAGATGTATGAGCCTACTGAACTTGTCCTCGTCCAAGTAGTTGGTTTAAATGACTTCATTCTGCTCTAAAAGTTTTTGCTGCTATAGAACTAGGTAACAGGTTCTTAAGAACTCTCATCTTTAAGAAGGCTTCTTGATAAGCAAATGAAATGGATTAAACTGACTTTTAGACTGTAGTTTCCCACCAATACTGCTACTGCAGGAGCCCCTTCTTGGTAGATTCATCATTATATTTTATATCTGGTTAGATTGCCGATAATTATTTCCATTTGTTTATTTTGCACAGTTGCCACATCTTCCTTTTCCATGCACTATTAGCTTGTTTTTGCTCGCTGCTCCATGAGTTGGTGAGAATTTAATAGCTTAAAATGAATAAATGGAACAGGAAGCTATTTTGTTGGATCTCCTCAGGGTCATTAGCCATCACCGTGCTCGGCTAGCCACTCCCATCCGTACAGTTCAGAAAATATACAGTGATGCTGACATGGAAAATGTGCCATTTGGAGATACAGTATTCGCTCAACCTGGACCAGCTACTAACCGTCCACTCGTAGTGATAGAGCCCCCATATAGAATTAGTGGTGACGGCAAAAAAACTCGCTCGGCACGTCAAATGAAGTACAGGATGCTAAGGTTGTTACTACATCAATGTCCGAGTCCAAGGCGGATGCTAAGGGTGCGGCAACATCTGACAAGGGAGATGCAAAAGTTGGTGCAACATCTGACAACAAGGGTGATGCTAAAGTTGAGGCAACATCCGATTCCAAGGCAGATGCTAAGGTTGCGGCAACGTCGACCAACTCCAAGGCTGAATCCAAGGTTGCAATGGCATCTACGTCAGATTCCAAGATAGATGGTAAGGTTTCATCAATGCCAATTTCCAAGGAAGAACCCAAGGGTGCAGCAGTGTCAAAAACTGACTCAAAGGCATCGATTTCAGTTTTAGAAAGTTCAGTCCGAACCAACTCAGACAAGCAACAATCCAAGAAGGCAGCAGGTTCAGGTGTTTCTGCAGCCACCTCATCGACAAAGCAAGAAAGTGAAAGGTCATCAGTTGCACCCCCTCCAATATCCAGGCCTGCCTTAGAAGAGAATATTGTTCTTGGTGTAGCTTTAGAGGGCTCAAAGCGGACCCTCCCAATCGAGGAAGATCTGGGTCCATCCCCCTCTGTGGCAGGAGAGGCAAAGGAATTGGCAGCCTGCCGAAATGGAAATGGATCTTCTGGTGGGAAAGATAAGAGAGACGGTCAGATTTCTGCAGTTCCGGGTGTGGGAATGGGTGATCAGCGAGATCAGGAAAGGTGACTGATGCAAAAATAAAATAAAAATTCCCCTTTCTATTGATAGCAGTTAATTTTTTTTTTTTCAGGAAAATGCTAGAAGCTGTGTTTTTTAAGGCTGGCATCATGTGGTGTATATTCATTGTTGAACTATCCAAATTGGTGATTGTTATATGTGTAGAATTTGTGGTATAACCGTACAAGTTCACTGATTAGCAATACCACCATTATTTTTTATATTTTTGGGTAAGGGGAAGAGAACTATGATCCCCCTTAATACAGTCAGGCTTAGGCCTAGTGGTTAATGTCTTCTGTTGCGGCTAAGGATGTAAGTGGAAAGAATTTGGCACGGATGCCTAGAGAGTTCCAATTGGTATCTGGTTAGAATCTGCTATCCAAATTCAGTTGGATATTTGATGGAGATATCATTTAGAGTCTTCGAGTTCGAATTCATATATGATGCCTTATCCACGCTTTCATTGGTGCTCCCTGCTAGTTTATTGCATGTGAATGGTGTTCCTATTCCCCTTGACAAAAAATGAATCTAAAAAATCATTGGGCAAGGGAACTTTGTCATCTTGCATGGCCTAAATCAGCATGCAGGTCAATGGGTGTGGGAGAAGTGGATACGCATTTGGATGGGGGGCAGTGCTGCAGAATTCTTTTCTTCTAAAATATTTGATTAATTTTAGTGAAAAGTTACTCAAAATGTGAAGAACTATATCTCAATACAAGCATCCAAGAATTTTCCACATGGGAGGCGATGTGGCGATTTCAGTCAAATGCATATCTAGGTAATGGCCTCACATGTAATGGCAGACCATGCCATACATGCCCATGCATTTCTTCACTTTCAGAATTTTTCAATGTTTTATTTTCCACTTGAAAAAGCTTCATTTGGGTTGAAACTTAACGTGTGAACATACCTCCGGTTTATTTGTCAATTCAATTTAAGTCTTATCCAATGTGCCATGCAGCATAATTTCGGGTGCAGATGTAGTGATAAGGAAACTGTTCTGCATGCCCCTTATAGGAAGGGTTCCTAAACACTTCACCATTTTGAGCCACATGGACAAATGGTGTAGCTATTCTAACAATTGGATAAAGGATATGGTTTGGAATAATCATGAATTGAATTTCACACTCAAATTAAATCAAATGCACTCCTATATTCATCCCATGTATGTACATTTACATCTACAAATATGCAACTGTTATCTCTCTTAGTATTTTATTTCTCAATGTTTTATTTATCACTTGGCAATTTTGCTTTAGTAGAAATTTGATATGTGAGTAAAGGACCACAAAGTCTACCCTTTACAAAAATTCAACTTTCTTTGATTTTTCCACAGGGAAGACTTTTGGGACTATTCAGCATGCTTCCCAAATAGACAAATATTAATGAAAATAATATAAAAAAATACAAATTTTTTCATGTACAAAATATAATAGATATTGAACTGACGGTTGAACCGGAAGCAAATTAGAAATCGAAAGCATCCATTTTTTTGTGTCAGTGTGCCTTACAAGGAAGGTTGTGTTTGGTATGTATTTGAAACGAGAAAATAGAGAAGAATTGAGTTTCAAAATGCATTGTAGAACTAGAATCTATTCTGAGAAGGCATACCAAACAAAACCTTGTTTAATTATTGGTTTTTAGAAAGGCTAAGTTGTTGTATACGTACGTGCGTACAAATAAATTGACAGAACGTATTTTCGTAGATAACCATAGATTAAACCCCATAAAATCTGAACCATTGAAAAACTTTTCCTTATTTTATAGGTCATCCTTAGTAAACCACATCCAACTTTTCTTTCTCTCTCTCTCTCTCTCTCTGTGGAACTTATCGTAGAAAAAATCCCCTGTTTTGGTAACTCGAATATCTTATCAATCGACTAAAATCTTTCTCTTTGTGTTTTCTTCTTCACAATTACAGAAATATAAGCACAAATATAAAGAATGAGAGACAAAGTAGTGAGATTTATTTATGACGTGTAGAGAGAAAGAGAGAGAGGACAGGGGGATGTCGACGAGCGACAGTCCTTGAAGTCCTGGATATGTGAGCGTCAGGTTTCTTCTTCATTTTTGAAGATACCCTTGCAGCCAAGCTCTCCATTCGATGGGCTGTTGTCGATTGTCTGTTGCTAAACAATTGCTATCTGTAACTACAATCAATCTGTCTATTTGATATTACAACCATGTGATCAAAGGCCACCACTCTGGTTGTGCATAAATGACAATCTTGATCCCTACTTAATGGCGCCAGCCTAAACCTGAAAATCCTCAATTGTGGCTCCTCAAAGCGTCGGTTGCCTCTTAAAAGACGGAAGCAAAATATTTTCTAAGATTTTAGGGGCTTCCGTTAAATTCAGTTCTTGATGGAGGCGGCAACTAAACCCAATTCAAAGAAATTGTTTGTCACCGTGAAAGACACGTTCTAAACTATTTTTCTCACATGGTTGATGATGTGGCAGTGTTTAATCGTATGGATAGGCAAGGTTTATCATAGATTAACTACATGTCAAATTATATGTCAAAATTTAAAATTCAATCATATTCGCATTTGCATTTATTATTAAATGTGTCTTATGAAGACCCATAAATTTGCTCTTTTTTTTTAAGTTCAGTACATTTTTTGCTTGCTTTTACTCTATGTAAACACTTTTGGAGAAGACACCAAACCGAAGATTACTAGGGATGCTGCTCCTATCGAATCCAGACTTACAATTTGTAGGTGGGAGGCTTAGAACCAAGGCTTCAGCCTCATTACATACCTTTTAACAACTAGGTTTTTATCCATATTTCTCCGATCCATTCATTCCAATAAGTAAGGGATTCTCGGTCTCTTATGCTTGGGTGTTCGAAGTCAGTGACTCTCTATGGTACTCCTATCTTCATTCACCACTCTCTCTCTGGGGTTTCTATTAGTGAGGTTATGAAATTGCTGAACCCTCTTCCATCAGAACTTAGATTAGGTTCAAATTTATAAGAACATAGAAAAGGATGGAGTCCAATTGTGAGCCAAATTTTATGGCAAAGTCAATTGCCAAGCGGTAGATATTAGTTGGGATGTTTTAAGGCTGACAACTTGTACATAGCGCTATCTTCTACCCAAAATTTTTATTTCTTATATCGTGTTTGATTGGATAAAACCAATCAAATGCTTGTCAAACTAATGCAGCATTTGGAATGTATTTCGAAGTCATCAATGTATTCCAAGAAATCATAATTTAACGCAGCCTAACCTTTCAACCATGATTTGGAACATGTGGATTTACTTTATTTAAGGACAATTTTCTAGTTCAACTTGATTAAAACAATAATTATAGAATAAGTAGATTTTACTGGAAAAGTAGGTGCAAAACAAAATCAACCATACTTGTTTCGTAATTTATTTTCTTATCTAGTCTATCTACACAATTTTCCCTTTTATTTAACATATATTTGACATTTTATCTTCTCAACCTCAACATTTTATGCGTCCCAGATGCCCGACTCTCTGGAGATCTCAATTCTAAATCAGATTAAATAAATGAACTATATAGTTATACTTTGACAATGTTAAGAATCATATAGTGAATTTCTGAAATTAAGTTGTGTTTGGTATGATTTTTTAGAATGCATACCAAACTCTGTGTAAGACTAGGCCATTTTTCAGTTGGATGAGCGATCCAATTTTAAATGGTTTTTACCCACCCATTGCCATCCTTAAACCAGATTCATATATACCATAATAGGGGTGTCAAAACCTAGCCCGAACCAAAAAAAAAAAAAAACCCTAACTGAATCAAACTGATCATTATCAAATTAGTTTTGGACTGGGGTATGATAGGACAGACTGAAAATCGGACCATACCCAATATACATACTGAAAATCAAACTGAATGAAACCAATAAGAAAACCATTGAGTATGAGGCTATGAAAAGGTGAATTGATTATCCATTGATTTCAATATTAATGAAAAAATTTCTTATTGTAAGAGGATTTTTTAGGTGATGAAGTGGAGATACCACATGGATGTGGGGCCAGCCAACTCTCATGTGTTACGTGAGCATTCGATTTAGTTAAGAGTTGGGTAGCACTACAACAAAATACACTTGTAGCTACGGATATTTAATCTGGTTTTAAAATCCGCAACTATAAATGTCCTATAACTGCGGATTTTCTATGTGTAGTAATAAGAACTACCTATTGCTACGATATTTCAAAACCAAAGTAATAGAGGACCCTGTAACTGCAGAAATAAAATCATAGCTATAAATCGTAGTAATATGGTATACTTGTTACTACAAAATTTAAAACCGTAGTGGCAGAAATCATATAACTACGGAAACAAATCGCAATAAAAAATCGTAGGAACAGAAAATCTTGTAACTACGGAAATAAAACCACAATTAGAAAAAACGTAGTAATATGTGCTACTTATTGCTGCATTAGTTAAGACCACAATAAAAAAAATCTTTGTTACTGCAGAAATGAAACTACAGTTAAAAAGCTCAGTAACAGAAACCTTGTAACTACGGAAACGAATCGCAATAAAAAATCGCAGTAACAGAAAATCTTGTAACTACGGAAATAAAACCATAGTTAGAAAAAATACAATAATATATGCTTCTTATTGCTGCAGTAGTTAAGATCACAGTAAAAATAATCTTTGTTACTGTAGAAACGAAACTATAGTTAAAAAGCGTAATAACAGAAATCTTGTAACTACGGAAACGAATCGCAATAAAAAATTGCAATAACAGAAAATCTTGTAACTATAGAAATAAAACCGCAATTAGAAAAAGCATAGTAATATATGCTACTTATTGCTAAAGTAGTGAAGACCGCAGTAAAAAAAAAAAATCCTTGTTACTATGGAAACAAAACTACAGTTAAAAAACGTAGTAATAAAAACCTTGAGTCATCGGATCCCAAATGAAAAGTTTAACGGTTTAGATTTAAGATTTTTATTTTCACTGTCCCCTCATAATTTTACGTTCTTATCATTCAAGAACATTGAGGGTTCTTAGAATGAAATATTTTCACATGAAAATTTGTTTGACCTGATATCAATTCATCAAATCCCGCTTAAAAAATTAAGTGATTTAAACTTAATATTTTCAATTATTAGTGGTTTGAATCATTTGTTGAGATACATTTCTTGTGGAACGATTTAGAGCTTCAAGGTCCAGGGTTTCATTTCTAGGGTTTAGACAATCGTTTATGATTCCAATTACTCACTATTTTTAAAGTACATTATGCGTAAATAAACTTATGACGAAAAGATTATGTTCTCAATTTTAATTTTAATAGTGTAAATGTTTTTTTAAGATTTTTTTTTTTTTTGCAAATTTAATTTAATAAAAATAATATATATTAGGGGTGTCAATGGGTGGGTCTGGATCGGTTTGAGTAGGTTTCAGTGTGGGAATGCTAAAACCGAAATCGAACCAATAAGGAAATTCCAATTTTGGTGTGACTTGGTTTCGATTTGTCTTGATTTCTTATATCGGTTTGTAATTGGGTTGGTTTTGGTTTTTGATCCGGTTTGGATTCGAATTTCCATACAAATGTATACAAAACTATGCAAATATTGATTTTTTTAATGAATTTTGGATTGTTTTCGATTTCTTACCGGTTTGGTTTCTATTTCGGTCCGGGGTTTGATCTAGTATCGGTTTGGTTTTGGGTTCATCTGGTTTTGGTGCGGTTTGGTTTGATTTTGGGGTTGAATACTCCAAACCGAAACCAAACCAATAAGGCTTCGGTTTGATTTGATCCGGGCTGTTATCGGTTCGGTTTAGGGTTTGCCACCCCTAATATATATTATAGTTAAATCTATATGAATGTGTATGTGTGTGTGTGTGTGTGTGTGTGTATGGGATAAGAAACCTGCTAGCTTGCATGAATCTATGCCTAGCCACAGGAGCATATTCAAAGCACGTCAAGATAGTGCAGTGTGGTCTTTTCGTGCTCTATATAGTCTTTTTTCATTTTGAGTCTAAAAAATCCATTGTGGTTCAGGTCTAAAAATAAACTGAACTAAACCAACATTAACTTGATTCTAATTAAAGAACTAAAATAAGCCTAAATTGCATTGAACCAAAACCGACCAAGAATCTAAGTTTCTTAACAATAGGTGACTTGATATTAGTATCATTGAATCCCACTTGAACAATTAGGATCCTCAAAATAAAATATTTTCACCTAGAAGACCTGATATCAGTATCATCAAATCCCGCTTAAACAATTAGGTGGTTTAGACTCAGAATTTTCAATTTTCCATTGTTTGAATCCTTTGTTATGGAAGAATTTAAACTAGACATCATTTTTTTTTATTGTTGAAATCGATAATATGTGAATTATCAAAAGGCTTACCATGATATGATGATATAATCTTGATTATGTTTACTGAACCACCTTGATAAGGACTTGGGTTATTTTGTGCGCATAATTTCTCTGTAAATAATCTAGTACACCTTAATTAATTCTAGTTGTCTATTAATATCAAATCGGATCAAGTTTGTGTTAAAATTTCTCAGTTTCTAAATTACAAATTTTCATTAAAAAAAAACTATCAAAAATTTCCTCAATAAAGGTTTTGAATGTAAAATTTTCATTGTGTTTCAATCTTGAAAATAAATCGATTTATATCAATTAACCTGATACTAAAGAACTGATATAAATTGAAATTGTATGGGACCAAGATCAACTGAGGACTAAAGTTTCTTAACAATTTGGTTTTAGACTCTCTCATTCATGAACAAAACCGAATCCCTTGATCGAAATGAAGCCAAACCGATTGGTTTTTTTTGTCACTACAAGAAAAAGGGGTTAATAGGGGTGGATTTTAGGGGCGGTTTTTTTATCAACCATAATAAGAAAGACTATAGACGCAGTTAGTTTTTATCTGCCCTAAAAATTGGTATTAGGGGCGATTTTTTTATCCGTCCCAAAACATATATAATTAGAGGCACCTTTTTTTATTCCACTCTTAAAACTTAGGAATTAAGGGCAGTTCTTTATAATTTGTCACTAAAGTATACACCATAAAGGCGGTTTATTGGGTCAGCTACAATAGCTTTCATTTTTTTATTAAAATATAAGCATCAATTATCTTATAGGGGCGGTTTAGTATCCGCCTCTAAAGTGATCAGAGGGAAAAACTACAGTGGTGCTTTTATCTCCGCCCCAATAAGTAATGTTTTTTATAAAAATATCATAATAGACCATTGGAATGAAATTCGGAAGTCTCGCGCTTTTTTCCCAATCCTGCTCTCCTAAACCCTAACTTTACTCCATCTTTTAAAATTATTAAAAGGGCTAGAGATTAGAGATCGACTTCTCAGTGATTGATAAAGAGGGCGATTTCTTAGAGATCAACTAATAAAATTTTAAGTCATTTAAATCGATCTGAATGATTGAGATATACATGTCACCAAAGGAGGTATTTAAATTGACGAGATAGAATTGACGATTTTCATCCTCCTAAACTTTTCTTGAGAGCTTGAGAGCCTCTTCTCCAATCTCCGCAGCATGAATCCTTTCTGCTTAGTTTCTTAACCCCTTTATCCCTTTCTACTTCTCCCAAATTCCTACCTTTCCTGGAGCGTTCTTCCTCTCCCTTCCTTTTTGGTTCTGAAAGGATCTCCTGCATACTCCCTTGGATCAGTAGGTGAATCCCTATGATCTCTGTTGTAGGCACTATGGTTTTGAGGGTGATCTCCACCTCCTTTCTGCAACTGCTACAATTCTCCGCCATGGCCGATTAGTTATAGCATCTGCTCACGGCATCACCAATAGAAGCTTATTTAATCTCTGCTATCATCAATTTGACAGAAAATCGTTTGAATTGGGAATGTGATCCAACTACAATTGGGATTTCCGATTTCCTCCTCTGCGATGGTCTTCTCTGCATCTTCTCCCTAGAGGACTGGCTTTGCCTTCAAAAGCACATAATGAAGCATCTCCAGTAGGCTTTGTGTCTCTGCTATCTAAACCGTCGGCTTTTGTTCATTGAACACACTGGAGGAATGCATGGTAGTCCAACTACTGCTCTAAGCCAAGGTACAACACCAAATCATCTTCATTTCTTTTTTTTTTTTTTTTTTTTTTTTAAGGTATTGAGAGAAACATGTGGATGATGAAGTCTTCTTTTGAAGCCATGAAACTGGTTAGAGTCTTAAATCTAGAGGGTTTATACTCTATACCTAACAGCTTATTACAGTTGTTCTTCCAACATCAATTTTCTGTTGCATTTGTACTCATTTAAAAAATTCCATCATGAATGGGAACCAACTTGAGCAGAGGTTCTTCTCTGTATCGAGAAGTGTTTTTTTTCCCCCTTTTGCAAGCAATTAAATGGGCTGGTCACGAACTTATCACTATTCTTTATTTTGGGGGAAATATGCTCTATTTTCTTTTGCTGGAAGCTGAGAGCAATGATCAGTCCCAACAGTGTTCCTTTGTGTGCATGTTTTTTGAATTTTTATCTTTAGTTTCTTTTTTTCATTCCATGTAGCATCTCAGTTATGTTGCCGTATCCCTCCATTTATGTCTTCTTGTTCTTATCATGGAGGGAGCCAAGTTGGAGTGGCTCACCTAATGCCATGTGTGGCCACAGATAACACCAAATCTCCAAGCCAATCACTCGAGAGGCCTGGGTCGGTTAGGAACAGAGTTCATTCCTTCCCCTTGTTAGTATTCTTTTTCTATTTCTTGCGATCAACTCCTTGATTGTATAGTTAAGTTAAGCGGTTGTTATTGTTTTTCATGCTAATCTTGTTACATTTCTCATTATTAGTATTAGGAATAAAAGGTTTGAATTCATTTCTATTGATGCTGTTAATCTCACTTGTATATGAAGTATCAATATGTCTGTACCCCAAGTTTAAATTTATAGATATTCTGTTTAAAATAGGAATGATTTATGCATGTGGTCTCATGTTTTGGGTGATTCTTCATTGTTCAATGGCTAAAGGGTGAACATTAAATGAACCGGATAGGTAGCAAATGGGACCATTGTTTTTTCAGATACTATTAGTTTTCAGACCGTACACTCTGTTTCAGTTCACTTCCTTGAGCTTTCGTTTTTTATTCACATTTATAAAAATCATAGATGGTTGGCTTTATTATTTTTCGAAAACCTTTTTCGCCATTATCTACTAATCTTTGCTTTGATTTGAGTTGAAACAGAGAAACAACTCGGATAAACAAAGAAGCATTTGGAAGGGAAACAAGTGGAGAGAACCCAACGAAGGTGAGGATTTCACTCTTTATGTCAAAATTTGTTTTTCTTTTCTTCGAATTGAAATAAAACTGATGAATCTGTAAGCCACATTCAATCTCAGTAGATCTCAAAAACTAATGAATTTTCAGTTGAGAACATGCATTGCATCCTTCACTTTGATTAATAGAATTTCAATAGGTGTTAAGTTAATGGGAGCAATTAGTAGAGATCAAGTTGCTACAGCCATGGGGATCTATGGTTGTCGAACTACATGCATTCTTGCTCTCAAAAGACTACCCTAGCACCCATGAATCCCTTCCTGTGGATGAAAAAAAAAACACTGAAATGACACACAAAGAGATAGAAAATTCAACTGAAGTAGAAATTGAACTCAAGGGAAGGCTTGAGCAGACATGTCCCTAAGCATTAATTCCAAATTTGAACATTCAATTTTACAAGAAATCATTTGTATTGTGGTGTAAAATTCTCACATCTATATTAACTTAACAATGTTCGTACAAATGAGTCCCGGAAGTCAGCTTGGAAGTACTTTTTCAATTATTAGAGCAGTGATAGGTCTCTTCGTTCTTGGTTGCTTGCTCATTCTTGTGTGGAAGAATAGGTAAATCTTAAATGGGTTTTCTTTATTATTATTATTTTTTTTTTTTTGCTAATTAGGGTGGATAATAAATATTTAATTTAATTGAACAAGTACTTTTTCTTCAAATAAGTTTGATAGGATGAAAACCCAATTAAAGAAGCTTTTATCAATCTTCTAAGAATTACATCTTGTGTTTCACATCACAGCTCTTGCACACTCTCTTTTACTATCGATGTGACATGAAATATAAATATTTGAAGTTGCATGCATTAAACAAATTTTAGTATGCCTGTCTTAAGAGTTACTTTTATTTTTAGGGATTTTTCATTGTCTTTTATAATTTATTGATTGTTATTTTTAACTAATATTTACATTGAGAATAATTTCTTTTATTATCTATAAATGTGTGATAGGTACCTGAGATTTTAATGGTTACCATGAGTCACCACTACAAAGGATGCACTCTTTTTTAGCCAGCCATAATGCTTTTTCATTTTAACAAGGTAAAGTGATATAAAAGTTATGATTTTTCAATATAAGTATTTATTAAATGATTGCGAAGTGTTAATTTTGTTAATATTGATTGTAGGAAGTACCCCAAAGATTCAAATATAATTAATGAAGAATGTGGTAAAGACCCTTTCAGAGTTCTCCAACAAGAGAGCTTGGGAAGCTTGGATTTGGAAAAGATACAAGCAACAAAGAGCACTAAACTATTAGTCTAATATTTGTTTCGTTTTTCTTAACATACAACATGAATTGTTGAGGGAGTTGAGTTTTCTAAGATAAGATTTCTGATGTATCAAATATTAGGATTCAGATGATGAATGTAATTTTTATTTTAGATTCATGTTGAATTTTAATGCAACTAATATCTATAGCTATAGCATTTCCTTTCATAAAATATTTGCCATTATAAATCGCAGCTACAATACCGGTGCACTCTGCAGCTAAAATCTATAGCTATAGATTTTGTTGCACAAAAAATCCGTCACTATAAAACAGCAGCTATAAATTATGGGCCAGAAAGTTCGCAACTAAAATCCGTAGTTATAGATTTTGTTGCACAAAAAATATGCCACTACAAAAGCGCAGTTATAAATTTTGGGGCGCAAAATTTTGCAGTTAAAATCCACAGCTATAAATTTGTTGTAAAAAAAAAGCATAGTTAGAAATCCGTAGTAATAGATTCACAACGAAAACATTTGCAGCTACATATCCGTAGCTATAAATTTGTTGTGGAAAAATTCACAGTTAAAAATCCACAGCAATAAATTTACTGCGAAAACATTCGCAGCTAAAAATCCACAGTAATAGATTTGTTGCAGAAACATCCGTAGCTAAATATCCACAGCTATTGAGTACCATGTCCCTACGGTGTGAAATCCATAACTACAGACTTAGCGATGGCACTTGTAACTGTGGATAACAAACCACGGGTAATCCATAGCAATAGGTTATTGCTGCGGATTATTAGACGTTTTACTGAGGAAAAAACCGCATTTATATGCCTCATTTGTTGTAGTGTAGTTACCATGTTTTAAGTCATTTTAGTTATTGTGTCCGTTATCATAATTGTTTTAGTGGAGATAGAAAGTTAGTGTTTTAGTGGGAAGTAATGGGGAGTGTCGTGGTTCCATGGCCAACATGGGTGAAGTATGTAATCATGGAGGTGAGCTATAAATTAGCAAGAGGTTTAATAGAAGATTATACTTTTGAGTCCAATTGAACTCTTTTGAGTTAAAGGTAGACTTCCTCTATAAGTCAAACATCAAGCTTCGTTCTTAAAGTCACCCATTTTTTCTATTTTCTTTCTTCATCCCTATTTTCTCTCCAAATTCTTATACTTTTTTTTTTTATTCCTATCCTTTCTCCCTCCCTTCCACACACGTAATAAAATTGGTATATGTCAATGAGTATGAGGTTATGAATAGGGAAATTGATTTGCAACAATATTTCGATTTATTTGTTCGTTAGAAAAAATTAGTTGAATAGCTAAAGTTAAGATCTCCTTGTTCACTATACGAAATTAGTTTTACATATAAATGATTCTGTGATTTTAATATTAATTATCTTCTCACCGATTAGTTATCTATTAATTTCAATATTAGTTTTTCTTTCCCTTACAATGATAAATAATTATATGATTTGTGACAATGATTTCACTATAAACTCTATTTATCCACTAGTTTTAATAGTAGTTATTTTTCCCATACAATTTGATCCAATTACAACACGAAATTCTGATAACATCAAATCAATTTCCATATTCTTGGTTGTTTACTTGTTTGACTTGGGCAAGATAATTTAAATTGATTTTACCAAATCATTCCTTATTATAGTAATGAATGTAGGATTTAATTGTGGCTCAAGCCCAAAAACAAACCAATCTAGATTGGGATTAACCTCATATTGAAAAAACGAAAATCGTACCAGACAAAAATTGACCAATACCGAAGGTCCTTAACGCATGAACACAAACTATTGATGGGAGTCGGCAACTGTAATTCATCATATCCAGTATAGGCACCCAAGATTAACCAGGTAGAGATAGAGAGAGAGAAAGAGATGGTCACATGAATTGAATGAGTAAGCAAATCTATCTTTGAAGTCCGTTCCTATTTTCTTCTCAACTATGGAAATGAATGAGAATGGAAGGAGGAGGTTGTAGGATTGAATCTTATCATACATATGTAATGAGTGAGTGAATATATGTAGAAGTAGGTGGGCATTGGCCTTATTAGCGCTTAGTAAGATATAAAAAAAAAAAAAAAAAAAAAAGTGGAAGGAGGAGATAAGATCACCCAATCATTAAATAAGGACGAAATTCAGTTGCTGCCCGGGTTGCAGCTAAGTAGCTGCAACCCCTGTGGCAGCCAAAGAAATGGAATCTAAAAGGGTATTTTAGAAAATACCATAACCTAGGAGGGTATTTGTGAACCCTAAGGGGAAGAGTGAATTATTCCATATATTTGGTTGCCAGCAGGGGGTTGCAACTACTTGGCTGCAACTCGGGTAGCAGCTAAATTTTTTCCCATAAAATTGGTTTATCTCGTTGATGTGAAGAGGAGAAGAATCAGCGGGTTGCAGCCAAATTTTTTCCCATAAAATTGGCTTATCTCATTGACGTGAAGAGGAGAGGAATCAGTCGACCGTCAAAGTTGGTGTAGCCCTTTGACCTTTGACCTCGATGTTTTGGACCAATCTGATCGACCAGTGGTTGCATTGTTTTAGTGTATGATATTGGATCGAGTATCAACCATCTCAAAGACCAATATGGTATTGGCACGGATCCGTATCAAATGGCATGTATCAAACAGAAATACCCTGATTTCTGAAAAAAGAAAGAAATCGATATGTTTACCCCTAATCTATACCATACGACCGATATGGTATCCGTCAGGTACCAAGATTAGTGGCAAGCAATATGAACGAACCGATACCAACGATACCTATAACTGGAAAATTTTTGGCTGCTACCCCTTGCTAGCAGCCAAAGAAATAGAATAATTCACTTCCTCCGAGGGTTCATAAATACCTTCCTAGATTATCATATTTTCAAAATACCCTTTTAGATTCCATGAATGATTGTTAGTTCATGTTTTGTTTGTCTAAGAAGGGTGTATTTTAATGGGAGAAATGTGTGAGTTCGACCACATCATTATTTTTATTTTTATTTTTATTTTTTTTTTTATTTTTATTTTTTATTTTTTATTTTTTCAAAACTTGCAATTTGAACTTGAAGGTAACACCCGTTGGATCGACTTTGGCTTTAAGATATGTGCTCAACTTCAGCAATTGTTTATAACAGCCATGCTCATCCTTACATAAAATGAAAGAGAAAATTACAAGAATTAACAGGTCGAGTTGGACAAGGCACTCTAACGAGATTGGGTATGGGTTCACCAAATTTTCCGCCCAATGTTTTGTTTTAGAGTTTTGTTCAGTTGAAGGGGAAAGAACTCTACCCCTTTGCGCCCTCTATATATATAGTCTACACCCTAGACACAGGAAGTAATGAAAAGATGCCTATACCCCTCTCATTGAATGCTTGTGCATACATTTTCACTAGTGCAGGTGTAGGTGACAGTTCTCACGCGATTAGGTAGTATTCTCTCTCCCTTATTCCTAAACAATGATGGGTATTGTTCAACTATCTAAAACAAAGATTGTTATTATAAAATTACCCAAAACAGTGTCTCATCCACACCCATTAGATTTTTTAGACAGTTTCCCCCTGACTTCTTCCTGCTTCCTTTTGCGTGATCTGTGGAACCAAAACCATTGCAGTATAGATTGATCTACCGAATCATCGTGAATGCCATCTTAACTACACCAACAGGAAGGAACACAAGTCAAGTTGAAAACTCACTCCACTTCTCTCTAAATCTCAATTCTTCCTCTTCTGCAGCAGAAGATTATCATCTTCGAACCGAGCTAAGGTAATGATGCAAAGAAAGTAGTGAAGTCAGGGATAAAATTGTCTAAATAAGATAGATGGTGATGATGGGGCACCGTTTTGGTTATTTTTGTAATACCCATCTTTATTTTGGGTAATTAGTTGAACAAAACATTGGGTATATAATTTGGTGAACCCAAACCCAATTTTGAGTAATCTTATGATTTTGCAATATTTTGCAATATATAAATAAAAAAATGCTACCTTGTTGCGTAGCCTCGCCAATATACACAAGCAGGCGGAATTGTGCACCACCCCAACCCTGTTAAATAAAAATCCCAACTATGTATATGCTCTTATTGCACACACTCCGGCATTGGTGCAGGGGCTATGTGATCAAGTAGTGATTTCTTTTCCAAAATGAAAAAAAGAGGCACACTGCCCTTGTGCAGTAAGCTAGTGGGCCATACCACTTGGGGGAAGGGACTGACCGCTATTAAAAGATGGTTAGAGAAGTCATTTCAAAGAAAGGAAGAGAGAGAGATAGACCCAACAAGAGCTGCTTACGGTATACATATGGTCAGTAGGGGTGTCAATCAGTCGGTTTGGTTTGGTTTCAATCGGGTTAAATCGGTTTCGGTCTAGGAATAAGGGAGGGGCTATGCGATCAAGTTGTGATTTCTTTCCCAAAATGAAAACAAGAGGCCCACTGCCCTTGTGCAGTAAGCTAGTGGGCCATACCAATGGGGGGGGTGAGACTGACTGTTATAAAAGAGGGTTAGAGAAGTCATTTCAAAGAAAGGAAGGGAGAGAGATAGACCCAACAAGCGCTGCTTACGGTATACATATGGTCAGTAGGGGTGTCAATCTGTCGGTTTGCTTTGGTTTCAGTCGATTTAAATCGGTTTCGGTCTAGGAATGAGGGAGACCAAAACCAACCCGTTAAGGAACTTTAGTTTTCCGTCAATTTCGATTTGGGTCTGGTTTGATTTTGATTTATTTTAGTTTTTCAATATTGGGTTAATACTGGTTTAGATCGGTTTACAATTGGGCTTGAACCATAATGAAATCTTACATTTATAACTTATAGTGACAAGATTTGACCAAAAAAATACTTTAAATTTATGATTAAATCATTGTTTGTTGTTGTCTAAGAAAGATAACTAATATTGAAACCAATGGATAACAAATTACTAAAAAGATAACTAATATTGAAATCACAAAATCAACCTTATTATCCAATCATTCATTTAATTATCCAACTAGTTTTGTATTGTGAACAAAGAAATCAATCGACGCATTATTATAATTTACAAATCAATTTCTCTATTTATAACCTAATATTCAATGATTTGTAACAATTCCCCTTACAATAATTTTTTTTTTTTACTAATATTGTAAAAACTTTATAGTCAATTCACCAATTTATAATCTCATAATCATTTATTTTTTTATCGGTTTCATTCGGTTTGGTTATTGGTCGGTTCGGTTCGATTTGGACCGATTTTCATCCAGTCCCAATATACCTCAGTCCAAAATCAATTTAATAAAGATTGGTTTGGTTTGGTTTGGTTCAAATTTTATCAGTCAGTTTTATTGGTTCGGGCTAGGTTTTGACACCCTGTGGCAGTTAAAGAAATGGAATTTAAAAGGGTATTTTGGAAAATACTATAACCTAGAAGGGTATTTGTAAATCTATGGGGAAAGTGAATTATCCCATTTCTTTGACTGCCAGTAGGGCTGCAACCCGGGTAGCAACCAAATTTTTTTCTTCCCTATTACATTTTCAAAAGGTATCATCTTCTCCATCATAAGCCCCAAGCAAACATCTACTCCATCCTGAATCCGTTCTCTTGAACCTTGTTTTGTACAGATTTATGGAAATTGAAAATCTACAAATATAATTGTTATTGTTTCTCTTCCTAAACTATTCTCTTATCTCTGTCTTCTATGAGATTAGTATCAATACATTCCCAGTACCATACAATTCAAAAAGGTTTTCATGGCATGTCACAACTGTAAAGATGGCGAAATCTAGCTTTAGCTTTACCTAATGCAACTTGAGATGCAAAGTCATGTTGTTGCACCACCAAAATCGAGACTCTGCGCTTGAAATCTGTTGAAATGATCATGTCTCCAATGTATCCAATAAATGGAAACTCATCCCATTCCACTGATCCTTCCAAGAATGGTGAATCCTTCTCATGGCGTCTCCCCACCAGAATGAGATCAAATGAGTTATCAAGGGACCGAATCAAATTGATGGTTCCGATCCCATCTGTCACTCCCTCCTCTCTATAGAGAACACGATCACTGTAACCAATAGTGGAAAGCCTAAACTCTCTAATCACTTCCTCATCCAACATCCTCTCCATTTCATCCATGACGAGCATATTGTCACCGATCGGAACCAACCTGATCACTGTGAGATTAACTTTCGGGTGCTGAGCCATACGCATTGCAAGCGATAGTGCTTCACGATCATCAGCACCTCCTAGGAATATCATTGCAACTCTAAAGTAGGCCCAACTTCCTAATATAGATCTACGGCCAGTCAAGGTTCCACGATCGATGAGCATCCCGACGGAGCATGGCGCCTTCATGAGGACGTTTTGGTTGACGTTCCTACGACTCACCGACTCAACCTCACCATCAAGGTGCCATTGCTTGTGAAAAGGGACGATGATGAAGCAAACCTTCTTGTCCAGTGCGAGAGTGCATATGTCATCGTGCATTGTAGCGTAAGGGGCTATGCTTGTGAAGGCCTGCATTGTGTTCACTCCTGGGTTATTTCGTTGGAAGATTTTAAAAGCATTGAAAATGGCACGACCAGAACGTTGAGAGTCACTGGTTTTGGCAGGTTGATAAGGGATGAGGATTGGGGCTGAAAGGCCGACGAGCTCGACAAGCTGGAGGAGGTAGACGGCCATGGGGTGTTCTTCGACGGGGTGGGTGGCCTCAAGGAGGTTGATAAGGGCAGGAACATTTTCTTGGTTGTAGACACAGACGAGTATTGGAAGTTCGGTCTGGAGGTTGTTGTGCTGAAGGGTCCGTGTCTTGTAGCCTCTATATTTGTTTGATGGATTGTAAATCACTCTAACCACAGGCGCAACGAAACCTGTCACCATTATTATTGATATACTCATCGCACCAAAAATTGAGCTATCAAAATACTGCACAAAAGAAGGAAGAATGATTGTCAATAGCCATCCGTGGGTTGCCCAGACGGTTAGGGTGAATTGGGAATTGTGTGGATAGGCATACGGTTAAAAAAAAAAAAAAAATTTGATTGTTTGTCGTGGTAAGAGAGAGCGAATTCGATTCCACTTGAAAGTTTAAGATTTTGGATCAGGTTACCATTTTCATATTGTGTCTGATCCATACTTGGAATTCACTCAATCTGAAAGCCTGTTGTAAGAAGAGAAAGATTGAGTGGATTCTATGTGTAAATCAAGCACCATATGAGGAGTATGGATAGGTCTCCATACAAGAATCATTCTCGCACGGTGTCTGATCCACACTTGGAATCCACTTAACGTGAAAACATGCTGTAAAAAAGAGAGAGATTGAGTGGATTTCATACGGATCAGACACCGTACAAGAATAGTTCTCGTGAGACAATCTTTATCCGGAATCAAAGTTGAATTGGATAGATTCAACGACTCAAAGAATCATACTCAACACGGTATTGGACAGTAAGCAAATTCATCACTATCTGATTTGTATCCAGATGATATCCAAAATCATGTATCTGAATATGCAGATAATGTGAATGAATAGAAACCAGATCGACTTTGGATTTTCGATTATTCCATTCATGTCTCGACATAATATCAATTAATTAAATATCTAATTAAGTTGTGTAGACCCGACTAGAAAAAGATTCAAGGATTTGACAATTTTTGAACCAGATTGAGCAAAGATTGAATCAGGCCAACTCAATTTGGTTCAAAGTAACAGCTAAAGCAAAGATTCAGCTCAAGTTGCACTACCCATTGGATACATCAAGTAATTCCTAGTCGAATTGACTCATCCAAGTTCTAAGTTTCACAGAGCCATGATGAAGAGGAATCCTTTGACCATTGAGTTTTAGACACTCTGAGAGGGTATTTTACGGAACATACAAAACCCTTTAGGTGACTATAAACCTTTTTTTTTTTTTTTTTTTTGCCAAGGTGTCCGAGTCAGCTTACATGCACCTCGACTAATCCTTAGGGAAACTAGCACAGTAATCCATCGACACGATCTCCACTTAAATCGCATATGGACAGACGAAAATCAAACCTTAGACCGTGTGCCTTTCACACAATCCCCACTTCGCCCTAACCATCTAACCATCCGGGCAAAAAGAAAAAGGGGAATATATCAGAAAAAATGAAGAGATAAGAGTTTGTACCCCAAGCACTTGTGCGGATTTGTAAAACTGAAGATCAAGCAAGCCGAGAGTGCTCAAAACGAGCCCAAGCGGGATAGATTCTTTTAATGGAATGTCGAAGTAGAAACAAGGAAGTACGGTTCCAATGAATTTTCCCAAGGATGCAATGAGGCATAGAGATCCGATAATGAAAAAAGAGCGAGCTTTGATGTGATAAAAATCAACATCCTCAAAATTCACAACTAAGTAGAGCGGCAATAGTATAACAGTTATGAAGCAATCAAGCTTCTCCACCAAGGCTGAACCCAGAGGTGGTCCGCCTGGAACACACACGCCTAGAAATGCGGCCGTAAAGACCACATGCTTGCCCAATGCCTCGCTCAGGAAACAACAACCTAGAATCAAGATAACGAGAGAATAGAGGTAGCTCCGCTTGATGGGTCTCCCTTCTTCCGTCCGTCTGACCATCCAAAGCATGATGGGTCGCATAATATAGTAGATAAAGAGCACCATGACCACGCTACATGCCATCAACTTAAAGAACACGCCCAATCCATATCCCTTCATTACGGTTTGCTTGAATGTCACGCCAAGATCTAACAAGATCCAACTAAGCAGGACACTGATCATGGACGAAGACATAGCTAAGCGACCAACTTCAGTATTGAGGAGCTTGAGCTCGTGTAAGACACTAGCCACGACGTGGAACGAAGTGGTGGAAAGAGAGATGCAATTGAGGCGAGGTTGTTTCTCAAAAGCTTATCGAGGGAACTGATTTTCTTATATGCAACGGCAATGGGCACGCTTAAGAGCAACGGAAGGAAGAATGTCGTGAGGCCGATAGACCATTCTTTCTTTCCCGAGTTCTTGATCGTGCCCATGTCCATTCTCACTCCAGCAAGAAAGAAGATGAATACACTGCCATATAGAGACAAGGTTTCCTGCACATATTGACTTGGTTGTGGGAACACCTTTTCCTTAATGATTGAGTTTCGGCTAAGAGCTGAGGGCCCTGCAATTAAACCAGCCTGAGGAAGGAATTAAGAAGAAACATAACAAGCAGGTCAAGTAAGGGAAAGGAATTAAAGAAAGAATAAAATTAATTGAATTATCTATCTATCTATCTATCTATCTATCTATATATATATACCATGATCTGGCCGATGATAGAGGTTTGGCCCAATGGCCTGAAAAGGAGCTGACAGAAGTTTGTGAGGAGAGAGCTTATGACGAGCTGTAACAGGAAAACTGGCTCCATAAATTTGAAAGGATCATCTCCGTAAAAGATACCTCTACAGGTCCCACTCTTTCGGATGCATTCGGCATTTACCATCTTGCTCTTGAGCCCAAATGTCCATGCATGCGAACTGTTGATGGGAGTCAGCAACAGTAATTCCTCGTATCCTGTTTTGGTATCCATGATTAAACGAATAGAGAGAGGGAGAGAGATGGTCGCCTGAATGGGTAAGCAGATCTATCTTTAAAGTTCTGTTTTCTTCTCCACTAATGAGATGAACGAGAGTGGAAGGATGAGATAAACATTAAATTGGCTTCTCTCGTTGACGTGAAGTGGAGAGGAATAAGCGGGCAGTCAAGTTGGTGCGGTCATTTGACCTTTGACCCAATCTTGTTGACCAATGGTTGCTAATATTCCCGTTTTGTTTGTCTAGGAAAGAGAGAATTTTGATGGTGGAAAAAGGGTTGAAACACGCACGGATTGGGCCGGGTTTTTTAAATTCCTAACCTAACCTTAGATCATCAAAATTCAATCAGGGACAACTCAACCCTATCGGTTTCATGTTCAGACCCAACTCTGCCGGGTCCATACTAACCCAACCCGACCCTAGTTGACCCTGTCAAGACTAGTTTGGGTCGGGTTGGGCTGGGTTCTCCTGCAATGGTTGGATTAACTTTGATTGATTATTTTTGTCATTCATATCTTATACATTAAAATATTATAGAAAAATAAAATACCAGAGCTCTAAATTCTAATATAAAAGTTCAAGGTTAAATTTTGGGCCGGGTTGGGCTAGGCTGAGCCCTCAACCTGAGCCCAACCCAACCCTAACCTGCCCTCGGGGTCAAAAAACTTGGCCCAAGCCCTGTTTGGGCTCAAGGCAAGTTCGGGTTGTTAGGGCCAAACTTTCACCACTAATAAAAATATTAGAAAAAGCTAAGCGCAAACACTTGTAATTTGAGCCCGAAGGTCACAACTCACTACCGTTGGATCGATTTATGCATATACAAGAAAAAAAAAAATTTCTTTTTTGATAAGAAATTTGCAAGAAAAGTAGACATATGTAACAAGGGACAAAGTTTTCTATCCCATAGCCTTGGAGCTCTACGCACCCATGTGTTTGAACATAGGGGTTGCTCTTGGACAAAAAACACTTACTCATACAAAACAAAGTAAAACTTGCTAGTTTTGTAATTTAATTTCTTATCTAGCAAATCTAAGGAATTTTCCCAAAACAAAGACACCCTTTTTTATCCTTTCCACTTATTTTTGTCAAATAACAAGGCCTAATTTTTATCAAATATTCTTTCTAAGGGAATATGTTTTGCCACTCTCATAAGGGTGCGCTTTGTCAATAATTTATGTTACACCAAAATAATATAATAAGCAATTGAATATAAAACTTCGAGAAATTTAAATGGCCCTCCCCTGACTTTGGTCCTATTAGGACCGTAGTTAGTAAATATGCATACATATAATTATGTGTGTAATATGCATATCCAAACGATTTATTGAAAAATCCACAATTTTTCGTATAGGTTCAAAAATCCGATTTAGTACGTAGATTTTATAATTAGTCGTATGCATAATATGCGTATAATACTTATAAACATCATTAAAACGTTTAGGATATTAAAAAAAAAAATTTGAACTAAGCCAAATCCCGACTCTTACTTTGTACCTGTTGGTACCCGATTTCAGCAAATCTGGCCTACAAGACAATCGATCAATAAATCGACTTGAAATTTAAATGGCACTCCCCTGACTTTGGTCCTATTACGACCGTAGTTAGTAAATACGCATATGTATAATTATGTGTGTAATATGTATCCAAACGATTTATTGAAAAATCCACAATTTTCCGTATAGGTTCAAAAATCCGGTTTAGTATGTAGATTTTATAATTAGCTGTATTATACGTGCATAATATGCGTATAATACTTATAAACATTGACCATATTCAGTCAGTCTGCTTGATCTACCTGATGGTTATTCTGACTGATCAACTCCTTAGTACAAAGTCGTCATTTTTTGGCCAACTTGATTACTGGTCAGCTTAGCCCATTAGCTCATTAACACAATCGGTCAATAAATTGATAACTCGACGTCGATTTATTGATTGATTGTCTTATAGGCCAGATTTGCTAAAATCGGGTACCAATAGATACAAAGTAAGACTCGGGATTTGTTTTATTTCAATTTTTTTTCCTTTTAATATCCTAAACGTTGTAATAGATGACTAATTGTGACTTTTTACAGTTAACTGAACGATTTTGACTTTTTACGGTAAGCTGACCAAGTCCGGCTTTTCAGTTAGCTAACTGAGTCCAACTTAAGTGGTTAAGGTAGTTATAACCAATTAACTACCCCACTAAGGACATGATTACGGTCAGTTGACCGAGTCTGACTTTTCGATTAGCTAACCGAGTCCAACTTAAGTGGTTAAGGCAGTTATAATCAATTAACTATCCCATTAAGGACATGATTAAACAAGGGTTCTTGCAGTTACGAAACTGCCAAAAGAGGAAGATCTTTCAAATAAAACTATAAAAGGGACTGATGGAAAAAGGGGGACGACAATCAACAAATCAAACAAAATCAAACATCAAGTCTTATCTTTCTTTCCTTTTTTTTTTTTTCTTTCATGTTTTAGATTAGCACTTTCTTTTGAAGTCATGTACTTCAATTCATAGTGTGATAATCATGTCTCTAGTATGTTTAGCATCGACAGAGATACAAATCACATTTCCGGTAGGTCTAATATCAACAGAGACAGCATATCTTGTTTCTGGTATATTTAACATCAACGGAGAACAGCTGATCATATTTCAGGTATATTGAATATCAATAGAGACAAGATTATATTTTCCCCTTGTCTTTGAGTCACTATCATTTGTCTTCATCTTTTTCAATCCTTGCATCACGTTTCTGCAAGGAACATTAAAAGTCCTTGGAGTTGATCGAGGCATGAGGAGAGCCCAAGTTGCTTGATCAAAGTCAGATCTACTATTGAATCCGATCAGGAAGGATTTTGGCATGCCCGCACACACACCAGTATGGTTAGCCGACGGTAGCATAGGAAAGGATCTTGTGCCAATAGTACCCTAATCTCGACCCATGCTGTCTACTTCTTCCCTAAAACCCAAGACACCTTCTTCTTCCTTTCGTCTGAGTGACTGAGAAAATCTAACCGGCGATTCACAAGACCCTTCCTCTATTCAGTGCAAGGGGGATTGCAGCGGCAACAAGGGCGAGATCTCCCTTCTTCTTATTCTTCTCTTTCTCCATTCTTAGTAAAGCAGAAGGAGGATTTCAGTGGCAGTGGCAGTGGCAGTGGCAATGGCAATGAGGGCAGCAACCGAGCAAAGGTGCAAATGTTCACTAACTGTTGTAGATGTTTGTAAAATTTTAAAAAGAGAGAGGTTGTCTATCAATCTAGTAGCTACTTTCTCTTAAACTCGATGGCATCACTGCTTGGGTCACCCTCATGGGCACATACTTCGTCTTATGCTTCCTGGTCATCGTCTTCAGAAGCCTCCTTTTCTATGTTATACCTATCAGATGGGCAAAGCTAGTTGCTTATCTCTCGTGAAACTAGTTCACATAGTGTTTTTCCTTTAGATTTATTTTTCAGTGGTGTATGGGGCCCCAACCCTACTGTTTCTTCTCTTGGGAATAGGTACTTTGTTATTTTTGTGGATGATCATACTAAGTTTATATGGTTTATTGCTTTAAAGTTAAAATCTGATGTATTCTCTATTTTCTTAACTTTTCAGGATTTGGTGGAGCGTAAGTTTTCCTACCCCATCAAGGCGATCCAAACGGATTGGGGGGTGAGTTTCGATCCTGCCCCCTATCTCTATATATAGGACTCTTGTATTTCAGCTATCAAATCAATGGTAACATAACCTAGTCTCACTAATCAATAGACAGGTTCTATCACCATTGCTTTGCCCGGCAAGAATGGCAAACGGAGGAGGTGCACGGCAAGTGGGATGTAGTCTCTTTGCTATTGTGCTTGATGGCGGAACTGTTGCAAATTCCATGAGAGAGAGAGAGAGAGAGAGAGAGAGAGAGAGGACAATACGAAGAAAAACCCAAAGTTTTCCTGATCACCTAAAATTATCTTGACTATGAGATTAGATAAGTTTTTTTACGATGATGGAGAATTGTCCAGCCCCTGACCAAGGGTTTTTTTGTTCTTAAATGAGAAACTTCTCACCATTGTTGTCTCTTCTAAATGGCAAGAAAAAATGAAGATTCAAGGTACAAGTTGTGTACTTTTTTCTTTTCCTTATTTTTTTGGACTTCCAAATACAGCCCTAGTGTGTAATGTGAAATAATAGATTTTTTTTTTGGGGTAATTGAAACAGTAGATCAAGGGATATTGTGACAATCTTGATTGTTAGATTTGTAGGGAACGGCATGGATTGATCATTCTAAAAAAAAAATTAATAATAACTATGGACTTACCAAATTCAATTGTAAACATCACATGTAGTATTGACATGATGGTTTAAAAACCCAAAATCAAATTTTGAAATCAGTCAAAATCAGTGAGAAATTGGTTGGAATCAGCCTAAACATACCTTAACTCTAGTTTCCATACAAGGATTTGCTGAGTTGGACTAGTTAGAATCTGGATCGGCCTTGGGCTATTCTTATCCTGATTTGGCAACTCTTGAATGCTAATTAGCATGCACTGGTATTTTTTTTCTTTTTTTACCACTTGGTTAACTCTGACTAGCTTGAAAATTGACAGGTGAATCTGCCCTTAATTGGTGCCTATTTGATTACACTTTTTTTTTTTTAAGAAAAATGATTATTGGTTTTTTTTTTTTTTTTTTGAACAAAGAAAGTGATTATAGTTAAATGGTTTAGAAATTAAAAGTTGGCAAAAGCTTTCCTTTCATTGGAGAAAAACAAATTCCTCTTCCACGGATAATGTGATCCTATGATTGGATTTTGAAAGTTTATCATTAATCCACACTCTATTATTTATGATAAAAAAAAATATCCTTCTTAATTCAATCAAAGGATTAAGATGCCTATGATAAGGAGACTTCTCTTTCACCATTGGAAATAGAAGAGATTGAAGAGATGCTAATATATTATTGTGAAAATCATGAGGGTAGGTTTCCTTAAGGGGAAGGTTCTCTCTTCTCAATCTCGTCTCCATAAGGTCTATGGCTTGTTTTCATATACCCGTGGGTTAAGCCAAGCGCTCAAAGGTGGTGATTCCTCTTCTCAATCCACCACTCAGGTAATGGCCACTTTCTTTGGGTTTTTGAGAGATGCGTCCTTAGAAGAGGTGCTTCGAAGGGGTCTTTCTACTTTATAAATAGAGGACATCTTTCTCAAATGGAATTTGATAATACTTATTGGATTTTATGATTAAAGTCTTCTTGGACAACAATCCACCATGGATCCATGATTTCAATTTAGGGGTGTCGAAAAAGCCCAACAAGCCTAAACCCACCTAAGCATGCCCATGTGGCGGGATAGGGTTAGGCTGAACTATTTAACCCACAAGGCAGGCTTGGGCTGGGATTTTGACGCCCGATGCCAGGCTAGGTTGGGCCAGCCTGACCTAACCTGACCCTATAGAAACTATATAAACTATGTCTATATCAGTCTATGTGTAAAATATGTGTCTCCCTCAACCCACTAAATTCATTATAATTTACACCACCCACCCTCATTGTGATTTACGACATTAACTTATAGGAAATTTTTAACGAGCCTGTTGGATGCAGCAAGGAATGCTTTCCAAATTCATTCCTCGTCAATGCCAAAATCGAATGAGTCTTCCACCAAATATGCTCTGTCATTGCCAGCATCATCAATGGAGTTGCTGATGAAGCTCGTCTCTTCCTGAGTCTAGAAAATCCAGTAGATCACATAACCATGTAGAGTTCTTCACCAAGACTTACCACTGAAGAATCCTACTTGGAAGAAAGCCATTGAGATGAAGAAAGGGCATCCGGTTCTATTGTTCTTCCAAAAACTATTGCAAACATGACCAAACTATCATAATTACATAGACTACATCTGAGATCTAGTAAGAATCTCACAAATTAGGCTTCAGAAAAAAACCATCCATAATTTTGGAATACTACCTATTCCATCACAGTCATCATCTCCTACAGACCAAACAAAGATCAAAGAGTTTAGATGTCTTACTCAAAAACCAGTCATTCGCACTTTGAAAACGAACAAGATAAGACAAAACTAAAATCTCATAATAGTGAAGAAACCCATAACAACTAGAAGCAGAAAATTAAAAGGGATAATCAAAAGCGATGGACTAGGAAAAAAAAACTAGATTGATGAGGCGGGAGAGGAAGAAGAGAGAAGACGGGGAAAGGGGGCTGCCAGGTTCACGACGGAGAGGAGAGGGCAAGGCAGCCAGTTTTAGGTTAGCAGTTCCACGACAAATATTGGATGAGATTAGATCAACGGTTCTTAGTTGAAGAACGTTCTCCCAAACTATTTATACGTATGTATTGTGACCTTTTTGCCTTAACTTATTTACTTACCTTTTTTTTACTTTTTTTCTTATAGGTAGAGAGGGGAAGGTAACAGCCAAGAGACTTGAACTCGAGATTCCATGTTGAGCATGGGCATTTTGCACCATAGTTGTACCAACTATGCTAAGTAGTTAATATTACCTATTTCATTTCATCATACCACCCAGGTCAATCAGGGTCAATGATCTTATGTGGCCCTTCGTGGGTATCATCTAGCCTAGTGGCCCTAGAACTAGCTTCAACAAAATAAATAAATAAATATGGTATGTCACAATGAACATAAGCAACAAGAAGTATCATTGTACGTGAACAGTCTATTTCCTTTAGTAAATGGTAGATTTATTCACAAATAGTAATAGTTGATCAGAGATTAAAATGAGGATTCAGATCCTCTCCAGTGCCATTGGAAGCCCAACATGCATCCAATAGCTAGAAGGATCTGAGGGTGTTCACCTATGTGTTGGGTTGGGTGCCGGATACCTCCCAACTGGTGGATATACACTGGGCCCCTAATGGCACTAGAGAGGATCCAATTCTTAAAGTTAGGAGTATTATTAAATAGGGAAAAGGCTGGAGTTGCCACTAGGTTCAGATCCTCTCCAGTGCCACTAGAAGCCCACCTTGCATCCAATAGTTGGGAGGACTTGAGGGTGTGCACCCGTGTGTTGGGCTGGGTGTCAAAGTCCTCCCAACTGATGGATGCATGCTGAGTCTTTAATGACACTAGAGAAGATCCGATTCATAAGATTATGAGTATTATTAAATAGAGAAAAGGTTGGGCCTGCCACCGGGAGCCAGTCTCCCTCCGAACAAGGGTGTTATTGTTTTAGACGTTTTGGTAGTTTGTGTCACCCATGGTTCTTGTGGGTAATTTGGTCAGCAAATTGTTTTCGAGGGTAATTTTATAAAGCAAACTCAATTTTTAGGAATCTCAATTTTTCCCTTACTTAGATTCAACTTCTTTTTGCAACTAAACACCCAAGAAAATACTTTTATTCTACTTTTTTCCTTTCTTTTCTAATCATGGTCTTCTACTTTCTTTTATTTTCCATTCTTTTCCACCCATTCTCTTCAATCCAACACAGCCGTAGTTTTACCATACTTGGCCATCCTCACAAAGGAATCCCATCTTGGATATGTTGGCATCTTTATAATAGTGACCCTTTTTCACTGGGCCCAACAGATAGATCATTGTATGGGATATCCTCATTGTGCGTGAGCATCATGAAAGAGTGGAGGTTTATGTTATAATAAGGAACTATCCGTTGAATGTTGGAACTCAAGACTTTCAATTTGCTACATATTATGTTGAAAAAAAAAAAAAGTGTCAAAATTTAAAACAATACCCGCCAAGCTAACTGAAAAGGTTTAAGAAATACAAATATCTTGAATATACTACACAATGGCCCCCGCTTTTTGGTGTAAAATTTATATTTTTTAAGGTAAAAATGTAAAAAGAAAAAGAATGTTGTCCGACAGTGTTGCACATATACAGGCACATGGAAAATGGAATCAGAGCATAAACTCTTTTCATTGTCTCATTCCATCTGGATGTATGCAATCTTATCAGGTAATGTAAAACACAGAAGAATTAGGTATAATGGTGATAAAAAAATTACAATACAGTTGACCTTCTCATCTACTTGGCCAGAAACCCTCTAAACCAAATCTCGTTGGACCATTGTTTCAATTTTATTTTTTATTGTAAGAAATAAGGGACAGAGCTAATAATGTGAAAGGATCTGCTTTCTCACTTTAGGAAGGAGATTTGAATCAAATCAATTGTCTTCTTGCACCTCAGTATGCAATGAGCCATTTTAAAATACTAGATCGAAATTATAAGCATTACTCTGCGCAAGAAAGCCCATTGAAAAGGTCTCATCAGTTGAGAGAGAGAGAGAGAGAGAGAGAGAGTATGCTGTTTGTGTGTGTATCCGTTTGCCGATTGCCAGTTTGGTGATTGGCAACTATTCCACTAACCTATGTTTGATTATCTTCTTGACTGTTAGACACCGATACATGGTTAAGTTGATAGAAACTTAAAAATTGGTACAATAAATGTTTGGATAACTTCGATTAGAACTTCAAAATGACTCTTTTGTACTAAGTCTTTTCTCTTTATCTTTTGGAGAAAGAGAAAAAAAATGGGGTACCAAAGTCAAAGAGATAAAAAATGGGGTACCGAAGTCATCAAATTCAGTTGGCTTAAATAAATTTTCAATTAGAAAATGTGAACGTGAATCCTACACCTAGTTGAAATCCTATATACACTAAACTTTCTAAAGTGTCAAGACAATATACCCCTTTTTTTTTTTTCTAAGGCCAATATACTTTTTATGTAAAAGATTACACATATGATAACTAACTAACAATGATCCTAGAAATCAGGAAATCAAGAGGTGTGAAACTGAAACTCCCCTCTCGATTAGTACTTTCCCTCTCTTTTTTTTGTTCTTTTTCTTTTTTCGTAGAGACCCATCAAAATTCAAAACACTTTAATGCTAGGTGCCGGTTAACCATTGGTTTTCTGGTTCTAAGGCCCTCTTTGGTATCATTTTTCTTTTTGATTTTTGTTAGCAAAAATAGTTTTGATGGCATTTGGTAGCATTTATGGAGCTTGTTTCAATTTTACAAAAATTGATAAAACACAAAAACCAAAAAGAGATCAAGAGTCATTTATGTGTTTTGGCCAAAATTGATTTTCAGTTATTTTTGCATTGAATTTTAATGAGCACGTGTTTAAAGTAGGGGTGTCAAAACCTAGCCCGAACCGAACCGAACCAAACTGATTCTTAATGGATTGGTTTTGGACTAAGGTATGTTGGGACCGGCCAAAAACTGGTCCAAACCAAACCGAATGAAACCGATAAAAAAATAAATGATTATGAGATTATAAATTGGTGAATTGACCATACATTTTTTACAATGTTAGTGAGAAAATTTTTTATTGTAAGGGGAATTGTTACAAATAATTAAATATTTAGGTTATGAATAGAGAAATTGATTTGTAAATTATTTTCCATTGATTTCCTTGTTTACTATACAAAACTAGTTGGATAATTAAATGAATGATTGAGTAATAGGGTTCATTTTGTGATTTTGATATATTAGTTATCTTCTTAGTAATTTATTATCCATTGGTTTCAATATTAGTTAGCTTTCCCTTGTAACAATAAACCATGATTTAATTCTAAATTTAAAGTTTTTTTTTTCCGTCAAATCTTGTCACTATAAGTTATGAATGTAAAATTTCATTATGGTTCAAGCCCAAGAATAAACTGATCTAAACCGTTATTAACTCGATATTGAAAAACCAAAATAAACCTAAACCAAACCAGACCGAAATCGAAACCGACCGAAAACCGAAGTTCCTTAACGGAGTGGTTTTGGCCTCACTCATTCCTAGACCAAAACCGATTCAACTAAATCGAAACCAAACCAAACCAACTAATTGACACCCCTAGCTTAAAGTCTTAATATGGAGGGATGAAGTAGTTATTTGCTTTATAATTAGAAATCCAAGCCCCTTGCCCCCTCTTATTCAGTCCAAAGTGGAGAAAGACAGTTATAAAAAAGATGGATGAAGGGAATCTCTTCACCTATTTCTTCAAAAAATCATTTTGCACTTAGAAGTAACAAACTATTTCTCACAAAAAACCATTTTTGTCAAGTAGTAACCAAACCATTTTTATGTTTTGATAAAAAATGGTTTTCATTAATGATTTTTGTTAAATAAGTAAAAAATGAAGAAAAATGATACCAAAGAGGGCCTAAACCAAACAAAACCGGGATCCTATAAAACCAAAACCAGATCATATTCCTACGGTGCGGTTCGATTCGGTTATAGTCGATCTGTTTCGATTCCGATAAACGGTTTCAATTATATTTTGACACCCTTACTTTATGTTCAACCATAGGTTGGTCTCATTGTATCTCTAACTAAGGCGTCATTTAGTTTAATTAAAAGTTGTCTATTCATCACGCTCACTATTTGTAAGCGCCAATGTGAACTTGGCTCATCTTGCTCTTTGTTTCCAAGCGCCAAAGTGAGTCACCCATATGATTGGGTCGACTCAACCCTGGTTACAAAATAAAATATGTCCACACACAAATCACCCTAAAGAAGTATATGTCTCATATATAATTCAAAAGTAATAATAATAATGTCAACTCAAAATATAAATTATCCACATCAGTCCTAGATTCCTAACTTGAGTAAGGTAAACATCTTGAGCAATAGACTTAGTCAATGGATCAGCTACCATGCTACTCGTGAAGATATGCTTCAAAACATCTTCCCCTTGCGGAACCATGTCTCGAATGTAATGATATATGATGTCTATATACTTGGCTTTCCCATGAAAATTGGGGTCATTAGTAAATGCCAAGGCTACCGTATTATTACAATGTACCAGCACCGCATCTCCTGAATGAGTGGTAACAACAAGACACTGTAAAAATCCTCAGCCAAATGGCCTCTTGAACGGCTGCCAAGCACATGATGTACTCGGACTCCATCATGGATAAAGAGATGTAGGTATGCTTCTTACTGCTCGACAACAAATGCATATCTCAAGTAGATTTATGCTCGTCTCTGTCACTAGCCTAGTCTGCATCACTGTAGCTTCTCAATCTCAAATCTGAACCATTGTAGGTGAGGGTGAGATCAGTGGTCCTACGAAGGTGCAGAACCATTCTTTTCACTACCAACCAATGACGTGGTCCTAGTTACTTGGTAACGACTAACCATGCCAAGTCTGAAGCATGTATCTGGACACGTGCACATCATCATGTACATCAGATTTCCAATCGTTGTTGCATATGGTTCTTTGGGCATTTGATTCTTCTCTTCATCAATCTTAGGGCATTGGTCAAAGCTCAAAGCACATGCCTTTCCAAGGGAGTGTCTATAGGTTTACATTTGTCCATGTGGAATTGTTCAATGATCTTCTTTATATAAGTCTTTTGAGACAAACCAAAAAAATATATGGAGCAATTCCTCACAATCTTAATGCCTAACACAAAGTTGACTTCACCTATATCCTTCATCTCAAAAGTAGATGACAACCACTCTTTAGTGACGACAATCATCTCCATGTCATTCCCAGCCAATAGAATGTCTGAATTTGAGATTTTTAATCCATTTGTTATGCCTTGGACTGGTCACATGCATAGTTTTAAAAACCAGACTAGTGGTTGAACCAGAAAATCAGAACTCTCTTTTCTGAACTGATTTCCATTAAGGACCCCCAAAACCAGACAAAAAACCAAACGGTTTTTGAAAACCATCTGGTATAATTCAGTAGTTTTCATTTTCTTATTTTATTTTTGGGATTTTAGCATTTAGTTGACAGTTCTTTTAGTAAAAACCTGTCTCAACCAAAACCATCTAGTTTTGAAAACTATGCTTGCATGTTCCTGGTCATAGAACTTGTGGGGTTGACCATATTGAGGGATGCACTAGTTAGGTTACCGAGGGTGATGGTCTCTCAACAGAGCAGTGGAAGAGGTTGACAATTGCAGTTGAGCTTGTTGCAAATCCTTCAACAATATTTATGGACGAGCCAACATATGGGCTTGATGCAAGGGTGGCAGTAATAGTTATGAGAATAGTGAGGAATACAGTGGACACTGGATGAACTATCATGTGCATTATTCACCAGCTATCTTTCAATGTTTGATTGTAATTGTATATTGAGAAATAAATTGTGTATTATATTTTCTTTTCATGGATGTATTATTACAGGGATTTTTTATATAAATATAATTATTATTTTTTTAAATGTATACTATTAACGATGGAAAAACATTTTCCTAATAAAAAGTATTTTTTTTACAATACTTCCAAGCATCCATCGTATATACTGAAAATAGGCGACGATATATTTATGTAGTAAAAGAAAAAGTTTTACTACTATATTGTACTTCCATAGTAATAAATAATTTTATACTACAGAAAATTACCACCATTTAAATTCGATTTTAAACTACAGTATAATAATTCCATAATTAATAACCTAAACCTACGCATCCCATATTTTCGTCGTAAACAGAAACGACACAAATCTTAACGATGGTCATACGACGGACTTTTTCCATCATATATATTTCAATTGATACGGTAGAGTTTTTTTACTAGAAAAATTTCCGTAGTAAAATAGCAAATTTGTTGCAGTGATAATCTCTAGTGTTTGCTAGGTACTCAAACTTATGGTGTTGTCTTTGATACCAAATTTTTTTTTTTTAACGAAGAGAAGTAAGAGACTCAAACTCATGACCTCCTAGTGAAAATGGGATTTTTGCATACCATAGTTCACTAACTTCGTCGCATAGTTTTTTTTATAAGTTTAAAAATAGTAGCAAAAGAAAAAAAAAAAATATATATATATATATATAATCAAAAAATCAAAAGTAAAAAAAAAAATCAAAACCAAAAATCAAAAATAAAAAATAAAAATAACTTAGCCGGACAGTTATTGCTCTCTGATACAAATTGTTAATTTAACTCTATAAGTTTTTTTTTTTAAGCACTTCAATGATGTATACATCACAACCAGTATTACAAGGAGACAACGACATTCTAAGTCCAATAATTCTAACGTTTGCTAAGTACTCAAACTTATGGCTTTTGCTCTGATACCAATTATTAGTCTTGTAACTTTTTCTCTAATACCAATTGGCTCCGATATCATTTTTTTATGGAAAATTATGTCCCCCTCCCCTGTACTTTGTCAAAATTACACATGGATCCAAGGGTTTGAACAATTACCCCCCTCCTCTGGTTTTTCTAAGATTCTTACAATTAGATCCTATCTGTTAGTCACCGTGAAATGAAAACTGTTAATTGGAGATGTCACATAATATTATACCATTTAATACCAAAAATGCCCTTATATAGACATAAACTTACTTATATGCCCTCCCATTAAAACAAAACAAAAGAGGGAAGGTTCACTACCCACCCCAGCCTGAGAAGGCGGTGTAATCATCGACAACTTACCACGCCCACCTCTGTTGTGAGAAAATTTGACTCTTCACTCTAAAAAAGCTTATTTTTTTCACATATTCTGATCTGTCCTCTTGAGGTATCATTCATTTTCCTATTTCATTCTTTTACCAGCATACCAGTAGTAATGTTGGAAAGAGTTGAAAGTTATACAACTACCCAAATAAAACAGGGGAAGTCGGTTAATGGTTCTTTTACCAGCATCGCAATAGTTCTTTTTAGGTAAATTTATGGTTTTAGAGTTTGCTATGTATTAAACATGGGAAGTCGGCCAATGTGAAACCAATGTGAACTGGACCTGCAATTAATCCAACTAACCCACTAATATTTTAGTTGCAGTCCCAAGTGTTATGTTAACATCTGTTTTTGGGATTGCATAATTTAATTTTGTCTGAAATTTCAGAGTTTTATTGTTAACCGGAATCCTACCCATCAAATCTAAATCTAGAGAAACCCCATCAGCCCACCACTGTCCAGGTGAACCCTAGAATATTCCTAGACCATAATCGTGTTTGATTCTCTTTCTCTCTCTTAGATCTCATTTCCTCCTTTACCGCTTTATTATCACTCCCGACAGTGGATCGTTGCTGGAATACTACACGTTTTTCTCCACTAATTACATAATAATATGTTTTGCCTCTGTGCGACGGTACGCTAGGATTTGAATTCCCTGTTGAATCCAGTAAGGAGGAGAGAAGGAAAACAAAGATGACTGAAAGAGAGGGGGAGGAGGAGTGGGAGCCGAAGATGGGAAAGAAGGGGAGAGGGACTCCTCTCTTTCACCCACAATATTCCCCAGTGCCCAAGTGAACTAGCCATTCCTTGCCAGTTCTAGGGCATTAAATTTTTGGCATTGCAGCCTTCAACGATGAGCTCCCACTGCAAATTTTTGGTATGCTTACCTTCACCGGACAGTTGCACTGTTATTTCCGTCGAAGATTGACAATATTTTCATTAGGAGCCAATGGCTAAGTTTAGGATTTGGGTATTGGGGTAGAAGATGAAAAAGGGGTTAAAATAATCTTCCATTATCATCTTTTAATTAGAGGGTAAAATGGTCTTTTGAGTTTTAAAACTAACAGCAAACAAACATCGTCAAGTGTAGGGGAGGGAGGCGTAATTTGTTCAAACCTTGGATCCATATGTAATTTCGACAAACTACAGGGGAGGGGGACGTAATTTTTCCTTTTTTTAAGGGAGCGAAATATGATTTTGGTAAATGATATTATCGGTCACAATATTTTTCTTTTTTAAGGTTGATCTATTGTTTTCTATTGTTAAATTAGGATTTTTGAGATTCTTTCTGTTCTTTGAACTGCTAATAGGAGCTTGAGATGGAGAATGTAGACGAGAAGACAGTTTTAGGTGGAAACTCACATGAGAAGGACTTGTCACAGTGTATTAGAGTTGCTGTTAATATCAGGCCTTTGATTACAACTAAGCTTATGGTTGGGTATACGGACTGCATTATGGTTGTATCTGGAGGACCGTAGGTTTATATATATACAAGTATATCTTCTGGTAGTGATGGTGGAGGTAGTGGTGGCAATAATCGAGAGTCGAAAGTCTTTATTATTATATTTCATGTATTTTTTTTATTCTAAAAACCCACCAACCATTTTCTCAAAATTGTTCTACATGTGTTTTTTTACTTATTTTATTGGAAAAAAAAAATACCAAATGTCACATACATGTCATATTCCGAATGTATTCTGAAGAAAAAACATAAATTAAACACAATACATTATTTTTAACATTGCCATACAAGCCCTTTTAAGCCGCACTATAAAGTGCATAAATAATGAAGGCGCAATCACTATAAGTCTTCGGTGATAGCTTCCTTTTCTTAGGCTATAATAATCGCACTTTAGACAAATATCGCAAAATCTTAAAAACTGGAGATTATGTTTCTTATCATACAATAAATCAAAAGATAAGAAGTGGTTTTCTTATGGGTTATTCTATTAAGAACATTTTATTTTTGGTGGGATCATGTTAAGAACATGACACGTTGATAGTATTGCTTCCCCAACCCCACATATTCAAAAGTAATATTGAAATTATAAGCTTGAGTTTATCATCTCCTTTAGAGTTCTATTTTTCCTTTATGCAACTCTATTTGACTATATATGGTTGGTAGGGGTTGTGTTCTCATGTATTATGTTGTTTTTTTTTTCACAAAATTGTGAAAGACCTTCGCTCTCTTACTCTGTTCCTTTTATTAGTTCTAAATCCTTTTATCTAACTGACTATCAATCCTAGTTTTATATAATATGAAAGCTTGCTCTATTTCATTTCTAGTCCAGAGAACATAGTACGTCATTATGGATTAACTCTAAAAGATCATTTTTCCTTTCAACAGAATCATGTGATTTCTTAGTGAACTTGACCTCAATGCACATATAACACTTTTGTGATGATGTTTTGGGTTCTCCTTCTATCAGTCATGAGTTGCACAATAGTTTAAAATAAGAGGAACTACAATGTCGTAATCTACCATGCTACACATCATAAGAGTCGATAATATTAATTAAATTATTTGCATTAGTGTTAATAATAACACGATCTACATTTAATACAAACAAATTGTCAGAATTATGATCTTTTTCCCAGAAAAACATTATTCTTTGTTTCAAGAATCCAACTTTGTTAAGAAGAGCCCTAAAGATGAGGTTTGCCTTATATCAGGGTGTCAACTAGTACTGTATTTGATATTTGGTAGGATAGAATAAATCAAGAGTATATACCAAAATTGTGTTACCAAAAATTCCTATATTTCAATACTTGTACCGTATAGATCGATATAGTTTCCGGTATGGTTGTTATTTGGTATAAATGCAATGTCTTATTCGATACGAATAAAGTTTTTGTACGATTTCTATTCGATATATATATATATATATATATATATATATATATATACGAATAAAGTTTTTTTGCTTTTTACATATATGTAGTCCATTTTTGATACGCAATTAGAACTCTATCGTACCGAAAAGAATTCCATTTTTTTGGTATTGAAATCTCCTTCGATACAGTTTCGATAATTTAGTATGATTTTAGTATTGATACGAAATTGACACCCTTAGACTATGTTTGGTAGCCAAGAAAAGAAAATAAAAAAAAAAAAAAAAAAAGAAAAAGAGAAGAGAATAAAAGAAATAAAATGGTGAGAAAATAAAAAGATTTTGTATTTTTGGTTACAAGAGAAGTAAAGAAAAGAAAAGAAAAAAAATCAAAAAAATTTGAATTTTATGAGAGAGACACATAGGAAATCATTGTGTAAATGTGTAATCATTCATTTTTTGTCTTATTATGTTTTCATAATTTCTCATGTTTTCTTATATTTTTTGCAATATTTTTTTTGGAGCAAAAGAAAACTTCATAATTTCCAAGAGGAATTTTGAATTTCCAAAGCTGAATCTTCTCTCGGATGAAACATATCAAGTGCAAAGAAAAATTCTTCACCCAAGAAAAAAAAATATCCTTTTTTCTTTTCTTCTCTTGGCTACCAAACATAGCCTTACTAATTGCAACACATCCTTAAATTTACACATGTAATATGCACTTTCATATCTACAATCCACCACTACCCCGGCCCCAACAAAGAGGATCGGGCTCGTCTCCAACAACTGACATTCCAAGAGCGCCAACGACCCCTCCAAATGTGACACCTGTGCTGCAATGAATCCAATGGCTGAGAATAATTCGACCCATCTCTCGTATCTCTCCTCTTGTTGGAACCTGGCGAGACCTGTTGAAACCCGATCCAGGTTTCCTCCCCTCTGAAGCACGCGTGGAACTCCAAGAGGTTCTTCGTTATGCCACTGCAGGTTTGCTCTCTGCAATTGAACCTCTCTTTTAAAAGTTAGGGCTTATGACCTCGGTTCCCCAAGCTCCACAGTCGTAGCTCCTTTTCCTCCATCATTCTCTTCTTCTGTGGTCAAGGTCATCACCAACTTAACCCTCTCCATCACCATCTCAAGCATAAGAAATCAAACCCTAACTCTCTGTCACTTCTTCTCTGTTCTCCTATTCTTCTCTTTCTCTCCCTCTCTCTTATGCGGTAAGGGTTTCTGCAACCCTTTCTTTCTCTATCTCAGGTATGATTCTCTTTATCCTCTTTCTCTATTACATCTTATTTTCTACAAAATAATGTTCTTCTCTGATCATTCCCAGGTCATTTTAAAGATGAGACAATGAGAAACCCTATCATGATTTGATTCCCCTTCTCCTCCTCCTCCCTCTATTTCATACTCCTCCTCTTTGTCTTCTTCAGAACTGTGACGATCTCTTCACTTAGGGCTTTTTTCTTTTTTTTTCCTCCACATAGGGTTTTTTTTTTTTTTTGGGTAAGTCTTAGGGCCCGTTTGATAACGTTACCAGAAACGTGTTTTGTGTTTTCTTGTTCTCAGAAACAAAGAAACGGTATAAATACTGTTTGGTAAAAGTGTTATGTTCCACTTGTTTCTTGAAACATAAATTGAAATTTATAACAATTTATGCTTCAAGAAACATGAATGACGAAACAAGTTTCACTTGTTTCGCTCGTTTCTCGAAACAAAAATGGGGCACAAAAAATTGACTCATCCCCGATAAAACCGACCCCCTTCCTCTTTTCCCTGTTGAAGCTTCACTGCTTCACCGTGTGGTTGGACGGAGCTCTGCTTGTAGAATCGCCTGCGATTAAGGAAGTGGTCGGTGGAACACCTTCCTCGTCACCCTCTTGAACAGTACGGACCCTTCTCCTTCGTCATCCTCGTGAACCCTAGGGTTTAGGGAAGTGTTATTCATCCAGAAGAAGCTCAGTCTAGATTCGCCTGCGAAGAACGCAAGGAGCGGCAGAATAGGGCCTCCTTTGTCTCTGAAACCGTACGAATCCTTCCCCATCTTCATCGTGAACCCTAGGGTTTACGATCTACTTTTCATCTTGTTAACCCATACGGAAAATTCGCTTTATTCTTGCAGAGATTTGTCCAGATTCGTCGATGTCTCACCTCCAGAGATAAAAGAGAGGTTTTCCCCTCAAATCTGAAGAGTATACCATCACATATTCTTTGTTTGAAGGTTCGGCTACTCCTCCCACATCCGATCACTCACATATGCTCGGTAAGTGGTTCGGCAAACGCAACTTTTATTGGTTTTCCTCCTCAAGTTTCTCTCTGCAATTTTTGGTAAACAAAAATATTCTTTTGGTTGAAGTTGAAAGTCTTCCGATTGTGGAACAAACAATTCAATGGTTGGAGCTCAGTCTTCTCCATCAGCACCTTCCTCTGATTTTGTGAAATGTTACTTGGAAAGAGCAATCAAAGGTGAAGAGGAGAAGTCTAAATCTTGAAAAACGAAATCGATGTGTCGAGGAAAACGAAGGATATATACCGATATCCTGGAGGCCATTAATAACATAGACATAAATAAAGGTGGTAATTAGAGGGTAATGACCAACTATTGGGAACTTGTAAGACATATGGCATACCCGGAATATTTGCATTTTAATCTACTATTATTGGTTGACATTTATTGTTTCGTAAAATTATGATGTAAGTTCGAGATAAGGAAATTGGTAGTTGTTTGTCTGATTAAAATGAAGGGTCATGAGTTTCTGAAGAAAGTAACAAAAGTGGAATTATTTTCATTAAAATTTCTTATAAACATCATATTCATCGAAATGTTCCGAAGCAATTTATCAAACACCTTCTTACCCGTTTCTATTTCCAGAAACAAGAATTATCAAACACCTTTCTTACATGTTTCTGTTTCCAGAAACAACAATTTCTGTTTCTGCCATTTCTTGAAACAGAAACAGCAGAAACGTTATCAAACGGGCCAGTGATTCCCTCGATTTCATACTCTTCTCCTCTTTCTCTTCTACACAACTGTAACGATTTCTGCCTTTAAGATTTTTTTTCTCTACTTTAAGGTTTAAATAAAAAAATCTATGAAATCGAAAGGGAAAGAGTAGGGGTGTCAATTAGTGGCCCGACCGACTAAACCGATCGGGACCGACCGTTTATAGATCGACCCGGCCCGGACCGTTTATTAAACGTGTCGGGCTTGAGCCCCCGTTTATAAATGGTCGGTCTCGGTTTTACTACTTGGACGTCGGCGCCCCATCGAGACCGATCGAATAATGCGCACGAGACCGCCTATTGTGCACCGACTTGGCCCGACCCTTTAATGATTGTAAAATACCTATTTTACCCCCCAAATTAAAGAATAAAAACTAAAAAGTAAAGACATGTTCACATTTTAAATAATGGTTATATTTGGTATCATTTATTGATTTATTGTCATTTTTTTGGGCTTGCATGAGTGGGCCGGAATATAATAGCATACTTTAAAGAGGGCCCGTTTAAAAACCGGTTAAAGCCCATTTAACATTAAACATGTCCGTAGCTCGGTTAAGGCCCGACTAAAGCCCGATTAAGGTAGCCCGATTATAGCTTGAGACCGACGACCGAATATAAAGTGTACCATGCCCTCAATAACTAAGCCCGATTAGTTAAATGGGTGGACACGGTGTAGCCTTTGAAAGTCTTCAAGCCCGATTAAGCCCGACCGAAACCAAACCGGCCCGACCGGTTGACACCCCTAGGAAAGAGCACATATAGAAAATTGAAGGAAACCTTTTGGATCGGGTAATTTGTGTTGTGGGTCGGTCTTGTGTGATTTCAATCAACCAAATAGATTGATTGTTCAGAGTCGTTGGATTAGAAAAGTGCCACATGCCGCTCCCTAAAAACTTGTTGGAGGATCGTTGGAGCGCCAGTCGTTGGAGACGAGCTCAATTCAACACGAAAAGTGCCGTTTGGTAGTCCCACGTGCGAACACACGGAAGTCCTACGACACACGTGTCATTGTTTTTTGAATTTGGACCCGGGCGCCTTTTTTTTTTCATACGAAATAAATTGTTCATCTGTCGCTGGCTTCTTCTCCCAAGACCTGAGATTTTGAGAAGCCCTCACCTCTCTTCTGCTCACCGCCGTTCCTCATTCTCTCTCGGAAGGTCTTTGCATTTCTGCTTCGATTTGTTTATTTTATCGCTACCATATCTCGACGGTAATTTCAGATCTATTTTTTTTGTTTTGATTCCTGCATAGATATACACCTTATTTCTTCGATTATTCGATGAAATTTTCGTTTTCATCTGCTTATTTTTCTTAGTATTTTTCACATTTTTTCAAAAAAAAATTTCCCCTCTGGTAATCTCTCGTTTCTTCTTCTATTCTAATGAATTTTCGTAAATGATATTATCGGTAACAGTATTTTTCTTTTTTAAGGTTGATCTGTTGTTTTTTATTGTCAAATTAGGATTTTTGAGCTTCTTTCTGTTCTTTGAACGGCTAATAGGAGCTCGAGATGGAGAATGCAGATGGGAAGACAGTTTCAGGTGGAAACTCAAATGAGAAGGACTCGTCGCAGTGTATTAGAGTTGCTGTTAATATCAGGCCTCTGATTACAACTGAGCTTATGGTTGGATGTACGGACTGCATTACGGTTGTATCTGGAGAACCGCAGGTTTGTTTTTCTTCCTTAGGCCGCTAATTTTTGGGGTTTTTGGTTTTGAAGCTTCTCATGTATTCTATTACTCATTAGAATCCTCATTTTGTTTTGAAAGAAAAAAAGGTATTTAAAGATGAGGGGTGATAGCAAATGTTTACTTGATTTTGATTTTACATGTTGTTTGATTTTTTATTTTTTTTTGCTACGCATAGGTGCAAATTGGATCTCATACATTCACATTTGACCACGTGTATGGGAGTACGGCCTCTCCTTCCTCTGCAATTTTCGATGAATGTGTTACTCCACTGGTTGATGCATTCTGCCATGGCTATAATGCCACCGTTCTTGCATATGGCCAGGTGTCATATTGTTATTATACTTTTTCTCTCATGGATTCAATTCCTTTTTATTAGTTTAGTTGATTTTTTTTTTCTTTCTTGTTGATGCAGACTGGTTCGGGGAAGACATACACAATGGGCACGAATTACTCAGGGGAAGCAAATAGTGCTGGAATTATACCAAGAGTCATGGAAACTATATTCTCAAGGGTACAGGCAATGAAAGAAACCACAGAGTTTCTAATTAGGGTGTCATTTATTGAGGTTGGATAATGTCCACTTCCTGTTTAGGTTGGAACTTGCCAAAGTGTGTCTAGATACTTAGTTGTGATATTGTTGGTTTGCAGATTTTCAAAGAAGAAGTATTTGATTTGCTTGATCCAAGTTCGCTGTCTTATTCAAAAGGTGAAGGGGTTTCTCTAGTAAAGCCTGCAGTCCCTGCAAGACTCCCCATTCAAATTAGAGAGACAGCAAATGGAGGGATTACACTTTCTGGTGTTATTGAAGCAGAAGTGAGAACAAAGGAAGAGATGGCATCATTTCTGTCCCGAGGTTCTTTGTCTCGTGCTACAGGAAGTACGAATATGAACAGCCAGTCAAGGTTGGAATTTTGTATATAGTACTGAGTTATATTACTTCTGCTGCTCTATTTATTTTTTGTTAATTAGTCTTTATATATCTCAATTCACAAGTATCACTTTTCCATTAAATTTGCTGCTTCTTAAGAATTTATCCTTTTCTAGATTTTGATACAAAAAATAAAGAAAATTAGGTTTCTATAACTTGTTTCTTCTTGTATCCTATGGCCTTCATGGTATTTCTATGTGCCAAGGCCTTACCTTTGAACAAATTGTGCGTTTCGAAATAAGTTCAAAATTTTAATTGTACCACTAAACAAAAGCAGAAATTGGAATTGGTATTCCCTGTTAGTTTGTAAGTGAATTTAACTGTTTATGAGGTTCTCTTGTACTGTTTCCAAGAAAGAAAAAGAAAACATTTGCAAAGGAAGGGTTATTATGAATTAGAAAAACAATAAAACTCTTGAATATCTGGTGAGATGATTTTGCCTTGATTTTGTAGTCTAATTGTGATTGTCACTTAATTAGACCAAGACTTTAGTTCTTGGAAGATGATAGAAGAACAAAAAGGGAAAGAAAGAAAGAACTAAAAGTTAACCGGAGAACAAAGAGAATTTGAAAAAACAAGAGGACTACTGGATGGTAGAAGTCTCCTCCATCCACTTGAAGGTGGGGAGGGAAAAGTGATTAGTAAATGATTGCTTTGACATAGCAACCATAGTTGTCACGGTGCCAAGGCGAACCAAGGCGTTGAAGGGATGTCTAAGCGCTTAGGCGAGAAGACCCCAAGGTGACCAAGTGTTATTTTTTATTTTTCCTATTTTGTAACATTATTTAGTAAGCTACATACACCTTGTGTGATAAAAAATCAACATTAAGCCACATCAAGTCATTAAAAATCTACATGTAGCCACATTAAATCATAAAAAATCAACACTAAGTCATAGAAAATCAAAATTTAGAGAAATGCTTTTGTTCCATAATAAGTTTGACTGGTCAAATGTTTTTTTTTTTATATGAGACTTTTTGTATTAGGTATAACATAAAACTAGCTTTCCAAAAAGTCTAAGATTACTTAAATCTTAGTTGTAATGACAAAATTATGCTCTGGTCAAAATTATTTTAAAGAGTGCAAATGTTGTTAAAATCTCCTGAATGAAAATAATTTTATAGATATCAAAACAAAATATTATTTATTGTACTTTTGGTTTTTAGCAATGTTTTAACTTGATAGGATTTATAAAATTTTCATAATTAAAAAAATCCCAAGCATTTAAAAGTTGAAAATCGTCCATATAGCCAAAATCCAATTTTTGTTCTTGGATTGGGGGTTGACTTTTTATCCTTTTAGAATTTGATTTTTAAACTATTTTTATTAGATTCAAATAGGGGGTATTTTCTTATTGAATAATATCTTAAATAACATCATTTACTTAAATGATATTTGGCATAAATAAGTGCGAAAACACAAGGAGACATGCAGTGCAATAAGGCGACTGTCGCCTAGGCCCCAGGAAAACCGCCTAGATGCCAACTCGACGCCTCTTGACAACTTTGATAGCAACATTAGTTGATCCAACAATTAGCTGCTACCAATACAGATATGCAGTTTCCTGCAGTAAAAGGAACCTAAAAAGGAAATTTCCTAACAAATAAAGAAAAGGCAAAATATTAGAAGTAGATGAGAATAAGGGAACATCAAATCTCAATGAGAGAAAAGTCAACATCAATTCTTTAGGCTTGCTCAAGAATTTATACTTCACATGATTAGCAAATAAGTAAACAAAATGGTTGAAGGGAGTCTTAAATTTCTAACCTCAATTTGTATCAATGGAAGAAGTTGTTGCTGAAATTAATTCCTTTTTTGCACTAATATTGTTTGTGGAAATATTAATTGACGGGGAAGACTATTTCAGTCACTGAACATCTAGGTTTTTGATAGGAAATTTGTAAAAAATATCCTTCGGGTGCTGATTTGGGAAAACAAAGACTCATGAATTCAACAATAAGAGATATAAGTAAGGGGAAAAGAGCGATACCTGGTCGCGTCCCCCGGTAGAGTTGTTGTTCCTAGACTTCTTTTCCTACAATCTGATCACAATAACTTTAGAAGACTGTTGTACTACTTGATTTAACTTTTCTTAATTTGATATATATATATTTTTTTTAACTGACAGTTGATTTAAACAAGTGGTTCATGCTAATAAAACCCCATAAATACTCTGGTTATGTTGAGTCATGATTCACTGGAGAAATGAAAGGAAAAGAGTAAACATTTTGTTGAGCTTTTATTCTTTCTATCATTAACTTGCAGGTTAGCATACTGTTAGAGTAGACATTATGTTGTTTGGTGATTAATCATCAATTTAAGAGAGTTTTCTTGATATCTTGCTTTTAGATTCTATTTTTATATGTCGCTCTTTATGTTATTGGATGTTGGATTGCAAGCTAATCTTCTTCTTTTGGTTTCTAATGTGGTTTTTGTTGTAGTCGTTCACATGCAATATTTACAATATGCATGGAACAAAAGAAAAGCAATCGATGCACTAGTACGTTAGTAGGTGAAGACGATGCTAGTGATGATATCTTATGTGCAAAACTTCATTTAGTCGACCTTGCTGGTTCTGAACGTGCAAAACGAACAGGAGCAGATGGGTTGCGTCTGAAAGAAGGTGTTCATAAATTGGAGTATTGGATCATTTCGTTAATGAATTTCTTGTCTGCTAAATAGTGTTACTGATATATAACACTTTATATTTGGAACTCAGGAATTCATATTAACAAAGGTTTGCTGGCTCTTGGCAATGTAATAAGTGCCCTGGGAGATGAAAAAAAGAGAAAGGAGGGAGGACATGTTCCGTACCGTGATAGCAAGTTAACACGCTTGTTGCAGGCAAGGAAACCATCTATACATTTATTATATATTTATATTTTTTGGAGGGCACTATCTTCTGGTTCAGGCCGGAGTGCTTACCTTAAAAAAAAAGCCTTCTTCGATTGTTCTTTTGTAGATGTAATTTCTTCTTCCCCTAGTAGTTAAACTATAACACTTGGGTATAAGCAGTTGAAAAATTATTAACTCATTTGAATCAGATTGTTCTAATTGGAACTAATGCGGGCGATGAAAATGGAAGCACTTGTTAGTTCCATATATGCCTGAAAAATTAGAAATTAATTGTGTTTTAGTTCATTATATCAGTCCTTGTTTTGTCTATAAGCTCACAGTAACAACATGTATCTAAAGGATAATTTTTATCACCTCTATAATTTGATTGAAAGCTTGAAACTACAGATGATAGAGCATCGAGCCTTTAAAAGTGTGTTGCGGATATGACTTATTATAGTTAACACATGTTTGCTGAATTAATAATTCCTACCAATTAAATATTGAGGTTTTTTTTTCCTGAAAGAAATAAATAAGTAGTAAAACTTATATTTGGTGTGTTCAATTTATGTTTTTTGTTAATTGTTTGTAGCTGAGACGAATGGTTTTGAATGAACTAGATTGGTATATTGAATTAATTTGCAATTGATTTAGCATTGTCATTTAGCAAATATATGAACTGAGTATTTCCAATGAGGAATGTGATATAGGCATATAATAAATTTTGTGGTATTTCAAGTTTAAATGGTATGGTCTTGGTATTTATTGATAGCTTTTGATTCGCAGGATTCTCTTGGTGGAAACAGCAAAACAGTTATGATTGGTCAGTTGCTTCTAACGATTTTCAGTTCTCGTTATTTTTTCATACAGACATTCTTGTTTAGAATTTTCTGTCTATTGTTTATAATTGTTTTTATGCATTTTGATTGTAGCTTGTGTGAGTCCTGCTGACACCAATGCTGAAGAAACATTAAACACTTTGAAATATGCCAATCGGGCACGCAATATTCAGAACAAGGCCATTGTGAGTTCCATTTTTGTAGTAGAAACTACCCTCAATTTTTTTCATTTGCAAGTCACTATTGAGTCTTAACTGCTCTTGTTTATGTAGATAAACCGTGATCCATTGGCAGCTCAGATGCAAAGAATGCGGAGCCAAATTGAACAGTTGCAAGCCGAGCTTCTTTATTTCCGTGGTGAAGGTGGCACACCTTTTGAGGAACTTCAGGTACAAAATCATGACAGATATTGATGTAGTGATTATTCTGTTTGTTTCAATCACAGTTATGGAATTGATATTTTTCTATTCATCAGATTCTTAGGCACAAAATCTCACTACTTGAAGCAAGCAATGCAGAGTTACACCGAGAGCTTCAAGAACGCCAAGTCACTTGTGACCATCTGGCACAACGTGCTATTGATGCTCAGGTTTTTATGTTCTATTTCAGCAACTGAAAATTTGTTTCTTAAGATTTGTGAAACAAGTTTCAATTCAATGTATCCATTATCAAACAATCTCTTACTTACCTTAGAAGCCTCAGAGGGGGAAGCAATTTGAAGTGACAGTTAATTTTGACAGCAAAAAGTGAATAAGTTGATTCCTTTTTTCCATGGTATACACAGTGAAGAAATTAGAGGGTGGACCTTTGCGCAACAGTAAGGTTGCTCCATTGCGACCTAGTAGTTGCGGGTTTGAGTTGGGAAACAGCCTCTTTGCCAAGCGGGGGTGAGGCTGTGTACATTATGATCCTCCCCTGAACCCGCAGTGGCGGAAGCCTCTTGCACTGGGTATGCCCTTTTATACGCAGTGAAGAAATTACTGCGTTTATATAAAGCAGAAAAAGTTGATTCCTTTTCTCCAATGGTTTACGCAGTAGATAAATCACTGTGTTTATGTACTATGATTGCATCTCTGTTTCAGTTTTTAGTATTTTGTGATACACATGACAGATTAACATTTTTTATGTTAATATGTGCTTGCTCCTGTTGACTTAGTTATGATACTAATTGTACATCAATTGAACCTAGGTTGAAAAAGATAAACTGATTCTTAAAATTGAATCAACTCGTGATGGAAAACCTTGGGACGATATTGAATCAGGTGCTGTAAATCAGGTTTGTCTGAACTCTGAACCTGCTCTTTCATTGAATCCACTTCAACAGTTGAACTTTTTATCGGCAAATTTTCTAAACTTGCTTTTGCAGGAGTTTGATTTAGTAAAGACATATGTTTCAAAAATTCAAGAGTTGGAAGGAGAACTTATGCGGTTGCAGAGCTTGAATAATTCTAGTCGTAACAGCTTTATTGATTCCCTTGATCTGGAGGATGATGGGCTACGTTCGAAAAGCCCCTATCTTCATGATTTACCATCTGTTTGTGATGGCAAAGCTATCAATGTTTCTGGTAAGCTCCTGCTCATGCACTGCGTCATGAAATTGTCCTTATGGATTGGTGCCTTTTTGGCTACATGGAGAAATTGCTTGTAGATGGAAGTTTGGTTTTACTTTACATGTTTATATTTAAACAATTGAAAGGTCTTTTGCCTTTCACATCAAAGATTTTGAATGGGATATGTGTGGTCTTGGTTGTTATTATATAGATGAGATGGAGGAGGTCGAAAAGGAACTGGAACATTCTTCTCTTCAAGATAAATTGGATAAGGAACTGAAGGAACTTGACAAACGCCTCGAACAAAAGGAGGTAGATTGTTGCTACTGCCTGATACTCAATAAAAATGAATTTAATATTTCCATCTAGAAAAGATGCTCTCATTTGGACTTACTTTAAATCTCCGAAATCTTGATAATTTTATTATTTTTTAGCTTGGTTGAGTTGTACTAAACATATTGGTTACTTAATACAGAAATTTCTGTAAGTTTAAAATGTCATGTGTTGGGAATTTCTGTAAATTTTCATGATCAAACGATCTATCTGCAATATTATTCTGTTTATTTTTGTATCACTTAATTTCTTTTAATGTTTGTATTTGGTAGGTATTTCCTAAGATCAAAATTTTGTTGCACAAATTCTTTCCATGGCTCCTAATGTTAAGATTATTTTTGTTCTCTTTTCCTTTCATAATTTGATATTGTGTGTGTGCGTGGGGGGGGGTGATTTTTACCCTATTAAAAAAATGGGTTAATCTTTCCCATGAGCAGATATGGGGTTCTTATGCAAATCAAAGTAAGGTGTCAAATCTTTGACAATGCTGTTGCTTTTTCTGTCTCTCTTTTTAAAAGATAGTTCTCTTAGAGGGACTACAAGCTTTATCTGTGAAGGAAGTCGCACTTTTTTTGTTATTTAAAATTTAATAATTTCAGAACCTAAATTTTGAGCGAGGCAATTACGTATTCACATTTTTATTTATTTAATTTTATTTTCCAGTTATATTATGAATTTTTTGTCATACATAATCTTCAGCAGAGGAGCTATGTCTCACAGATTCTCAGTTTATGACTGTTGGCGGCTGGCAAACCATACCATGAAAAAATAAGGAATTATGCCTAAAAGTAGGGAAATAGAATAGTGTTTAGCGCAGGACAGAATAGGATTGGATCTAGGGCTTGGAATCTGCAATTGAAATTGGATAATGGTAATAAATTATGAGATCAGATTATGATAAATAAGAGAACTTAAAATAGAATGTGACCTACGAGGTATGGCAGAGTAGGACTGGAATGTGAGAAATTTGATCACTTACAAACTAAGGTCTATAATAGGTTGAAACAGGTATCGAATCATCTGTTTGAGGGTGAACCAGTGGACAAAATCTGGGGAAATTCTCTTTTTGGCAGAGTAGTACATTTGGACTGAAGCTAACCTGTGGCCAGAGCCGGGTCGTAGAATGGGTAATTGGGTATGAATTCAGGGTTGGAGATGGGGTCTAAATAGAGATAATGGAGAAGGTTTCAGGCTTAATAGAAGAGAATTTAGAGAAATATATTAAGTTGCAGGTTGATTTAAAAAAAAAAAAAGACGCAGAGTATCTGGAGGTACTGAATTCTGATAGCAAAGAATAGTTTGAGTGATGATTTGACCTATAACATTAGAATTCACAGCAGGAGATAATAATAGAAAAACAATGACTGAATCACTAAAAAACAAGATGCAATCTACCCGGCCAGCCCTGTAACTTCCCACACAAGCACCACAAAAGTTGCTATCCTGCAACACCTCAATTCTTTATTTATTTTGATAAATGCCTCGATTTTATTCATTCAACTATTAAATCACTCCATTACATAGCATATTAGAACATCTATTTATAAACTAATTAATCTTTATATTCTCTGATGGTTAAACTCTAGAAATCTTCCTAAATTTCAAGAGCTTGTGGAGTTTGTAGAATTAGATTAACAGTTCTCTAATAAAATAGGAACAATCCAGATGATAACGCAATATGGACCCAATCTGCCCTAAACAGAAAACAGAAATTAAAAGCTAACAAGTAATCTTGTATGGGACTCAAATCCCTCATAGTTGTGATCATATAATTGGCCCATTATAACAGAAAACATAAAAACACTCATACCCACATAATCATTTGGGAACTCAAAACTGAGTCTAATTATGGTCCACTGATCAGATTTGCAGGAACTGTTCTGCATTTATGCCTTTCTTTATATTAGTGGAAGTGCTTATCGTGTAGTGGTCTAATACATCCTTTATAGATTCCTTGTGTTTGCTTCCTCCCTTCCCCCAGTTAACTAGAAATAGGGGTTTAGAATGTGATCTTTTATATTAATCACAATAAAATTACATCTTGATGTTGACAGATATCTATTTCTAAATATCTGCTTGAAGAAGATGTTTTAATCTTAAAGAAAATGCTTAACGATGCAAATGTTAGTCACTACCACCAGTGGAAAAGAAAATCATTGGGCCAAGTAATTTGCTTCTAGTTAGAAGCATGGCCTTTCTGATATCAGAGGGGAATAAATCTGCTAAGCTCAACTTTTGCTACTATTCTCTGTGCGTCATAAATGGATTCTAGCTGTGTTCAGCTTCTCAACATGGAAATAGCTCATTCAAATTAACTAGCTCCTGTTACTACTTAAGTTTAAATAATTGAGTAAATTTCTAGATTTTTTAATGCCTTTTACCATATAGAAATAGTAATCTAAGTTATCATGTGGTCATAACCAGCAAACAGTGTTATTGAAAAGACTATTAACATATGCATGACCAGATATTTACAGTTCCATGCGACTTTATTAAATCATACAACTCTAAGATTGGAAGACTGTTGAATCTAATCCTTTTTGGTTCCCTTACTTGCTACTTCTTTCTTAAATTGTTCAGTGATTCTCCATTGTTATGGCTCACACCATGTTAGTTTTTTTCATTTGTTGAAGGCTGAAATGAAGCAGTTTGCGACTGTTGATACCTCAGTGATCAAGCAACATTATGAGAAGAAAGTTCATGAGTTGGAGCAAGAAAAGAGAGAAATGATGGTATTTTATTCTGATGCTTATTTTGGCATTTGGGTACTCTCAGGATTTTGGTTTTTACTAATCTTGTCTGCTGTTCCACAGAAAGAGATTGAGGACCTACGGTCTGACCTTTCGAAAATTTCCTCTGCTTCTGATGATGGAGCTCAAAAGTTGAAGGAAGAATATCTTCAAAAATTAAATGTCCTTGAAGTACAGGTTAGTCCACTACTTTGGTGTTCTTTCTAGGTTCCTTCACATGTTCTAGAACAGCAGTTTTCCCCTGCAGGTGTCAGAGTTGAAGAAAAAGCAAGATGCACAATCTCAACTTTTGCGACAAAAACAGAAAAGTGATGAAGCATCAAAAAGGTTACAGGAGGAAATTCAGAGAATAAAGTCTCAAAAGGTGTGTTTTTTGGTCATGTGATAGCTGTGCTAGTGGAGGAAATACCTATTACATTTTTTAAAACTCCAATATGCATTATTCAGGTTCAATTGCAGCATAAGATCAAGCAGGAGTCTGAGCAGTTTAGGTCATGGAAGGCAGCAAGGGAAAAGGAAGTTCTTCAGGTATATTTCGGTCAGACATTTTGCATCCATCCATGTTATAATGGTACTCTTCCATCATGTGATTTTAGTTAATTTTAGGAGTTCATTTAACTTTCATCTCTTGATTTCCATTTTATATACTCCAAATGAATGCCATGAGCCTCTCTGATGTATTTGGGTTATGCCTTTGGCACATCTGAGAGACCAAGTCTTCTTGTGTACACTCTTGGATTTACATCTATTATTTGATGGTGACAAATTCATAAGCAAGTAAAACAATGAACACACAGAAATGCAAACTCACCACTGAAGCCTCAATGTGCTGGCAAAAGGGTGAACATACCCTGCTCGACAATGAAACACCAGTCCTTACCAACAAAATCATAAAACTACTCTATATCTCAAGATTTGACATTACAACAGACTTACTCACTGGTCAGAAATTAACTTGAAGTAATCTTAGAGTGTTCATATCCCTGTAACACTAAAACAAAATCCAAAATAAAAAGCGAGAATTCCATAACTATGGTCCAAATGACGTTGAAGAAATGTTTCTAACTCTAATGGTCAAGAGAGAAAAATAAGTTAGGAATTAAAAGCTCAGCAGAATAACGATTGCAAAAGAAAAATGAAAAGAAATCACACACTCAAAGAATACAAAGATTTTACGTGGTTCACCCAAGATGGGCCACATCCACGGCTGAGCGATAAACCAGATCTTCCACTATTCCAATGAAGAAATTACAAAACCTCACACACCTCCTTGCGAGATCACACCCTATTTATAGCGTTTTAAGATGGAGTACAATATAGAGAAACCCTAATTTCTGAAAGTATAAAACTGCCTCAGTACAAAACCACTGATGCTGGGGAAAAGTGGACAGTACTTACTTGATTAGTCTGAGATCACGATTCACCAATAACAATATTTTGCTATGTTTCAAAACAATCTAATGAATAAATAGCTAATGCACGTGTGATATTCTCAAGTCCAATACAGCAAGTTTGATTGAGTCTTATTCTTGAAGTGGCCACACTAGTTAGGTCGGTAGGAAGATGTTTCTTTGTTGAGGCTATTAGACATGTCAAAATTGTGAGTTCTCTATTTGGAGGTACTGAGTACATGTTCAGAGGTCACTTTTCTTAATAAAAGAGGATCTTTCAACCATAAGGTTTGGGAAGACATGGACAATACACTTTGGATGTCCTGAGGTTTGAGGTGAGTTCATGTCCATCTATATGGAGATACCATTTAGATCTAAATAATTCTTGTCTACTAAAAAGCTTTATTGGATGATTTCTTAATAATAGTGATTCAGTTTGAGACTTTGAGTTACTTGGGTATTATTTATTTATTTTATTTCACAATCAAGAGCATAATTCACATGTATCCACCTTTTGTCTGCTACCATAAATGAGGATTCGTTTTCTATTTTATGTTAACAGTTCTCCTTCATGTCATTTTTCCCCATGTACAAAATTTAAATATCTTATCTAATACCTTGAACTGTTCTTTTTCTTCACACGTTAGGATCATATCTCAGGAAGAATCTCACGTTTGCTTTAGTTTGTTCTTTGCACATTGAAAGCTTTGACCTGGCTTTTTAGTTCTCAGCTTGATTTTGGAATTCTTGGTCTAGGTTTTGGAGGGTGAGGTAAAAAATATTTGGAGTTCACCCTGCGCCTGAAAATAAGCTTTGCCTCGGGTTTGGCCTAGCTTTTTTTACTTTAGGGATTAGCTGTTGCTGAAACCTTCCTGCCTGCAGCCTATTGCATACTGAGACAAGATAACCATCTCAATTTACTGCTTAGTATGATCAACTGCTTCTTAGCATTAGTTTATAAGCTAAATACTACATATCCAGTGATGCAATCAATAACAGTGACTGGATGTGGTCACGATTTCTGAATCCAGATGAGATATCTAACAAGTTAAATGTCTTGGTCCTAAATGCAGTATCTCTCAAGTCCACTAAAGATTTTGTATTTTTGTATAGTTAATTTAGCTAATTTTCTAGGGGTGAGCCTGTGGCACAATGATCAAGCTGCACTATTGTAACGTGTTGGTCACAGGTTTGGAACTTGGAAACAACCTCTCTTGCAAAGCAGGGGGTAAGGCTGCATACGTTTGCCCCAGACCCTGCAGTAGAGGGAGCCTCGTGCACTGGGTTGGTCCTTTTTTATTTTTATTTTTTTTTAGATTTAATTTCTGGTCATATTTTGTACCCGACCACTAACAGTTGATGACTGACTAGTTTTTCTATCACACAAGAGAATTAAATAACATTTAAACTAGAAAGCTACATATTTTCCTCTGTCAATCCAATATTCCTATTGTTCTTCCCCTGATTTCTTTCTTGCTAAGGAGTCTCATTTAACTTTCCTCATTGACAGCTCAAGAAGGAGGGGAGAAGAAATGAGTATGAGATGCACAAGCTATTATCTTTGAATCAGAGGCAAAAGATGGTAATCTTCATGTTCTTACTAGTTAGTAAGTGGGGTGGGGTGTGTGTGTGTGGGGAGCAACAAATAAGGGAAGGGAGGGCAAGAGAAATCCTAAGCTGTCACAGGCATTGAAGTATTGTGTAACTTTCTTAACACTTGTTCATGTCAGGTTTTGCAAAGGAAGACTGAAGAAGCTGCTATGGCTACAAAGCGACTAAAAGAGCTACTGGAAACTCGGAAAGCTGCTTCACGTGAAACATTAGGTAAGGTGTTGTGGTTTTGCGGTGCAATAGTGTTGATTTGTTCTTTTTGTGAATACAGTTTTCAGAGGGTCATGTTTTTCTTCTAGGTGCTGGAAATAGGAATGGTCCTGGAATTCAGGTAGAATTACTGAACCAAGTAATCATTTGACATTTGTATGTTCTTTGGTGTTCATTTCGTTTAGTTGCCTGTTGGTGGTTTTGTTTCATGTGTCTTTGTGGCTGAGTGGATGCAGAAGTAGATTCCTGTGAATGTAGTGTATGAATTAATTGGACGTGTATCCATACCCTTCTTACTAACATATATGATGTATGAACGAGAAGGCATTAATGCAGGCAATTGAACATGAGATTGAAGTCACGGTACGTGTACATGAAGTTCGTTCTGAATATGAGCGTCAAAAGGAAGCGTAAGTTCTCAATTCATTAAATCTCCTAGGGTTTGCTTTCTGTACCTATATTAGTATATTTTCTCTTCTAGTTGTAACTTGTAAAAAATTTTAAAATATTACTTTTAGACAAACCTCTTTTCTTTGATCGGTTAATATAGTGGCTGAAGTTCTAGATGGAATTCTCAGTTATCAGCATGGTCCTAAGTTAAAGATATTTTAGAAAGTTTCGTAATGGTTAATGCTAAGTTTTGATTTAATCTAGACACAAAACATTATGAAAACTCATCACAGTTTGCTATCTTATCTTAAAATGAATCACCCATGACCCACCATGTGGAACTAGCTTAGTTTGTTGAAGAGGAAAATGATTGCAGTTTGAGGGCAAAAATGTTTGCAGTCACCAGATTCACCTTTTTTTTCAGTGTGTGTTGCCATGTTCTGAACAATAGAATGCATGCTCTGTGTTCATTTCATTTCCATCAAGTAGTAGGAATAAATTTCTACCTGAATTATCTTAAGCCCTGTAATGAACATAGCAATTTTGCTAAGCTTTTTACAATGATGCCCTACGAAGTTGTTCTATTGAGACCTTGTACTTGGACCTTGAGGAGGGTTCGCAAAATTGTTTGCCTATAAGAGATTGAACATGATTAGATTGCAGACGTTGTCTTGAGTTGGGAATTCCTCTATTCTCTATTTAGTTGGACATCATGTCTTTTCTGATTCTGCCTCATGGTTGGAGAATTCCTTAAGTAGGCACCTCTGTCCTAGTTGTCAAGGCAACTAGGCGACCCAAGGCATTGGATGGGTACCTAGGCTAGACGTGCACTATATAGATGCCATATCGATGCAATATGATAAATGAGAAAATCAACACATAGTATATGATATAATATAAGCATATTCATTGAAAACCGAAGCAATAAACATAAATCAACGTAAACTTGTGAAGTGTCAGTAAGGCTTGCTGACCCAAGAAAGAGCCTGGATGCCTAGGCCACACCTTGAAAACTATGACCTTTATATAGGGACATAGTTATATTTGTACATATTTACATGCATACATCCACATCTACTTATGCATGTATATACATGCATAAGATCTACATCTATATACGTATATACATAATTTCAACCAGCAGACAATGACTGACGAAGCATTTTTTCATTTCACAGTTCTCAGCATAAACATTACTACAAAAGTGAACCTTGTGGTGTCTTATGTATATAGGAAGGACATCTAGGCATCACTTAACTCAAAAGATTATTTATGGCAATACAGAGAGAGGGAGATTGCGGATTAGAAGTATGTAACTCCAAAGTGATCTAGGCTGGAATTTCTGTAGTTGAGAATAAGTTCAGTGAATTTCAGATTTCCAAGTGTTATTAACCAATTAGTTTGGTCAAAATGTTGATACACCTGCTTCCTGTTTCCTTATTCACTTTCATATTGAAGTTGGACATTTAATCCTCTAGAAAACAATTATGGTTGTTCTCCTGGTAATGCATACATACGTTTCTCCCTTTCCAAGGAAAAGTCAACCAGGAGGCTGCCACAACTGCCCCAGTTTTTCTTCTTCTGATAAGAAAAAAATTTTTAGTAGAGGCTGGACCTTAGTATACTCTACTGGCCAGTAGAACTATTAAAAGGAAAAACATGATTGCAAAGTATATAGAAATGAGAAGCTGAGGCTCCCTGAATATCACTGCTTGAGAGGGCCCAGTAATATATCTTGCCTTTAGCCCTTAGGACCATCTTATCAGCAGGTTCCCTAGTACTTTCAAAAACTCTGAATTTCCTTGCTCCACAAAGATTCCAAAGGACCGCATCCTGAGTGACTTTCGATCTGTTGGTTTTGCTTCAGACTATTCCCACAGTTGAGAAGGCATAGGCTTGCTGACATTCAATGCCCCCACAATTTCATACCAGAATCCTTGAGCTAAAAAACAATGAAGCCTCAGATGGTTAACAACTTCTCCCATGGCAAGTCAAAATATACAAATAAGGGAAGATACTGCCCCTTTGTAATAAGATGCTTTATAGTTGAGGTTATATCCTTGGCAGCTGTCCAAATAAAGGTTCTGATGGGGCTTGGTGGTGCTTCATTTTGACAAAATTTTATGCATATGTAGTTTAATAATATAGACTGTTGCAGGCAACAAATCTTTATTATTTGTCTTCATTATGTTATTAGGAGGGCTGCCATGGCGAATGAGGTGTCAAAGTTAAAGGAAGAAGTTGAAATGGTTAAGCAGAAAAATGCAAGGTCAGCTATTTTCTTGCTGTGTGTGCTAGTGTGCTGTACTCATTGTTGCTATTTTCATATGTATGACATTCTGGATAGTTACATAGACATTAAAGTATAATCCATTGCAGTGACAGTCTCCAAACAATGTCTCCCGGTGCAAGAAATTCAAGGATTTTGGCCCTTGAAAATATGTTGGCTACTTCATCAAGCACCCTTGTGTCTATGGCTTCACAACTGTCAGAAGCAGAGGAGCACGAACGTGTCTTCAGCAGTAGGGGCCGCTGGAATCAAGTACGGTCGGTTGCTGATGCAAAAAATGTGATGAATTATCTGTTCAACTTAGCATCCTCCTCAAGGTACTAATGTCCTTTAAAACTCATCAGTTCGGAAACATGAACTTTTGATGTGGTAATGCAGGGTAATTTTATTCACTAATCAATTTGTTTCTGTCACATGCTATCAGCAACTTTCTCAGGTTTACATCTTATCTTGGATTCAATATATTACGTTTTTATTTGATGATTAGTTGATTACTGCTCTGGTTATGAGAGAGAGGCATTTTTTAATACTTCTGTCTGACTTTAGGATCTCCTTGGCCATCTCTAAAGTGATATACTGTAAATATCATCCCTGTTCTTTTGAATGATGTTGATACTGATAAAAAAAACAGGAGTGGATAGAGGATCATTCTCGGAAATCATAGAAACTTGTTGTCTCGTTTGTGCCTAATTCTTTCCTAAATCATAGAGGCTTTAGGATCTCACTTTGCCTTTATCAGGTGCATATTGCGAGACAAAGAAGTGGACTGCAAAGAGAAGGATGCAGTAATACGGGAGCTAAAGGAAAAGGTTGTCAGACTCACTAGTCTGGTCAAACAGAGGGAAGCACAAAACGTAGAACTTCTTCGTCAACAGGAGTTGCAGGTTAGTGCACTTTATTGTTGTACACAGTTTTCTTTTATGCTTTTCTATATTTATCAGAGTACAATATTTTCTTTTAAAATTGATAACTCAAAATGCTTTATTAAGAAAAAGAGAACCAGGGCACACTTTTATGCTGCAGAAATATAAAAAAAGTGACTTATTTACTATCAATCTATCAAAAGTGATTTATTTACTATCAATCTATCACTCCCCTCAAACTTTCCTCTCCATGTTTTCTCCTTGTAAATGATTATGTGTATTAACCCTATTTCAATCCATCTGTTCTCTCTTGGACGAGCTTCTGATTTGTGTAACGGCATAGTGCAGTCTTGCTGTATTCTGGTTTCAGGCTGTAAATTTGTTTGGTTGTAGATTTATGTTAGCCCATCCTTTGCTCTATTTTAATTAAAATTATTTGACTTGGTGTTTTTGACCTGAGGCATTGGAGGACGGTAAAAAACCCAAGATGACGTACAAGTAACCTGGGCGACGCCTTGAAAATTATGGTTACAAGACATGACCATATCCTAGATTATAAACTATCCTTTTTTTTTTTTTTTTAATATAAAGAAAATAACTACATACTACCATGGTTTGAAATTTTGATCGAAATGTCAAAATTTCAGTGACCTATTTTGGTTTTGATATTAGTTGAAGCAATATGGCATTCAAATCAAGGGATATTCAATATTTTGGTTTTCTCTTTAAAATGTACTGTATTTTGGTGCCATTTTGGCATTGCAGTGGTATATTTTGGTTTTGACCAAGGTTGAAATCACAGTCAAAATTGTATGGAATATCAAGGGCACATTTGGCAAAACTAGAGAAGATATAATAATGAGTGAATAAATTAGAGGTATGTTAGGTGTAGCTCCGATACATGATAAGTTTAGAGAAAATCATTTGAGGTGGTATGGGTATGTGCAAAAACCTTTTAATGTGCCAGTAATGAGGAGCAGCGTGACATAGATTGGAGGAGCTAAAATGACTAATGGAAGTGGTGAGGAAAAAAATGCATACATTAGGTTTGGCAACTACTATAGCTTTGAATAGCGATAGAGCACCCATATAGCCAACCCCATCTAGTTGGGAAAGGCTTAGTTGATTTGGATTGATCATGCAATTAAGATAGTCCAATTGGGCCTAAGAAGACTTCATTTTGAGCCGTGGTGGGTTCTATGGTGTTCGGCTACTTGTTTGTGGGTTGTTTGTTGTAATGGGCCTAATTTATAGCCCCTCATATGGGTTTTATTCTGCATGCATGAATAACATTAAAATTCTTACTTGCTAAGCTGAAGGAGTTTGAGTTAGATCAGGATACTTATTAGCATTTATAGAGTTTTATATCGAGTCTATTAAGGTGTTTTTTTTGGGATGAATAAAAAATTCATTACTAAAAGAAAGAGGGGGGAGAACAAACAAACAAATTACAAGACCTTGCCTTTACAAAGGAGGCAAGGGCTTGAAAGAGGGAAGGGCTTCAACCCCAAGAAACCACAACTAACAAAAATCAGGGAGGTGTCACACCAGAATGAGGCCTTAGAAAGCAAAAGGCCTGACCACAATGTAACTAATACACTCATCTTCAAAGGAAGAGCAGTTAGAATATGAGAATGAGGGAAGAACAATGAGATGAGGGATGAGGAAGAAGATGGAGAAGTAGAAGAGGGAGAAGAAGAAGAGAATCGATTGTATGGTGGAATAATGTGTTGTGAGTAAAATCTCACTCACACCAATATATTACCTTCACTAATATATTTACAAGATATTACACATACCTCCCCAAGGAAGAAAAGGAAAATAAAACATAACATAACAAATCACTGAACTACCCTTTGTGAAACTTAACTAATATCTCTAACAAGAGCATGATCCGCGACCTGTAATGAATGCATGATAGCCCACCTTATCACAAGAAGTTGTCTTTGCGAAAGGCATGGTCATGTCCATACTTAGAGGCAATATCTTCTCATTGGTGGGCAACGAATAGTCTAGGAGGGACTGCTTCTTGGAATAAGGAGGGGAACATGTGTCACAGCGACGGTAGACACGACGGGGAGGCTGAGGGACGACTAGGCTAGACCAGAAGAGTGGTGGGATTGAGACGAAAGAGAGTGGGGGCTGGGTTAATGAGAGGGTGATTAATAGATAGGCCAAACTCATGATGGGTTGAAGGAATGGGATGGCAGCTTAAGCTAGACGAATGGTCTTGGGTAAAGAGGGAGGAAGTGGGCCATAGGAGCAATGGGTGAGATTTGAAGGGCTTGAGGTTTTAGGGAAAGCAGATAAGATAAAAGGGTGGGGTTGGTGAAAAGGATGGCTGGGCCTAGTGGACAGCCTAGACGAGAACTAGGGTGAAGTGAGAGATAAGGAGGGATGGGATAGGGAGGTGGGCCTTGCCCCAAGGGCTCTCGACGAAAGGGTTTGATGGTTATTAATTCCAGAATAAGGCATAGAGGCATTGAAGGATGTAGAGTTGCAACAGAGTAAAAGTCGATGAAATATCAAAAGGATGATTCCTAGTAGGTATAGGAGGTTGCAATGCCTCCTGGAAAATGTGACTTCTTATGAGTGCAGTTTGAAGTATTGTAGAGGAGAGTAGTTTTCATCGCCTAAGGAAAAATGACATGGACTTCATTATAGGTAGCAACATTGGTCTCCATCCCTTGTTGTAGGGTGGCACGGGGTTTCAGAAAGAAGGTCAGGGCAGACTACGACAGATTCAAGAGAGTGGCTGGGTTGGAGCGATGGATCGCTGGTTCTTGGATGGTTATGGACCGATGGAGGACTAATGGCTGTGTGGCCTCGAGCAGAACCTGACAGAGGGTTGCGAGGGCAACAATTTCGTCGACAAGAACTAAAGAAACCTCTACTAGGGCTGCAATGATCGGGAGGAAGAGGGGGTTAGGGGGAGAAAAGGATGGAGGAAGAGGGTATATGTAGAGTTGAAGAAGGAGAAGAAACTGAAGGGTTGGGGACTACAACTGATAGGGAAGCTTCAAAAGTGGTAGCACCTTCATCGGAAAAAGGCGGAGCTCTTGGAGAAAGGTTCTCTATTACGGCATCTCTAGAGGGAGTGGCGAATTCCTTATGAACAGCAGATTTTGGGGGTGCATTTGATTGTATTTTGGCTGACGACTTTGCATATTATGCAGTGGGAGGAAGCCACTCATAGCAGACTAGTTGATTGAATGAAAACCCTTCATTGTCAGCCATCGAGATTGGAGAAGGGGGAGTTTCATTAGCTGAGACCTCCACACAGATTCGTGTAAAGGACAGATGATCTTGTTCTTCCCTTTTTGTTCTTCCGTCATGATAGAGAGGCTTCCCAATAACTGAGCCGACCGTGCTGAGAACCTCTCACACCATAGAAGTGGAGAGGTAGACATGGAAAGGTCATCCATAGGGGAGTGGTTCTTTGTTGCTTGCGTATCAGCTAGAGGTACCAATCCTAATGGCTGAGGAAAATTGATTTCCTAACCACTTGCCAAGGCCCTCCCTCTAGAGCTTGAATCTCGTCAACTTCCTCAGAGAACTTGAAGATGAAGAATCCATTGTCTATCATGTATGTGTCTAAAATCACTTTGATTCTTCATTACTTTGTGTGAGAAAGCTTGACTATGTTGAATGGTGGTCGGTTTCCAATGAAGTGGCCTACAAGAGCGTTTTTCCATTTGGAAGATTCATGGGCAAGGAGACTATCTGGGTGAGAGTAGATTTGGAGGACCCAACTATAGTGGGTGGGATGAAGTGGACGAGGAGACCCTCTCTACAAGGAGAAGGTGCACGGCTAAAGAGGGCTCCAAGTCACACCCTCGAGGAAGAAGGGGAGGTGGCAGAAGATTCAGGGAAAGGAGGGGGGCAGGGTGGGTGGGGGAAGCTTAGTTGGTGGTGGCACCAAACCAGGGGGGCAGCCATGGAGGCAAGCACTCACTGGAGGGGACTCTTAGGCGGAGGAGGGATGCAAAGGGGACTCTCATTCCTCTATTGTAAACCAGGTCAAGATGCTTGTTGTTTTCTACTCTTTTTCAACCATTTTAATCAAGCGTGCCATTAAATTAATTCAATGTGTCAAGAGTTAATGGAGTCCTTTCCTAAGTTTAGATAATTTAGAAGCTTATATATATATATATATATATATATGGGGAAAAGAACGATGCCAGCCTGCGTAGTGTATGCTAGCACCTACTTGTGTGTCTATCTCACTCCTCCCTCCAACGAAGTGATAGATCTGCCCCGCCCCTATTGTGGTAGGAAGCGATAGACACAGGGAGGTGCTAGCATATGCTACGTTGACGGACAAGGAACTCAATCCCATATATGTAATACTACTACCATTAAATGACATGAATCGCTGCTCCCCTATTGTGGGAGGAAGTGATTAACACAAGGAGGTGCTAGCGTATGCTACGTAGACGGACAAGGAACTCAATCCCATATATGTAATACTGCTACCATCAAATGACATGATTTGAGAGTGGCTCTTTTTTTTTTTTTGGTTTTTTTTTTAAGGCTTTTGGTATTGTTGTGCCATGTGTACGTGGATGATGGCTCCTTTCCTGGCCAACTGCTTTTCTTCTACTCTTCTTGTAGTTATGGTTCCTATGCAGATGACATCTTGTAGTTATGAGTCTATGATGTCTTTTGTCTCCTCTTGAGTTTTCTCATATTTTCCCTCCTGTTTTTCTTTCCGTCTAAACGACATCAATGCTCTACAATTATTGTGGTGGGTAATTCTGTTCTGCAAATCTGAATGAACATCTGAGAATTTAAGTACTTCTAGATCTGAATCTGAGGTCTGATCTTTGATCTCTTGATTATTTTCTGAGTTCTTGGAGTTAGCTTGAGATATAAGCAGCCTGGGTTTTATCTCTTTCTTGACCACTGGTTTTCAAGATTCTAATATCGATTGATAGGGTTTGATCAGATTGTTTACTTGACCAGAATTTCAGAGTATTTTGACTGCTGGATTCTGAGGGATTCTGAGATGATCATTCTTCTAATCTGCCTAAATATTTTGTATAGCTTCTACATTGGTCCTGGTCACAACCTGTAGTTCTTGCTTCTAGAACCTTGAACTGCATTAGTTGAGTATTTGGGGCTCATGTGATTTCACTTCTCTGGGGTGCTCTTGGGGTGGTTTCTGGTTCTCTGGAGTGACTCCAACTAAAATAATTCCAAGTGTTCTTTTTGAGTCTGTTCTTTTGGAGTTTCTAAGTGAATTTTCTAAAAGTATTGTCTCCTAATTTTGTGTGGGGATCATTCGAATAAATATTTATTAACTATTAGAATTACATGTAAGAATTAATGTGCTGCTTCTTTCTTCTAGGAGTCCTATATGAGATCCACTTATTGAAAAGAGCCAACTCATTTGCTGTTTGGAAATATTAGTCATTTTATTGGGTGTTCTTGCTCTAATTGTTTAGTTAATGTGCTAGTGTCAGGGTTTAAAGTATCGGTCCGTATCGTACCGTATCGGCCCTTACCGATACAATATGAACCGATACGATACATGGAATTTTTAAAACCCTTTTGTATCACATATCTTACGATACATACCGATAAGAATCGATACACCACCGATACACACCGATACGCACTGATACTTACCGATATTCTATGGAAAATTCAAAATCGAAGTGAAATATACATTTCGATAGGTATTGGTACGTATCGGTGTGTATCAGTAAGTATCGACCGATACACTGATATGTACCGATACGGTCATAAAATGGCCAAGATGGGTAATTTTTCAGAAAAACACAATTTTTTGAGGTGTTTTTGTTCCAAAGTTGTTGCCAACCATTTTTCTCTCTAACTAAAGTGGAAATCAAGGTTGGGAATAAGGATTTTACATTTATGAGACAATTACAAATCTTGGATTCTTAGTGCGATACTCTCAATTTACTGTTTATGCATAATACATGTTATATATGGCTTTTTTTAACTAATTTTTTTTATGCAAAAGTGTATAAAAAAGTGTTATCTATCCATTTATGTGCGTATCTTTAGCGTATCTCCGATACGATACGATGCCCTCCACTACGCATCTTAATTTTGGCTGACCGATAGGGCACCAATACCGATACTTTAATCCTTGGTGTGTTGGTGTGTGTGTGTGTGTGTGTGTGTGTGGCGTGTGTGTGCGTGGTGCGTGTGTGCGTGTGTGGGGGGTGAGTTTAGCTTCAGTTGATAATTTAGTTTATGTTACTGATCATTATACTCCATTATACCGTAAGCTGATGTATTTTGGTTTGATCTGCAACATTAAACAGAAGTTGACTTTAAAGAAGACCATGGAGAATTTATCAAATTATGGGGTCCAAACCTCGAGCTCTAGGGATGGGCATGTGTATGACTTGCGCCAGGTACCTTCCTCTTTATTACTACAGTATTGTGGGTCATTTATGAGAATGTTTTCTTATTATCAGATATTGATGCATCATGTAGTTATTCTCATCATGGTTATGATGATTGATATAAACTGAATACTTTGATATTGGCTTTGCTCAAGGGACCACGGAACTCCAGTATCTTTAGCTGTGGTAGAGTTAACAATGAATTATTGGAGGACATGGACATGTCCGAGTCGGAAGGCTCTGAAACTGAGGCTATCGATGACGAGTGGGTGAACTCTGAAATACGACCAGTTAAAAGGAGGGCGTCTAGAGCTCGTCCATTAGTAGCTTCCCATCCTGTAGATATCCGAATTCCAGAAAAGTTGAGCCCAGAGTCGTTGAGTGGGGAAACAAACTGTAAAATTTCGAACCCTTCCTCAGACATATGTTGCTCCTGTTCTAGAAGCTCCTTATGTAAAACTTCAAAATGTGAATGCCGGGCTGCTAGTGGCACATGTGGGGAATCTTGTGGGTGTAGGCCGACTAAGTGCTCAAATAGAGAGGCCAGTGTGACGAAGAAAGAAGTGGATGACCAATTTCTATCAGAAAGTGCAGAAGGTGGCATAAACAGTGATGGCACTAGTGAAACTGGGAGGACTAATGTTCTTGCATCTCATGGGGCAATGCTTCTTCAGAGTGCATTATCTGAGAAGCCTGTTGAGGTAAATGAAGATCGTGGGGCACAGAGGAAACCACTGTCTGACATTGGGAACACACTGGTATGTAGTTTCACCTTTAATGCTTTTGTAATTTTGACCATGCAACCAGGAAATCATTTTCTCCACATTTGCAGTGCCAGAAACCACACGGGTACTGGACACACCAACACTATGGTTTCTTTATTATTATTTACAATGGAGACCGACAGCTATATGGATGTGCTTTTCCATGCTCATTGGAAGTGAAGAGAATTTTGTTGGTTTCTCATTTTATATTAAATTGAATTTGCACCAAGATACCAAAGATACTACCGACACATTAATGATAGTCACAAGGATGACAACATATTTCGAAAAAAACTCTCATCTATTTGCAGGCATGAGCTTTTTACATTAAGAATTTGTAACATAAGTAATTGGACCTAAGTTTTTGTTATTCATTATATGGGTACCATATCACTTCGAGCTTTTCTTGATCGTATATGCAGGCCAAGTCAAATGCTCCAAAGCAGGAACGAAGAAAAAAATGGCGAAAATCGGTCATTAAGCTGGTTCCAGAGGCTCCAACTTCTAGCTTATTGGAGAGCACTGAAGCCCAGCCAAAGCCAGAAAACAGTATGGTGGAGCGAGAAATTCCTCTAAAGTTGCCACGCGCAATGAGGCCACCAACGGTACATAATAATCTCTTGAGAGAGAGGAATTCCAACAAGGCACACGAATCCATTGCTAACAAGGAGTTGGGAATAGTTGCTCCTACAAGTCCTCGACAGGAAAGGAACTCGGAAGTTAAAGAAAACCAGGGAATCTAACTGATGTTAGTCATTTGTTATAATGTTAAAATCCATCTTTATAAGATCTATTCTTGACACGTCACTATGAAAATTTCTGCTTGATCCAGGGGAAGTGATTGTGTGATTTGAAACTTAACCTTGTCAATCCTCTTGATCAGGTTTCTCTCTTTAGGAATTGGAGGGTGGCATTCATTTTTTATTACTCGTGACCTGTGTACCAAAACACAACAGCACACATTTGTTCATCATATCTCTGTAACCATAAAATAGATAATTCTATCTTCTAATCTCGAATGTATTTCAAAATTGCACAGATACATTTGATAGTTACTCCCGATTTCTACAGTCGCATCTCAAATAAAATGAATGGCTATCAGATTTACTATTTTGTTGTTACAATATGATCATTTACATAAACTTGCAGAAGAGGGAGGCTACAAGGTTTCAAATTCTTTGAAGAGAACAACTATGAATTCAAGACTAGAATCAACCAAATGAAACATTAGCAATTATACAACGGTACTCATACAGCGGGATCCGCATGATTCAACTTGCCCATTGGCTGCAGTTGACAACTTGGATGCTCCATCACTACTTGTAGCATATTACTTTTCAAGCCCTCTCATTGATTAGCAATTCTTCAAGCTCCTCTCTTCGCTGCTCCAATTCCTGTACCGTCCATGGATGAATCTTTTATATCACAATTATAATCAAATTACATTTACACTTGAATAATTTCAGGTAATAAAACATGCATAAGATCCTATCAATAGATATGTACGGTGAGTCCGAATCTCCATAGCATGGCTTGCACCGGGTTACTTCTTCCTCTCTAATAACAAGAATCTTCCACTTTGCCTATTTGGGTTTCTTGGGATCTTTCCTAATGGGATCCCTGATTTTCTTCGGTCTAGGACCTCTAGGTATCCTTTCCATGAAAAATTTTGTGCAGATAATTTTTACTAGAGGGGGTTAAGATATTGAGCCCAGAAGTTAAGGTCAGCTTGGTTGATGTCTCCTCTCTGCTTTCATGGTACCATTAAGAGTATAAACTCTAAGGCACCTCATTCTGTCATCCATTGGAAAGCGTGCATGGTGACAGACGTGTCCCCATAGCATGGTTTTGTTCTTTTGGAGTAGTTTCAGATCCTCTTATGCCTCTTGTTTCATTTCGATTTCCATGAAATATGGCATCAACGACTAAAAATAATTTTGGCAATTGATTATCGGCTCCAAATGAGTTGGTAGGTTGTTTACATAGGTTTTGAACACCAAATTAATTATTGTTTACCCGCATAGGGTTGACCCAGGTGCATCGAGGGTCAACTCTTGAGGTTGTTGACTCTGAGTGGGTTTGCTCATGACGGCTTTGTGGTGTCTCATGAATATACAAATTGCTTCCGTGTCATCTTAGAAGTGTTCTCATCATTCTTCTTGGACACTATGAAGAGGCTATTGATCCAGCGTATTGGGGATCGTTATCTTCAGTCTCTGAAGGCTAGAAACAGTGCTCTATGAGATTGTTCTTTTTGAATGCTCTTGAGAGTTCTTTGGCTTTGGAGCTTTCTTCTAAAGTTGTGCAGGTTTTTTTTTTTTTTTTTTTTTTGTTAAAAGTTTCTTGAGCTTCTTCAATCTCAAATAACCTCAAACATAAAATCCTTTGTATCTACTTGGGTATAACTATGTAGTCATGGGTATACTGCATCTTTTCGGCACAAATTGAAAATAGTGGTGGTATGCTTCCTCTTTGGTGGGGCTGTTCTTAGACATGCTTAGGGTTTTCTTTATTTTTGTTTGACACATTAGTTGTTTTTATTAAGTTTTTTAAGGTTTTCATGCATCTTCATAGTTCCATATTAGGTGTTATTTCGTGTTTGCATGCTGTCCATCTCCAGGCCATCTTTAGGTTTAACTTTTATGTTGGGTTTTTTCCACTGTGATCATAGTTTTTGTATTGTTTGTATCCACTTTGGGTACTAATTTCATGTCTTTTCATGTTTAGGGTAGTTTGCATCTAGTTCCTCAAATCATATTGTGCATCATGTTTACCTTCATGTTCTGTCAAGGCAACACTTGCTGTCCATGATAGTTGTTCATATAGGACTAACCACTGTCCACAATAGTTGTTCATATAGTTTCATGTTTAGTCCTTGTATACATCATGTTCTACCCCCTCTTTTCTTGCAGTGCATCCAAGGTAACGCATGCATTTTTATTCTGTTTTACATTCATCTTGTATTCATGATATCAATGTCAATCGTCTAAGAACGGGTCTTGGGCCCTAGCCTAGGTGGCAACTCCCAAAGGTATTTGTGTTATCTCCTTTCCCAACTGAGAGGCTTGGTGGCTCAAACCAATTTTGATGGTCTGAACTTCGATCAAATGGTCTAGGATCCTGTTGTCACGTCGAAAAGTCCAATAGGTTGGTGACTGGTCGGCTCTGGATTTGTGGACTTATTTTAAGATCCTAATGTCCTGTATGTCTGATCAGTGCTTCCCCTCCCCTCGCCTTACTAATTCTAGATGATAGCATTAAATGAGAACAATTCTATAAATGTAGCATTTTCTCAATAAGCATGAACATCATAAAACTTTTAAATGGAGAGCGCAAAGAAGCCTACAATGACAAATTCTGGAATGTAAAATGGTAATCCTTGCTGAAGCCTAGGTTAAACCAAATGTAAACAACTGGACTTTATAAAATCAAGTAGATTCTCATTGCCTATAATATGGAAGCAAAATCACATCTAATCCAAAAATGGTTACCTCAAGTTACCCCCACCTCAAAAGAGAAGAAAGAAAGAAAGCTTACCTCCAGATCTTTCACTGCTTGCTCTCTTGTAATTTCTTTTTTCTGGCGAGCACGTTTAAGAAAACCAATGCAAAGGATACCCTGGGTATGGAGTCAAAGTCAAGTCAAGCAAAAATAATGCTGTCTTCATCAAGTCAATTTAAATATGACAACTAATCTAAAATTTGAGATCTATATAAATCAAGAGAATTAACACACAAAGAAACTGAGAAAGTGAGAGAATTTTCTGACTAATTCAGAAAGTCTCCATACGGTGTTTGGGATATTAGTATTGAGAAAAAACCACTTTGAGCAGCCCATCATCATCTTGCCATGTGGAATGATGATGTGGCAATTCTAACCATTGGGTAGATCGTACATGGCACGATTAATTCACTTGTCAAACTTTAGAGTCTAATTCAATAAAATACCCTCCCATGTTCCTACGGTACTCTGACACTACCATTACCATGCACTCTCCCATAGTCTTGTATTTTTGAACCTCTATTTTTCCACTTGGAAAATTCTGTTTGAGCTGAAATTTACCTATGAGCAAGGAACCTTGGGGTCTGCCTGTCCACAAAATTTGGGTTACATCCAAGATGCCACATGGTAGATAAATAGGCCATCTTGATAAGATTATCAAGGCTGGCTGTTTACAAAAGTTTTCCCTAGTATAATATACAGAAAATTTGTTCTTTCAACCTTGTGCTGGGGTATTAATACGAGATCACCCCTTTCATTCTGAGGTGACAGAGGAATCGTACCATTCAAACCTTGTTTTTATGCTTTACCGGACATCTGGAGGAAGTTGCAATCAATAGGTTGACAAGCCATCCTAGATAGTGTAGAATGGTGGAACATGATTTGTGTTGCTGACCCCAAGAAGTTGGGAATAAAGCTAATTTAGTTGCGTTGTCATTGAGGGTGGGAAATGAAGACGAATCTTACCGAAACAACATAGATCACACCACATCCAAGAAGCAGATAGCTGGCTATATTTTGAAGCAGCACTAGATCTTTCTTCTCTCCACTAGTATCAGGGAAAGCTCTTGTCATGACAGCTACACTGTCAGAGAATAATCAAGGGATTGCCTTTTAAAGCACAATCTAATAGATGGAAAATATTTTAACACTTTCAGTGGTAAAGGTTTGATCAGGAACTGTATAAACTCCAAAAAAGTAGAACAGAAATGTTACTGCAACAAGAGACATACAAGATCTGCAGCATGCCCCTACCAGCACAATACTCCAATATCTGCAAAGTTATAGTTGAGTTTGATGTGAAAATGATTAATAATTCAGAAATATAAGACACTAAATCCACAGAATGTCAGAGGTATGATCAAACATGTTTGTGGCTAAATGAACTTTAAAAACCACCACCAATGTTTTCCCTGCAAAGTATGTGATTACCAATTGCTATTGCCTGTTTGGGAATGAGTCACTAGGTGCCAAGGTGGATAAACAGCAAAGAATGTGGCCAGACTCCATATAGTAGGCTGATGTGGCATTTTAACCATTGGAAATTTCATATTAATAGCTTAGATGCAAGAGAGTAAGTCAGCAATGACTTCCAATTCTCTCCTTAACGGTCCGGTTACAAATATAGTGTCAATAAAAACCCTTCAAAGAACATAATTTCAACTTTAGAAACAAATATAAAATGATCCATAACTTTTCCATAGGCTTAAGACAAAAGGATCTTGTAACAGCATCCCTCTTCAACAAATGTATGAAGGCTCTGAATAAATTCGGATAGAAAAGCTGAAGGTGGTCATGTGGAAGACTAATTTCTAGGTGCAGACAGCAAAAAACAAGTGGCCAGACTCCATATGGTAGACTGATGTGGATAGTGTAATACGACCCTTCCAAGTCTTCCTCCACATTTTCTATCTTTCTGTACAGGCCCTGCTTCTGTAGTGAATAAAAGGAAATCATAGATGCACCAAAAGGAACTTCCTCTGAGATCACTTCTAAATACAATTTTGGGGATTGAAAATGATTTGCTGACAGTAGACTAGTAGAGACTTGGCAGACAGGGCTTTAGGCTAAATTGTCAAATGAAAAAAGCTCTTCTTAATGAATAGCTTCGGAGGTAAGGTCATGAAGGCAAACCTCAATGGAGGAGTTATTGGAGGCATAACATGAATTTGCAATTGTTGGGACAGAAATAAGTACCATCTGCAGGAAAGCATTTGTAAGAGGTATAATAGCTGGAAGCCTTTCTTGAGAAGATTATTGGAGGGACAAAGGTCCTCTAAAGTCAACTTCCAGATATTTACCAGCAGGTTTCTGACAAATAAGGAAGTTCACTGAGTATGTAGAAAGCAGTGGGTACTTTGTTGTTTCACATTTATGCCCGCCATACTAAGACTAGAAAATCTTGATGCACGGGTTAGGTGACTTATTTGAATGCCTCACCATGATGAAGATAGGAAGATCTTGACTTGAAAATCAGAAGACTTCAGGATCAAGTTGCTGAACCAGTCATTTTCATAGAGTTTTACAACTCTTTTGCCTTCATTGTGGTAGATCACCATTATGTTTCTTAATATATATATATATTTTTTTTCTGATAAATCATTAGGGAAACATCATTAGTTGGAGTATTTAGTGGGGGAAGATAGATGCACTTTTGTATTACTCCCAACCCTTTTTAAGCAGTCACACAAGAAAGAGAGCTTCATCTTTAAGGTTGTGCTAGCAAAGTTTCTCAAGCATTGAGCTATGGACTTTAAAAATTTAAGAATTTGTCATTAACAGAACTTGAAATAATTGTTGATTTTGTAAGGTCTAGAGAATGCCATATTTGATGGTTCTGCTGTCTTTTTTAAATGTACATCAGCAGGCATGGCAATGAAACTGTACTTTTAAGCATAAGAGAGAGATGGAGATGCATATTCAAGGTAAAACACGAAAATGAGGCCACTGAAAAATGGTGAGCAATAGCAATTTCAAAATGGTTTTCTGCCAGTAATAAGAAAAAATAAATTTCCATTTAAGTTAATAAAACTCACTCTCCAGAACTTGTAAATGAATCCCCATTCTGTTTCCGCAACGACTACAAAAATTGCAATAGCAACAGCATAGCAGCGGAAAATCCCATCGAAGACCTGTAACAAATTATCTGAAAGCATGAAAATCAAAATCAACAGAGAGAAGAAGTTAATTAGAAAAATATTTTAAAGATATTTTCTTACATCGGATCCATTCTTGAACGATCTGACAGCAGCGAGAACATTGGCGAAAATGCAGAGAATGGCGGTTAACGCAGTCACGACACTGAAGATTCTGCAAACGATCAAGAAAGGATCCGTTCTTGACCTAAGTATATCAGAAGCTCTCCGTGAGTTCTCTACATCTCCATTGCCGTTCCTCGTCATCGTAGAATCAAGAAGAATGAGGGTTTTTCCCGGTTCAGAATTCTTATCACAGCACAAGTTTCCCTAACCTTGGAGTTGCAGAACTTGTACTCTTCTTTGATTCTTTGTTCCTGTTAGTAATCCAAGTCCAATCTGTATTCGCTAAAGTTGTTCTGGTTTGCTTTTGGTGGTTCTTCGAGAGAAGCCGAAAGCCAGAAAGAGGAGAGAGAAGTTCTGTTCTTGGAAGATGGAAGGAGCGGGATGGGATTCCATCTTTACCTGCCCTTCAAAGAAATCGTTGCACGTGACACGTGTTGGCTTCCTGTTGATACAAGTGGACATTACGAAGCTTTTGCTCTCTTCTTGTGTGTTGGTGAGGTGATCTCTCGGTGTCACTTTTGAGACTTCAGTTTGGTTCCTGAGGAGTGAGGAGTACTCAAAGCTAACGTTGACTGTCCGTTGATAGGTGTCCGTGCGGACTCTTTGTTGAGTTTTTAATGGTCAAGGACAACAATTAGTTCTTTAAGCTGTGTTTGGTTGGCAAGAAAATGAAAGAAACAAAGGAAGAAATAAGGCTGTGTTTGGTAGCCAAGAGAAGAAAAGAAAAAAAAAAAAAGTATAATTTTTGTATTTTTTTTCATTGGGTTAAGAATTTTTCTTTGCACTTAGTATGTCTTTACCTATGAGAAGATTCTCTTTTTTAAATTCAAAATTTCCCTTGAGAGTTGTGAAATTTTCTTTTGTTCTTTCAAAAATTTTCTTTCCAAAAACACAAAAAAATATGAGAAAATATGAAAACATAATAAGACAAAAAAAGAATGATTACATAATGATTTCCTGTGTGTCTATCTCTCTTAAAATTCAATTTTTTATAATTTTTTCTTTTCTTTTATTTTCTTTTCTTGGTAACCAAACATACATACTCTTTTATTTTTTCACCATTTCTTCTCTTCTTTTTTCAAGATTCTTTTTTCTTTTCTTTTCTTTTCTTGACTACCAAACATAGCCTAAAGGAGAAAGTCTTCTTCCACCGTGGGTAAAGGAAAAGTATATTCATTTTTTCGATAGAAGAAAAGTATATTCATTCAGATCATCAATATTCAATGTGCTCTCTTATAAGTTATAGTACGGAATTGGTAATATCCCCCATTGTTTGCTGATACCATCTGCATATTATTTGATTTTCCCTTGGCCTTGGGTGAAGAAATACTGCTTAAAAAAAATAAGAGCCAAGATTGTAAATCTTCCAATATACACAAGCATAAAATAAATACATGTATGATTAAATTTTTACAAAACATGACATATGGTTAATCTGTCCAGAGTAATGTTACCTATCCATACCATTGAAAACTAGCACATCAACAACTATGTGACTAAAATCAATGTCATCAATTGGGACATGTAATCATTTAGAATGGTTTACTTTATAATCATGGTAACACGTCCATGCTGCCACATTTTTGCCAATAGCTTATTAATTAGTTCCTCTCAGTTTTGACCATTGGTTGAGTGAACTCAGTTACATGACCGACTGTCGGTCCTTTTTTTCTTTTGATAAAAAAAATTCAAGTAGAAAGGGAATAAAATATCTTAAACACCCACAACCATGATCCTAAATGTTCTTAGACTTCATCAACAGTCAATGTTTAATAACAACCGAAAGAAAGACTGTAGCTACTTGCTTGCTTTTGAATTGGAGAACAGCTGGACTAGCCCATGAGAAATTGTACTATATATAATTGAATGTATTGAGAAAAAAAGAAAAGAAAAAAAAAAAAATGAGATGATTAGCAGAAAATGTGTTACTTTGCCCTGTTTTATTTTTTGTACTGTTAGTATTTATTTATATTAAGTTTGTCTTGAATTCTTGACCCGTTATGAAGATTGATTTGTTCTGACATATTTTGGTGGCGATCTGAATAAGAAGTTTTCTGCGATATGTGATAGAATCAGAGGGGTTGGGCTGATAGCCATTGCGATATGATTTGACCAGATTGACCGCGACCCAATGGGTCAACCCACGACTTGGAGTATATAATGTATTATTGTCTTGTTGAGAAAATCATTGTATTTTAGAGGTTTTTCGAACTAGGGTTTCAGAACGAGTTTTCTCGCCGCTACTTGGGTGTAATCTCTCTTTTGCATAGTGAAACAGTTTCTTCTTCGCCCGAAGACATATCACACCACATCGGTGTCTGAACCTCGTTAAATCTCTGCGTGTTATGCATATCTGATTTTGTTTATACTCATATTTCTTGGCATGTTCTCTAACAATTTATTTATTTAATTTGTAAAGAAAAATCTATTCGAAATATGTAAAAGACATGGAAGTGGAAAGACAAGACTCCCATCAACTACAAATGGAGTTCACCCACTTTATTATAATATTAGTATTTTAAGTAGAACACAATAATGAGATTAGTAGATCTGATATCACTCCTGCTTTTGTGCTACATATTCTTTTAGCGTGTTACAATGTTACATTATTTAGATGGTACCTAATTAAAACTTTTAAAGTTGCAAGGCTTGATCCTTAGTTTAAAGTTACTTGTTATTGTTAAAAGCAATTTTGATTTTTTAGAAGTTTTCCAAGTTCGTAATGCTACAATAGCCAATAGTTATTTGTGGGATCTGTCAATAATGTTGGGACATGGGATTGAGATCTTCCGGAATCCATTCACTTCAAAAAATGGAAACCCAAAATATTAGGGTTTTAGATATTTCTATTATGGATTTAAATATGGAAAACTCATCTCTAGTTCTAAACCAAAAAATGATGAAAATAAATGACAATGAATACATGTTGATATTCATTGTAATACTTGGTGAATTGATTGAAGAATTATATTCACATTTTCAAGTTTATGCAACAATTTTTGACAACCCAACGTTCAAACGAAAGTGAGAGCGTTGTGAACATGTGAAAACGACAAGAGCTTGATATTCACACTATCAATGATTATAAACTCATTATAGATATTGAATTTTAGCTAGACATTATGGACACTCTTTATGTCCCTTTTATTTTTAGAAATCAGATTCATCATTAAGACTTGACAATGAAGGTTTTAAGTTTAATTTTGGTAAAAATGTTATAGAAATTTTAAAGACATTAATTTAGTTTGTTTGCATTGGATATTTATATAATGATTTTTATAAACTTAATTTGGGCTCTAGTTTTGTAAACATCTCTTTTTGCCTGTATATACATGTTGGATCAAAACATTAATCTAATAATGATGATTGCTTATCTTTATGACGTAAATATTTACATCATATTTATTAGGGGTACAAGTTTGGCCCTGATGGCTTGAACCCGTCTTTGGCCCACCTTGATCTTGAATAAGTATCGATTCAAAAATTTTGGCCTTGAGGGCTGGCCCGACCTTGAAATTTCTGACCCTGAGTCAGGGTCAGGGTGAGTAAAGGTTGATGTCTTTGGCCTGCCTAACCCGCCCTGAACCCGGTCTTGATTTTTTTATCCTGAGTTTAGGCCTTGGTTTTGGCCCTACGGGGTCCTGGTTTTTGCCCCTAATGTTGACGTTGGATTTTTTGTTTTCCTTAAGATTTTTTTTTTTTTTTTTTTTTTTTTTTAACATGACAAGGGTTTTGAGATCTTCGGATTGTTTGCCTTATTAGGCTGATCTCTTTGTTTATCATGACAAATAATTGAATTTTTTTTGGATTATTTGTGTTTTTTAGGATGATCTCCTCTTTGTTTACTATAATAGTTAGAGTTATTTATATTGTTTGAATGTTTTACTTTAGGATGTTCTCCTCATGAAAGTAATTTGTGCATTTGTGTTTTTTATCTCCTTTTTATTATGAATATTTTTTATTTTTTAGGTATTTCATATTTTGCAGGGTCAGGGCCAATCAGGGTAGGTAAGGGTTGGGCTAAACCTTGAAGGGTTCGGCCTGGGTTGACGTTTTGCGGCCTTGAGTCAGGATCAGGATGAGTTTGGGCCCAGTTAAGGGGACTCAGGATTGGGCTAGGATTTTAAGAAACCTGGCCCAACCCAGCCCTATTGCACCCCTAATATTTATAGATTTACTATGGAAATATTAGTAAATGATTATTTTTAAATCTACGCTTTATTAACTTCACTACTTGCATAGATTAGATTGCATTAAATGAACGTAATTTAAGACTAATAAATAGTTATCTAAATGACTAATATACTTTTAGAACTATACATACATATATATCATACTACTATATAAAACCACAAAGTAACATATCTTTCAATTGCCTACATCATTCATTCTTTCTCTTTCTTTTATTTTATATTATTTTATAAATTATTGGTACTGTTTTTATTTATCTTTATTTTTATATTCAAATAATTTTCTCTATACTTGCATTCTGTCTCAAAGTCCCCCCCCCCTCCAACTTTTCTCTCCCATTGTCCACGATTTCCCTTCTTTCCTTCTTGCTTTCAAACTCTCCCTACTTTTCTCTCCCATTATCTACGATCTCCCCTCCTATATACTGTCCTCTCCCACGCCTTCCTACACCTCCATCTTATTGACCATTGGATCTTCAACTTCATCGCTCTATCGATTGATGTTGCAATACCACTCTCTGCATCACTGTTGCACCTTTCTCTTACCGGCTGCAACACACCACACAGACGAGCAAAGAAGCATCGAGGAAGCGAAGAGGCAAAGAGACGGAAGAATAGAAGAATAAGAAAAACCAAAAGTAAAAGCAAAGCATTGCCTTTGACCCTCATCGGTGGAGTGGAAGAGAGGAAAATCCTCCAGTCGCAGTGCTTTCGCTCTGTGAATTCGGTGATTCCGTCTGGAAATTGCAGTTAGTTGGAGCCATCTTAGTTGTTGATGGTGAAATCAGCTCCGATTTCCAAATTTTCTTCTTTGGAGAGAGAGAGAGAGAGAGAGAGAGACGTTGGGAAAGAAGAGTAAGGATAGAGAAAACGTTGGAAAGAAGAGAGGAGGACTAATTATTATCTAGTCAGTCTTTTAATTAATAGAACTGATCTACAATTTTTAGGTGTATATATATATATATATATATATTAGTAGTGAAAACATTAAAGCCTTTCTTGTATTATTAGTGAAAATGTTTTTTCACCTTTATTGATGATTACCTTTGACATTTTTATGTCTATATTCTAAAGTAAAATATTGATGTCTTGAATGCTTTATTTGATAGTAATTTTATTATTACTGATAAGAGGATGTATTTACAATGCAGACAACATCATTATTACGGTGATGCAAAGCCTTAAAAGCTAGGGTGTGCATCAAAGAGTTGCATTAGATGATGTCTTGAATGTTTTTGAAGTGTTTCTGCACTAAAGCTGAAAACAAGTTATACAGAAATATGAAAACTGTAAGATCAAAACCATAAGATTTGATAAAGTGAATACTATGGTAAACATATTGACTTAGGAAAAAATGAATGCATATTTGCCCGATTCCTTAAGTTCAAGGTAATCCTCCCAATACATAACTTCTAGTATACTTGAATCAAATGGTATTGTAGAAAGATGCAATCACACCCTTACAGATTCATTGCTCGAATATTGTGGAGCGAGGCGTTAAATATAATCATTTATATCTTGAACCGAGTTCTCAATAAGTCAGTTTCTAAAACTCCTTATGAGTTGTGGGCTGAAAGGAAACTTAGTCTAGGTTCACGTGCGGTATTCTCTTGCCGAAGCAAAATCATACAATCCATATGAAAAAAAAAAAAAAAAAACCTTGATCTTAACTTCATAAGTTGTTACTTCATTGGTTATTGTTAGTTGTTAAAATGTTACATGTTTTATTCACCCACATATAGTATCAAAATCAAAATCGTATAAACCCAATGCTAGATTCTTAAAGTATATTAATATTAGTGGGTGTGAGAATCCACATAACATGTTTAAGGAACATTAAATTTTTCTACCGATGTTTGTACATCCTTTTATTGAGACATTTTTCACGCTTTTCCCTTCAAACCTCTCTTCTATCTTTGAACAAATTACTATTTTACTCTTAAATTAATCCTATATTCTATCAAGGTACTGACTCGGGAAACTAAGCATTCTAAAGAAAATGAATGAAGATAGTGAGGAAGCTCAACGTTGCCACTCTTTAAAGGTTGCGACAGATTCTTTACGGTCAGATGGGAAGGTGGTTGTCGACACCACATTTTGTCATCTTTGAAGGGTTGTACAATGAAGAGATGGAAATCCTTGAGACATGAATGGTTCATGTATTTACGGTCGAGGACTCACCTAGGTTGTTAATCGATCAGGTTTCAGTGTACATGGTTCGGTTTGATTCACATTTATTTGGCTGAAATCAAAACCGAACCATTTACTAAATGGTTGTACTTTCTAAAACGGGAATCGTTTAATAAACAGTTTTGGTTTCACAGTTTTAATGGTTTTGATCGCGGTTTAATCCATACAATTTCTAAACGGTTAGCAATCGGTTTGCTAATTTATTCGCATGCTAATTGAAAATTTCTTTTGTTGATAAACGCTTCAATCTTGTATCAAATTACATAAGGCATTAAACAAGCAATGATTTAACTACAGAACTACATAATAAGAGTAAATTATTGAATAGACTATTAGACAACCTCTATGGTCCTCTCTTTTTTCCTAAATTAAACCCATCATGTTTTGTTAAAACAACCAAACAATTAAGCAAAAGAAAATATTACATGAAAAAAATGAAATACAAACAAAGTTGCTAATGAACACAACTTAACGTTAGTGTTCTAAAATACTTTTTATCCCAATTGTTTAGGGTTTTTATCTTTGGCAATGATGTATATACCGATTCTGCCCTACCTTAATGCCCTTAACCCCTTATTCTATTTAATCACTATATGGGTTAAACGCGTCGGTTTTGACGGTGTAAATGGTTCGATTTTTATGGTGTCAATTCGATTTGGAATTGACGGGTTAAGCGGTTAAAACCAAACTAACCCATTTAACTAATCGGTCTTAAACTTGAAACCAGAACTGAACCATTTACTAAATCGTTTTGTGGTTTCAGTGTAAACCGCTTGGTTCGATTTCGGTAAACGTTTGGTTTCAAATTCACATCCTTGTGAACCTCATCCTAAGTAGTATACTTTTGCTTCTATTCTGGCATAGGATGTCTAAAAGTGAACAAAATATTTTCAAAATAAATGATTAATGTCTTTAACACATAGGTTGACCATAGGTTGACCAAGACCACCTAACATACCATAGACTGGTTCTAAATTGAGTCACAAACCCAATTGGACCGAACCCCTTGAGTCAACTTGAGCCAGAGTTGTACTGACTTAGATCTGACACTGGATGCATTCTGGACGACTCTCTTTACACACTGGTCAATGTCGGCTAATTACCAATTATATCGGCCAAAATACAATTTTTGTTGGGTTTTATGATTTTATAGGGATTGTGTTAGTCTTCTATCAAATCATGACGAAATCTCATACCTTGACACCTAAGGGACATACCTAGACACACACTATAATCCTAGAAAACCTAAAAGACTCTAGAAAACATATATGACAAATGTATTAAACACTCACACCTGTGGGAATATACATTTTCCATAAATAGACCAAATCTCTCTTCATACATGAAAGAAGATCATACCCCTATATTATACTTTTTTTGGTGACCAAGGAGCCTCTCAACTATAAATATATGATCCTCTAAATTCCACACACACTCTACGTACATGTATCCGATAAATTCAATCATAGGCGCCTAGATTCACGTATCAGAATCGCAAGTAATTTTTGTTGTACTCCGCATTAACTTGAGTTTATACTGACTTGAGCATACACTCTTCCAACAAAATATCACCCTTCATGGAAGTTGTAGAGGAAGTCTTCTATCATCACTTTTTTACGAGTCTTTGTACATATTTTCTCCCTTGTTGGCCAAGGCAAGATTTTTCTTCAATGTAATCTTGGATTGTAGGCTTGCTAAATACATTTTTGGGGGATTTTACAAAATATTCCTCTTTAAACTTGTTTTACATGATGTAATCTACCTAAAATTTACAGGATTTTTATGATTTTATTTCAATACCGACGGATTTCTTGTTGTTTTCACTTTTTTTTTGGTACAAACTTCTTTTTCAGTACATGACTTGTATGTTACATCTTACTTCCATTCAATTGTTCAATACATTGAATGCGTAACTAGTCTTGTTTGTATACAATGACCCCCCACCCCATGTTTAATTCTATTTACACCATGCTCCAGGAGATGAATGCTAGGGTTAGCTTCGTCATTATTTTACATATCAGCATGCTTGCTTTTACATTTTGTATACTAACAATGTAGAGCAGCAGTATGTGGATTTAAACCCATATCTTTAATTCGCCATGTTTTACCTTCAATGCATGTTTGAATTATAATGCTTGTATTTACTCCAAAACCTAGATGGCCTAATCAATAACTTGTGTATCAGACCTAGGGTAGAAGTTCTATTTTTATCAGATGGACCGAGGTGCCTAACCCTTTCCTCAGACCTTAACCTGACATGAACTATAACCCATGGTTAGGTAGTTCAATTGGAGTCATTTTAATTTTAATTTCAATTAGATGGGTCCTAGAATGTAATCTAGGTGACGACTCCTTTTCAATAGAGAGATTGATGGTTTTTCCCATCGAGGGCTACTAACAATGGTCCAACATGCGCTTTATAAGTTCAATCATTGACCAACTCTATGTCCAAAGAGATTCTCATCACTGTGGTGAAAGAAAACTAGGTCCTTATATTTGTAGTGCAGAAAATAATTAGTTGAAAAGTAATAAATTGATATTTAACAAATGAGCATCATATATGTAGTTACTATCCAAATTTTTTTTTGTGGTGTAATTGTTGGATTTTAAATCATTATTCAAATTAATGGAAGATTCAAGTTATCTTTTGGTTTTTTGTGTCTTTTCATTTCATATCTCTATCTTTCCGTCTTCTTATATGGCCTCTCATATGTCTATGTCTTTGTTTTCTCAATGAACTTTCATGTATTTTGAAAGGAAATTTACTTTAGTCTCTTCATCTTTGAGACTCTTTTACTTCAAATTTATGAGAGTCTTTGTCTCTTCAATTTGGGAGACTTTATCTCTTCATCTTCTTGAGAGACTTGAGTCTTTATTTCTTCAATTTGAGAGACCTTATCTCTTCCCCTTCTTGAGAGAATTTGTCTCTTCATGTCTGTTAAGTTTGTTTCGAATTCTTAACCCATTTTGAAGATTGACCTGCTCCGACATGTTCTGGTGGCGACCCGAATGGGAAGTTTTTTGAGATCTGTGATGGAAGCAGAGGGGTTGGGTCACGACTTGGAGTATATAATATACTATCATCTTGTCGAGCAAGTCATTGTAATTTGGGGGTTTATCAAGTTAGGGTTTTAGGTTGAGTTTTCTCGCTGCTGCTTGGGTGTAATCTCTCTTTTGCATAGTGAGACATCTTCTTCTTCGCCCGAGGACATAGCATACCACACCGATGTGTGAACCTCGTTAAATCTCTATGTTGTACAGATCTATTATCGGTTTATTTCTGTATTTTTCTTGGTGTTTGCTCTAATAATGTTTTTTCTAGAAGTCTCTCTTCCTCTATAAATAGAGGGGACCTCTAGGCGTTGTGAATGCCAATCACCAATTATCAATTACCAAGTTGCTTAAATCAATGTGTGTAATCACTTTTGTGGGGATTGAGAACATGTTTTACTCTTATTTTTTAGTGTGTCTACTTAAATTTATTTTATATGTTTTATCTTTAGTTTGAGCACAACGTTTGGAATACTCGAAGTGATCTAACAGTTGACTGCACAACTACTAGGGGTGACATTGGGCTATTTCATATTAGAGTTGACATGCAATTAACTTGGTTGCACCATTGGGGGTGTCTACAGTCTTAAGTAGAGTGTTAAATGGCATGAATCAACCTGTCTATTTTGCTAACATATTGCGTACATGTTTGGGGTTCAAAGATCTCTCAACAACTTAACAACCAAAGATAAGTATCCTCTCTCAATATTTTGCTATCATTTTCCTACAATTCTTAAGACCAAAAAACTTCAGTTTATTGAGAGATCGGATACTTTGATATGGCTAACAACCTTGTTTCGACGATGGAAAATTTAAGAATTATTTATGACTTTAAAAAACTTTTAATAGTTCAAATTTTAAAAGATGGAACAGAGAATGTTGTTTGTTATTCAAATATCTGTCTTATTTGCCCTGACCACATCATTACCTGCAAAGTGATGACCTTACCCTCATAGCCAAAAGGAAAAGGTGGATCCAAGAAAATTATTAGCGCAAGAATCGTATTTCGAATTCTTTATCCAATGAGCTTTATCATGTTTATAGAGCTTATGATAATGCTCAGTCAATCTAGACTGCATTGGATAAAAAAAATATTTTATAGGATGTTGAAAACAAAAAATATATTGTTGCAAAATTTCTTGAATTTGTCATAAATGATGACAAGAGCATTTCTACCCAAATTAATGAGTTTCAAATCCTTGTGTCAAAATTGGCCTAAGAAGAAATGGACTTACCCAATGATTTTGTTGTTGGCTCTCTCTTGAGAAGTTACCAACATTAAATGGTGACTTCAAATAAATATGAAGCACAAGAGGAAGGAGTGGACACTGGACCAAATTAACATCCAGGTTAAGATTGAGGAAAAGAACCAGAAGAAGGATAAGATCAGAAAACCAAAGATTTTCAATCTAAGGTTAATTTGGTCAAGTCGAAAATTACTAATAGTCTAAGAAAGGCATAAAGGCCAAAAAAGAAGACTACCTTTGAGAAAAAGAAGGAAAAATGTTTTGTATATATTAAACTCAGGCATTACAAGAAAGAATACCGAAAAAGGAAGAGCAAGACCAAGGTTAACTTGACCGAGGCCGTTATTTTTACTGCCATGGTGATGAAGTAAACTTGGTTGAAAAAAAAAAAATGGGATCATTGACGCAAGTGCTACTAAGCACATATGTGGGGATCAAAATGTCGTTTTCAATCATTCAACAGTTGGAACAGATGAACAATTTTTTTTTTGGAGAAATTTCCAATCATCTCAAATCTCTGGCAAGGGGCAAGTTAGATGGGGTGAAGAGAGAATCTCTCCAGCCACCCCATCTAACTCTGATAGGAGTATAGGACTAGATAAAGTATAAAAAGTATTTTGAACTCATGATGTAATGATGAATCCAGAGGGAGAGAGTGGGTGCCTTACGACACAAGGTGAAGACCAGAGAATTTGTACTCTATCCTTACGACACAAGGTGATGACTAGAGAATTTGTACTCTATCCGCACAAGTAGGGATCTCAACAGTTCTGTTTGGCCCGATTTCGGTCCAATTGAAATCGATTTCTGTGTGAGAGTGGTAAAATCGAAACCAAACCAATAAGAAAATTTCAATTTCAATTTAATTTAGATTTTGATGCGGATTGGTTTCAATTTGGCAATTTAGGTTTGATTTTCCATAAAAAAATAAAACTATACAAAACTTGAGTTTTTAATGAATTATAGACTGTTTTTGATTTCTTACCAGTTTGATTTCAATTTTAGTCCAATTTTGAATCGATTCCCATTTATTTTTGAATCCATTCGGTTTTCAAAGCGGTTCGATTTATTAGGAGAGTTATAATATCCCAAACCGAAACTGGCCCAATAAACTTTACATTCAATTTGATCTGAATTCAATTGGCTCAGACCAAGATGATTTTATCGGTTTGATTTAAATATTGACACCCTACGCGCAGGGCACCAAGAAAGAGAGAGGCACAAGGTGAAGACTAGAGAATCTGCAGTCCATCCGTCTGTCCGCAAGGAACCAACTGGGCAAGCAATTGTCTTCCCAGACTCAAGAGGTCAATATTTCAATCATTGCATCACATCACCATTAGTGAAGAAAAAACATAATCCTATGTTTAAAATACATAAACAGAGAACCGCTCAACATCTCTATCAATCTGCTGCTGTGCCAGCTGCAGCTGGTAAGGCCCTTTGCTGATTGTAGCCAGGTCCTAGGATCAAATCCCACCTTTACTTCCTCCTCCTCCTTCCCCTCCCTCTCCCCCACCCCCACCCAAAAAACAAAAAAGCCACCGCTTGCTTGTCCAAATATATTATTACCAACAACCGTAATACAATATAATGATGTTCTTTCTACAACTGCCAACCCCCTCCCCTTCTACATTACTCTGAATCAACAACCCCGGAATGCACCACCATCAGAGAAGATGCATAAGAGTTGCCAATAGTCCTACTTGCTGATGTCAAGTTTGGCAAGCCAAAAGCCAAGCTGATCAGCTACACATTCTGAGCCTGTCGATCCATATGAGCAGAATTTCTTGACTGCATTCTCAACTCCGAGAAAGTCATAAACATCCTCTTCAAATACTGGATTGATACTTCTCAGCTCATCAAGAGTCAACTCTGAAAGCTGGCACTTTTTCATGACGCACAATGCAACCGACCTTCCAACTATATCATGTGAAGTTCTAAACGGTACTCCCTGCATATTAGAAAAGTAAAGAGAAATTCAAATGCTATTTTCAGAGAACTAGAAATAACTAACAGGAAAATGATACATGATTAGGATTTAGTTACAGAAATTCAGTGCAAAACGGCATGAGCTGCAAAGAACATCATATGAATGTCCTTTAAGTTGCATACGTTCTTTTCACTGCTAAACCACCTATGTGGATCCATAAAATGATATTGGTGTTTGGTATTAATATAATGCTGCAAGAGGGGCATGAAATGGAACAGGCAGCAGGGTAGATCCAAGGTTTAGAATTAGTCTCTATGTGGTTAGCCCTCAGACTCCCCACCCCCAAAAAGAAAAAAAAAAAAAAAAATCCAGGTTGTAAAGCACCACATGGAGACCAACTGCTAGGCTGTAACCAAGTTGCTGCTCTCTTCCTTGATTTGAGTCATTTGACCACACCAAATTATCACATGATGTCACACTGGCCATCTTAACAATAATTTTCTGACAGCTAATGTTTTACCATATAGGGCCTGTTTCAAGTAGGCAATTGATCAGTGTTCTAAAAATTGGGATCAGATCGGCCGATTAAGATAGGAAATGGACCCCGAATCTGACCAATCTGGAGGATCCCTGTACGGAAACTAGGTTTAGGCTTATAGGGACTGATTCTATACCGAACCTGACCAGATCAGAATAGGCCGAGACCGATCCAATACCATCCTGATTCTGGGTCTTAGATTTTTACAATTTACAGAAAGGTTAGATCACCCAACAGGTCTAACAACTAAACTACAACCGGTGCTTCTACAAATGTGTGTAAGGTTCAAGTCATTCAGGATGGTAGGAAATTTTACCATGTCTTTCCATGTCAAAACATTAGATAAAAATGACGAAAACGAATTCTCCGTATGCAAAAGTAAATGAGCAAAAAACTGAAAAGGTTGAGGAACAAAGATTGCCTTCTTCACTAAATAATCTGCAAGTGTTGTGGCATCCAGATGACCAGCCGGCAGAGATTTTTGTATTCTCTCCCTATTGAAAGTAATGTTCTGCGCAAATTCTGCAGTAACTTCAAGCATCCCTATGATTGTTTTAACACTGTCAAATAGAGGTTCCTTATCTTCCTGTTCAAAAGGAAATAACCATTAGAATAAAGTCCAAGGACACATGACGCAAAGGATGCAAGAAACTGAATGATGCAGGTGCACAACCATGGACCAATCCATACCCATATGGGTTTCCAGACATAGGTGAACGAGATCCATATTTTTTTTGGGTCTATTAGGATTTTGGAATTTAATTTATTTAGGAAGATTGTCTTTGATTTTATTTTATTTACTTTTATTTTGGAAAGTTGGATTCGTAGGATTTTGAGTAGGAAGTAGAGCTAGTTTGCGATCTCTTTCCTTTTTAGTGTCCTAGATAGGAGTTTTGCTTTTCTTTAACTATTTGCTTGTAACCGCTTGAGAAGACAGAGAGTAAAAAGATGAATTGAGTTGAGTGTTTGTGAAGCCTGCGGACTTGTGGTGTGATTCTTCTTCACCCTCCTCCCCCCTCTCCCTGATGCAGATTCTTCACCAAACTGGTCGATTATAAGGGGGCTCTGCAGCCGAGTTTTCTTGATAACCTTTGATTGCTTGTCCAAGTGTGTATAGCATCCTACCACTTCAGTAAAAAGGTCATGCGGTTAGTTAACAAGTCGGGACCTTATTTACTGCTTTGTATTTGAAGCAGTGTACGTCATCATTGGGGTATTAAGGTTGCATAAGGGATTAACTAGTTTGTTTCTTTTTTCATTAGTTTCCTTTGTAGTTGGATTCAATATAAGTTGTTAGTCTTTGTTATTTCTTAGGGGTTAAGTTATTAGTTGAGTCAAGTCATTAGTTTCCTTTTTTAGTTTGTTTCTATTTTCAGCTTCTAGAAACTTATGTAACAGGCAATCAATTGGGGGGTTTCCTATTTTGGAACCTTCCAATTGCTAGGCTGTATTCCCTCCCCATTATCACTATTTATAGCAAGGAGGCTCCCATAGTGGAACGATTTGAAGAAAAACAATTGTTGTAGCTGTTGCTGCCTTCTCCATGGAGGTTTGTCTTGTGTTCAATCAAGGCTGATGGAACTGGTGTTTGATCTAGTTAACTCTCTGCTGTGGGAAGCCCGAGAGTCCTTTCTATTTTATTGTCTTTTCTCTTACTGTTTCAAGCACTCCAAGGTATCAAATTCCATCTCAGTTCATCCCAGGTAAACCACACTACTGATCTGCAATTCTCTTTCTTGTTCCCAAATCCATCCCTGATTCAAGGGCTTTCAACCGCCTGATTATCTCCATCTTTTGGTGAGTGTTAAGCCCCATCCGAAGGTGAATAGATCCCAGTTTGGGCCACATAAGACCACTGGTTAGTCAGCTACATAAATCACCCACAGGTTTGCTCTATTGGATATTTTGACCTAATCTGTTCTATTTTCTGAGATCGATGAATAGGTCTGGCCTCCCTCCCATAAGGACTTCCACCCGACCAGAAGATCTGGTCATTCTTATCAGCCATTTGAGAGAGATTGAAAATCTCCCAGATTCTGTTTTAGTGCTTTTCTCAGCCTATACCTGGAATCGATAGAAGTTTCTCCTTCTATTCTGAACCCTCTGATTTCCTATGATATAGTTCATGATTGTTGGACTGTGAGTGACTTATATCAGTCCCTATTAGACTCTAATTGGCTATCTACTGATCTGATGTGAGAAGCTCCAACTCTTGATATCGATAACTTGCTGTAATCTCCTAATCTAGTCTGATTTCTTGTGCAACTGTCGGACTGGTCTATGATTGTTCTTGGATTAAAATAATCCTGCAGTTGTGAGCTGGTTTGACTTGTCAACCTAGCTCTACATTACCCCCATTCTTGTGTGAATCCTCTCTCCCTCCCCTGCCCCTGCAACTCTGAGTTCATCTCACGGGTTCTTTTCTACCCTACTGGCCCTCCATCACTGAACCAATCAAGTCTCGTGAGACTAATCTATTGCAGTCATAACCTATGCTACACGGATTCTTTGACTGGGTAAATCCTGAGCAAGTTTATCTGGATTTCACTTTTCGTTTGCATGACATAAGCTAATGTTCATCAACAACTGACTTTAACTTCTCCTATCCCCTCACCCAGTCTGTTGAACATTATTCAAATATATGTAGTTGTATCCACAAATTTACATCTTATGTTTCAGCCAATCCAATACTTGAACAATCCAAGTGATTCTGACACTGTCGATATAAATGCAAGCAAGATACCTCATTATCCCCAGTGTACACGGAAACTACAGAGCTATAGTTCATTTGATATTCATATTTGAGGCTTGTGTGCCAGCATGTTATATTACAGAGGGGTTTCAGGTACAGGGATCAGGTATAGGTATGTGTATCAGTGTATGTGTCAAGAAGTTGATTCCACCCCTCCACTTTGGGTCTGGGCATAGAAGCATAATTAGTTGTCCAGAATGGAATGGATATAATCCTCGGCCAAAATGTGTCAAAAAGGAGCATTGAGGAGTCAAAAGAATAAGGGAGGGGGGGTTTAATACTCTTCTTCACAACCATGGTCAAGTATCTGACTTTTGAGTGAATTTCTGACACATCCCATATCCACACCCACGTTGTGTCATGTCTTCACAGGTACGTTTGGGGCACATTAAGTGTCTGGGCAACCGAGACCAAAACTACAACCTAGAAAATGCTCACATACCAGAAGTGAGCTTACCCAAAAGTGTCTTTTATGAAAAATTCCTACCTGTAGATCACGATTGTAAGCATGAGGGAGGCCCTTGCACAGTACGAGAACACTGATGAGGTCTCCCACAATTCTAGCAGATTTTCCACGAACTAGTTCCATTGGATCTGGATTTTTCTTCTGAGGCATTATACTACTACCAGTGGATACAGCGTCACTTGGTGTGAGAAATCCAAACTCCTCTGAAGCCCACAAGACCCATTCTTCACCAAGACGAGATAGATGGATGGCTGTTATAGAATTGGCAGCCAGGAACTCCAAGGCAAAATCTCTGTCTGAAACTGCATCAATGCTACATGAAATCAAAGGAAACATGTCCAATCATTAAGGGAACAAGATAAAGGAATGACGGAAACAGACACAGACAAGCACCTCTCACCATATTGCTCTTTGAACAAGACGGTGTCCATGCAAAATGCAGCCTTAAAATGGAAACAAGGGTATTCTTGAGATGACAGGAACTTCTATCTTCCCCTTAGACAAATTACGGAAACAGACACAGACAACCTCCTCTCACTATCTTGCTTTCTGAACAAGAAGACTGTCCATGCAAAGCACAGCCTCAAAAGAGGAAACAAGGGTATCCTTGAGATGACTGAAACTTCTATCTTCCCTATCCATAACATACAGTTCACCTGCAGGAGGTTCAACACCCCCATCAGTGATTCCATCTAGAATATACCCTAGATACATGATGAACTCAAACAGCCAACAGAAACCACATGGTATATACCACATACTTTCATCCTGATGGGTCAAATATAGCAAAATGTTCAGCAGAAATGCTGTTGACTGGATACCATTTATCAGTATCCCATTTATCAGTATTTTAGATGGGATTGCCATGGTGTAAAAGTATGTTTCTGGGACTCGGAAATATATTATCCCAGCATATCTTCCTCATGCATGGAAAGGAGGGAATATGGAAGATCCAATTATTGCAAGAATACCCTGTGTTTCTTCTTTTCACAAATAGAATATTCTAACAAACTGCTTTATTACCATATGACTTCATAATATGATCACAATATTTACTGTCTGCTTACTTCCAGTATCAATTATAAAAGGAGACGAGATTAATATAAACAATTCAAATCAACCAAGACTTCTTACAGACTTTAAACCTACTGTGATCTTTGGTCATCAAATTTTCTCCTTTTTTAAATTTATAATTTACTTTTTTTAACAAATAGAGATAGAACAAGATCTGAGATCAAGACTTCACGGTGGAACTACGGTGAACTCCCTCTGAATAGGCTTAAGGTTGACACCTAAGGAGAAAAGAAGTCAGCTGATTCCATTCTGTCCCTGCGGATGAAATTATCTTTTCTTTTAAGAACTGTACTGCTGAAGCTGTGAAGATCTCTGCCAACTGCAGATTGTTATGCACAATGATCATTAAAAACTCAGGAAGGTGCTACAAAGTAAGATGGGTAACCAAAACAAAGACAGGAGTGTCATGTGTGTTTTTCTTTTATTATTTATTTACCATCAGAATTCAAAATTTCGTTAACAGTTGCTCAATCTTTATGTTTTGATTCAAAATCCCAAATTTAATTCAGAGCCTATTAACTCCAAGAAGTGAGATTTGGCCACTCAGGGGTATCTTCAAACCCCAAATTTCACATGCCGAAATCAAGACTTCCCCTTTAATCCTAACCCAATTCAACTCAAAAACTTGCCAGAAATTTCTAAGAGGAAGATCAAAGATGTTGAAGAGATATGATGAGCACATTTATGTGTGAAATCTTAGGGATATAAGTGTACATTTTGCCCCACTTTGGATAGTACTACTTTTATATTTCTTTTTTCTTTTTTCTTTTTTTTAGTTTCCAAGTCTACAAGAGAAAGTGCTTAAAGTGAATCAAGAATCGGTCCAAGCTTGAACTAACTTGTCCAAAGGTGGGACCCACTCATTGGTATCACATCCTCTCTTCTACAAAATCCTGAAGATTGTTCTCTCTCCTTGCCACCTCATAAGATCTTGACGATGCTATGCAGAGATTCCTTTATGATTTAATCAAGATTGCAAGATATTGGTTAATATTGAAAGAAAGGAATAGAATTTGTTAATTTTGGAAACATATTCTCTCTTTCCTCACACAATATCTCAGAGAATGAGGATTTTTACCAAGATTTAATTTAATTTTATTTTCTTTCTTTTCTTAAAGAAGACTTGTAGAAGGAAGGAAGCAAGACCAAAGCCCTATAAAAGCCCCTTCCTTCCCCCTCCTATTTTTTATTATTTCTCCTAGTTTATTTTCTAGTTTATGCTTAGTTCTCTTCTCTCTCTCCCTCTCTTACTTTCTTTAGTTTTAGTTCTTCTTTATTTTTGCTTTAATCACTTTTGTAATAGCTTTTTATGTCAATTAATGCAAGCACTCTTTTATTCTTATTCAGCCTTTTATGTTTATGATTTATGCAATTGAGTTGTAATTTTTAAAGTTATAGTTCTAGGCTTAGATCTAGGTGACAAGATCACGAGCGTGGAGCATTTTTTTTTTTTTTTTTTTTTCAATATTTGTTTTCTCTAGTACTAGAAATTTTAGATTTGGTTTATTCCAGATCTGGTTTTTAGTACTGGTAGTATCTCAAATTTCCCAAGTTTTCAAGTTCAAACATTGATTCAAGTAAGTAGGCTCCTTCAGTAATCTTCTCTCCCCCCTCTCATTCCCTCTTCTAACTACCCTTTATTTCTTAATTTAGGATTTTAATTTCTATCGTTACATTATTGCTATCCCTTTCCCCCAAGGTTCATGGCTAGTGTATGTATTGGCTTTGCCCCTCCTAGCCATAAAACCATCAATTTATTACTTTTATTTTAATTGTCTCCATTTCCCTTAAGCCAAGTAGAGTAACCCTTGTAAGAGTGACTCTCTGGTCAAGTAGGGAAGCTCATATTATGATGCATCTCTCGGGCTAAGTAGAGAAACCTACTTGTGAGTCTCTCTCTAGCTTTATCCCCTTTCTTTAACTTTATTTTATTTCAGTATTGTTTTCCTTTATTGTTTTTTTTTTAATTGCGTGGGTTGTTTATTTTCAGTTATTTATTTATTTAATTTTAATTGCGTTGCTTGCGTCTTTAAATTCTTAGATGACAAATGGTTAGGACATTATTTTATATACATATGTTTAGGACGATAATTAGAATTAGATCACAACCCTTAATCAGTTCACTTCGCATTATTAAAAGAAAAAAAAATAAAGTGGTTGCTCTCCCTGTGTTCGACCCGTAGCTACACTGATCCGTACGCTTACGGTTACATTTTAAAATCTCAAACAAGTTTTTAGTGCCGTTACCAGGGAGACAGTTCCATGTTATTTTTCACTTTCTTTTGGTAAATCGAAATGCTTTGTTTGCTTTGTTTTGTTTTTCCTTTTCTTTTATTGAATTCCTGAGAAGATCAACTTGCAATAATAGTTGTATCAGTGGAGGTCGCCATGCCTCACAGTATGATAAAGCAGGTTTCACTATAGCAATACTCAGAATTGACCGAGCAACCCGGGTCCCGCCAAGAAGCTCCCAAAAAGCCAAAAAAAAAAAAAAAGGTTTTGCTATCCATTCTTTTGTGCTTATTTTACTCTAGTTGTGGGTAGTTTTTCTATTGCATGAGTGTTAGGTGGGTACGTAATACTAAGAATCGGTTAGAAAGAAGAGATCCAACAAGTAGCAACCCTATACATTTGCTCTCTTTAAAACCTTTCACTATGGGAGACCAACATCAAAACCCTTCACCTAAATCTCTAAAAGATAGGTTCTACCCTGCTAGAACAGCTCAACCTTCCTGCATAGTTCCACCACAAGCCCAGGGCAATAATTTTGAACTCAAATCTCAATACATCACTATGTTGCCCCACTTTCATGGGTTGATCTCTGAGGATGCATACCTATTTCTAAGGGAATTTGAAGAGGTATGTGTTCTAAATAAGATCCAACAGCTTTTTGATGATGCTGTTAAGCTTAGGTTTATCATTTTTGCATTAAAAACCAAGCTAAGAAGTGGTTGTATGGGTTACCCACAAATTCCACAACCTCATGGGAACAGACTTCCTTAAGAAGTTTTTCCCAACTCACAAGACCAATAAGCTTAGAAGTGATATCTTTCAGTTTAGGCAAAAGCCTAGTGAGTCCTTTTCCAAACTTATGGAGAGATTCAAGGATCTACTCTAAGAATGCCCTCACCATGGCCTAGACTTACAACATTTATGTCAAATAATTTATGAGGATATTGATTACCCAACTAAACAAATGATAGAGTCTATGTGCCCTGAGGGATTCACATCCTTTACAGATAAAGGAAAGGCATGGGAATTCTTACTTGACTTAGATGACAAAACCCGTGAGTGGGAATCAACCCAAGAGAGTGAAAGAACCATAGGAGGAAAAGGATATTTTGTGGATGGGATAGTAGCCAAGGAAGCCCATTTGGATAGCCTAATCAAGAGAATTGAGGCTACTGTTCCTAGAGAGCCATCATCAGTCAATTTGGTTAAGATTTGTGCTTGGTGCTAGTCCCCTGGACATGTCATAGAAGAATGCCCCAACACCTCTGGGGGCACTTCTAATGATAGTGTTAATGCCTTATACCAGAATAATCCATATAGTAACACCTACAATCCAGGATGAAGAAATCACCCAAATTTCTCTTAGAATCAGGGCAACCAAGCAGGGCTTTCTAATTTCCATAATCAATGTCAACCTGGACTCCAAAGGCCTCCCTTTGCATAACAATCTTTTTCCCAAAATACTTTTCTTAGGTTAAATGTAGGACCTCAGGGTAGTTTTCTTAGGGCCTTTCTCCTATCATCTTATTAGCAACCCCCTGGGTTTCCCAACACTGGAGAGGCAAGTAGAATAAGTGACTTAGAAAAAAATATGGGCCTCCTCATGACAAACCATCAAAATCTTATAAGAGAACTCACCCAAGTTGTCTCAATTATGCGTGAGAGGGAGAAAGGAACTTTACCCAGTCAACCAAAGCCTAACCCTAGGCATCATTAGCCTGTTAGTTCACAAACACCAACTACTGCACCACTGAATATAGTACAAGGTCAGACCCAACAAGGGCCCTCTAACCAATGTAATGTTGTTTATGCCCTTAGGAGTGGTAAGAGTACCAACAAAGCGTTCCTAAATCTTCCCTATCTATTACTCCTGTTAACTCTCCTTCAGTTGAGAACACAAGTGTGCCTCTTGTTCCAAGTTCGTCTGATGAACCTAGAGATTCTTTTGAAACTAAAGATGATTTGGTTGAGGAAACCAAAAATGATTCTTCTCAAAAAGGGCAAATCCCTAACAGTCTTTATGTTCCTCCTATCACATTTCCTGATCGCTTGATAAACAAAAAGAAGATTGCTTCCATGGATAAAATTTTAGAAGTCTTCAAAAAGGTAGAAGTGAATATCCCTCTTTTGGATGCCATATCCCAGATCCCCGCCTATGCAAAGGTACTGAAAGATTTGTGTACTCACAAACGTATCACTAGTGTGCCCAAAAATGCGTTATTGGCAGGTAACATTAGTTCCATAATTACTCAGCCTATAGCAGCCAAGTATAAGGATCCAGGGAGCCCTACCATATCTTGTGTCATAGGCAATACCTACATTGAGCATGCCTCACTTGACCTTGGCGCAAGTGTGAATCTTTTACCTTACTATGTGTACAAGCAACTTAGATTGGGAGAATTGAAAACCACTGGAACTACTCTTCAGTTGGTAGATAGGTCTATTAAGATTCCTAAAGGGATGGTTGAGGATGTCTTACTAAAGGTGGGGGAATTTATTTTCCCTATTGATTTCATTGTGTTAGATACCAAGCCTTTCTCAACCAAGGATGAGATCCCAATAATTCTAGGAAGACCATTCTTGGCTACCAGTAATGCATTAATCAACTGCTGGAATGGTTTCCTAAGGTTATCTTTTGGTAATCAAACTGTTGAGTTTAACATGTTTAGGATAGGCAAGCAACCACATATGGAAGAAGAGATCAATATGCTTGAGGATTTTCTGGATTTTTCTGATGATTTAGTTACCAACTTTGATATTCATTTTCATTTAGAATTCCAGGAGTGTATGGATGAGTTGGATGATGATAGTGAAAATTTCTTTTCTGAAGTCTTGAGTCTTCACACACCTGTGGAGCCCTTAGGACTCCTTTCCAATTCCATTCCCAAACATTCCATAGTTGAGCCCCCTAAGCTAGATCTTAAGGAGTTGCCATCTAATTTGAGGTATGCTTTCCTAGGGCTTGACCAAACTCTTCCTGTAATAATTTCTTCAAATTTGACTTCTAGCCAGGAAGAGGAGTTACTTAAAGTGTTAAAAGATAATAAGGAAGCCTTAGGTTGGACCATGACTGATATCAAGGGTATAAGTCCTTCTATTGTGCAACATCATATACATCTTATGGAGGATTCTAAACCATCCACGGAACCCCAAAGAAGAACTAACCCAGTGATGATGGAAGCCATTAAGAAAGAGATCCTAAAGTGCTTGGATCATGGAATAATTTATCCTATTTCTGACAGCCAATGGGTAAGCCCAGTTCACGTAGTGCCTAAGAAGTCTCGTGTGATTGTAGTTCCCAATGCCAATAATGAACTAATTCCAACCCGTGTCCAATCAGGGTGGAGAGTGTGCATAGACTACAGGAAACTTCATGTGGCAACTTGGAAGGACCACTTCTCATTGCCATTCATTGACTAGATGTTAGAGAGGTTAGCTAGACATGAATACTATTGTTTTCTTGATGGATATTCCGGCTATAACCAAATCCCAATTGCTCTAGAGGACCAACATAAGACCACTTTTACATGCCCATATGGAACATTTGCTTACAGGCGTATGCCCTTTGGGCTTTGCAATGCCCCTACTACGTTCCAATGATACATGATGAGCATCTTTTCTAACATGGTTGAAAAATTCTTAGAAGTATTTATGGATGACTTTTCAATTCATGGGAATTCCTATTCTGAATGTCTTTATCATCTTTCTTAGTTTTGAAAAGATGCATATCTAAGAATTTTGTTTTGAATTGGGAGAAATGTCATTTCATGGTTAAATCTGGTATTGTTTTAGGCCATGTAATATCCAAGGAGGGAATTAAGGTAGATAGAGTCAAAGTGGATTTAATTGATAATTTACCACCTCCTCAATCTGTTAAGGACGTTCGGTCTTTTCTAGGATATGCGGGCTTCCACATAAGGTTTATTAAGAACTTTAGTCAGTTAGCCCGACCTCTCACTTCATTACTTGCCAAAGATTAAACTTTTGAGTTTTCTAAAGAGTGCCTAGAATCCTTTAAGCAACTTAAGGAGTTGACCAATACACCCATTGTTCAGCCACCTGTTTGGACTGAACCTTTTGAGCTGATGTGTGATGCTTCAGATTTTGCCATAGGAGCGGTTTTAGGTCAAAGGATTAATAAGTTGCCCACTGTCATTTACTATGCTAGTAAGACCTTAAATGATGCACAACTCAATTATACAACCACCGAAAAAGAATTTTTAGCTGTTGTGTTTGCATTAGAAAAGTTTCGGTCTTACTTAGTTGGTTCACATGTGGTGGTGTATACTGATCATTCTACTCTCAGATACCTAGTTCAGAAGAAGGATGCCAAAGCTCGTCTCATTAGGTGGGTTTTACTTTTGCAAGAGTTTGATTTAGAAATTAGGGATAATAAGAAAGGAGTTGAAAACCTAGTTGCAGACCATTTATCCCGGCTTCCCAATTCCTTGACTGTCGATTCTCTAGTCAACAAGAACTTTCCAGATGAATAATTATTTGCAGTGTCCAGTGAACCATGGTTTGCTGACATTGTCAACTTCTTAGTTTCAGGTGTGACTCCGGATCACTGGTCCACCCAAGATAAGTATAGATTTCATTCCCAAGTTAAGCACTTTTTCTGGATGATCCTTATTTATTTAAGATATATCCGGATCACATTATCCAACGATGTGTTCCTGATCATGAGTAACATTCTATTCTCTTTTTACCATGATCATGCATGTGGTGGACACTTTGGACCTAAGAAGACTACCGCAAAGGTTCTCCAATGCGGATTTTATTAGCCCACTCCTTTTAGAGATGCTTTTGATTTTTGCAAGGCTTGTCCCGCCGTCTTTTGGCGATCAATAAGAGGAACATGATGCCCTCAACCCTATTTTGGTAGTTGAGATCTTTGATGTATAGGGCATCGATTTTATGGGATCATTCCTTAATTCCTTTGGAAATTTATACATACTTTTGGCCGTTGATTATGTTTCTAAATGGATAGAGGCCATACCTTGTAAAACTAATGATCACAAAGTGGTGGTCCAGTTTCTAAAAGAGAACATTTTTTCCCAATTTGGTACCCCTAGAGTTATCATTAGTGATAGGGGTAAGCACTTTTATAATAAGCCTTTTGAGGCCTTAGTGAAGAAGTATGGGATTACCCACAAGTTGGCTACCCCATATCACCCCCAAATCAGTGGGCAGGTAGAATTGTCTAACAAAAGATCAAGCAAATTCTAGAGAAGACAGTTAACCCAAATCGAAAGGATTGGTCTAACCATCTGTTGGATGCTTTGTGGGCATATAGGACTGCTTACAAGACCATACTTGGTCAATCCCCATACCGTTTGGTATATGGGAAAGCCTGCCACCTTCCTGTTGAGTTAGAACATCATGCCTTTTGGGCGATTAAGAAATTCAATTTTGATTTGTCTATCGTAGGAGCTCATAGAGATCTCTAACTATCTGAGTTGGAGGAATTGCGAAATGATGCCTATGATAGTGCAAAAATTTTCAAGGAAAAGACTAAAGCTTTTCATAAAAGGCACCTTGTTAGGAAATCTTTTATGCCTGGTGATAAAGTTTTGTTGTACAATTCTATATTGCATATCTTTCCAAGAAAACTTCGTTCTAGGTGGGAAGTTCCTTACCTTGTGCAAACAATATTCCCCCATGGTGCTGTAAAGGTTATGAATCCATCCACTCGGGAAATTTTTAAAGTTAATGGGCACCGTTTGAAGCCATTCCTTGAGTTGCCTTCAATGCATGATGCAGAGGTCATGATTCTCCATGAACCTCTTTATGATGATATTTGATCCCATTTGGTAATTTCCTCTCCTTAGTCCTTCTTGTTCCATTGTCTTATCATTTTTTTTTTTCTGCATTGAGGACATTGCACAATTTAAGTATGGGGGAGGGTTTGACTGTTTAGAACTTGAGGTTACTTTTAAGAGTTTTCCGGTGCTTTATACACACCCTACAAAAAAAAATTTGAGATCTAGGACCCATCTTAGTACTATAATCCCTATTGGGAGGATGGTAATGAATATATGTCTTGAAGTGGGACCTCACTTAAATGATTTAGAGATACTTGTCTTAAGGTGTAGGACCATTTGTTAGTTGGTGTCCTTGTTCTTAGGTTAAGAGTTGAGACCATATTCTTGGCATGGTATAAAAATATATGATATGGATATGCAAAGAAAGTGAAAATTGGTCAAAAAGTAGAAAGTAAGTATAGAATTTCTAGGAGCTAGACAGAACACTGTGCCTCATGAAGCAGAGGTGTCTTGATCGAACCTCTTAGGAAGGAACACTTCCGAAAAGAACTTAGCATCACTGTCTTTGTTGGCATATGCATAAAGCGAAGCTACTTAGTAACTTGGGTTTCTGGTGTTTGCTCCACCATGTTATTCAGGCCAAATGTAGTGGAGTAGAATGAGTTCTCTACTAAAAAAAAAGAAGATACTATTATGCCTTGTTGTTTATGATTGGTTAACGCTCCAAAACCCTAGTTCATGGTCCCTACCTTACAGTGTGGTTTGCCTTGGATTGGTCGTGCTTTAGAAGATACAAGGGTCGTCCTTATTTGAGATGTGTGATTGTTCCTAAATCTAGATGGAGTATTAAAGTTCAAGTGTGGGGATTCCTCGGTTGATGTGCTCTAATTGAAAGAGGGTGTGTGTTTTGTAGTTATTGGAAACTTTAAATGGTAATTTTTCAAGTTAATTTGAATTTTGGGTGTATATTCACTGCAAACACCCACAAGACACAACTCGTCCACTAGGGGTCACCTAGGGGTTTAAAGGCTTGTTGCACATGCTAAGTGCAACCGTGATTCCTACGAAAGTGAGTTAGGTTTTTTGTTTTTATTCTTTTTCATTTTATTTTGCTCGAGGACTAGCAAAGTCTAAGTGTGGGGGAATTCTGATGAGCACATTTATGTGTGAAATCTTAGGGATATAAGTGTACATTTTGCCCCACTTTAGATAGTACTACTTTTATATTTCTTTTTTCTTTTTTCTTTTTTTTAGTTTCCAAGTCTACAAGAGAAAGTGCTTAAAGTGAATCAAGAACCGGTCTAAGCTTGAACTAACTTGTCCAAAGGTGGGACCCACTCATTGGTACCACATCCTCTCTCCTACAAAATCTTGAAGATTATTCTCTCTCCTTGCCACCTCATAAGATCTTGAAGATGTTATGCAGAGATTCCTTTCTGATTTAATCAAGATTGCAAGATATTGATTAATATTGAAAGGAAGGAATAGAATTTGTTAATTTTGGAAACAGATTCTCTCTTTCCTCACACAATATCTCAGAGAATGAGGATTTTTACCAAGATTTAATTTAATTTTATTTTCTTTATTTTCTTAAAGAAGACTTGTAGAAGGAAGGAGGCAAGACCAAAGCCCTATAAAAGCCCCTTCCTCCCCCCTCCTATTTTTTATTATTTTCCTTAGTTTATTTTCTAGTTTATGCTTAGTTCTCTTCTCTCTCTCCCTCTCTTACTCTCTTTAGTTTTAGTTCTTCTTTATTTTTGCTTTAATCACTTTTGTAATAGCTTTTTATGTCAATTATTGCAAGCACTCTTTTATTCTTATTCAGCCTTTTATGTTTATGATTTATGCAATTGAGTTGTAATTTTTAAAGTTATAGTTCTAGGTGACAAGATCACGAGCTGTGGAGCATCTTTTTTTTTTTTTTTTTTTTTCAACATTTGTTTCTATTACTAGAAATTTTAGATTTGGTTTATTCCAAATCTGGTTTTTAGTACTGGTAGTATCTCAAATCTCCCAAGCTTTCAAGTTCAAGCATTGATTCAAGTAAGTAGGCTCCTTCAGTAATCTTCTCTCCCCCTTCTCATTCTCTCTTCTAACTACCCTTTATTTCTTAATTTAGGATTTTAATTTCAGTCGTTACATTATTGCTATCCCTTTCCCCCAAGGTTCATGGCTAGTGTATGTGTTGGTTTTGCCCCTCCTAGTCATAGAACCATCAATTTATTACTTTTATTTTAATTGTCTCCCTTTCCCTTAAGCCAAGTAGAATAACCCTTGTAAGAGTGACTCTCTGGTCAAGTAGGGAAGCTCATATTATGATGCATCCCTCGGGCTAAGTAGAGAAACCTACTTGTGAGTCTCTTTCTAGCTTTATCCCCTTTCTTTTACTTTATTTTTATTTCAGTATTTTTTTTCCTTTATTGTTTTTTTTTTTTTAATTGCGTGGGTAGTTTATTTTTATTTATTTATTTAATTTTAATTGCGTGGCTTGCGTCTTTAAATTCTTAGATGACGAATGGTTATGACATTATTTTATATACATATGTTTAGGATGGTAATTAGAATTAGATCACAACCATTAATCAGTTCACTTTCGCATTATTAAAAGAAAAAAAAAATAAAGTGGTTGCTCTCTCTGTGTTCGACCCGTAGCTACACTGATCCGTATGTTTGCGGTTACATTTTAAAATCTCAAACAAGATACAAGCTTTCAAAAGGATTAAGAAACTTCAAAGCTACTACAACTGACAAGATCACATGTTCAATAACCTTGATTATGGGTTTGCTATGGGTCTGCAAGAATAAAAAATGTCTCAAAATAATAGTTAAGTGGCAATTCTGTAATTATGTGGAACAGTATGACCCCTTTTAAAGAAAGAAACAGAATTAGGACATGAGGGAAATCAATTGTTAAGAGGAAAGACAAACTTGGAAGTTCTGCAAAGAATGGGAATAAACCAGAAAAGGGCTTCTGAGAATCTTAAATCAGAATAGGGACAAGTAGAATGTGACTTAGGAAACAAGGGGCTTTGTATCTATCAAGAAGAAAAAAGGGAAGGGAGGGAGGGGAGGGGGGAGGGGGGAGCTTTGTCATTTGTGTAGTTTTGACACACGCTGTCCTGATTCATAGTTAAGAAGAAGTTATTCTTAATCTTCCTCATGATAGAAGAACCATGCGAAAAACAGATACTGTTCAGATCGTTCAGCAACCAGAATACTCAATCAAACTCTATGAAATTTCAGATTCATGATGCTAAGCCACTGACCATGGAACCCAACTACAAACATTAGATTCAGCAAGCTAAAAATCAATAAAAATAGCTGAAACCAGAGAAGGTGGTACTGTAGCAACTGGATTTGATTTCGTGTCGAAATCTCACAACAGAGTGACTTAGAGGGGACGAGATTCTCAGGTTTAGGTCACTTATGGAAGAGATTCCTTTGCTTAAAATTTCTGGATTTGAAATCCCTGCTTATATACCACGTATTGGCCATAATTCACAAGAACATTCTGTAGTCCTAGTAAGGCTCTCTTTGGCATAGTTTATGTTTATTTTTATTACCTATTTATTAATAATCAATTAAAAAAACAGATCATGGACTATAAACAATAACCGTTTGGTTACTACTAGATATAATAGATTATATAACAAAAAATAGGTTTGGTATGCCTAGTGTAGAATACATTATGTAACATTGTTCATTCTTAGTTGCAAGCCAGGGATACTCAATTAAAACCTGGAATTGACCGAAGCCAACCCAATTCCAGCTAATCTAGATTTGTCAATCCATAGGATTTCCAGGGATAGGGAGGGAGAGGCCAACCCAATTCCAACGAATCCAATTGGTCAATCCATAGGATTTCTAGGGTCTGGGAGAGAGAGAGAGAGAGAGAGAGAGAGAGAGAGAGAGAGAGAGAGAGATGGGTGAGATGAGAGAGGGTGAGAAAGAGGCGAGAGACGGAGAGAGAGAATTGGGCAAGATAAGAGAAAGAGGGTGAGAAGAGAGCAGAGAGAAAGAGAGAGGGGGGATGAAGGTGCAGAATCATTGGATGTTCTTAAACCTTTCTTTTTTTGGATAAAGGTTGGATGTTCTTAACGGGTTTCACCAAAGGATTGGACTCTAAGGAATTTTTATAAAAATATGCGAATTGACCCCTTTACCCTTAGTTTTGAGCCATTAAAGCATGTGCTCATCAATGGTCTAGCGCATAAACAACAATAATCACTTTATCCCAATAAATCATAAACACCTCTCTGCTTGTTTATGAATTTATTGGTATAATGATTTATTTTAATGAGAAATAGGGGTCATAAATCATACCAAATGCATCTAATTATGTTTATCTATCAGATAAATATAAATTTAAACTATACCAAAGAGAGCCTAAGAGGAGGAGGGGTTAAGGATTTACCCAGTGTGTGATATCACATTGTTCGAGGGACCCTAGATGTTGTCGGAGTAAAGGATTGTCAATAAGGGCATTCTAGTGCATTGTAGATTCTTATCCAAGACTTGTATCATTTGATGCCTACTCTAGTTAAGGGTTAAAGTTAACTTATTTTATTATTTTATTTATTTAGAATTCAATTTTTTAATTTTACTATCTAATTCTAACTAATTCAAATTGAATAACAACGGACATTAGAAGGAAATAAAGGTAAGAGCATGGAGCAATGGATGGATTGGGCCTGTCACAAGAGAGAAGATCACATGAGCAGGGATAGGCCTGTGCACACACAGCTCTTGGCAGCAAGACTGTAGAGAAATTTCATTCCGTTCTAAAACTGAATATGCATGGGTAAATAAAAGGAAACAAAAAGACTCATAATCTAATGCCAAGACAAAAATGAAGTTGAACTCCACCTCCTATGGAGTTAGTGAGAGATAATGACTGGTAACATTTTCAAAAAGAACCCCATTTAAATACCCTAGAAATCCATATGCGTAAATGCATCAACAAACCTCCATCCTCCCCCCTCTATTTTTCTTTAAACTGCATGTGAGTTCTATCTTCTATTATCCATACTGAAGGAGAAAGTTATGTAAAAACAAGTATAAGAGGTAACAAGTTCCCATGTCAAAAGAAAAAAATGACAAAAAAACATAAAACAAAAGTTCAATATGTTTTAAAAAAAAAATCCATAGCTTGTTCAGCTATACTGATCTATCTCTGAAACATGATAACTGCTGTTAGGAACAACATATTCTAATGTGTTAAACCAGAAGCAGATATGGTGCACAAGATGATCTATAAAGGGTGGAACCACCGTGAAAGTAGAAGTCTCTCTTGACAAAATAAGATCATCAAATATGAATTCAGGTAAACAAAAAGAAATATAAAATGCAAGAAGCTTATAATATCAAACAGAAAGGATGCTTTAACATCTTTTGATCATCATGTATGCTGTTGCAGGCATCAATTTAATGGGTCAAACATGCAGGATTCCAACCTACATTCAGCCTAGAGTGTCTCTTCACCATTCAATGGATGAATCCCAAACTGAAGCATCCTCTCAGATAACTACTGTTATGCCATGAAGCTGATCATTGAGGAATGGATGAAAGCAGTAACACACTGATTGGATGCACAAACCAACTCACATGGACCATACAGAGACGAGCAAGCACAAAATTCATGCTCGGTTGCAATATGAAGTTAAAACCATAAATGGAGATAGCTGCCATTCAGTGAACATAAGCCAGGAACTTTTAGGGTCCATACCTGTTCCTCATGGGTGCTGTAAACCCTAGAGCATCAGAAGTCATAAACCTATTAATGGGGAGGCCAGTCCCTGCCAATGCACATGCACCTAGAGGGCAGAAGTTCAGCCGAACTTTGCAGTCTACCAGACGACCAGCATCACGTTCAAGCTACAGTCACAACTATGGATAGAGTTAATTTCTCGTGGAGGAAAATAAACAAAACTACTGCAGCAAACTTAAATTAAAATCAAGAGGTTGTCAATCTTAGTTTTGCAAGGAAATTGATAAAATAGAGGTGGCAAAGTACGCAAAACAATTTCATGCAGGAAACCTTGCATTTTTTTCTCAATTAATCATGAAGAAAGTTACAAATACAGCTTCCATATGTAAGGATTTTTAAAACAGCACCGAAGAAATAAAATGACATGGAACTGTCGGAAGCATTAATAATGAAGAAGAAGAAATTATCTATACAAGATGGTTCAGTTCACGATTTAATTTGGCCCCTATTGTTCATAGAAGAAAGTTTTTAATTGTATTGCCAACTCAGTAAATGGACAAGGTGTTGATAGCAAATAGTTACATGTAAAAGAATATATTCCTAGCTCCTAGCTATTATTGTTTGTCATAATAAGTGTCAGTAGTTTTCCTTTAGCATCCAAAAATAAGAGCTTCTCCAACAAAAAAAAAAAGAATGAGACAGAGAAAAAAAATACTGACATATATAGAATGGTCAGTACCCAGTAGCAGGAAACACTCTCAAAAAGGTAAACCTCTATCATTTTGTATTTACACGCTTAAATTCACAAGAATCGATTGTCAACAAATTTCATTCGAAATCACAGAAATATTTTGGTTTTACTGGGAAAAATATTAAAATATTTCAGTAATTTGGTCCAAATCAAACTTTAAGTCACAAAAATTATGGACATCAAAGTCTGAATCACCAAAAATTTTCTGTTTTGGCCAGGATAAAAGTTCAAATTTAATTTCATGGTCAAGACAAAGAGAAGATAATCTTTTCTCAACATTCTAAGGAACATCAAAGAATTGACTCACCTGCTCAACATATGACAAAAGAAGATGTTGCAGTAGAACAGGTTGGGCTCTTTGTAGATGTGTATATCCAGGAACAATCAGCCCTTCATTTTTTGTAGCCAAGGTCACTAGTGAAACCTTTATGTTACGTACTATAATTCATTAGTAAATGAGAGACTGATAGGAAAATATTTTACAATAAATATAATAAAGGAAAGGTCGGTCCTTTGAAGATAAGCAATTTAACATCAATATCAGAAAATTATTACTGAGCAGTTCTTATGATCAAATCATTGAATAAATATAAATCAACAAAAAGAAGCAAAACCGAGAAATCACAAAGATTCTGAACAAATGAAATTGTTCACACGCAACATCTAATAACATGATCTTTCTGACTGCAAGTGCCTACAGATGAATGGCATGATCCAGCTGCCAAAAGTATACCTACAAGGGGCATCATCATCATTTTACAATAGAATGGTTTTACTTAAATATAATCGATAGAGCGCCTTTTCATCAACATATACTGGTTTACATGGTTTGCATGAAGATGAGCTGTTTCAAGAATGATATAAGAATAGATAGATCCACCATGCAGAAAAAGTCCGAAGCAACTGCTACTTGTGTAATCGTACAAGCCCTGTTTGTGATAATTGTAGATGCAAAGCTAAAGCCTGATATACAGTAACTCCCTTGAACCTAAATAGCATGGATTACGTCCTGCATTAAGCAGTAGAGGCTGTATTTGACCCAGAAAGGGGAAGGGGGCTACTTGAAATATAAAGCTCATGCATCTACACTATCTGAAGATGCCAGGAAGCCCAAAATGGAACATTTGAAAGGCCCAATTGAAGAACATTACTCAAGGAATTGGTTTCCAGCAAAAAGAAGCAAACAAGTGCTAATAAAGAGTGAGGAGGAATGGAACACAACCTGAAGACGTTGGATGTGGGCAATGATCTCGTCTATGGCATCGCGGCACCAGAGACGGAAATCGGTTAAAACTTGATCATTCCGGCTCCTAGCAGTGTGAAGCTTCTTTGCAGGTTCCCCAATCAAATCAGTGAGTGCTGCTTCAATGTTCATGTGTACGTCCTCCCTATCTGCTCGCCAAACAAACTTCCCAGCTTCGATGATCCTCTCAATCTCATCGAGACCCGTCAGTATACTATCCCTATCACTGTCACTGATCAAGCTCTACACCACCAAGATGGATCAGCAAATGTGAACTCATGCATGCAACTCAATAAGAGGACTAGAAACTACAGAATAACAAGAAGAGTAACCTGATGAGCGAGCATTGTAGCATGAGCCTTACTCCCCATAATATCCTGCTTGTACAGAGTCTTGTCATACGAAATCGATTCAGTGAACCTCTCGACCGCATCAGTGACATTTTCTTCGAATCGACCACCCCATAGCTTCACCTCTTTGGAGTTCTTCACTGGAGAGTCCGTTAAGCTCATGGTTTCAGGAGCGCACGACACAACCTGTAATTTCCTCTGGATTTTCTGGCCAATACCGAGACGAAGTCGAGGTTCATAGGAGTTCAGCCTCGGAAGTGAAGACGATGAGAAGCGCGAATTGATGATAAAGTTACACAGGGAGCGTTCACAGATGGATTCCATTAATGCTGCTCTGCTCCTCAAAGAGAGAAGGTGAGTCGGGGGCAGAGAGGTGTGAGGTCGTTCTGCGAGGGATTAAAATAGTCCAAACGTCCATGACATTGTCTGCAAGCAGCAGCTATAAAGTATAAGAGACTTAAGAGCCCTAACGGAAAGCCGAAGGGTGGGACCCACATTCACCAACAGGAGAAGGAGACTAGAATTGGTTGCACACTTGCACTGTATCTCAGATTGTGAGGCTTTGCACCAAAAGCCAATTGGACACAAATTAAATGGAAAACTATCGTATTACCCACATATGCGTTTCTTCGTACAACACTACGGGCCCGTTTGGTATGGTTCTAAAAAAACGTTTCTAACGTTTTTTTGTTCTATTGGAGTCAAAAAACGCAAAAAACCGTTTGGTGGGATTATGCTGTGTTTCGGTTTTTTTGAAACGAAAGTTGAGAAAAAAACGAAAAAGGACGGAAAAGTCGGAACTCCAAAAAGGAGTTCCGTGAGTTTAGTTTCGTTTCAAAACCCCTATTTGAAACCATCGTTCCATGCTCGGCGGTGGAACTCCTCTTCTTCTCCTTCATTCTCTCGAACTCCGATAGCAATGGCAGCTCGGCGAGGTAACTCCTCTTCTTCTCTCTTCTTCACTGTGAACTCGATATCGATATTACGAACAGTGGAGGTAACTGCTCATCTTCTCTTCTTCTCTCGAACTCCGATAGGGATCTTGTAAACGGCGGAGGTTAACTCCTCTTCTTCTCCCTTCTTCTCTCTGAACTTTCGTTTTCGAAAAATCAATCGTTCGCTTCGCTACTAGAGGACGGCGATTTCTTCTTGTCCGTTCTCCTTCTTCTTCTCTTCTTGGAATTGGAACCCTACGGTTGCCTCCTTGAACTTCTCCGTCGTCGATCACGTTTGATTTGGTCGCATCATGATCGTTCAGCGAATGTTCATCTAAGGTTCAATACCCCAGCGTGGAGGTTCGCTGATGAAGACCTAGGTTTTATCGGGGCATTCTCTCTGTCAATTGATTTCTCCATTCGGTTCGGGGTTTAAAGAAGTATCGCTCTGGGTAAGCATACCAAGAATCTCTTCTGACCCTATTTTCGCAGGTTCGTTCTCTCTCTCTCTCTCTCAATCGATTTCTCCATTATGGTTTCATGTGAATCTAGTTCTTTAATTTTATTTTCTCTAGTTACATCGCCATTTATAACCCCTTGTTAATCTCTAAATGTTTTGAATTGCATTGATTATACAATAGTTTGAACGGTTCAATATCAAGAAATTTTCTCCGAGCGATATAGGAAAGGATTCTTAGTGAAACATTGTTTTTAGCTCTTAAGAAAGAGCTAGGGACAACCGTGGAGTTGCTTTGTTGGCTTTGGGAGTTATCTTTTCAATGTTGCTATGAGACTTTTGTCTTTGTTCAGATGTAATTTGGCATTTTTAATAACATATCCTCTTTTGTTTTCTACATCTTCCAATGGTTTTCCTTTTTTGTGGTATATACTTGTTGGCCATCAACAGACTTCTTTTCTTTTCTTCACGTCAATCACATTCCTCTTTCATCCTCTTCTATTAACACTCATCATCCTAGCCTTATCTGGAGTTACCGAACTGTTTGTGGCTTGGTTGTTGTAAGAGTAAAAACTTGAATCATCCTCCACTCTCCATCCCCAAGGGAAAAGGAGAGAGGTGGTGAGTGATATGAATGATGGAAGAAAAAGAGTGCATTGTAAGCAGTTTCCTTTTTTACGAGAATGTTTATCTATGTTATAGAATTCTCCTCCATTTTGGCTTGTTTCTAGTTATTGTTTTACTAGGATATTATTTTGACTTGTTCAAACAAAGTCACATTGGTACTCCTTTCTACTTTGTTCAGTATGCTGAAATTAGAACACGATGTCGAGTCTATTTTAAAAGAGTAACCTCCATATATCTAGGAGTGTTAACTTTTTTATTGGGGGTTGGGGGTTGTGGAGGGAGACTTTCTTCTTGACACAGTTCATTTCATGTTTCTTGCCTTTTGAGTTATTGGAATGCATAGACTACATCGAACCACTTTCCTTTTAATTGGACATGTTAAAACCACTTTTCTTTTAATTGACAGAGTTACATATTCCATTTAAACCCAACCCTACTTTCAACTTTACGCTCCTGTAGTCCTACAACATATTCCTCTAGGATCTTCATCATCCCTATACTTGTACAAGTTGGGTTGTCCCACTTGTATTGATTTATTTATGCTAACTCGTTGATTACAAATTCTACTTCCCCAAAGGGTGGGCTCAAAGGTACAATTGAAACAAGGGTTTTTCCGTCATTTGGATGTTTCCATGGCATTGTTTAAAGAGGGTTGGACAAGGCGTCGAATAACATCGGACTATGACTATGAGAATTTAAAACTTACGAACTTGGGTCTTGATTGATCTTGAACTTAGAAAGGTTTCTAGTGCACAAAAGATGGAGTAATAGAGGATAGTGAAAGAAGTAGTGAAGGATGAAAATAAGAATTTGACTCGAAAGCATTGTCAAGAGATTTCAAAATTAGTTCGAAAACCTCTAGGGACATATCATTATTTGGAAAGGAAGAGAAAGCTAAAAGAAATCTAGATTGGAAACTAAAAAAATTAAACTCTAAAATAACTTTTAAAATAGAAAATTCTAGCAAGAAAAGGAGATTGAAGAAAAAATTTACACTAGAAAAATAAACCGGTTTAAAAATAGGACTTATCTTGTTAGCTTCCAGTTACTAAAACATGGCATGAAAGATTTGAAGTATGGGAATAAAAAAAGCATCGAAACTTGAGCAATTGGAAAAACGATTCTCATAAAGAATACCCAAAAGGAACATTGGAACACCTTGTAACATGGGATTTGAAACTATATTGAATTTGGCAAATAATGGATATAACCTTGGGAACATAATGCAACACCATGTTTGGAACTTGGAGAAATAATACTTGAGAAATTAAGCGGAGTTGGGAAATTGTTTCTCACAAAGGAAAACAAACAGAATCGATAAAATTAATTACATACAAAAGGTGAGGAGGATATACTTGGGAAAACACTTAGATTTACGAAGTAACGTAGTTAAGCCATCTAGAAGAGTAAGACAAGACATGAAAGAGTGCAGAAATGATACAGTATTTGAAGTAATGAATTCAACTAAGCAAAATGATGGGAAAAAAATAATAGTTGAAGTATCTAACCATCATCATCCCATTTTCTAAATTTACAAATATCCTCTGAAATACCAAAAAATAAGGTCAACATCCAAAGGAAAGAGGTGATGCAGTTGCACTTCCATGATTAGACCGGCTCGACCCGATCTGGAGACCCAGACCAAGAAGAACCAAGTCCAAACCTGGCTTTCAATCCACAAGGAATAGTTAGAGGTTTACTTAATTATTGGGGTTACATTAGTATTTTCCTTTTTATTATTTTATCCTTCTTGTTAGCTATCATAGGAGTAGGAAGTTGAGTCAAGTCCAAATTACATTTGCGATTATGATTAGGACCTTTTCGACTTAAGTCCATATATGCTTGTATCCATCAAATATGGAGATTTGGATGAATGGAATGAACTTTAAGCTGATTTTAATGATGGTCTGTCGATTTAAAGACCGATTCATTTGTGATCCTTCTTCCCGATGAAATTTCTTCTTTCAAGTGTTTTTCCTTCGTGTAATCTCCTCCACAACTCATTTCTTTATTCTCTTTGGCTGTTCCTTAGTTCTTTTCTTCCATCTCTTCCTTCTTCTTTTTTCCTCCTGTCCATTTGAGTTCCTTCGCATTTTCTTTGCAATATTCTTTCTGGGCTGGCACAGGCAGCCCCAGGTATTGTGTTCGAACTCTCTGGTGACAAATCCACTCAACCTGAGACTTTGGGCATAAGTTTCCCTTCATTGGGCACTTAGACCCTAGAATATCATTCAAAAGCCCCTCTCTGTTGTGAAATTTCGATCTGAAATCAAATCTGGTTTTGAGTTAACATCTCCTCGATTTCATAAAATCATTTTAATTTTCAAGTCTTGCTTCAAGTAATTTTCACGGGTCATTTCCATTTGATATTAGTTTTGGGTCGATTGGGTTATGTTGGGCTTATTGAATTCATGATATTGAGTTGTTCCATAACTAGAATTTTCACTTCATTGCAAACGATACACATATTCTTTTCTTGACTAATGGAAATCCTTTGGGTTGAAAGTATTATTTTTACGCTTTATGTTTCATTTGGTCATGACTATTATGCATTGGATACACTCGGTCTAGATTTCATTTGTGTTTGGTTGTTATGTTTTACCATAAATTTTGGTAGCCTCAAAGGTCTTTATGAGTATCTCGGATGCTAACTTTTACACTAACTTATAATGTATAGCTATTATATGCGGAAGTAGCATCCCGCCATTAAGTGGTCGAATTTGAGACCACTGTTTCATTGAAGCAATGAAAGAAGCTGTAATAAATGGTCACAAATCCGGTAATTCATTTAACAAAACTGGATGGGAGAACATTACAAAGCAATTTCAACAGGCTTTAAATCGTCAGTTGGGAGAAAAACGATTACGCAATAAGATGAACAAGTTGAAACACAGTATCAACAATTCAAGAGACCTTGACACAACTGGATTTGGGTGGAACTCAATGACAAAAGTCCACGATTGATGATGAGGGTGTATGGGATAGGGCAATACAGGTACAATAGATTTCAGTAGCTAGTTCAATTATTTAAAAATTAGATTACAATGAGTAGTACATCTAAGTGATACAATTACTGCTTATGCAGGCAAATCCAGGTTGGTTGAAGTACAAGAAGTATGGACTAAACAATTGGCCAGAGTTGAGCATGGTATTTGGGGATGCATATGCTAGAGGTAACTTAGGGGTTGATAGTGCTCAAGATTTGGATGGCATCGAAGATATTAATACAGTTGATATTGAGCAAGTCTCTCACTCCCCCAGTACCCCGGTGCATATAAGCATGTCTGACCCCTTTCATGAGGATACTCATACTCCAACTCAGACCACCACAAAACGAAGTCTTGATAGGACACCTACGGGACGAAGAAAAAAGAGCGCCAATAAGAGAGATAGCCACGTGAAGGATTTGTATGGGAAGTATTTATCTATTAAAATTGATAAAGCATCCAGTACTTCTGTTACATCTCCTGTTCGTGGTGGAGTAGGTGCATCTTGTCCTCGAGATTTCAGTGTGAGTGCATGTGGGCGGTGATATCCTCCATACGGATATATCAAAGGAGATATATTTGAAGGCCACCATCGTATGTGTCTGATCCTAGTTGGAGGAGTTGTTTGTCATGCGAGAGCTGCGAAGAGGACTTGGCTTTTAGATGCGTTGGAGTAGTTGATGTTGTGTTTGAATGCTACTTTTGATAATTTTGGATTCGGGACTCTACTTTTGGGTGATGTGTAATTTTACTTTTGGAGATACATTGCATGACTTGGCTTTTATTTCTTTTGTATTTTTTTCCTATTATTGATGTGTGTAATGTTGAACATGTTGTTTGGGTTGAGACGATGTGTCAGCTTGTTATGTTTAACAGATATTTGTTTCCAATTGTGTAGTAATTGTTTATTTATTGTAGTTATGTAAAATGCATTATGTGAAACTTCTAGTGATGAAGAAGATATGATCATTCACATGGGAATGGAATTACTGAGTGAGGCTGTATATATTCGAGAACCATGTCGGGATAGTGTATTTCCAGGTGCTGTCATGATGCATGAGGTATTGAATGGGCATGGCAATAGATGCTATGAAGAGTTTAGGATGGAACGTCATGTCTTCCTTAACCTATGTGACTATGTTAGACATAGGGGGTGGTTGAAAGATACGACCAACATCCGAGTGGATGAACACTTGGAATGTTCCTATGGATTGTTGGGAAGGGTTCAAGTAATAGGGACACCCAAAATCATTTCAACCACTCGGAGAAAGCATTAGTCGGACATTCAATGTTGTCTTGATTGCAATGCAACGCTGGCTAAGGAGAAAATCAGACCGCCAGACGTCAATATGATACCGATAGAGATTGCCAGAACCGAAATACTACCCTTTTTCAAGGTAAATATGTTAATATGATACATGTCTGTAATTAAATATATGAATGTTTATATTCTTATATGTACTGGCCATTTAATTGTCAATATATGTCAGCATTGTATTGGCGCCATTGATGGTACACACATCCATGCGGTAGTTCTAAGAGAGGATCAAATTCGATATAGGAATCGGAAGGGGATCACAACTCAAAATGTGATGTGTGCATGTTCATTTGATATGCGATTCACATATGTATATGCGGGATGGGAAGGTAGTGCAAACGATTGTCGAGTACTTGAACAGGCAAGAAGTGATCCTCGATTGCGTTTTCCTCATCCACCTCCAGGTATTAACTTTATACTAATATATTAGATTTTTCATTTGAGTGTATACATAATAATATATATTAATTTTTGTCAGAGGAAAGTATTATGTTGTCGACTCGGGTATGCTAGCCAATCTGGATTTTGACACCATTTGGGGTGAGAGATACCATCTACGGACTATAAAGGCGTAGAAAATCCCCAAGAACAATGAAAGAGTTGTTCAATTATAGACATTCATCACTTGGAATGTTATTGAGCACATTTGGGGTATTGAAGAACAAATTTAAAATTTTAAGGCTAATGCATCAGTTCAGTGGAAACTCGGGCATCAATTGTCTTGGCATGTTGTGGGCTACACAACTATATTCGAGAAGAGCATATTGCGAGAGAATTGTGGGGATGAGCGATGATTTAAAAGTTGCGAAGATGACTTGAATCCAACATGAAGATTTCGTTGATCATTCTACAATACAATCAAGTCAACGAAATCGGGCAAAGAGATGAATGCCACTAGGCTAAGAATTACAAATGCAATGGCTAGACGAAAAGGATGCGAGAACTAGTTGAAAACTAAAACCGATAACTATTTTGCCAAACGAAAACCTAAATTGATGTTTCAACCCACGTAGTACTTGTTTTATGGTACATTTATATATGTGGTACAAGTTGATATATTATTATGAATGTCATATATTTGGATGCTATATTAACTTTTTTGATAAATAAATTTCTGTTATAGATGACTTCTTCTATGCCCCCACTCATGATAGCAACTTGTGAAATTTGTGGGAAGAGTTGTGGAAATATACAACCAAGTCGGGTAAAAATATTGGAAGAGAATTTTTCAAGTGTGAAGATTCATGTAATTTTTTATGTGGGTGGACCAACTACATCTATGTAGATGTGGTAAAGGTCAATGCAAAGTCTGACTCGATGAAAGGTCCAAACAAGGGACAGTATTTTCTATGTTGCCCAAGTTCAACTGGGGTAATTTATTTCTACTATTGACCTATACCTATCGATAATTTATGATTTTTGTTTAATTCGATGTTAAATTTCAACGACCCTAATTACATCTATTATTTGATATAGGCTGATAACCGTGGATGTGGTATGTTTGTATGGTTGAAAGATGAAACATATATCTCTACCATACAACATACATTATGTTCAGAAAACTCAAGCTCAACATCAACATCATCCAGACCACTTTCCGTTTCGAACGAGTACATGAAAGGATATCTGGAAGGGACACTTAAAGGATTAGAGGACCAAACAAATAAGATGAAAGACATCCTCCATGCATTCAAGTCTTTAGACTTGGAAAAAAAGTGAAAATTTGGGGAATTATGTAATAGTTAACTTGCACAAGGCATTGTTAATACTGTATTTTATTCATCCTTTGGAAACCATGTTTTTTTTCATTGGTGTGTAATATTTTATTGTCCCAAAAAAATTTATATGCTTATAGTATTTTAATGTTATTTTTGTAATTATTGACTTAGAAGAGAAGAAGAAAAAAAAAAAACACATTTCGAAACAAGCATTACCAAAACGGCGAAATGTCGTTTCTTGGTTCTAAGCTTGTTCTAAACAATTCACCAAACAGCCTTAAATCGTTTAAAAACGGCGTTTTGACACAGAAACTGAAATTTCCGTTTCTGACACGAAACGGAGTTTCTGGAACAGAAACGATACCAAACGGAGCCAAAGTCTTTGTTTTGGTGAAACACTACACCATCGGTCTCCTGATACTTAATTGGGGTAGTCTATGAATTCCACAGTCCTCAAACTGACTGGACTTTTCTCCTACATAGCCAGGTATGTACAAACAATCTCTCTCTCATTCTTTTCTTCCCAAAATACCCCCTTTCTTGTGCGAATCAACTCTGCTAAGTGTGTATGCGTTACGCATGCTCCGAGAAGATACAGGCCACACAGCAGCATTGGGGTTTACATTAGTACTTTCTAAGCCTCACTAACATGTATGGCCTGTGGCCACCGGCTGGCCGCTTGTTACCCATCGGTGATGGCCTACAGAATTCTCAATTTTGCCGTACTTGTGGTCGAATTCTGCCGAGGCCAATGTGGTCTCTGGGCCTCGGGTTTTATTTCACAACTACCCTACATGATATATATGGGGTGAGGTGTCAAATTGACTGATTGCAGCCCAATTTCACCAAACCCTAATTCAATCCATTTGGGCCCAATTAGGTTTTCTAAGAATTAGTTGGGATTTCTATCCATTGAGCAGACAGAGGTCCATCCCACTTAATTCATCACCCACTTACCTTTAATTGGATTTATTAAGATTATTGGAACCCTTGTTCAGTTCCATACGGGCAGGGTCAATTTAGGTCAATTGTGTTCCAATTTCCCAAATTTTCTTGCCCAGTTGACCCAACTAAAATTTATGCCCATTCTTGGACAAAATTGGGAACATATATGATATTGTCCCACTTTCAATTACATTCTATTTTTCCCAATTGGCAAAAGCCCTTGGTCTAGGGTTCACTAAGGACAGTCCGACAGTCAATTCGGTCCCTATTCAGGCCCCAAAATTGGGGTTTCAGCTGTAGGGAGCTGAATTGTGTCCCTAGAGCCAATTCTCATTCTCCAATTACATTTTATACTACCCCTATACTGCTTCCCTAACTATACTACTGAAATTCCACAAGTCTGGGAAGAAATTTTACCACTCACATAGCACACAGGACTATAGGTGCAGTATCAGTTCTTCTTATGCAGCTGTCCAGCTCCCATGCGCTCCAACAATAGATGCAGCAACACTAGTAGCTTAGGGTTTTCTATTGCAGCAACATAGCAGCAACAATAGCAGCCACCATCAACAACGGCTTCAGCAACAACAGCTGTAAGAACAGCCGCAACAGTACAACACAGTACCTTTCTCCTTCTTCTTCTCTTCTTCCTTTACTTCTCCTTCCTTTCTTCCTCTTCTCCCTTTCTCCTTCTCTGCCCATGATTCTGTAGGGTTGAAAATGAGAAAAGGGGGGGGGGGAGGTGGGGTTTCTATTTATAGAAAATAGCACTTAGGGCTTGTTTGCCTATGACCTTACAATTAACCTAAAGAGGTTAAACCTCAATAACTGCATGTGGGCCCCACCTCTAACTGAGCAGTAAGTGTTGTTTTATGGTTATCCTTATTGGCAACCCGGCCACGTGTCGGTGATGACATGACCAGTTTGTGTGATATGGGCAAAAGTGATGATGTGGCAGCGTTCAGTGTCATTGATGAGATAACAGAGCCATATGGTGTGCATGGAGTGGATTGATACATCCATGGTAGGTGGTACAAGTTTTCAGGTCAAAACTGATAAAATTGGTCTATTTACGCTCAGAGGTATTTTTGGTAGTGGAAATGAACTTTTTGGAATACGGTTTATTCATAAAAAATTTATATTGTAATTTATCAAGTCCAACGCTTCTGATTTTGTCCCGTTTCGATACCGTATGAAGAAGTTACGATATCCGCGGTCAAAAGATGGGTATTATGACAGTCGGGGTAGTTTCGGCATTGAAGATAAATTTTTTGGAAGAAACTTTTACGAAAAAAATCTGACGATTCTGATTTTGTCGCATTTCTATTCCGTATGAGGAAATTACGACATCGGAAAAGTCCAAGGGTATTTTGTCTTTTTACATGACTGAGTCAGACAATTGGGTCTTCTGAAAAGTTGTAGAGTGTCGAGTTGTGGTTCTAATGCTTTTCGTTTCAACTCAATCGGAGTTTGTATGAGAAAATTATGAAGGTTTCTACGAAACCTGTTCGAAATGCCAAATCATAAAATCCCCAGTTGCTCTGGTGTTGGGTGGATTTTCCAGAATTTATTTTGAAAAATTAGGGGTTTTGTGAATTTACAAGAGTTGAGGCTGTGGGCATGTTTTAGCATTGGAAATATGAAGGCAGAGTTCATTTGTATTAAACAGACTTTGAGGGATGTAAAATGGATGGTCCAGATTCGACCACATAGGTTTGATGCTCATTCGAAGGTTTTGAATCTTGGCTCTGCTTCTGATGCTAGAGATGCCTGCACGAAGGCAGTCATTGGTTTGGTGCATTGGTTGTGATGGTTTGGCGTTGCACTGTATCACATAAGCTACTGTGTTTCGTACATGCATCAACACAGGAGATGCGATACCGACCCCTTTGATCTAGATCGTCTAGATCTTATAGATCCAGATCTAACTGTCTTCAAAAGCCTCTCATTTATGGATTAAAGCCAACATCATTGTGGAAATTATGCTGACGTAGTTAATCCGATGTCACGCTGACGTCATCGAGATTTTCATCAAATGGCCATGGTTCATTCACCGTTATCTATATCTGATGGCTTAGATTAAAAGATTCTTTTTTATGAGATCTACGACCATATTTGTGTCTCTGTTGCGCGTCCCGCCAACGTACGCCACGCTTAGCTCCGAAGATTTCATTTTTGGTTTTCTAGTTACCCCAACTTCAAAGGGCCCTAACTTTCTAACCCTAAGTCCAAATGACTCCATTCAACTTGCAGCTTCTTCATTTTTTCGAGCTCTACACATTAGCAGTAAGAAAAAGGGTTTTGAATGGTGTAAGACTATGTTTTTTGAGAGAGAAACTTATTGAAAATATGCCTAAACTCCTTTAAATGTTTTGGTAATAAAAAAATCCATAGCTTTAACTATGTATGCTAAGTGGTGGTTAGTACAAGAAAACAGCTCAAGCTATGCATGTTTGAAGAATCAAGTCATGACACGAAGATCAAGAATGGGAGCTTTAAGACTAGATGAAGACTTAGAAGATGAAAGACAAAAGAGGAATCACTAAGTGATGATGAAGACTTCAAGACTCAAGGCAAGATGAAGACCCTAGGATAGCTCAGTACTCTTTGTATATTGTACTCTCTATATGTATATGTGCGTGCACTTCATGCTTTGTATATCATCATACTAGAATGACTATAGAACATTCCTTGACCTAGCGGGAAGTCTATAGGTGGTGTAGAACATAATTCTAAATACATGTTCTATGTGACTTTTTGTGAAAATCATTATAATCAGACTCAAGGGTATTTTGGGATACCTTAGAGTCGGTATCAGGATATGAACCCCTCATGGAAGTTGTAGAAATCGAGCCAAGATTCCAACACGACTTGAATCGGGTTAATCCGAGGTCAGACCAAAGAGTTATGGCTAAAACACTGAAGATTGATCAGTATGATAATTGTTTGTCAAAAACAGGACAGAGCTGTAGAGCTGAAAGCCTTGGTCGACCGGACCTATCCAAGACCATAGCCGATCGACTAGATGAAAGTCCCGGTAGATCGGCACCTATCTGGATCACTTCTAGTGGCTAGTTTTCTATCTCCAATGGCTCTTTCTGGTCGATTGACTATCGATGGCAGTTGATTGGTAGAACTCAAAATATAACTGTTAGAGTCTGATTTACTGACTAAAAAGCTCTCCTAATCTCACCTATAAATACCTAAGATGTTCATAATTAATTATCAATTAAGTCTGAGCATTAAGAGCAAAGTTGTGAGCTATTTAATTCATAAAGGCATTCGAATCACTTGAGTAGCATTGGTCTTCATCAATCCTAAAAGGAAAAGCTCAAGTCTCCATTAAGTCTTCCACATTCTCGCTGAGCACATTAGAGCTATAGAGAAGACTACTTAAAAGGTGCATAATTTCATTTGCATAATCACTATTTACACCACACCAGAGATAATCCTCTTTATTTCTCTTTCCCTATTTTATGTTTTGCAATTCTAGACTGTGCTTAGGATTGTATAAGGATCCTCTTATCCTAAAAATATTAAGATGTCTCTCTACCTATAAAGAAGATTGTAAAACACCTCTCTACTTATAAAGGGGATTTGTAAGGATACTCTTATCTGTAAAAAGATTATAAAGTTTTCTTTCCTACCTACTGTACTGAAAGGGAGAACTAGTGGAATATCTTATAAGAGGATTCTTATAGGGAGTGGACTAGACTCAAATTGAGTTAAACCACTATAATCTTGATGTAGTGTGATTATGATTTTTCATCCTCAGTTTTATTTACCATCACACTTAGGATAATTTTTTTTAAGAATTGAATTTCCACTAGTATAACCTATTCATCACCTCTCTAGGTTATTTCAATTGGTATCAGAGCGGGAGCTCAAATTATTTAAGACTATTTTTATCTTAAAAGTGAGTCAAAGACCATGGCCACATCCCAAGGACCACCAGAGGGCATGAACGCCTCAGGACCCCTTTACTTTAATTGAGAAAACTTCTCTTTCTGAAAGTGCAGATTTAAGAACTTCGTATGTGGACATAACATCCTCGTATGAAGGGCCATAGAGAATGGATCATATACCATTACCAAAGTTGTAGATGGAAAGATAATACCAAATGAAGAAAGGGAGTGGACAATAGATGACATAGTCCTCATCTAGTACAACTTTTGAACTATTATATTCCTTCAGTGTGCCCTCAACGAGCAAGAGTTCAATCGGTCATAGCATGTGATATAATCAAAGAAATTTGGGACATGCTTTAATCACACATGAAGGTAAGGAAGAGCTAAAAGAAAGGAAGATAGATAAACTTGTTTCAGATTACGAGTCATTCTTTAGAAGATGAATCTATTACTTCTATGTTTACTTGTTTTACTGACATTGTAAATAGCCTTAAAAGTCTAGGTAAGACTTACACTAATGCTGAAAAAGTTAGAAAAATCTTGAGAGCCTTGCCAACAGTTTGGAGACCCAAGAAAACAACAATAGAAGAAGCCAAAGATCTGACGAAGATTTATTTGGATTACTTGCTGGGGTCTTTACAAACTCATAAAGTAGAGTTAAAAGTTGATCAACCAACTCCTGAAAACAAAAGAAGGACCATAGCGTTAAAGTCTTCTCAAACAATAGAAGAGGTAAGTGACGACGATGAAGATGAAGAGTTCGATATGAAAAAAGAAATATCTCTCATCACAAGGAAGTCCAAAAAATTCCTCAAGAAGAAAGGAAGAATGCAACAAAAAAAAAATCCTTCAGAGATAAACCCTATGGAGAGAAAGGTAAGTCTAAATTTAAAACTAAGGAAACCTCTTTTAAAGATGTTGTGTGTTTTGAGTATAAAAAATCTGATCACTTAAGAATTGACTGCCCATACAAACCAAAGAAAAAGGCTTATGCAACCACATGGGATTCAAGTGATGAAGAAGAAAAAAGCAACTCCAAAGAAGAAGTCACCAACTTAGTTTTGATGACTTTTGGAGATGAAGATCAAGAGGTATGTCAAACCCAACCTAATTCTCTCATAAATGACTCGAATGAAGAACTTTAAGAAGCCTTGAGGCCTTATATAAAGAGAGTCTAAAATTAGAATTAGAATTAAAAATAATTTGAAAAAAAAAGTTGACATACTCAACAAAAGAGTGGATGCACTAACCTCAAAGGTGAGTGAACTTGAGGAAGAAAACTCAAAGTTAAACTCCACCCTTTACCTTTACCCAAGGGCAAAGGAACCTTGACAACCTCCTAGGATCTCAAAGGAAAGGTCCTAATGAAAGAGAAGGACTAGGTTATGATGGACACAATCCATTTAGGAGAAAAGAAAAGCAAAATGAGAATCCAAGAAGGAGTGACCAAGGTAACCAACCATCCAACTTTTATGTCAAATGTGATTTTTGTAAAGGTATTCTATAAACCAATACAATGCTAAGAAAAGAAAGACCACAAACTTTGAAAATGAGAGACCAAGAACCAAAGTCAACCATGCTTACTATTACACACCCCAATAAGACAATATAGGCCTCAAGAAGACTCTAGACTTATGCCGAGATATAGAAGAACCCAACCACAAAGGGGATACTCCATTGAGAGGACCTAAAGGCAATATCAAGGCTATAAGAACTACCCTCAAGAATCCTATAGACCTCATGAGAATATCAAACCCAAAGGTCCTATAGACCTTAAATGTATTATGCTCCTCAAAGACCAAACGGGCCATTTGAACCTCAAAGGACTCAAAGAGACCCAAGGTCATCTCAAAGGCAGAACCTAAGATCTAAAAAGTACAAGACTACTTGGGTCCCAATAGGGACATTTGACACTAACAATGATAGACCCATGAGATTATGGGGACCAATGTACGACTGAACTGCTGTTGTAAGTATGCTTGAAAAATAAGGTGGAAGCCAAATGGGTAATCGATAGTGGATGCTCCAAACACATGAAATCCAATAAGAACTCGTTCTCAAGCTTACGGGACTATAATGGAGGATGGGTCTCCTTTGGAGACGACATTAGAGAAAAAGTTGCTAGAATTGAAAAGATAAAATTAGGAGGTATTTCCATCTCTAATGTTTATTTTATGAAAAACCTCAATTACAATCTTTTGAGTATGAGTCAGCTATGTGGTATTGGATATAAACTAGAGTTTAATGTCTCTCACTGTTATATTAAAGATGCTAATAAGGATCTCATTTTAAAAGGATCTAGGAAGAATAATATTTATGTTTACATGCTTGAGGAAACAAGTCCCTTGAATGCATGTTTTGTTTCTAACCATAGTGAATCCTCGTTATGGCATAGAATGCTTGGATATGTAAATGTCAAGTTAATCCAAACCATTGCATCCAAGGATCTTATTAGGAACATTCCTAAGATCAAATAGGAGAAAAATAGTTTTTGTGATGCTTGTCAAAAGGGCAAACAAACCAAGGTTTCCCATAAGTCGAAGAACATTGTTTCTTCTTCATGACCATTGGAACTCCTTCACTTGGATTTGTTTGGACCTATTAATGTATCTAATATGAATGGTAAAACTTATACTTTTGTAATTGTGGATGACTACTCTAGATACACATGAAATGTTTTTCTTAAAAATAAAAATGACGACTTTGATGAGTTTGCAATTTTATGCAAAAGATTACAAAACCAGAAAGAGTATACAATAACCTCTGTGAAGAGTGAATAGAGGAGAGTTTGACAATATAAGTTAGTTTGACTTATATTGCAATAAGTATGGAATTGACCATAACTTCTCCCCTCCTAGAACACCTCAATCTAATGGGGTTGTTGAAAAGAAAAATAGATCACTACAAGAGACGGCTAGGACAATGCTCAATAAGTATTCCTTACCGAAATATTTTTGGGCTGAAGCTATGAATACAACTTGCTATGTACTTAATCGAATAATTCTCAGACCTTTGCTTTCCAAGACCCCATATGAGTTGTACTTTGGTAAACTACTAAAGGTAGACTACTTTAGGGTATTTGGTTATAAGTGTTTCATCCTAAATACTAAAATCATATTGGAAAATTTGATGCAAAATCTGACGAAGGAATATTCTTAGGATATTCTCTCAACAGTAGAGCATATAGAGTCTTTAATAAAATGTCATTAATGGTTGAAGAATCCATGAATGTTAGATTTGATGAATCATTACCTAATGACTTGAATAAATCTCTTGCTGATGATGATGATACTATGTTTAATGAGATAAAGAACAAAGTGAACGATGTCTCTCTTAATGATCCTAAGGTAAAAGCAAAAGAAATTACTGTCAAAAAAGTAGAAACACTTCATAGGGAAGTTATTCCATATAGGAATCATCCCTTAGAAAACATTATAGGGCATCTACATGGAGAAATCCAAATTAGATCTAAATCCCAAGAGATATGCAACCATACTGCATTTATCTCAAGATTGAACCCAAGAACATAGAAGAAACACCAAAAGACTGTGATTAGATTGTTGCTATGCCGAAGAGCTTCACTAGTTTGAAATAAGCAAGGTATGGGAACTTGTCTCAAAACCTGACAACCGCACCATCATTGGTGCCAAGTGGGTCTTTCGTAATAAACTGGATGAATATGGGAACATAGTAAGGAACAAAGCTAGACTAGTAGCTTAAGAGTATAATTAGCAAAAAGGAATAGATTATGATGAAACCTATGCACCTGTAGCAAGACTAGAATCCATTAGAATGCTACTCGCTATTGCATGCCATAAGAATTTTAAATTATATCAAATGGATGTAAAAAGTGCCTTCTTGAATGGATACATTCAAGAAGAGGTGTATGTAGCTCAACCCCATGGTTTTGAAAATCCAAAGCTTCCAAACCATGTTTTTAGACTTGAGAAAGCCCTCTATGGACTCAAACAAACTCCTAGAGCTTGGTATGAAAGATTGAGTACTCAAAAGTGGCTTCTCAAGGGGGAGGATTTACACTACCCTATTTATGAAGAACAAGAAAAAAGACATACTTATTTTCAAATTTATGTAGATGATATCATCTTTGGTTCAACCAATGAAAACATGTGTATTGATTTTAGCAAAACGATGAGCAATGAATTTGAAATGAGTATGATGGGAGAATTAAACTTCTTCCTAGGATTCAGATTAAACAAACTGATAATGGCAACTTTATAAACCAAAGTAAGTACACCAAGGAGCTTTTAAATAAATTTGACATTAATAGTCAAAAATCTTCAGACACTCCGATGTATTCATCCTTGAAGCTCACCAAGGATGAAGATGGCATTTTTGAGGATGTAACTAGATATAGAGGTATGATTGGGAGCCTTCTATATCTAACGGCAAGTAGATCAAACATCATGTACAAATATGTGCATGTGTTCGATTTTAAGCCGATCCTAAGAAATCTCACCTCATTGCTGTAAAAAGAATATTCAAATATTTAAAAAGCACGTGTGATGTGGGATTATGGTACCTTAAAAACCAACCTTTTGACTTAGTCAGTTTCTCAGATGCTAACTTTGCTGGCTACCATATCGACAGAAAAAGTATCAGTGGTACCTATCACTTCCTTGGCTCTTGCCTTATCTCTTGGTTTAGCAAGAAATAAAACTCCGTTGCTTTATCCACCACTGAAGCTGAATACGACGTGGCTGGTAGGTGTTGTACCCAAATCCTTTGGATGAAGCAAACTCTTTAAAACCTTGGAGTGAAGTTTGAATCATGTCCAATTATGTGTGATAACACCAGTGGCATTAACTTAAGTAAGAACCCTATCTTACACTTAAGGGAAAAACACATAGACATTCAACACCACCTTCTACGAGATACCATTCAGAATAGCGATGTCTCCCTTAAGTACATCGAAACTGAGAAACAACTCGTTGATATCTTCACTAAACCTCTAGGTGAAGGAAGGTTTTGTACCTTAAGGAAGGAGTTTGGAATTTGCAACCCATTTGGGTGAAGATGAAATCATTTCCCATTCATGTTCAAGCCCCTGAGAGACCGAATCTGAAGCCTCCCCTCAAAATCACTTTTTCGAAGTTTTCTAGCAAATCCTGCATTTGCCAGTCGACTACCCCTGAATCGTCGATCGATCACCTGTTATCGAACCATATTTCAATCAATCACCAAAAATGAGTCGATCGATCGTAATTGACCGAATGGTCTTTCGGTCGACCGCTCACACCTATCGGTAGACCAGCACAGCCAAAAAACTCATTTTGGGCACTTCTTTAACTTGATTTTTGAGTCTCTTCTCTCATTTTAAGAGCCCCAAATCACTTATAAGCCCATTTCGATCCTCTCTCTCTCTCTCTCAAAACCCTATCCCAAACTAAACCCAAAACCTAGATTTACAAGATCTCCCTCCTCCTTCCCACAAAACTCAGATTTCTCTTCTCTTTCTCCACACTCTCCTTCCATGGCCTCTCAACGCCCCCTCAAGGCGAAGAAATCAACAACTAACAAAGGGAAAAGGAAGGCTTAAAGCTCTTCCATTAGAGACAAGTGGTTCTCTTCCTCAGATGCTTGCGAATGTTGGGAGATGTACATACCTCGCCCAGTAAAGCAAGGTAGAACAATCAACACCATTTCTCTCACAAGGTATGCTATCAAAGAACACTTTGATGCTTTAGGTTGGGAGAACATCCTCAAATTAGAGATTAAGTGCTACCCACACCTTGTGAAGATGTTTTATTACAATCTCACTGTGTCTGGTGATGATGACACTCTCCTCCTTCACTCCTATGTGAAGGGTGTCTCTATAGATTTAGACATTACAACCCTAGGAGAAATCCTAGACATCTCTGTGGAAAGTACTTTGAAATTCTACCATCCCAAAACCTGCATTGAATAATTCATGGACATTGACACTGTTTATTCAAACATTATGAAGAATTATGCGAACACCCACAAGATTAAGGCAAAAGAATTGACTGACCTAGGGAGGATTGTAAACCTTATCATCTCTTACAATATCCTACCTAAAGGAAGTCACCGAGACAAAGTTCCTCCCTTCCATGCTTACCTGATCTACTGCATTCGTCAAACCATAAGCATAAATCTTCTTTATATCATCCTGATGAATATGGTGGCTTGTGGAGATAAGCTCTAAAAGGGAACTCTCCCTTATGGAAGGCTAATCTGTCAATTTTTGTGTGAGACCCAAGAATACGACAAGTATCGGACTCGTCGGCAGATCGGTGAGGTGTTTCCATTAAGAATAAGACAAGTACCAGGGGGTTTGGGATATTGGTGAGGGTATGTGAACTTTAGTCCCACATCTCCTAAGGAGAGAATCCTGGGCTAGTTAATAACCTCAGCCTCCTTAACATAACACAACACGTTTTAAAGCCTTGAGGGCCATGGGCCAAAGAGGACAATATTGTGCAAGGTTAATGGGGTCAGAGCATTACAAATGGTATTAGAGCAGACACCGACAACGTATGGGGCCATAGCGGGGACGCTGTGCCGAAAGGGGAAAATTTTATGAGACCCAAGAATACGGTAAGTACTAGACCCGTTTGGGAGATCGGTGAGGTGTCCCCACTAAGAATACTGCAAGTACCAAGAGATTTGGGAGATTGCTGAGAATGTGCGAACTTTAGTCCCACATCTCCTAGGGAGAGATTCTTGAACTAGTTAATAACCTCTAACCTCCTTAACATGACACAACGCGTTTTAAAGCCTTGAGGCCTATGGGCCAAAGAGGACAATATTGTGTAAGGTTAATAGGGCAGAGGTATTACATTCTGGACTACTTTTATGTGGATTTCTCTGATGAAATATTTGAGCCTTTTTCCCAAGAGATTGATCTCTCCACTATTCAAAAAATGAGCCTCCTCCCCATGAAGTCAACTACTTCCAAGAAGAATATTGCTGGACCAAGTCAGCCTCAAGGACAGGGAAGTGATGACTCAACTGCATATGCGACTGTTGCTGATCTTGAGATATTTGGCAACATCGTTCTTGCTCAGATGGCGAAAATGGAGAGAAAGCAAAATGAAATCTTGAAGCTCCTCCGAGAAGAAGAAGAAGAATAGGATGATCATTACTCTTTCATAGGATGTGTTTTATAACCGTTATGTTAAAACCTTTATTTTTATTTTATGTTTGAGCTGGAACTCAATTTTTGTCTTTTCTTTTACTTTTCTATGGAATCCTATGTGCTGCACTACTAAAGTAATGCTTATTTTAATGCTTAGATGTGTGGTATGTTTTGAATGGCGGATATCTTATTTTATTTCTAGCAGATATTCAGGGGGAGCATATACTTTATAATATACTTCACATGTCTTATCTTTTTCCATCCCAACCTTTTTTCTGTTGACAAAAGGGGAGAAAGTATTGCTAATGTGGGAATCTTGTGGAAATATTGTCTTTGAAATGATATGTGATTACCTGCATTTAAATTCTATATATTCCACTATCATTTCTTATGGTTGTTTTTCATCACCAAAAATGGGGAGATTGTTGGGAATATGGCCAAACTCCTTTAAATGTTTTGGGAATAATAAACAACCCATAGCTTTAACTATGTGTGCTAAGTGGTGGTTAGTACAAGAAGACAGCTCAAGCTATGCTTGTTTGAAGAATCAAGTCATGACACGAAGATCAAGAATGGGAGCTTTAAGACAAGATGAAGACTTAGAAGATGAACGATAAAAGAGGAATCATCAAGCGATGATGAAGACTTCAAGACTCAAGTCAAGATGAAGACCATAGGATAGTCAAGTACTCTTTGTATAGTGTACTCTCTATATGTATAAGTACACGCACTTTATACATCATATATCATCATACTAGAATGACTATAGGACATTCCTTGACCTAGCGGGAAGTCCATAGGTGGTGTAGAACATAATTAGAAAAACATGTTCTATGTGATTTTCTATGAAAATCACTATAACCAGACTCAAGGGTATTTTGGGATACCTTAGAGTCGGTATCAAGAGATGAACTCTTCATGAAAGTTGTAGAAAATTGAGTCACAATTCCAACACAACTTGAATCGAGTTAATCCAATATCAGACCAAAGAGCTATGGCTAAAACACTGACAACTAGTCAGTATGATAGTCCGTCAAAAACTAGATAGAACTGTAGGTGGTCGATCAGCTGGAAGCCCCAGTCGATCGGACCTATCCAAGGCCATAGCCAGTCAATCAGTTGTAAGTATCGATCGATCGGCACCTATTTGGATCACTTCTAACAGCTAGTTTTCTATCGATCGGCACCTGTCTGGATCAATCGGATGTAAGACCGAAGAGCTATGGGGGTCGATCGATATACCCAAAATATGATCATTAGAGTCTAATTTACTGCCTAAAAAGCTCTCCTAATCTCACCTATAAATACCTAATATGCTCATAATTAATTATCAATTAATTCTGAGCATTAAGAGTAAAGTTGTGAGCTATTTAATTCATAAATGCATTCGAATCACTTGAGTAGCATTGGTCTTCATCAATCCTAAAAGGAAAAGCTCAAGTCTCCATTAAGTCTTCCACATTCTTGCTGAGCGCATCAGAGCTACAGAGAAGACTACTTAAAAGGTGCATCATTTTATTTGCATAATCATCATTTTCACCACACCAGAGGTTATTCTCTTTATTCCACTTTCCCTATTTTCTGTTTACAATTCTAGATTGTACTTAGGATTGTATAAGGATCTTCTTATCCTAAAAAGATTAAGGTGCCTCTCTACCTGTAAAGGAGATTGTAAACGCATTTCTCCCTGTAAAGGGGATTTGTAAGGATACTCTTATTCGTAAAAATATTGTAAAGGTTTTCTTCTTTACCAACTGTACTGAAAGGGAAAACTAGTGGAATACCTTATAAGAGGATTCTTGTAGGGAGTGGACTAGACTCATATTGAGTCGAACCACTATAAATTTGACTGTAGTATGACTGTGACTTTTTCATTCCACAGTTTTATTTACGATCACACTTGGGATATTTTTTTTTAAGAATTGAATTTCCACTAATATAACCTATTTCCCCCCCACCTCTAGGTTATTTCAAATCCCCCTTCCATTAATGGTCATTGAGTGATTTTCTAAGCTTCAAGTGAGTGATGTGTACTCCATTGAGGGCTAGTTTTTTATGTTGGTGAGCTCTATTGATGGAGTGTTAACTCTATCCAAAGAGAGAAAGAAAAGAGAAGAGGAGAGCTTGAGGGTGTTGTGTTGATGCTTTAAAGAGCAAGAAGATAAGGGGAAGAGAGGAGAACAAGGGAGAGCTTGTCAGTGGAGGTTCTAGTGATCAGTGCAAGTTTCCTGTCATCCCAGACAACAGATTGTGAGATTCCCTAACATTGGATTTACATTGTATGCATGTATGATGATATGTATGTATGCTAGGGTTAGTTATGGATGAACTGTATATATGCTAGTTAATTATGGATAAACTATAAGCATATGCTAGCTAGTTGTGGATGTATATGCTAGGGAGAGCTTGACTAGAGGGTATTGATATAAGCTTCAATTTATTGCATTTCTCTATTGTGTGCGTAGTTGGTGCTACACATTGTATCAGCACTGTGAGTGCCATCTCAGCTTCAACTTGAGAAAATTGGGTGTGGGTGCTCCCAATTGCCATCAAAAGTAGTGTTTTGAGTAGATTCCAAGCCTTTACAGGCACTACTTGGGATGTAGGAAAATTGTTGAACCTCGTAAAACCCTGTGTTATGGGTGCTTGTTGTTCGCATTTGATATTGAAGTACGTGGAATGTGGAATGGATGTGCATACTTGAAAGTGCCTATGAGAGGATGAGTGTGTATATGATTGTATGCAAATAGGGATAGGTGTATCAGGTTTTGATTGCTCATATATCAGACATATTTTTAGAGATCAAAATTGGACTCATTGATTCACCCCCTCTCAGTGACTGTCGTGTTACAACAGTAAGGTAGTATACAGTCAGTATAGTGACAATCACCAACTGGCCGATGGTCAATTAGGTAACCTATAGTGACCTAATTTTTGGTCGACCAGCAGCCCATACCAGTGAGCCTTACAGTCCACTAGGTGTGAGACTTGGTCTACACCTTTTTGGCCACTTCTTTACTCTACTTGGCATGTGGAAACTACTAGGTATTCCCTCTTTATTACAACATTGTTTAGGGATGTAAATAGATTGAATTCGGCTCGAATATGTGCCTATCCAAATTTGAATCCGTTTAATAGGAGCCTATCCAAATTCGATCCGTTTATCTGACCAGATATCTAAAACTCTATTAATTAAATTCAAATTCGCTTATCTTAGCGATAATCAGATATTATTCAATCAAATCCGTTTGTGACCGAATATCCGAATTCGAGAATTTGATTATCCAATTATAACTTAGACTTCTTTGCTTGCCCATTGTTTGAGATTTAAAATGTAACCACAAGCGTACGGATCAATGTAGCTACGGGTCGAACACAGGGAGAGCAACCACTTTATTTTTTTATTTCTTTTAATAATATGAAAGTGAATCGATTAATCGTTGTGATCTAATTCTAATTACCGTCCTAAACATATGTATCTAAAATAACGTCCTAACCATTCGTCATCTAAGAATTTAAAGACGCAAGCCACGCAATTAAAATTAAATAAATAAATAACTGAAAATAAACAACCCACGCAATTAAAAAAAATAATAAAGAAAAAAATGCTGAAATAAAAATAAAGTAAAAGAAAGGGGATAAAGCTAGAGAGAGGCTCACAAGTAGGTTTCTCTACTTAGCCTGAGGGATGCATCATAATATGAGCTTCCCTACTTGACCAGAGAGTCACTCTTGCAAGGGTTACTCTACTTGGCTTTAGGGAAAGGGAGACAATTAAAATAAAAGCAATAAATTGATGGTTCTATGGCTAGGAGGGGCAAAGCCAATACATACACCAGTCATGAACCTTAGGGGAAAGAGATAGCAATAATGTAACGACTGAAATTAAAATCCTAAATTAAGAAAGAAAGGGTAGTCAGAAGAGGGAATGAGAGGGGGGAGAGAAGACTACTGAAGGAGCCTACTTACTTGAACTTCAACCCTCGAATCGAAAACTTGATCGATTTGAGATACTACCAAGATTAAAAACCAGATCCGGGAAAAAACCAAATCTGAAATTTCTAGTACTAGAGAAAACAAATCTTGAAAAAAAATTGCTCCACGGCTTGTGATCTTGTCACCTAGATCTAAACCTAGAACTATAACTTAAAAAATTACAACTCAATTGCATAAATCATAAACATAAAAGGGTTGAATAAAAATAAAAAGTGCTTGCATTAATTGAAATAAAAAAAAAACTATTACAAAAGTGATTAAAGAAAAGATAAAGAAGAACTAAAACTAAAGAGAGAGCAAGAAAAAGAGAGAGCAACAAAAAAAAAACTAGAAGAAGAATGAATTGTCTCTCCTCCTCTTACATGAGTTGTATTTATAGGGAATGGGGAGGTAGGGTAACAAATTTCTCTTTCCTAAAAGAGAGAAACCCACAATTGATAGTAAGATCTTTTGAGTCCAAAAGTGCTAAGGTGGAGGAGAGAGAAGAGAGAAATAAACTTGGAGAAATTTCCTATAATTTTTTTGCTTATTTTATTTCCTTTTTTTTCTAATTTATTTCTCTTCTTTTTCTCCCTCCAAGGGACGATTTTCTTCTGCTTTGTGTGATTTGGACAATATTTTGGTGATGATGTGGAGGAGAGAGAAGATTTGGACAATCTTTATTTCTTCATTTTTTTTTCTTTCCTTTTTTTTTTCTTCTCTTCTTGCGCAGGAACCCTTCCACGATTTTCCTTACTTCTAATTTGATGTGAAAATCTCCTCCATGCCCTTAGTGCTTTAAGTGAGTGAATAGCAGAAAATCTTCAACAAAATTCTCTAAAAAAAAAACCATGAGATTCCAACTTGAGACCTCTTGGTGAGCAAGGAAATTTTGCACACCATAGCTCACCAACTACACTAGGTAGTTGTTGTTACCAAAAACGAATCTTCAATCACTTAAGGATGTGGTTCATCGATCCTTGTTGGCATTTGGAGTATTCCTTGTGCCTCTGAGACAATTGCAAACGGGCTGGTTCTGCATCTCGGTTCAGTTCTGATCCATTATTCTCTTTCTGGCCTGAAAAGAATAATCACTTGTACGAGTAATCAAACGAATGCGTACTTTTAATTGGACACGTCCATCTTGCTCAGAATTTTGTTTTCTTCGTAACCATAAAAAGAAATAGGACCTCTTTACGTGTAAAATTGGAGATATAGCGCCCGATAGTCCTTAAGGCCTTGAAAATATAAAACCTGCAAAAAGAGAGTAAAACCCAAGGTAGCTCCATTCTAAATATATAAAATGCATGTTTTACTACCCTAGATTTCACATATAAATGTGCTCATCACCCATGTGTAATTTTAAATGAAAGCCATCACACATGTTCATTCACTCACAGAAAATGCAGAAATCAATTCAAGCAATTTAGTTTAGAACCACATAGCCTAGAATCACAACAAAAGCCAGCTTTAAGAGCCTAATCCAAATCTGTGTTTTGGTTCAAATGTTGAGAAGATATGAGACATAGAGAGTAAATTTATCTAAAAGAAAAAACACTTGGTACTCCAATAATTACATAGATCCATCATGATTAACGGAACTCAACTATCCAGACCAACTAAACTCAACACAAATCCATCATGACTAGCATCACGTATGATATTTCTACACTATTACTATGTAATAAAAATTAATATATTTACTTAATATTATAATGAAAAAAATAGATTCGAGAAACGAATATGGATATTCTTTACCATCGGATAGCTAAACGAATCGAATAATAATCGGTCAAAAACTAGGATTATCATATTCGTATCCACTTAGTTTTCAGACCGGTTCAGATAATTTTTGGATATGTATTTTTCAAACACGAATACCCTTAAACGAATACGAACCCAGACTAAGACTATCCGTTTACATCCCTAGTATTGTTGGCCCATAATGGGACATCCATCTGCCTTAGTGTCAGCTGGGTCCTAACACTATGACATTTAACTGCTTCCAAATGCAGGATGTTACAAGTGAGAGAGGCCTTGGCTGTGAAGGACTATTGGAAGCAATCTTTGAAGGGACTTGCTTACAAGGTTATCTGAAGACTGACAAACAAGAGGTGGTGTATTTTTGGGGAATATAATTCTGGCAAATTTATACCTGCCCAAATAAATTATCTTATATTTGAAAAAGAAATAACCATTCTTAATGGACTGCAAAAGTTTAGAATTTATCTTATTCCAGAAAAATTTCTAATAAGAATTGATAACCAAGCAGTTCGTGAGTTTTTGAAGTTTAAGAAGCGTGAAGAAAATGCTAGGCGTATTAATTGGTATAATGAAATTAGTCAATATAGATTTGATATTGAATATATTAATAATGCCAAAATTTTTCTTGTAGATTACTTTAGCAGGCCATGAATGAATCTCTTGACAAGGGTTGGATAACAATAAATAAAGATAAAGGCAAAGGCAAAGCAAAAGATAATTCCAGTGACCACTGCTTTAAAGACTGTTAGGCGATCTTCTGCAAGCACCACTTCGTACAAAACACCTGTACGAAGATTGAAATACCAAAAGATTCTCTTAACACAAGTGGATCACATTATACTCAATTCTCCCTATAAATCTTAATCAAGGATTTACTTCTTTTTCAAGCTATTCACAACTTCCTACACAAGGAATATCTCAGCAGCATTGGACTCCTATTTCTCAAATTCAATGGGCACAAAACCCATATGAATCTCTGACATACCTTCAAGTGAGTCAATTAACATATTCTAGCCAATGACATCTATTACCAGATTAACCAAATCTGAAAAAAATGCTGAAAGTCGACTTCCCTGGATATCCCTCTTTCTATTAGGACGATTGTGGAGGATTTAGACATTATATATATATATATAATATAAATTTTTTTTTTTTTTTTTGGAGACAGGAGGGGTATTTGACTTTAGGCCAACTACAAACTGGGAGCTTCTGGGCCCTTGTGAATCTTAGGCTAGTGGCCCCAAGAAATTATGAACCTTGCTTCCTGAGGTGGAGTCTCATGTCCCCTCCATGCCAGCTGTGCTGACCCTATGGGGTTAGACATATTTTTTCTATCTTGGTGATTATAATATTGTTTGTATTCCAAAAGTTACGATAATAGGCATATTCCTTTTTCAGGAGAGCCCTATTTATGGCAGATAGGACAATTTAGCCTAATTCTGATCCTTGTATTTCTGGTGATGATGTTTCAAATTACAGGATTGTAATCTGCCATGATGATGAATATATTATCTTTTGACAAAAAAAAAAAAAAAATCCATTTTGGGAAGACAAACGGTAACTGTGAAATTTTTAACAAAAAGAGAAAAAAAAAAAAAATTGTATAATGGGTAAAGGCATTTGCCACTTATATAATTTTGTAATGCAAAACCTGAACTATGTAATTGGCGGCCCCAGTTGGGGAAATCTGCCAAGTTGTTCAGATTCCAAATGAACGGGAGCTTGTGATTGTTCCATGATAGCGTGTACCGGAAGCACTATAAATACCCTATAGTCGAAACTTTTTACTTTTGCCATTCAGTTGGTTATGGTTTCTCTGTTTTAGAGTCTTTCACCGTGGAGTTTCTTGTCTGCAAAGTTCAGTTTCCTTCAATATCTCGTTCGATAGAGACCATAAAGAGTTGGTCAATCAAAAGCAACATGAAATTGAGAGTGAGAGCTTTAGAATCGAAGGAGACTCTGAGGATCGAGACGCCGTCTCCATGTTCTTTGCTAGACCTAAAGAACGCTATTGCTCAGAAGATTTCTTCTCTTCCTGAAACCCTACATCTGTCTCTCAACAGGAAAGATGAGATTCCCGAGTCTGCTCCCGAGGAATCTCTCCAGTCTCTCGGTGTCACTTCTGGGGACTTGATCTTCTACACTCTTAACCCTAATGGGTTCTCGGTAGGAACCTCAATTGTGACCCAGCAGACCCAGACGGGAGAGAATCGTCAAGTTCAGGCAAGTAATAAGCTTTCCGATTTTCAATTTAGGGCAAGTAATAATATTTCGGATCTCCAATTTGAAACCCCTCAGTCAATTACGAATCCTCAATTTCAGGCAAGTAATAAGGTTTTCGATCTCCAATCGGAAAAACGGAAGCAGCCGGATGATTCTCACTCCCTGACGATGGCTTTGAGTTCTGAAGGTACCTCTTCAGCCGTGTCCCTGAATCCACCCCAAGAGGTACCCGTGGGCATTTCTGACAATACTGGTGAAAATACGAATGAATTGGAAGAGATGGATGTGGATGAACCTGAACCTGAGATACTGAGGAACTCCTATTCTGTGCCTTGCTTTATGAAGAAGGTATTCAAAGAGGAGGCGGGAAACGCTGGGAGTAACAGCAAGCTTATGATGATTGCTGTTCATGCTGTTCTTTTGGAGTCTGGATTTGTTTGCTTTGATTCTGCGACGAACCAGAAGATAGCCGGTTTTCATCTTCCACAAGGATGGGCTTCAATGGCTTCTACAGTATGCGTAAATTACACAATCCCTGATCTTTTCGGCTCTGGAAGTGAGGTTGTAGAAGCTGTTGTCTTGAAGTTTCAGATTTTGGGCAAATTCGTTAATGTTTATGGGTCTTTAGCAAAAAAGGGTTCGGATATCTATGCGTTGTCTTTGGATGAATCTCTTGTCATGCCGTCGATAAATTTCGTGTGGACAAATTGTGATTCTATTGGTGCTGTAATCGACAAAGATGAATATGCTGTTAAATCAACCCATGAAAAGAAACTGTTTGAATTTTGGAAGATGGTGAAGGACGGGCTGACATTGCCTCTCCTTGTCGATCTCTGTGAGAAAACGGGATTAGCTTCTCCGCCATGCTTCATGCTGCTCCCGACTGAACTTAAGATTCGAATTCTGGAATTTCTTCCTGGTGTAGATACTGCAAAGAGTGGTTGTATTTGTTCTGAACTGCGATATCTATCGTCAAACGATGACCTTTGGAAAGAGAAATTTGCTAAAGAGTTTGGATTTTCTGCGGCAGAGGGAATGCAAGGGAGCTGGAAAGGGAAGTTTGCAGTACTTTATGCGAGGAAGAAGAGGAGGAGTATGTGTACCATGAGGCCAAGGATATTCAGGCCATACCCAATTGGAGTATATGCTCCTCTCAGAGACTGTGTACCACCTTGGGGTCTTGGACCTGTTGGTGGGCGCAGTGACTTGTTACCAGGAGGAGTTGATTTACAATTTGGCCTAGCTGCTCCCCGCTTACTAGGGCGTCGACATGCAACCCGTTGTAACCTGGGTGGTTTTAATGCCTAGTCTCGCAACTTAGATGGCTGTGTTATGTTCTTCAGTGGACTTTTGGTAAAGGAAAATAAATTTGAACATATTTTCAGTTTCAGTTTGGTAATCTCCATGGGAGTCTGTATGATCAAGTGATCTTTCTGTTGAGTTTTGTAAATATATAGTATGCACTGCTTTTTGGTATATAAAGTAGATTTCTTTATGGGGATCTGTTTATTTATTGTGTTCTAACCTCGTGTTTATGTTATTGTGCCCTTGTTTCAAGTTCTTGTTATCTTGAAGTTTTTTTTATAATGGACTTCTTATTGTTGTTTTTCAGGAGATGGGATTGATTTACTTATTTACGGACTGCCTAGAATATTTCTGAATGCACTTTATTTGGACTGCCTAGAAAATTTCTGAATTCACTTTATTTTCTTTTCTCAAAGGAAATAATTATCTAATGTCATATGGTGGATGTCTTTTTCCATCTCTCTAGACTTGTGTTGCATGCTGAGATCCATTTCATAAAGGATTTTGCACTAAGGGAATGGATGCTTTGTGGTGGTGGAATACTTGATATGCAATTTACATTTTGGTCTTTCCCTCTCTTGTGAAAATCCACTAGAACCCAGCAAGTTTTGATGGGAAGACTTTGTACCAAATGATGGATATGCTGTGAAGAGTTACAGACATCAGCACCTGTCCCTTCAGACCAGTATTATACTCTTAATTGTTTGTTTGGCTGCTCCTAGCTGAAAGGGTTGGGACTTTCAAATGTTACTATCCTGTTCTAGGCACTGTAACTTCAAAACTTACTGTGCTGAGGAATTATTCGTAGTTTCAGGAAACTGACAGAGAGTAACTAGCAAGAATATCTACTTAATGAATCTTCATTAGTCATCTACTTTGGCAGCCTTAGTCTTTATGAATTCTTAAAATCAAAATGGCCCTTTTGGGAGAGGGATAGGCACACCACCTGCGTGTGGTAAGCTAGTGGGTGGCATCAATGGAGGGCATTGGTCGGGACAATGTACAAGAGGGGTAGGGGTCATTTCAAAGGGGGGAAAGAGAAAGACAGTGGGTGGTTAACCCAGCCTTTTCCTGGTGTTTTTTATAACAAGCAACACCAGTCTGGAATCTGGATGTGATGATAAAACAAGCGACGAGGAAGGATTATTTAACAATATATCCACATGCTTAGCAGTTAGCTCCGTTTAACACACACACAGAGACAGAGACTGAGACTGAGACTGAGAGTGAGAGATAAAAAACCTAAGCTGATGCTCTTTCATCTTCCGTACCCAATGCTCATCCTTCATCTCCTTTAAAGTAGACATTAATCTTAACCACCTTTCAGGGCGGGTTGATTCCTTGACCAAAAGTGCACAATGAAGTCAAGTGCAAGAACAACTCACTCTTTAACTCAACGATTTCAATTATTCTGAATTGGCAACATTTGGACCAGCTGATCCAGTTCGTTCCCAATCGGCATAGGTTGATCCCGATCCTTGAATTGTGTTTTAACTCGGATATTCCAAAAATGTATTTCTTATTCTCCCATATTCTTTTTCTTGTTATTATCATGTATTTTCTCTCTAATGAACCTCGAGTGTTTGTAATGATCATTGTTAGTTATTAAAATAAAACTCAGATGATTCTACCATTGCCACAGAAACTTCTGTTGTGCTTTTGTTGTAATGTCATGGGAACTATTGCTTAAAAAGAAAATTGTTGATCGTATGGTTCTGGATGATACTGTCTTTCTTGGTTGCTATTTAGAAGTGTATGTTAGGAACTCAAGATTGGCTACTCAGAAATGTATGCTAAGAGCTTACCATTGGGTATCTTTTCAAATGAATTTAGAATAGTTTATCAGTATTATTTATTTTGGAATTTATAAATGACCCTATAGTACACTACAAGGTCCACAGAGGGCTGCAAGTCAGAAAAGGTTGGAGGGGATGCCTTAATGGGCGTTGTGAAGTCAGTAAAGTCGACCCCATGACCTATTGGGACACTGTAAGCTATTGCTACTGGCTGGGGTACCAATATTTGTACTACTAATTGTCTTTATTAGTTTACTTATTAGCTTTGGCGATGTATGGTAAAAAATTTTAAAGGTTCTCTGTCTCCCTAAGTTTGATGCACTTTGATATCCCTATCTTCTTGAATGGTTTATGTTGATTCTTTGACATATACCCATTGATGGGACACTATTGTCCTAAGAAATGAGGAAGTGATGCCTGTCATAGTTCACCGGCCTTGTGTAACTCATTGGAAGCTGAAAAAAACATAACCATAATACTATTTAGATTTTTAAGAAACAATAATTTAAGGCTAGTGATGTAGATTAATTATCAAAATATGCTTGTTTTATTACGAATAAGCTTAGGGTTGGGTTCCATATATGTTGGGCCTTTGATCCCATGTGTTTTGAGTGTAATAGACCACTTTTATAGGTCTAAAAGGGGGGGTCTAAGATTGAATACAGGATTACTAGTTAGTTTCCATTTTCATTAGTTTCATTTTTAATTGGGCTTGATTTGAGTTATATTTGTTTCTTAGGAGTCAGATTATTAATTGAGTCAAGTTATTAGTAGTTAGTTTCATTTTTCAACTAGTTTCTAATTTCAGTTAGTTTCCAATTTCAGTTTTTAGTAACTATTATATTAGGAGAATATTTGGTTTCCTTTTTGAGGAACCTTCTATTTTGTAATTTCCTCCCCCATTAACATTATAAATAAAGAAGAGGAGGCTCCTAAAAGCCTAGATGATTTTGAAAAAAAATTAATGGCTGCTGCTATTGTCTTCGTCATGGAGATTTGTCTTGTGTTTGATTAAGGCTAAAGGAATTAGTGTTTGATCCAATTGACTCATTGCGGCGTGAAGTCTAGGAGGCCTACTTCAAGTATTATTCTCTTAAGTTTTTATATCTCTTTCAAGATTATTAGGGCTGCAAAACAAGATATGTAATCTATCACTCGCTTGTAAAATTCGCAAAAGAGCATCCGCCTACGGAATGACTAGATCGAGTATCCGATTAGTCCATTTTTGATCAAAGGTTCCTCTCCATACCAGTGAGGATCGACCCAAATATTGGCTGATTCTACTCATCCATTGATGAGATATTAGAAATCTCTAGATTTTCGTCTTTTAGTGAGTGAAGTTTCCATTTTCGGATTCGGTTTTGTTGATATGAATTGCATTTTTTGGACCGCTGAATTAAGTTTTCAATATTGAAGATTAGTGCTTCAACAGCTTCGATTTAATTCTAAACGCTCTGGGTTGGTTTATTCACGTTACGCTCCGCGATTGATACTATTTATGTGATCCGTGTGACGATTGTGACCTATTTTCGTCCTAATTCTATTGTTAATTGATTCGCATCGGTATAATTTTTGCTAGTCGATATTCCGAATTCTGATTTGTTCTTTCGGTTTTCAAATTCTGGTTAAATTCGGATTATTACTCTGCTCCTTTTGGGTGAATTTTGGTTGTTCTCTAGTTTATAAAATCCTATAGTCTTGGGTCCGTTTGGTGGTCCAATCCATCCCTACATTAAGTGGTATTAGAGCATGGCTTGGAACAACACCCCCACTCTAGCTTCTCTTATGGAGATGCTACAGACTATGAGGACTGAGATGAAGGCTGAACATCAAGCCTTACGGACTGAATTGAAGGCTGATTGGATGCCAGGTTGTTGAATGAAGAGACCCCACGACAACAGTCTACTAGCGATTCACGTACAATACCCCAAGTAGAAATCCCATTGAATGTAGTTGCTCAGTTGACTAACAGGAGAGCAAACCCTAATCTGAGAGCACCACAGAGGGTTCCGATAGCACAATCTACTATTGAAGAGCATGTAAGAGGATATTTTGAGACTGAGCGTCCGTGCAACAGAGGTATTCTGGAGATTCACAGAAGGTCAAGCTCGATCTGAAGGAGTTTGATGGGAGACATGATCCCCAATTATTCTATGATTGGGTAGTGGCACTGGACGACTATTTCGACTATTATGAGTTACCTGAGGAACTGAAGATAAAACTAGCTCGTGCAAAGCTAGTTGGGGCTGCTTGTGAGTGGTGGAGGACCTATGAGCTAGAGTTAGAAGATCGTGGTAGAGAACCTACTAGTTGGGAGGAGATGAAGCTTGAGCTATCAAATAAATCTTTTCACACAACTTCAGAGCTCGTATACAAGACCATCTAAATTCTTTTCGTCAAGGGTCTATGACTGTTGCCGAGTATATGAATAAGTTTGATGCACTTTATTCTTACACAAGCATTAGGAAGAATGAGAGGCAATTACTTTCTCAGTTTCAACTGGGATTACGAGATGAAATTAATAGAGGAATTGGTATTGCTGATGTGTATACAGTGAGAGATTGTTTTGATAAGGCTCTTCGAGCAGAGGAACTTATGGCACAGCCAGGTAGAAGGTTTAGTTACCAAGCTGGGGAGGTCAAGAAAATTTTTTCAACCACTAAACCTAACACTTGAGCAACCTCAAGAGCCACAACTCCTCTATGTGAAGTGAAGATACCTCTATTAAAACCAAAAGAACTTGAAGTCAAGGTTCACATTGAAGAGATGGTTCTTGAAGCTTCAAAGACAGAAGGTCAAGAGATAGAAGATTCAACTAAAGAGTTCTATATTGAAGAGAGCATAGTAGACAAGACTGAAACCATGGAAGAATACTCCAGTGAAGGATTCTACATTGAAGAGAGCATAATAGACAAGACTAAAGATGTGGAAGATGATGTAGTGATTGAAAGAACTCCACAACAAGTTTTTGAGATTCATGATGGAAAGGAAGCGTTTGTTCCAATCCTTGATGAGAAGGTTACCAACATTGACGACTCTATGCACACGACATTCACAGTTGGTATTGATTCAGAGGTTTAGCATATAGAGTTTGTTATGTCATCATGGTTCTTTGAAAAGAAAGCTCCACACCTTAAAGACTACCTTCCAAAAGTCTACAAGCGACCAGAATTTTGTTTGGGAATGGTTAAAGCTGTTACGCACATGTTGTTTCCTCCTTATCACTGTAAAATTCGAGGACGAATTTTTTCAAGATGGGGAGAGTTGATGCAGATTAATTACCAAAATAGACTTGTTTTATTAGGAATAAGCTTAGGGTTGGGTTCCATACATGTTGGGCCTTTGATCCTATGTATTTTGAGTGTAATAGATCACTTTTATGGGTCTAAAAGGGGGGTTTAAGATTCAATACCGGATTACTAGTTAGTTTCCATTTTCATTAGTTTCATTTTTAATTGGGATTGATTTGAGTTATATTTGTTTCTTTAGGAGTCAAGTTATTAATTGAGTCAAGTCATTAGTAGTTAGTTTCTTTTTTCAACTAGTTTCTAATTTCAGTTTTTAGTAACTATTGTATTAGGAGAATATTTGGTTTCTTTTTTGAGGAACCTTCTATTTTGTAATTTTCTCCTCCATTAACATTATAAATAAAGAAGAGGAGGCTCCTAAAAGCTTAAATGATTTTGAAAAACAAATTAATGGCTGCTGCTATTGTCTTCGTCATGGAGCTTTGTCTTGTGTTTGATCAAGGTTGAAGGAATTGGTGTTTGATCCAATTGACTCCTTATGGCGTGAAGTCCAGGAGGTCTACTTCAAGTATTATTCTCTTAAGTTTTTATATCTCTTTCAAGACTTATTAGGGCAGCAAAACAAGATATGTAATCTATCATTCTGCTGCCCAAAAAATTCTGCAAAACAGAGCATCCGCCATTGTTGGAATGACCAGATCTGAGTATCCGATTAGTCCAATTTTTTGATCAAAGGTTCCTCTCCATACCAGTGAGGATCGACCCAAATATTGGCTGATTCTACTCAGCCATTGATGAGATATTAGAAATCTCCAGATTTTCGTCTTTTAGTGAGCTGAAGTTTCCATTTTACGGATTCGGTTTTGTTGATATGAATTGCATTTTTGGATGCTGAATTAAGTTTTCGAATATTGAAGATGTTAGTGCTTCAAAGTTTTGATTTAATTCTAAACGCTATCGTGTTGGTTTATTCACGTATTCTTGTCGACGATCGATACTATTTCGTGATCGGTGTGACCGATGGTGACCTATTTTCTGTTCTAATTCTGTTGTTAATTAATTCTGCTTATTGGTATAATTTCTGCTAGTCGATATTCCAGAATTCTGTATTTGTTCTTTATGGTTTTCAAATTACTGGTTAAATTCTGGATTATTACTGTTGTCTCCTTTTGGGTGAATTTTGGTTGTTCTCTAGTTTATAAAATCCTGTAGTCTTGGGTTTGGTTTGGTGGTCCAATCCATCCCTACATTAGCTAGAATCTCAAGTGATCCTAATCCCAGGCAGGATCTGAAATTCTGGCTGAATAGAGAAGATTTCGATTACTCACAAACCACAACTCAGATGGAATTGAACTTTGGGTCGAATGGAGATCGTATATGAAGGAACAAACCATCAAAATTTGAACAAATTCTGCTAGCTGAATTGTGAAATATGCTGTCGACATGAATTTTGAAACCTTTAACCACTCTTTAGAAACTAGGTTATCGGCTTCGGATGATCCTCAAAATTGGAAATAAGATCCCTTGTACCTGTCTAGGTATCCTTCAAAAGATGAGTTTGAACTGCTGAGTGGTTTGGGAGATTTGGACTTTGATCCAAATTTCCAAAACCCTGACAATGGTGGAAATGATTTTGATCTCCTTGGCTGTACTCGTACTGATCTTTGGGCTGAACTTCGGGTCTTCAAATAACTCTCAAACACTCTCTCAAAAAGGCTAAAACAGAAAATAAGAAAGAAGAACAGAGAAATCAATGGAGGGTTGAGAAGGAGGAGGAAGAAGAAAGATAGGCTTTGGGCATCTCACCCCTTAAGTTTAGGTATCTCATCTAGGGCCTCTCACCTAATCTGCATCTCACAGAAAAATAGCATAAGCCATCTCGAAATAAACTTCGTTAACTTTTCCCGAATTGATTACAAAGGTCTCTTTAAATAGGCTAGGCATAACCTTACAATTTAGAAACAAACTAAAAAAAGGGCAACTAATATAAAATAGAAACTATTGACTTTTAGTAACTAACTACTGACTTTGGCTACTTGTTAATACAAAAAGGAAACAAAAAAGTGACCAAATTACTATTCGCTTGAACAATAAATTCTGGCTATGGGTTGGCTTGATGGGCTAACATTAGGGCTGACTGGTCTGGTTTGATGGAACCAACCCCCCTTCTTTTGCAAGCTCGATCTACATCAAACAAAGTAACTTGTGTCTAGTGCCATCACTAGGAATGTACTCGGGAACTAGTGAATGTTTACATCCCTGAGATGAGGACTCATTTTGCAAGTGTTGCCACATTAAGAGGGCAAGATGTAAGATCAAAGAATTCCGTTTGAACTTTACATAAAATAACAAATAATGCATTGGATAACAAGACATTCTCCATCTTTAAGACTTTTATCTCCTGACTGGACAGCAAAGCGCTTTCTTTGTCTTTGGGGCTCTTTCATTTTCTGCATACATATCAATACATAAACTATTAGACCAATCTATATTATTCCTCTCTCTCTCTCTCTCTCTCTCTCTCTCTCGATGCAGATAAGTCACTTAATGGGCTTATTTTATTGCAAATAAGCTTAGGTTGGGTTATGTATGTGTTGAGCATTTGATCACATTGATTTTCTTTGTAATGGGCAACTTTAATGTGGCTAAAATATGAGTAGAAAGTAGGAAAACGGAATTTAATTCATTAGTTTAATTAGAGTCCTGTTTTGAGTCTATTTCCTTTGTTATTTCAGTTTTCTAGTCTGTTTAGGTTTTCCAATTAGTTCAGGATTGGGTTAGGCCTTTCATTTTTAGCGTTTAAGTTAATTTTGAATCTTCTATATAAGTTTGTAAGGTGCTACAACATTGAACACGGATTTGATTGAATGAAAAAAAAAAAAAATGGTTTGTGCTGAAAAACTGTGAGATGCAGTGCTGCGAGAGACAACTTGGGTGAGATGCTCATGGAAAGAGTGAGATACTCAACCCAACTTATTCCCCTACCCCCATTCTTTCCTTTGTTTTTTTATTTCTGTTTTGTTCATATTATCTGTCACACTATCTTATTTTTATTGAATTTATTAAAGATCCTACCTGGGATTGGATCACTTGTGAACCAATCTTACATCATTCTCACTCTCTCTCTCTAGGATGCTAGTTACTATACTATAGGGGAAAAATAGAACAAATGTCTCTTGATTATGTGAAAAGGATTCCAGCTTATGTAGGGGGCCAGCTTTCTACACCAAACACTAATGAAATTTTAAATAGTTACTGTGCTATAGGGAAAAAATGGAACAAACATCTCTTGATTATGTGAAAAGACTCAAACTAGGACTCAAACTATGTACGGGGCCAGCTTTCTACACCACACAGTAGTGAAATCTTAAGAATGTGAACCATTCAACAATTAGTGTTGTTCCCTCTCAACTTGGGTTGAGTAGACGTGTGTCTCCAAGGTATCAAATTTGCGTTTTGTTTTGTTTTGTTTCGAACCGTTGAAGAATTAAACCCAGGGAAACTCTTGAGAGTGTCAACAGTCCAAAAGGAGAGAAAGGAAGCAAACTGGGCTTCTGCATTTCTGGACATCCCCCAAGCCTTTCCAACAATGCAATGGGAAGTAGCCTTCCAAGAACAGGTTATGACTTGGCATTAACATTATGAAGATTGTCACAGTGTAGGGCGCATCATCAATGGCTTTAGTGCGAAGAGAAATGAGCTTTGCCTTCCATCCCGCCAATTTTTCCTGTATCTTATCAATTAAAAAGTCAAAATATTCAAGCTTTGGTCTGCCCATTATGATGGGTGCACCAAGGGCGTGAGGAAAGGCATGCGGGCTATAGTGGCTCTGTTAGGTGGGGCTTTGTCTGAGATGAAAAAGCTGTTTTTTAATGGTTTCATTTCTGCCCCCATTGTAACAGCAGCATGGACCCCTCAAATTTTAAATTGCAAGAACAGATTGATAATCTGTCATCCGTGAATGCATCAATGATACTTTAAAAAATGGATCTGGATCCCCGAACTTCTGATTTTGTTGATATGCTATCTAGCACTACCTCAAGAATTCAAGGTACTCTGTCTCAGGTTGCAAACTCTAAAAGAGTTAAAACAAAGTTTGTCAACATATTTGCTTAGTTCTCTTTTCAGTTCGATTTACATGGTCTGGTATTTGCTAAATACCTTGTTTGAACTTATGTAAAGAAGAAAAAAAGAATATTTGCTATCATGTTCTTTAGGGAATCAATATAGTCTCATTCTTCTTGAAGCAAAGTTTGTCAACATGTTACTCCTTGCCTCCTTGGTCCACGGACCATGTTTTCATAAACTGACACCCATATTTTATATGACATGTTGCCCATGTTGCCCTCTATTCATATGTTAAGTTTTAGTAGAGGGAAAAATGAAAGGTGCTGTAGTTTTCATGTATTTTTCACGTCAGTAGTGCAGTGAGAGTATTGTGCAGAGACAAAAGAGAGAAACCAACCTATGGAGCGGAACTTCCAAAGTTGGGGATCCGGTGAATATTCAGGCAGAACTTCTACAGGTCTTCGGCGGTTCGAATGATCTTCCTCTATTCACCGAATTTTGGTGTCTGCAGGGTTGTATTCGGCATCCTCTCTGATCCCTTCTCGTAGATTTCTTTGGCTGAGTTTTTCCCCCTTGCTGTCAACTCATCTTCTGCTGCCCGTTTCTGGTGGTCCGGCTCTCAAACGACCTTCAACTCCATGTCCTTATCAATCATCTATTTCCCTTACCTGGTAGCTCCTTCCCTCTCTACACATCTTGCAATCCCCATACCTCTCTTCCCCCCTACGTGAAGCCTTCTTTCCTCCCTTGTGTCACTCCCATCTTCTCTCTTTTCATCCATCGTCCTAGCTGTTTTCATTTTTTTACATGCAGCCGACTCCTTTTTAATCAATCGATCTATTTACTACTGATATCAATCCTATCCTCTGCTCTGTCCAAGGCATAGCTCTGTGCTTCTTCTTGATAGCTACAATCCTCTGAGGAACCATGAAAATTCTCTCTCTTAATTACCGAGAACTTGGACGTACCTCCGTGAAGCGAGGACTACACACACCCATACTCATACGTGGCTACGGCCCAGACACATGATTCAAAAGTACCCCAAGAAATCGTCACACAATGAGAAGAGGGAGACTCTCCAAAAGTCTTGCACCCTTCAAAAACAATTTTATGTCTATCATGTTTTTTCTCCCAAATCAATGAGGGACTAAACTTTAAAAAGGTTCTTTGCTCCTTTACAAGTTTCTTTTACTAGTGTTACAACTCATGGCAAAACAAAACAAGGGGAGAAGGGCTTGAGATGTTTTGAAACGGTAAGGTTATAAACTTATAATAAAATAGTAATATTTAATAATTTTAATCCATTACTTCCCTCATAAATTTCAAAATGTTGATAAAATAAATAGAATATTGAATGTATTAAACATAGTATAACACATTGTTGCAGGTGCCTTCAAGACTTGAACCTATACTAGATCTGATGAACTAGGCTACAAAGTATGGGTGAAATCAGACTTTTTGAACATTTTTCATCTTTGTAGTTGGCTAGCTCATCATCCATGTCCTATTAGTCGACATTCATGACTTCCTTTTCATTAATAATTTGGACATTTTTACTAGCCCTACTCCTATCTTGGTTTCATGGATGCTTAGAGAATTTGTTTTTAAAATTCTTATCAATAGGCAATTTCACCTCATACATCCACTTAGGTCAACGCATAGTGTGCACCACAATTAACATATTCCCCACATTTCGTGAGATTTCTTTTGATTAAAAATCTATAAATCATCCTCTTTTATTTGTGGTGGTATTATTTTCTCATATAGCTGAATGAACAGTAAATTAGTAGTACTAGGTAGGTGGTCATCAAGTGACTTTGTTTGTACCTTTTTAATATTTATTTCAGTAATTTACCTTTTCATATAAGTTGGGTGTTCATACATGACCTATGGTATTATAGGTCTTAAGCTCATTCTTTTAGATGAATCTGGGTGGATATACTTAGGGGGTGTTTGGTTCAGTAAATCTTTGGGATGACATTCTTTAGAATGATAATTCTTAATTTTTGGAGTTGTTTGGTTCCACTAGGATGACCCTCATAAGTGAGCATCATACTTCCCATGAATGACCATATTACAAAGGATGTGTTCCAAATCTGAGTTTACCTCAACACTTAAACTCAGATTTGAGCAACTTTTTTACCACCTAGTATAAAAGGAGAAATCGGAAAGACGTTCTCTACGGAAGCCAATATCTCAACCCGCGAGAAACATGTACTAGCCTTAAGGCAACCAAATGATTTTTCAGAAAGAAACATAATTCAGAAGAATATCTATCAAAAGATTGACATTCATATCCGATACATACACCATTTGATTTATCGAACCAAACACCCCCTCAAGTAATCCATTGCTTCACAGGGTAAATCAAATAGGATCTAGTTCTATTCCCTTCCCCCCAACCTTCTCTTACAAAAAATCCCTTTCCTTTAGAATTTGTTGAGACTTTGAGCGCGTCCAACCTGGTTGAACGGTGCAAATTGGGAATTAGTGGCCTTTTTGGATTCATTATAACATATCAGTTGTGCATGTGAACCGTTAAATCTAAACTATCATACAAAATGATCCAGGTGGTTTATAGGACATAATGGACTTGCTTTTCTGACGAACTAGGTTTCAATATTTTCTTCCTTTCTCATACCAAAAAAAAAAAAAAGGAGATTTGATCTTTAGAGAGTTTCTTGCTCGCATTGAAATCTGATTTTACAAGTTGTAGGTGAAAAAACAACGGAATGCAGTTTCAAGGACTACATGTTATATTATTATCCTATGACAAAGGGGTGGTTGGTAGCACCAAGGCAAGCATTCATAGCCGTTAGATGCACACTGATGCACTTGAGTGGATCTAATTTCATCATGAAGATACCTTATGCAATAGTTTGGGCCACCTCCACTCCATGACTGTTGGAGATAAATAATCCAGCACACACACACCTCAAGGTAAAGGTGTATTTATATTACTCTATGTGGATGACATATTAATATGAGATCAAATTTAGACATAGTAAAATAAACTAAAATGCTCCTGATGCCTAACTTTGATACAAAAGATATGGCTAATTCTTGTCTTCAAGATCATTAGAAAAGATTTTACTAAAAAAAAAAAAAAAATAAGAAAAAAAAAGAAAAAAGATCATCAAAAAAGAAAGGAAGATAATTTTGTCTCAGGTATATTATGTAGAGAATATACTTAAAAGTATAATTATTATGACTCACCAATAATCAAGATACCTTTAAAAATATGATGACATATACAAAGTATTTGGGTGAACCAGTAAATGAAAAAAGTGTTAAATAATTTTGCAGTATATGATCCACCATGGAAGCGGAATTTGTTGTTTTAGAAAAGACTGGAACTAGAGCTGAATGGCTAAGAGTCTTAATAGCAAATATTCCATTTGGTCAAAATGGGTACCTTCTATATCTCTTCATTGTGATAACTAGATAGCAACAGCTAAAGCTTAAAGTAGAGTATACAATGAAAAAATGAGACATATTCGTCTAAGACATAATCTTATAAGGTAATTTAGCAGACATATTCGTCTAAGACATAATCTTATAAAATATTAACAAAAAATATTTTATGAAATCAGAAAGTAACTTAGCAGATCTGTTCAAAAAACCAATGTTTACAAAGATTATTCATGAGATCCCCACCCAGGTAAATCCACTTCACATGACTTTTTCTCATTTTCCAAATTTTCCCAAAGTGAACCTACTAATTCTCATGTGTGGGAGTCAATGATGCAAATATCAACGTTTCTGCATGAATTACTTGTATCATTATTAAAAATAATGGTATCTCATTAAACATTGATTTTATAATGGTAGGAAATACCATTGACACAAGCACTCGGGGGCTTCTCATGGGCATAAAGCATACTACAGACGCTGGGTCGAGAATCGGAAAGATTTAGAGTGATTCAGCAAAGTTGAATACTTAATTTCTGATTATAATACTGCATCGTGGCCCTGAGCGAAATACCTCTCTTTTTGGAAGTACATAATTTTTTTGTATGGCACTATTTTTTTTCTCAGACCCAGTAACGATGTGGGACTGCTAATGAGACTTACAGTTTTTAGGGTGATAGCCAAACAATCTCAATTTAATGACTTCAAGTCCTATACAATGATGTAATATCCCTTCTTTCTCCTTAATGAACACTTACCAGTTATTTGGGAAGCAGATCAATTGCAGACAAACCCTTCCCATATAAGAATTATCATTACATTCTAACTGGATTCCAACATTTATATTTTGATATTCCCCCTTGCAGAATGAGTTTTGTACAGCTTAAAGTAGGATTACAACGACCTTCTGTAAGAAACCATCTTTTTTATTACATTTGCTATCATTTCTAAAAAAAATTCTGCACTGAACAGACGCAAGGATTTCTATTTCAGAGTTCTGTATAAAATTTAAAGCATATTGACACAAAGTTACTCTGAAGCAGGGATGCAGTGGATTTTGGTCAACCACCTCTTTCAAAAGACCAGAATTATCAACTCAACCAAAAGAAAGGAAAGAACCTTCGAACTAATTGAAAGGAAAGCTGAAGTTTTGATACATCAACTGGCCCACTGTAAGAAATTCTTTCCAACACCAGCAACACCACCTGCTCTATTGATTGTCGTGAAGCAGAAGACCCGTGGTCTCAAAATCAGGTGAGCGTTTCTTGGATCTTCAACAAGTGGGCTTCAATTTTCTGAACTCTGCCTCCGGGAAACCTGTGTATCTACTATCCTTGAATCACGCTTCTTCTTACGACGGCCATGTTTTGACCTTGAAACTCGACCAGTTTTAGTGGTATGCTTCTCCATGCGCTCTTGGGTGCCACCCACTTTTTCACCAGACGCAAATTCCAGAGGTGCATCTGGCCAAGGTGTACGCTTTGCAGGCACAGTAATCTCCAATGGAGAATCAATTATCCATCTATGAGCAATAAGAACTATTGTCAGAAGAAATGCAAAAGAATGATGGCTACTGTAGATAAGAGTAAACATGATTTACACTAAAAGCTGGTCACAATCGGTTCACTATACATGTTGCTGTAACAGTGGCCAAGTTTAGCTTAATGGAAAAGATGACTGAAAAGTGAGATCACCTATTGAACGGCTTTCCCAGTAGTCTTCATGGTGCAAGTTGGGTAGGCTACATCTGAGCTCAACTGACCCAAATTGATCCATGGTTGAATTGGTCCTCTTTCCTTGGATTCAGTTAGGGGAAGGCAAAAAAACAAGCCTTAGTAGGGTTAGCGTGGAGTCATCCGACTCTTCAGCTTAAGCCTCATCCAGCATCAACAACAATGCTAATAACATGCGCATTATACTGTCTTCCAGAGGTTTTTATTGTGAAGGAGGAAATGTCTAGGGGGGCCCCGCTTTGGGATGACTCCATGGGTCAAAATTTCCTGAAAAAAAGGAGGTAAACAAATAGGAGGGATACCATTTGGTGCAAGTGCATTATTTATTTATTTATTTATTTTTTGGGCGGGGGGTGGTGGGGGTGGGGTTGATAGCTGACCCTGGGGTCCTAGCATTACCCTTTTAAGATTAAGATGAAGTTCTCTTTCTAGGAAGGTATATTACAATCTCTCTTCCTAGTCATGCTTATTTGTATCCCCTCTTGTATTACATCCCTGCACAAGATACTGATTTTAATTTCGAAAATTCCTATAATAAACATTTATGATAATTTTATACCTACCTTGAACATTTAATGTTCAAATTTTGATTTCATACCAAAATTCATATCAACTTTTTCCATAATAATAAATAATATTATTATATTTAAAACCAGAACCACATTGGCAACCATGTATTTTTTTTATTTTGAAATTGCTTGGAAGCAATTGTAGTTACATCATAGTCATCAAGGCGTCGCCAAGGTGTCCAGATGCCTTCAGTGTGTCAAGGCAACACCACGCCTTATTGGATGTAGATAAGTCGACTGCATTGGACACCTTCATCTCAATCAGAGTTTAGCTATATCAAATTGGTGACCTCTTTCTTGTTTCAGTTTTATGAGTTGATACCTTCACCTAATTTGGGATGACTCCGCAATGAGATGATATGGCTGGATATTGAGAAGTAGGATAAACTTATCGCTTGAGATGTGAAACAGAGATATTTTAGGGTTTGTAATTCATCATAAAAAGGGCGTACCCAGCACACGAAGCTCTCGCCTCTGTGGGGTTCGGGGAGGGTCATAGTGTACACAGCCTTACCCCCGCTCGCGGAGAGACTGTTTCCTGACACGATATAAATTATCTTGATTTGCTTTAGTACACAGCATTCAGCAAGGAATAATACAGCCACTCACTAAGAACGAAGGTTCATGTTTGTTTTTTTCTTTTTTCTTTTTTGGTGCAATAAACAGAAGTTCACATTCACTCAACCACAGCTGATAACAGAGGTGGTATTGGAAAGCATCAAGGCATTAAAATATGTGAGCATAAGATATGGCTAAGATGTATTTTTCACCTGGCTTATCAAGGGAACATCTCATTCGCCTGGAAGCTGAGGGAAAGTGATTATGAAGCTGCTAGTCTGATATCCATCTGACACTATGTTTTAAGGGAAGTTTACCTCATTGAGATTGTCTGAGGCCTTGGCCTTTATTTGACTATTTTCTATTTTCCATGTTGAGCTGGTCTCTTCAGGCTGGGGTGCTTTATTCCTAGGCCCCCTGTTGTAGTTTTTTTCTCATAAAATGTGTTTCATAAAAAAATAGTAATAAATAAAAAAAAAAAAAAAACCACAAGGGTGGAGCAACAATCACTATAACCACACTATGAAGATGATCTGACAGAATTTATCCAGTTGATTAAGGGCCAGATTTCATCGTAGTAGTTGAGAATGGTATTTCTTCTCAAGACAGGGTCAAACCAGACAAAAATGTGCAGACAATGCCCTCTAAATGCTCCTTATCATAATAAGTCTTTTGTTTACCAGAAGGACTTTATTTAACTGCAACTGCTTTTATCAGCTTCTTTCAGTAGTTCATAATCTTGGCTTAGCCTTTGGAGCTCTAAATCAATGCTGATGTGAACCTCTGAAGAAACTTCGGCCACAAATCTTCATTGACTGATAACATTAAAAATTTTCAGTGACAACTGACTGACAGCACATTTGAGAGGGTACCTCATAGCTTTGTAGAAATAACCCCACCGGAGAGAGAATTCCAACTATATCATTATTTCTCAAGGATGTTAAATGGTTTAAATTCATTTCTGGTGATACCTGAAGTTACACATGGGGAAAAGTAATGTGAGTAGGCTTTATCTTCTGCTTCTTCCACATACTCTCCAGTAAAGACCCACAATTTGTTCATCACATGCTCAAGTTGAAAGATCAATAAAATTACAATGTCTAGGATAGAGAAATCAGTAGGACAACTATTCTTCCTGCTTGAGGTTTATGAATGGTAAGGAAGGTCAGGACTCTCATGAGGTCAAAGGCAAAGTAAGGCCCTGCAATAAGAACATGTCCCTTTCCAAATATTAAGCAAAATCTATCCCCATAAGGAAAATCCACTCATGCCCAAGTTCTTGGCAGTTTAGAATGTCTGATAACCCATTTTTTTAATATTGGCGATTAATTCCAAACAAGCTGACAGACTTCATACTAGACAGAAACCCTCACAGGGAAAATATACATGCCTTTTGTATGGCGATTTCTCTTTTCAAAACAATTAATATTGAAAAAGTATCAATTATTAAAACCAAATCATGTAAACAGATTTAAACCACACAAAATTATCATCAGTGGGAAAACAAGCAAATTGGGATCTCAGAGCTATCCAGAAAATTACAACTGAATCCTTTCTCCGACCTCTTTTAGACATGCACCAATTTCTATAAAACATGGTATCTCATAAGCATCCTAAACACAGAAACAAGCTTAACTAATTTAAATAATGTCTACTCAGTTTTACTACAACCAAATCTCTTCGAACATTCATTCAGTTGAGACATTAAGCCCTAAAAAGAATCCAAGTCCCATTCAAATCAAATTTCTTCTTCTCTTTGATAAGATCAGTCGAGGTGTTGTTAGATGCATGGTTGTATAGGTGACTTCTTGTTGTTGCCTTAACATCCAGGACCCTTCCAATGCCTTGGGTTGCCTAGATGCTGTGACAACTATGCTTAGATATGTCAGATACTGTAAAAAAGGTTCCACCATTACTCTGACATAGAATCGATATGGAATCCACATAGATTCAGCAGAGTAGTTAATTCTCTCAAGTGAGTCAGCAAAGTTACATTATTCTCAAATTATTTTTCCAAATCAAACCACCCATTCCTCGTGAGGGCCTATTGATCATTAAAGCATAAGCAATTCTTTCTTTATTTTTCACATCAAACAACTTGCTTCTGGCCTTCCTTTGTCCCTTTCACTCCTTCAACTTGCACCTCATCAACCCTTCTCACAAGTGCAGTCATTGGTCATTTGAAACATGAGCAAACCTTCTGGCTGCTAGTTAGTGTCATCCATAAGTTTCAAACAAGACATTCACTTCTCATTCTATACATTCTAGTCTAGAAATTCATCTTTCTCAAAGTCCACAATAAGGCACAATTATTTCATGTATTCACTATTCCTTGGCTGAAATACCTTCTGCTCCATAGAACTATGCTTTTCTTGTAGCCTTTTAAAATTTCCCTTTCAATTTTAATGATACGCACTAATCACGTAACACTACGAAAAAGTGCCTCTATGATTCATCAACCTCACTCCAACTCTAAGAGAGACATTATCTTCAATTTCCCCTACTTCAGGATAGCTGACAATTATCAATCTCAACCAGCAGTACATTGTTTCACCTATGTATGTTCTGTTTTAGCCCGGGCAAGGTTTAAGGCTCGAAACCAAAATATTTCAACCGAAACCAAAATATTTCAACCGAAACCGAAATTACAGATTTTCGGCTGCAAGTATGGTGAAGGGTCTCAAGGCCCAAATGACCTAAGGGTCTCAAGGCCCAAATGACCAAATTAGGTCCTGAAACTTCTAGGAAGACCTATTTTAGGCCCTCTAATCATAGCGGATCCCTTAGATTTTAAAAGATCACATCCAAAATGGTAGTTTGACCTCGGAGCCTAGTATGGTAGTATATGTTGTATGCTGCTGTATACATTCTCTATTATGGCCTATTCCCCACACAGTTTAGTATTAGAACATATGTAATTCAGTTAAAACAAATTAAATATGCATTAGGAATGACCAAATATAAAACTTCTGCCCCCAACACCCCCAAAAAAAAAAAGAATAGAATTATTAATCATTTTATAAACCATACATCATACACGGTTCAGTGCATTCAACAACACAACAAATATTCCAACAACATAGTAAATTGTTGCTTCTAATGTGTTCCTCTACTGCCCAAGTACTCATTCCAACATTGTACAACAGTGTTTGGCCAAACAAACACACACACACACACACAAATGAGGTTTTCCCCTCATTTCTGTCGAAATTGACAAAACGAATGATTTTTAACCCATTTCTTTAGAAATTATTCTTGCAATGTAAAAGCATAGTAACATTTTGACCGAAATATCGACGCAATGAAATATCAAACTAAAATTTCAGCAATATGCCAATATTTCGACCAAAACATTGACATTTCTATGTATCACATGCCATTTCATTTCATATTTCATGAAATCTTAGCAAAATCTCGAATTATGAGACTGAGTTACTTAATACTTAAATCTTATATCACATGGGGGTACTATTGTATATTGGTTGTCCTTGATGGCAACCTTGGCCATGTGTTGTTAGTGATAAGGTGGCCAGAAGTGCTAACATGGTTGGTCACTTTGATGATGTGGCACTGATGAGTAGTGTGTCAAAGGTTGGTTGAGTGCAGTGGGAGCGACATTGGTGTCTGTTTTGGATTTCCAAGCAAGGTTCTGGTTATTTTGACCTATCTATGTTCAGAGGCATTTTGGTCATTCAAGATAATTTTTTTGGTAGTTAGTTCCTTCTGAAAAGTTGTAGAGTACGTTGTACTCTGTCCAATGCATCCAGATTCGCTTCAATTCGATGGACGAAGAAGATATGACCAGTACAAAATTCAAGGGACATTTGGTCAACTTAAATGGAGTTTGAAGTTGGGTTATTCTGGATGATTGTAGTGCTCCAAGTTGTGAATGCAATGCAACTCGTTTCTTCAAAATCCAAGATCTTATGAGGAAGATACAGCCGTTTCCGTGCAATTGATACGAAAAAATCTCAAAAGTCCAATTTTGGAAGCTCTCAGTGAGTTGTGTTTCTCCACAAGGATCAATCATTATATATGAAGAGTTGAGGGGCATCTCCGTAATATCCAAAAGTCCGGTTTGATCCCTATTGGGAACCCCAGATTTGATCCAAATCTGTTCAGGGAGTTCTTGCAAGGAAATATAAGGTCCGAGGGACTGATTGTGATTTTCCCAAAATCAGGAGGGCCTCGGAAGAATCTCCAAAAGGCGGAGGGGCTTAAGTTGTGATTTCCAAAAGTTTAAAGGTTCAAAATTCAAATCAAGAGTCGTTATTAGATCCTCCTTTTTGCATGAAGATCCTACGGCCACAGTGAGGCCCGTGCTACAGTGCTTCACGGTGCACCGTGGTCCGCCCAAAGAATCCATTTTAAGCATTCTTAGAAGAGGAAATTCAAATTTTTATAACTCCCCAAGACCCTAACCACAATTCCGTTTGGGTGCTTCAAGTTGGATTAGCTTCGTTTTTCAAGCTCTATCCACCCGTAGCAAGTAAGAATAGAGATCAGAGTGAAAAGTGTGGAAATTTGAGAAGAAGCTCTTCCCCTCCTTTTGTGTCCATTAAATGGTCTATTAACTTCAAGGGAAGGCTTTTTAAGATCAATTATGGAGGTCTTGCACAGTGGTTTTGTGCTGTTATATTGATAGAAAAAGCAAAAGAGAAGAAAGAAAGGATTGTGTGGTCCCCTTGCTCACTGGAGAGGATGGGAGCTCATGTGTTGCATCAAATAATTCAATATCCACTTTTGAGGGTAAAATTGCTCTAATTAAGGCCTAGCTTGCTCAAGAATCTCTATCGAAGGTCTCCCCCCTTGGAAATGAAGTTAATGAGTTGAAGAAGATAGGAAGGAAGAAAGAAAATGGATGCCAAGCCCTAGAAACAAAAAATCCAAGAGAGGGAGGAGGGGAGCAAAGGGATTGCATTTGAATCAACTCCACCACCATTCTAGCCTTCCATCAAGCTCCACAGAAGACTAAAGAAATTAGGTAAAACATTATCAAAAACTTAAGATTCTTTGCAAGGAAAAAAAAAAAAAAACCAAAAAGAAAAGAAGAGGGAAAATGGGGTCATGCATTGAAGCCTCACTCATATATTCCATGTTATTTGAGTAGTATGTTGAGCATGTAAGGGTGCTTTTGTGCCATTGTTGAAGCTATTGAGAGCTTCTACAAGTGAGAAAAGGAAGAGGAAGAAAGAAAGAAAGGAAAAGAAGGAAGATAGAGTGAAGAAAAGAATATGGTTTGTTGTCCCCTTTGTGCTTTAGAAGAAGAATGAAGGAAAAGGTTGGTTGAGTGATTCCCAAAGTAACAGTGTGCACTTGAGAGCTGAAGGTTGCTAGAGAAGGTGAAGGGAACAGTGCTAGTGAACCTGAGGCATCTTAGGGGACATCCCTAGGACATCTTCAGACTTTTCCAGGTACCTCAGACAAGGATTGATGGGTGTACACATCTGGAAGTGCCTATGCAAAGAGGTTGTCTGTGCATATGAATATGTATGTGATTGCTTCAGTGTCGGATTGATTGCCATATTCGGTGGACAATCAGAAAAAGGAAGAGAATTTGGTACACTAATTCATCCCCCCTCTCAGTGCCAACCAGAACTCAACAATACTTTTTTCTCTAGTCAAAAAATGGAAAAGATTCTAGCTGGATCATCTAGATTTCTTGGCTATGTGACTTCTATCCCAACGACATGGCATGATGATGTCACTGATCTAGACATTTCATGTACTAGGGGCTTTATTTATTTGCCACATGTTCTGCAAAAGGGCACTAGGATCATAGTTTTTAAGGCGTCGCCTTACCAGTGCCTTGGCGCTGATGTGGTCTAGAGATGATAAGGCAGTGCTCTGCCCAACGTGAAGTGGCTATGGCAATCGCCTTGTAGCATAAGGCGCTATAAGGCATCGCCTTATGACGACTTATGACAAAGGCGATCGCCTTATGGCTTTTTTTTAAACACAATTTTAAAATTGCTTGATGAAGATTCCAAATTAAATTTTCTCATTGGCAGGTGTATAAGTTTTGATGCACATGTGATGCATTGGATAAAAAACTTTATAACTTAAAAGACAGAACCCCAAATCGCATCTCTCTCAGTCTCCACTCCAAATCACAAAACCCCAAAGCCGACAGTGAGGTCCCTCACTCCCTCGTCCCTCCTCCTTCGATTCTTCTCCGATGACTTCTCCGGGGACTATTATTCTCCTCCGGCAGCCTTCGGCGATCTCCGGCGAAGGTGCCTTCCACTCTCTCCAGGTATGTAATATGTTATTGTTTATTTTTCTATTTTCTGATTTTTCTTATCTTCTTTGTGCGCTTTTTTTTTCTCTCTTCTTCTTTCTTCTCCCTTCTTTCATATTCATCATATACCATACAGTGAGACTTGAGAGTCGTTACAGTCAACTCTCAAGTCTTTAACAGTTTTTTTTTTCTTCCTACGGTGAGACTTTGAGAGTCGTTACAGTCGTACAACTCTCAAGTCTTTAACAATTTTTTTTTTCTTCTTCCTACAGTGAGTCTTACGAGTTACTGTGTGTTTTCTCCCTTCTTCTTCCTTCTTCTTTATTTTTAATTTTGCTTTAGACTTTTAGTGATAATAATTGTATTCAAAGTTCTGGCTTATTCTTTCCGATGCAACGAAGTTAGCTAACAGGCTTTTTGCAATTTTGCTTAAGTATTGTTTTCACTTTTCAAGAAGACAAGAAGTGGCTAATTGGTTATATTTAGACTAGAAATAGTTAATGATAGCCGCCAGCTTCTACTCCCTTTAACACACACACACACACACTTTGATCTATCTGTAATTCTATATGCAATTCTCAGATATATTATTGTTTATTTTTCTATGTTGAGTATTTTCTAAATTTTTCTTCCATTTTTTTCTAATCTGTCTTCTAATTTTTAAATTGAAAACTAGGAACTTGAATGGAGTTAGCTTATGTATTCAACCGGATGAGTGGATTCTGATGTTATCATGTTAATGTCTCCAATTTTTTTTTTTTTTTTTTTTATTTCTCAAATCTCTAGATACATAAGTATACAACTGGGTTATTTTTCCTGGAGTATTTTTTATTTTTCAGATTTTCCCATATCTCTTTAATGGAGGCATTTGCTTTTATTACACCATTACCTAATAGGATAATATTCCCTTATAGCAGTAATATTCCCTTTTATTACCTTTTTCTTATTCTGATTACCTTTTTACATTACAGTGTTAAACAAAGAGACAAGTTGAATCCACTCATCTATGGAAACAATTGGTGGTAGCAGTGGGGGTGAAAATACAAGTACTGCTGCTACTGCACAATCAACAATTGATCCAAGCAACGATCCAAAAAGGAGAGCTGAATCAAACAATCCTGGATGGAAATACGGGTACTGGCCTGACATATCAGACAGAAATTGGATTGTGTACCCTTTGTGGAAAAGATGTCAAGGTAGGAATAAAACGATTGAAGCAACATCTTATTGGTGGCTATAGAGATGTAGCCAAGTGTGCGAAAACAACGGAAGCAATTGCTAAAGAGATGAGAGATGCAATCTTGAAGAACTAGAGGAAGAGGAACCTTGATTGTTTGGATGATTTGGGTGTTAACGATGAACCTACAGAAGTAACGGACCACAACAGAATATAATATCCGATTTGGGGGTCTCATGTCCTATCCCTAGCTCTGGGACAACTTCAAGAAGAAATAAAGCCTTCATTCAAGCACAATCCAAACAACAAAGGGTTCCATGGATAAGTATGTGAGGAGAACTCCTGAAGAAGTGGTTGTAGATAGGCGGGATAAATGTCTATATCAGACAACAAAGGAGAACCGTATAAGAGGAGAAGAAGAAAGAGATAAACTTCGTTCTTACTTTGCAAGGTGGGCTTATGAAAGTGGTGTTCCATTTAATGATTTGAAGTTAAGGAATTTTGAGGAATTGGTTGAGGCTATCGGTCAATATGGATCAGGTTTCAAGCCCCCTTCATATCATGACCATAGGGGGCCTCTATTGAAGTCTGAAAAGGATAAAATTGATAAGCTAAAGGTGAAGCATCAAGGATATTGGAGGAAATATGGGTGCACACTCATGTCTGATGGGTGGACAGACAAAGAGGAAGGCACCTAATTAATTTTCTTACTGTCCTAAGGGGACTTTTTTTTTGGAGTCTGTGGATGCATCTAACCAATCACAAACAGCTGAAATGTTATTTAAACTACTTGATAGTAAGATTGAAGAGATTGGTAAAGATTATGTGGTTCAAGTAGTCTCTGATAATGCTGCCAACTATGTTGCAGCAGGTCGACTACTAATGGAGAAAAGGAAGAGGTTGTTTTAGAGTCCATGTGTAGCTCATTGCATAGACCTTATGATGGAGGACATAGGCAAATTGAGCTCTTATATGTTTGTTATATCGAAAGGCAGGAAATTAACTGCATCATCTACAAGCACACTCGCCTTCTTGAAGCTATGAGGCATAAAACAGGGGGAGACTTAGTGAGGGCTGGAGCGACTAGATGTGCCTCTTCCTATTTAACACTCCAGAGCTTATACAAGCATAAAGAATCTTTGAAAAAATAATTTGTTGACGATGAATGGTCCCGTTCTAAGCTTGCATTTACAGAGGCAGGGAAGAAAGCTTCTGAAACTGTGTTTGCTACAACATTCTGGAATAGATTGATGGATTGTATAAGAGCATCACAGCCTCTTCTTCAACTCTTGAGAATTGTAGATGGTGATGAGTTGCCTACTATGCCTAAAATATATATGGCAATGCAAGTGCCAAAGAAGAACATCAAAAAAGATTTTGGAGACAATGAAAGGAAATGGAACAAAATCATAAGGATTGTTGATCACCGTTGTGAGACTATGATTATGGACCAATATATTTAGCTGCCTTTTTCCTCAATCCAAACAAGTTCTTTAAGGCAATAGCAAATAATCCAGATAATGAGTTGGACTTTGCTCAAAAAGCAAGTGATGCCTTCAATGATGTTCTTGCAAGGTTGGTGCCTGATGAGACCTTGCAAGATAAGACCATTCTCTAGGTTGACAAGTATATCACTGCTCAAGGAAGTGTTTCAAAGGACATGGTGATTAGACAAAGGGATAAGTTGAATCCTAGTAAGTATATTTCCTTTTAAAGTTCTAATTAGTTTATAACTTTGTATGTTGATTTTTTACTTAACCTATTTTTTTTATATTATATATTTATAGTCTCTTGGTGGTCTCGACATGGAAGTTCTGCTCCTAACCTTTCAAAAGTTGCATTGCGCATACTTGGTATTTGTTGCTCATCTTCTGGTTGTGAGCGCAATTGGAGCACATTTGAATTTGTGAGTATTGAGTTATGAGTACCTGTACTTCACTTAATATGGTTTTATTGAAGATAACCTCATATTATTAATATTTTTCAGATTCACACCAAAAAGAGGAATAGGTTAGAGCATCAATGGTTAAATGATCTTATCTACATTCAGTATAATCGCCGACTTCAAGCAAGGTTCCAAGAAAGAAAATAACAAAGCAAAAACTACAATCCATTGTTGCTTGATGAGCTTAATTGGAGTAGTGAGTGGATGATTGGTGAATCAGAGGATGAATTAGTTCATCCTGAGAATGATCTCACTTGGAGAGATGTTGATAGAGCACTTGGGGCATCTTCATCATATCAAGGCCACAATCGACCAAGGAGGGCTCCAACATCGCTGTGAAACCATTCTTTGCTATGCCCGGCATGGTAGGAGGGTTGAGCTTGAGGATTCTTCAGATGAAGAAGTGGATGAGATGAGTGAAGAGGATGTTCGTGATGATGAAAACATTGAGGACGATTATGGCATAGCTCCAAATGATGGAAGCCAGAAACAGAATGTACAAGAAGATTTTAATTTAATTAGTTATTTGGATTGAACTTTGAGTCTTTGAACTTTGAAGTATTTTGAGTCTTTGAACTTTAAAGTTTTTTGGGTCCTTGAACTTTTAAGTATTTGACTTTCATTGTTTACTAAATTTTTAGCATTTTAGTTTATTTTAAATTTCTTCTTCATTGAAGTTTTTTAGAATGATTAAGAATCCCCAGGTTAGTCACTTCTCATCCATTTAATTTGGCATCTCGATTTTTACTTTCGATATTTTTTAATTCTAAGTTCTCAATTACTTCTTTGACATCAGTAGAAATATAGTGGATGACCTTAGGGCTTAGGCATTCATTCTGGCATTATAGAGGTAAGTATAATAAATACTTATATATTTTATGTCTTCCTTTCTTTATATTTATAATTTTGTTTCATAATTATGTATTTATATTATATGTTAATATGTTATGATGATTGATGATTGATGATTGATGATTGATGATTGATGAAGATGAACTTAGTTTATTCACTTTATTAATTTGTTTTCTCTTACACTGGTATGAATATGAACTTTTAATATTTATTTAGCATATGAGTAATAGGATTCAACTAGGATTTGAGCCAAATAGATTGGTTTTATAAAAGAATTACATAGGAACGCTTTAGTCAATAAGGCGACGCTTTATGCCGCCTTATCGCTAAGGCGCTCCGAAAGACCCTCAAACGCCTCCGTTGCCTTACCGCCTATGACTAGGATAGGTTTGTTGACAATAAGATAATCCAATGAGTCATTTTTTTCTACCACCTGCATAGGCTGCTGAACTAGTAGAAATGACAATATTGTTTTAAATTTCTAATAATTAGGCACAATAGTAACCAATGTATCTTTCCTTTGTTCTCCAACACATGCTCAGTGTTATCGAAAGAAGAAAGCAGTATCAATTTTCCTTACAAATATTTTCATAATAGCTGCTATTCGAGGAGTTACCTACCCAATCCAATTGAACTCATTAACAGAGAGAGTAGGATGCCATAACATATATGGAAAAAGGACTGATCAAGTCTCTACATGAGGCTTCTGATAGCTCAATGAGAGAAATACAATTTATTTCTATGTCTTCCTGCTATAAGGAATTATAGGTCTAAAGACTCGGTAATTGCCACTGTTTTGAGTCTGGTAAACTCCCCCCGCCCAAAAGGGGGCGGGGGGCATTTCATCTCTTTCTGATGCACACAGGTTCACTGGCAATCAAGGAACACGGTGAATTTTCAGGAAATGGACACAGAATATACAAGAATATTGAAAATAAGACAATCTAACCTTCTGTATGAATTATGAACCTAAAGACAGGGCTTTCACAAACACAGATGATCAGGGAAGACAAATGTTTTCCTTTGTTAAATCATCTGTGGCAACTGAATAGGAAATCAACAGCACAAAGATCGAACAAGTCGTAAAATGAGAGTAAAAACACTACTGAATTTAAGAGATAAAGAGAACATGAATAACTAAATAAATATTGTGAAAAGAGTTAGGAATAATAAGAAAGACAATAAAGCTAAGCCTTACCCTGGAGGGAACTTGCTATCTGCACGAGCTTCAACTCGAAGCCACCAAAGTAAAACTTTGCGTCCACAAGAACCCAGGGGCTCCACAACAGAAGCATCCTTCAAAAGAGACAGTGGACTCTCAAGGTCACTTCCATCCCTTTCCAGTGTATCTAGATCCTTCACCCAATCAGGCTTAACACCGGCTTCCTTCCAGACCAACCTGGAATTCAGAACAAATCCAGCCCACTCCAGCTTCCTAGGCAGCACTGTTGCGCTGTCACCAATGTAAACGGCACTCTTCGCAGCATAAGGTAGAGAATTGAATGTGTGCCAACCAACCAGACTTCCGGATGAGTTGCAAGCAGGGCCTTGAACAGGCAAAGGTGAGTTCTCATCATCCTGCTTCTGAGTCAAAAACTCATCTGAGTTACCGGAATGAGCAAGAATTCCAACCGAAACAGCACCAATCCATTTCACAGATTGGATCTCATCAAACAACTCCATACTGTGCATATTACTATCATCGGCAAACACCACAATTCCATCCAATCTCTGCTCACTGACGATTCTGTTCACCCAAACGCCGACGAAATCAACTCCAATTATTGCAAAAGTTTACAAATTAAGACGGTAAAAGAACAAAAATCTCACCTCAGTGCACGAAGTCTCATTCTTGCTTCCATCCGATGGCGATTCTCCCAATCAATCGGCATCCGTTGATCAAAGCCGATGTGGATGGTTCGACGACCGGACTTGGCAAGAAGAGAAGTGGTCTCATTAGTGATTCCTCCAGCTTCAACGACGATCCAGATGAGATCATAGGGAGCCAGCATGAGTGAGTGCATTAGGCCCGTGAGATGGAGGGTTTGGAAGGTGCGGACATAGGTAGGGGTGATAACAATCAAGGGTCTTGGGTTCTTGATCCCATACTGAACTCGCTGTTCTCTCTGAACTCTCTCCATAATGCGATGAGCTTTCATGACCTCCACTGGATCCGGGTGAGGCCAGGGACGGATTAGGATCCCATGACGACCAACAACGACGCGGCTGCCGCTGCTAATAGCGGTCGTTCGATTTAACGAAGTGTCGGGATTCTGAATCGTAAGGGTTGAAGGCGGAGTCTGTAAGGTAAGGCCCTCGGCGGCAACATTGGTAGTTGTAGTTGTAAGGAGAGGACGTGCAGTGGTGTAGAGCTGACTAGTGACGGAGGGGGAGGTACTGTTGTTGGTGGAGAAGAGTAGGAAGATGATGAGACGAGAGAACCTAAAACCCATGACGAGGCTGATAAGGCAGCAAAGCCCATGAAGTACCAACCAGAAGAGAGCCGCCGGCGATTTGAAAGGTCCCTCAACTGCGGACTCCAAAGGCCCATTTGCTCTGAAACTGTTATTCCGGCGGGTGTTGCAGTTCTGCTGCTGCAACACCGAAAGCTTCATCTTTCACCTACACAGTAACAACCCTTCTCTGCGTTTTTTCCGGCACTGATCAGGGGGTGAAAGCAAGAGAGAAAGGAGGGTTGGAAGGAGGAAGGGAAGAAGGGGAAGTTAATGTGTCGACAACCTAAGCCTGAAAGAAAGCGATGTTGGGGAAGAAGTTGGGTGGTGGGGCAATTAGCCGGTGACTGACTCTTTTTTTAATTGTAATTGGGGAAATCATTACTAAATTCATCTGGGTTGCTGCTGTTTTGGTGAACTTTAATCAAAGATTTCTTAGGTTTTACGATTGAAAATGGAGATGGGGATGGAGATGGATGTCTTCTTCCAAGAGATAGAGAGAGAAAGAGATCGAAGCAGAGAGAGAAGTAGATAATTTACCAGAAACCTGCCACTCCGGAATACAGGGCCCCAGCTTGGTTGGTGAAGACCCGAAGCTCTTCGTGCCGGAGTTCAGACAGATATTAAGACTTGCTACCGAAGAATCCGCAACCCACGCTTTCCATCATCTGCTAGTCTATTTAGTATTTAATTTTTTTTTTGTTTACCAAAGATACCCCTGGGGTTGACTGATAAAAAGGTATGATTCATACGAGGACAAGATCGTCAGAAAAAAAATTAGAACTAAAATCATGTGATGCTGATGAAGAAGCTGTTAAAATGATAATGATACAGAAACAGCAATGTTGGTTTTTTTTTAATTAAACGTCATCTTAATTAATTAATTAATCAAGTATTAGGATGGGGATCTATTATTATGATTTACGGTGACGTGGCCGTGAAAACATGAAAAGCTGTGTTGTCACCGGTTTTTCTTGATGTGTCAAATTTCCGGCGCATAGGTTTGAGGATGGTCAAAGAGGTGGGTTGTCACAATAGTGGAGGATGCAGACAGCCCATCATCGGTTGGTAAGTTTTGGTGTTTTTTTTTTTCTTTTTTTATTCTTTTCTTATTTTATGGAAGGTTGGTACTTGGTTGCGAACAATTGTAAGGAAGCAACTTAAATATGGAAATTTCAGGGATTTCTTCCCTTTATTTTTTTAAGGGAAAAAAGCCATGGCTCGCTAGTGCAGAAAACGCTCAGAGATAACACGCATGAAAAGATTACATATTTATATTACCCTTGTGCCAAGGTGCTGAAGAAGCGTTTTCTCTCATTGGTATCACATCATTGGTATCACACGTTGGTGTTTCTTGTGTTAGAAAGATAAGGTTCTTTTGCTTTTTCTTTTTTTTAATTGAGAAATTTTATTTATCGTAAATATTCCTTTTGTTGACCAGGCACATCTTGTTCTTCTCATGGATTTTTGAAACCAGTCCTCCTGAATCTCTACAGTTTGAATGGCAAGGAAAATAAAGGGGAGAGAAGTGAAGTTAAGGCCCTCCGCAATTTGATTGTTTAATATGATTTTTACATACAATTTAAAAAAAAAAAGAGTTGTTTTTTTTTTTTGATAAATAGTGTGTATGTATTAAAAGGGGAAAAATATACAGAGTAAGGCAACCTCGATTTCCTTTTTTGGGCTGACCAGAAGAAAGGAAAAAAGGCCCCTATAAACCAAGCAGGACAGACCCTGCATTACAAGAGGTAAAAGACTGAAATAACTAAAATAAATTTACATTTTATAATAGATCTTAAACTCAGCATCATCATTCACTAAACTATTCAACTCTCTCGGAAGTCCTAAGGTTGAATAATAAACTCATCTGGTGGTTGCAAAAGCTACCAAAAAATCAACTGGCCTATTCATCTCTCTCCATACATGCTTGAACTCCTTCTTTAGAAAAGACCTCGAATTAATTTGGATCTTACTTTTAAGGACTTTGATGTTCCAAGGTACTTCAACCACACCATTAAGAATGTCTATAGCCACTTTGGAGTCTGACCAAATAGACACTTCCATGATGTTATTTTCCACACAAAAGAAAAGTCCTTTGAGAATTGCAAATAATTCCAGCACAAGACATTTGAACTTTCTCCCAAAACAGCAAAAGCAACAAGTGGCACCCCCCCTCCTATCTCTAATACCTCCATATGATGCACCATCACAATGTAAAGCAACCACATCCTCTGGTGGCTGAAACCAGAAACAAACTCTAGGGATCACTACTTTCCAAGTGACTTTGATTCCCCAACTTGCTACTAAGTACTAGTTTCTAGGGTTGCATGCAGCAATAAAATTCATAATTGAACACTTTACTTTAACTTCTGAAATTATAGCTTCCATAATCTGTGATCTATTTCGGATTTTGGATTTGAAAATCTTGAAGTTTCTTTCTTGCCAAATGTGTTGTACAATGGCACAGAAAGCTAACTTCCCCACAACTCTTAATGGATCACCATCATGAAACTCATTTTTAATCCACACTACAATCTCCATGACATTATCAGAAATATTTCCCTTTTGATTGCAAAGTAATGCAACCTTCCCTCATATAACACATGTAAATAGATAGTTAAAAAATAAATGATTTCTACTTTCCATACCTACCCAACAGAAAATGCATTAAGGATTAATATTAATCCTGCTCTTGATGAGCTGATCCTTGGTTGGTAGAGCATCAACTAGACACCTCTATGTTGTAAATGAGTGCCTTGGGATATTACCTTCAAACCACACAGCTTTCTTCTAAGCAATCTTTCTCTCCTTTTTTCTCACTATCTCCTATGCTGATTTTGTTGTGAATACTCCTGTGGGATCTCCTTTCCACCCCACTAAGTCATCTTCCTCATAGTAAAGTCTAGGGATAGATTGAAGGCATCCCCAAACTTCTCTAAGATCTAATGTTGTAGCAGGAGTAGGGTGCCATTCTCCATAACTTGAAATATTACCTACTGTAGCAAGAATAGGTAAACCAGAATCATACCTTATTCTTTCACCAAATCTTTTGATAAGTAGACCCCTCTTTTTTTTTTCCTATTAATCAAGGTGTTCGGGCCAGCTTACGTGCATCTCGATTAATCCTCGGGGAGACTAGCACAGCAACCCACCGCCATGATCTCCACTTAAATCGCAGATGCACAGATGAAAAATCAAACTTGAGACCGTGCGTCTAATCCACACAATCCCCAGTTCACTTTAACCATCTAAGCAACCCACAGGTGGGTACAAAATAAATAAGAAAACACACACACACACACTCACATAGTGTATACGATAGGGTCCGATCCCACGACCTCCTCCCCTAGGTGCTGGCTTCACAACCCGAAGCTACCACCACTAGGCTATCTTAGATGCCAATTATCTTGCCATAACTTGGTAGATCTTCCATTTCCCACTATATGCATAATAACATCCTCCACTTTATCCCTATACTTCATATTCTTCCTCCATACCCAAGAAGCCTCACTAGTTGCCTTCACAGTCTAAATAGTATCCTTTTTCAGAAACCTCTTGTAGATCCATTTCACCCATATACTGTTTTTATGTGATGCAATCCATCATATTTGTTTCAAAATACCAGCCACATTCATCTCCTTCACTCTTTTCAGCCCTAACCCCCACTTCCTCCTTAGGTTTGCATACAGACTCCCATGAAAAAAAGAGTTGGTTTTTTAGATCAATATGAATAGAAAGTTTGAAATGGATCCTCACCTATTTCAATTTATGAGGCCGAAATGACTTTAGCTTATTTTGCGATAAAGTGTTAATAAATAAATGGGAAAGTATTCTCTGTTCAATAGCACAACTCCTAAACTTGTGTGAGACCCAATCAATGCCTCCCTTTTGGTTCAAACTATAGGGTTGTAGGATATCATTTTATAGGGAGGAGAAGAGAGATGACACATGGCACTGGTGTAGGAGCTACAATTTTTTAAAACCCCAGCTAAACCCTAAATCCCCTTAGTTGGGCCCAAGGCCATAGATTTCTAATCCTAACCCAGCCCTCAGGGTATGGTCAACCTTGACCATATCCCTCTTCCTCTCTATTTTCGAGTTCTTCTTTGAGTGTATTACTCAACTTAACCCCAAAATTGAGCAACAAAGCATGCACATGATTACAATATGGAGAGTAATAGATATTTGTATAATGACTGAGGGTTACTTATGTGGGTATATAAATCATATTACTATTAAAAGTACGTACTCCTCTTCTTTGGTATACTTTTTCAAAAAGACAAAAAGTATATTGATATCTACAAAAAAAAAAATAATCTCAAATGACCAAAAAACCCCTTCAAATGGAAAAGATAATAATAATAATAATAATAACCTACGTGGGCATTCTTGCTATTGCTCCTCCTTAAATCTTTCCTTCTCTCTCCCCTTCATATTTATTAAAAAAATAAAAAACCTCAACTTGGGCATTCTTGCTATTGCTCCTCCTTAAATCTCTCTCTCTCTCTCTCTCTCTCTCTCTCTCTCTCTTATATATATATATATATATATCTAAACGTGCAAGAGAAAGAGGGAAGTAATAAGTTTTAAAAAGAATATAAAAAAAAAAAATGAGCACATAATAACCCATCCCTAAACGTGGGGGTGACAAAAATAGGGTGGTTAATTCTTACCCTAAATGTGGAAGAGAGGGGAAGTTTAAAAAGAAAACCTCATAGCTTTATTTCACATAACTCTTTCCATAAACGTGGGCACATAATAAGGCACAAAAGCAGAAGTTTTAAAAAAATTCCCTAATGCACATAATAAAACACAAAAGGGGGGAAAGTTTTAAAAAAACCCCTAAAAATTGGAAAACGAAAGATTTTGACTAGCATTTGATTGCCAACGTCTCTCTCTCTTCCTTGCAGCATATTTATTCATAGATGAACCCTTGCCTATATGTACCATAGAGAAGACAAAAGAACAACTACAGTAGCAACAGGTTCCTCCTCTCCCTTCATCGATCCTAGTGACTCTCACTTCTTCCTCTTTGAACATTTGTGCTTGAAGTTTTAGCAATCTATGTCTCTATAGATGGGAGTGGAAGTTTTGATCATTGATTCATTGAACAAAGACGGTATTTGTAATTTTCAGAGGAATTCTTCGGCACCGTTTGACAATGTTCCATTTTTTCTGTTTCTGCATTTTCTTGTTCCCATAAAAGGAGAAACAACCTAAAAAGCTTTTGATAAAGTTTTTCCGTTTCACCCGTTTCTAGAAACATAAATCAAAATTTATGCCTATTTATAATTCTAGAAACGACTTTGACTAAACAAGTCGGACTTGTTTCGACGTTTCTAGAAACGAATTTGAGAAAGAAAAAAGGCTATTGTGCCCAATAAATCTCTCAACTATTTATACCTAAAAAGAGGCAACCAACCCTTCTCTCCTTTTTGGGTATCTGATGATACTATTAGGTATTTTAGTTGCATTATGTCTGCAAAAAACTTTTCAAGAAACAGGTTTATTAAACACAAAAAATCTGTTTTTGTTTCCGAAAATGTAAAAAGCCATTTTTGCTATTTCTAGACACAGAAACAACATAAACGATATCAAACGGTGCCAAATCCTTTCCTCTGAAGACCTTTCTTTGTTCGGTTGTTCCTCTTATAGACTTATTTCCTTAATCAAAAAGATAAAAATCTTATTCTTTCAATTATGTTGGGGATTGGATGTCCTTGTACTATGTTTGTAATTCCTGAACATTATGATTATCTTATGTCTATAATTGAATGTTAATATGCTTTTGAGTGGTAGCAGTCTCTTTTCACATGAATTACTATGTTAGTGGTAATATATATTTCTGGTAGTTGGTTATCGACGTTTTTAATAATTGCATGAACTAGATTTTTGAAACTCTTAGAATTCTCAAAGATCATAAAGGAATATGACAATGTTCTACATAATTGACAAAAATTTCACGTTTGTTTATGTCAAGTTTTCGATGCAATAACTTTCTGATATAGTGATAAAATAAAATGAACCTCTATGGAACTTCCCCTATAGACTTTCCCATTTTGTAATCTGAAATCAAGAATTGTCTCATTTTCTTATTCATTAGTTAATTTTTATTTTCAGATTACTTCAAAATGGGAATTAAGGACTTACCTAAATTTGGTTGACAACCCCTATCTTTGGAGCATGCCTCTTGGCCAACTTGATGAAAATATTATTAGTTGGATTCTTGATCCTTTTTTAGTTTAGAATAAAAACACTAATTTTATATACTTTTTATACTTGAATGATCAATTGGTATCTTCCCACAAGTGCTAGACTGAAAGAAGCGCACCAACTCATTGTCACCTAGCTTGTTTGAGACATCGTTTTCTCTTATCCTACATAAATAAATTGAAAGATTTTTTCTTTTCCTCAATCCCTTTAGGCATTGAAGCTGAGAAATCAACCATTGCATCTTTTAAATTTGAGAACTAGAGGAGAAATTGAAGCTCCTAATGTTCACGGAATATAATGCAGTGAACGAAGAATGGGGACATTAATATTCAATTCCAAGATGGATTATAACAATTTGGACTTTAAAGCCCAACTACATTCTCTAGAAGCAAACATGTCTAAAACACATATTGGATTATGTCTTAGTGGCATCAACCAGTCTAAGAGATAGGGACGTGAGTATGTAGGCACAAACCATTGAAAGCTGAAAGTAAGGTCCTAAACTTACAAAGTTAATGTAAGAACCTACATTGATCCTAGTCCAAGAGAAAATCAGGAACAACCTACATTGATCCTAGTCCAAGAGAAAATCAGGAACCTTATTAAGTTCAAGTTCCTCCTTGGAGAGAAGTCTAGATCAACCTCTTAAACTCCTTCTATGGCAACAAAACGTATCCAATCCTCAACTTGTATAGGACCCTCTGTCTTGGATCAAAGAATAGTTAGAAGCTATGTACTTGAGTGTCTACATGGAGATTCAGATACGATCAGCCATTCTGCCGAACTCCTCTAGGCTCCAACCTTGTGGGAAGTTCTTGCCGAAGAATAGACCATGAATTACAGAATCCTGTAGATAGAACTCCCATCTAGATACTTCTCTGTTAGTTAAAATTTATTTAGATATTACAATCTCAAATTCCCTCTATCAATATTACTCTATCCATTAAGATTGTTGGGAAATGCCATGTGATTTTATGTATTTTTGTCACTCAATGAGGTTGCTGCACAGGTTTCCTCTCAATTTCTCTTTGTTGGATCCCCACCAACACCCACACCACCTTCTCCATCTCTTTTTGTTGCCTCTGCTTTCACCTTGCGCTCCTACAAGCAAGGTTGGTATTATTACTGCCTCAACGTTAATCCTTTAGGAGCAATATATGTTCTTAAACAATAAAACTAACACTTGAATGTAACAACTCTAAAAAATTTGAATTTTATATCTAAATATTTTAACCAAACGTGCATTTGCACATGCAAGTTTACTAGTGTGTATAATTTAACATATAATTTAAAACGAGGTCGGGTTGGTCCAGGTTGGGCTCAGCCTAAGGCCTCAACCCTTTCCCGACCCAACCTTGACTCAGAACCAAAGATTTTCTTACCCTAACACGCCCTGAGGGCAAGAAATCTTAGCCCAGACCAAGGCGGGTTCAAACCTTCAGGGCCAAACTTACACCCCTAGTTTAACATATAAAAAATGTTGAAATAAGTAATTAGTAAGCATCCCTAACCATCAATTCCTCTCAAGAATCAAGATATTAAGCATCCACAAGCCAAACGAGCAAAATGGTTCATTAAGCAAGGACTGTAGGAGCGAAAACGATTTGGATCGTCTTACTAATGAGGTCAGAGATTCAAAAATGGAGGGGAAAAGATGGTTACCTTAGTTTCTCTGTCACAAAATCTCCAAGTGAATTTAACCCTTCAAGCGTGAAGTTTGCCTCCCACAATAGCTTATTGGTCTCTGTTCAGTTCCCGTTGATGGAGTGAGAATCTCTCCTCCAAGCTCACCGAGAAGAAGTAGGAATTTTTATTTTGGGTATTTTAGAGAGGGAAAGTGAGAGAGAGTGTGTGTGTGTGTTCTACTGTTGTATGAGAGTCACTTCTCCTTAAATGCCCAAATAAAGAGATTAATCCTTATCTTAAGGGAGGGGTGGGCAGTTACCATAACTGCTCAAACTCTCTAATAAATAAACATATGTAACCACTTAAAAGTGGATAAGGATCAAATCCCTACAATGTGGGACGTGACAATTTAAATTCAAAAGTTAAACTCTCACGTTCAAAACCTAGTCAACATGGTGGGCCCACCTTGATAGATACGTTGTCACCAACAATCCCCACTTGTACATCAAAGATGATGGAATCGGGATCCATATCCTCATGACATTAGATCAAATCTAATATCTAGAGATTTAAATAATGTACAACCTCTCAAAAATACATGCCAACTAGCATGTGTTGTCATAAAAGGTGAATCTAACACGTGAAGAGGTAGGACCCCATTTTCATATAACCCATGATGCAATTTATCAAATAGTACATTCTAAATGTAATATTTATCAACACATATATGACAAGTAAATGTATCCAAAACTCTCAATTTAAGTAGATAAATTATGCATCATTCCTCCATTGAACAATATCACGTGGCACAATATAGACATGTATAAAATTATTGTCAAGTCCCCAATGCATCGAAACTCATATTACAAAGATTGCATAATTTTGTTTAGACAAAAAAAACATTTTATTAAATTTTTTTTGTATAAATAAATAATAAATATATTAATTTTCTAAATATTTTTGAAAATATTTTACCAAAATGCCACCGAATCCATTTTGTCCAAACACTTATAGACTTTCTCTCTACTTGATATTCTCCCTAAGATGACAGTGAATTCCATGTTGGGCATCTCTTTCGAATACGACGAAACACTATGAATCTAGTGCACTAATATATAGTCAAGGAGACATAAAATAGTTGGTGCATTATGAACTCATAATGTATAACCGCATCGATGAGGACCCTTAGGTCAAAGGACCGATGATACATTACTGATGAGAATTTCATTTTCATTAATTGACAATAGCCAACATGAGAAATTCTCATATGATCCAGTTCAATGTACACACAATATGTATACTCACACTTCTGCCCTGGGATCACTATTCCTAAGTACATATAGTGTGACAACTATATAAATTGGATGTCCAGTCATGTTCTTAGTCGTGAACAATTTTGAGTTAAAAAAAAAAAAGCATGGATAATCTGGGCTCAACATTATATCATGTTAAATAATAAATTAAATAATTTAATTCAATTAACAGAGTTTGATAAATACATATCTAACTCTCATGTACATCATAGCCAATTCGCGATAAATTTTACACCCATGTTCCCAATATATTTTTAAAAATAGGATGGTGACAAACCCTTTGTCAGGGGATCAAATATATTTTGAGCAAAGTCAACCTTAGCTATGGCTATATCATCACGTGAATAATCTCTCGAATCAAATGATTCTTGTGCGCCACATGTTTATTTTTCTGATGGGCCCTTGGTTCCTTGCTTATGCTATGGTTCCCCGGTTGTCACAGTACAACGGAATGGGGTGCTTGACGAGCTTCGGCACCACCCCTATGTTTTTTTAGAATTTCTTGAGTCAAACCCCTTATTTGGCTGCTTCACTAGTTGCCAGGTACTTAGCTTTAGTTGTGGAGTCAACGTTGAATTTTATTTGGAGCTCTTCCAAATTATAGCCCCACCACCCATAACTAAAACCATGCCAATGGTGGACTTTCTGTCATATCTTTTTTTTAGTCTGAAATTTTGAGTCTGTGTAATCTACAACTGACAACTAATTATAACCATAGACTAGGAAGTAATCCTTGGCCCTCCTCAAATACTTGAGTATACATTTGACAGCAGTCCAATGCTCCTAACTTGGATTAGACGAATATTAGCTCACAGTCCTTATCGCATGACAAATATCTGGTCTAGTACATAACATGGTATGAGACTTCCTATTGCTAAAGCATAACAAATTCTCCTTATAGCCTCAATTTCCTCCAGAGTTTATTGGCACTGAGACATGGATAAAGTGACTCCATGTTTAAAAGAAATTTTCCTTCTTGGAATCTTTAACTTACCTAGTATTTTGTCAATATAAGTGGATTGTGATTAGCCTAACATCATGTTCTTGCAATCTCTCACTAGCTTAATTCCAGCGATGTAACTGACTTCACCAAGGTCTTTTATTGAGAATGTTTTGGACAACCACACCTTTACAAATGAAAACAAGCCAAATCATGCCCAATAAGTAAAATATCATCCACATACAAAACTAAGAAACAAGTGCCACTCCCATTGACCTTTTTATAAATGCATGGCTCATCTATGTTTTGATCGAAACCAAACTCTTTGAACCATGTTCTAGTTCCTAGAAGCCTATTTGAGACCATAGGCCTTGCACTATCGCATCCTTACTCGAAGATACGTGGGGGGCCTATTTTTCTGGGGCTATCTTCCATTTGGGTAACTTTTAAAAATAATATTAATAATGGCCTAATGTCGGGGATTGGAGAAAATAAATATTTGGAGTCGCCACCTAGGGTTAGGGCCTAGGACCCGGGATGTGGGCCTGTTCCATAGGAGCGGACCCGAGATTGACTCAGTCCGATCTAAAGATTAGGGTAAGAGCCAGGTTATAAAATTGATGTTAGGCACCCACTTCACTCGGTTGAACTACTCTTCCTATTAGATGCTAAAATTTGAATATTGCCCTTTATATCCTAACACACATGCATGACTATATATTTAATGTACAATATTATACATATGCTATATTGAATGAAAAGTCTACAACAAGCCTCTGTTAAGAAATTATACCAGACATTGACCCTTGTTGCGAGTCTAGAGGGAACAAACCCAAACTGGAGCTTTGATGACTCTGATGAAGACTCCCTCGACTCAAAGAACGACCTCGACTGCTTGCTTCTCTTCTTCGGGGAATCTAGGACTCTAGTGGCACTTCAGGATCCGACATGCTTCTCGAGGATGGAGATGGAGGAATTTCTTCGCCTCCATTCTTCCCCTTCTTCACACTCTTTTCTTCTCTCTTTTCCTCTCCCTTCTCTCCTTCTCTCTTTTTCCTCTCTTTTACTCCTTGTTTTGCTATATCTTTTTTTTTCCACTATGTCCTCTTTGTGAAAAAATGAGCACTATTTATAAGTGTTGAGCCCCCTTGGTGAGTCTGCCAAAAGTGGAAAATCCTAGGGCAAGCCCGCTGTTAAAAAATGGTAGGTTTTCACTGGCTCGGCAGAGTTTCTTTCAAAAAATAAAAATCACATGCTAAAAAATTCCCATTTTTAGCATAAAAATTGGCGGGCCTGAGAAGAATCTAGGGCAAAACCCTTTGTTTGATCCCCGTTCTGACTTCCGGGAGTGATTTTGGGAGATCCGATGGTCCTATTTTTGGATGCAATATATCTTCAAAATTGTCTTTCCGAGCACTATCCAATGGCATGGGTTTTGAGCTCCTTTTTCTCTCGTAAAAATTGAGAATAAGAAAGAGGGGACTATTACCCTTTTGCTAGCTCGGGTTTTATTTGGGCAACCCTTATTCATGCCATCCTTGCACCATCAGGATTACTTAGAATCTGTTCGTCAATATATAACACGTTAATATTGTGTGCCACGAGATCGGGTCTGAAATTGGCCCTGGGCTAGATTAGGTTTTCGGGTTGCATTAGGGTTTTAAGTTGATTTGAGCCACTACCGGGTTTAGGGTTGGATTAGGGTTTGTGCGGGCTTAGGGTTTTGGGATGCCTACGGGGACTCGAGTTGCTGCTAGTGCCCTAATCGTCACAAAAGACCTAAATTCCCTTCCGATGTGAAGCACAAACCTTGACCGTTCCTTGTTTGTCATCACTGTTAGGGTGGTGTACAAAATTGGATGTCTACAAAATGCCCTCTTTGGCCAAGGCCTATGCCAAAGTCGAAGGGCAAAGAAAAGAACTCCACAAATTTTGTCACTATGAGCATGTACTATTGCTAGCCTGCTCAAAGATAGTAGAGGTGCAAATGCACAATCACGAGTAGATAATCCGTCAGTAATTTTTTGTAATCCAATTAAAACCTCGATTAATCAAGAAATTAATATGATCCTATCTAGGAATTTTAACTAGAGAGTCAGAACCTTCCTGTGTGCCACATGATAATCCTTGATCTATTCCTGCCAAGGTGTTAGTACACAGTAACTCAATCATAAAGTGGTCCTCAGGTCATCCTGCGGTATTCCAGTTGTATTAAATTGGGAACTGGGGTCAACATATCTTTTGGTAGTTCAATGGTATGTCGGTTGTACAAAACCAAAAACCTTGGGTTGAACAGACTTTCGAGTTGTCCCATGGTATTCCCACTGTACTAAGCTAGAAACCAAAGGTCAAGCAAGTCTCTGGGTTGCCAATGGTATTCCCACTGTACTAAGCTAGAAACCAAGGGTCAAACAAGTCTTTGGCTGGCCGATGGCACTCCTGCTGTACTAAGCTGGAAGCTAAGGGTCAAGCAAGTCTCGGTTGCCAATGGCATTCCTATTATACTAAGCTAGAAACTAAGGGTTAAACAAATCTCTAGGTTGCCAATGGCATTCCTGGTGTACTAAGCTGGAAGCCAATGGTCAAACAAATCTCTAGGTTGCCAATGGCATTCCTGGTGTACTAAGCTAGAAGCCAATGGTCAAACAAGTCTCGGGGTTATTTGATGGTATTCCGCTATACTAAGCTGGGAACCAAGGGTCAAACAAATCTCTTGGTTGTTCGATGGTATTCTCATTGTACTAAGTTGGAACCAAGGGTCAAGCAAGTCTTTGGGTTGCCAATGGCATTCTTGCTATACTAAGCTGGTAGCCAAGGGTCAAGCAAATCTCTGGGTGGTCAGATGGTATTCCCACTATACTAAGTTGGAAACCAAGGGTCAAGCAAGTCTCGGGGTTGTCCGATGGTATTCTTGTTGTACTAAGATGGAAACCAACGGTCAAACAAGTCTTTGGGTTGCCAATGGAACTCCTACTATACGAAGCTGGAAGTCAAGGGTCAAGAAAATCTTGAAGTTATCTGATGGTATTCCCGTTGTACTAAGTTGGAAACCAAGGATCAAGCAAGTCTTTATGATTCAACAGAAAGTCTTGCATGTCCCGCACCCGAGTAGGGGAATTTTTCTCTTTTTTTGGTAGACACACTGGGAAAAATTTTTGTTTTTTTTATTTATTTATTTTTTGGACTTGGCGGGTCCGTGATGTTCTCCCTTTTTCTTATATATATATATTTTATTTATTTATTTATTTTATCTTTTTTTCTTTTACTTTCTCACTGGGTCAGATTTTTTTTTTCTTTACTTTTCTTCTTAGCTGGTCCATGGGATATCTCACAGGCTTGTAAGATTTTTGGTGGGCCTGTGAACATCTTGGTGAGCCCGGGAGATCAGTTGGTCCTCTTATAAATAGGGTTGGACCCTCTTTGAGTTTTTTTTATTCCATTCTCTTATCATTTTGCTCCATGTGTGATGTGGTGCTCTTTTCTTTATCTTCCTGTTTTCCAATTTTTTTTTTATAAGTCTTCTGATGGGGCCACGCAAGCGTACACATGGTGGGAGAGTAGTTGGCAGGTTGCTTGACTCGTCGTCCCAAAACGGCGCTGCAGCGTGATACTTGGGGTCAACCTTGAAGGGTACCAAAGATCATCTTTGCAACTCTGCCGAGGGAGAATGGGTTCGAGAATTTTTTTTTATATGTTACATATGCTACATATGCTCATGCATACACTGATGAATGCTTAGTTTATGTTATTATTATGCTTATGTGTGCTCATGCAGGCTTAGACTATGTGTATTCAGACTATGTTATGCTCATGTATGGATGCCTACTTTTCATGCTCATGTTAGGACAACGAATGCATGCTCTACGTGTGCTTATGCATGTATGCCTATTCATGCTTGTTGGTTTTAATGCAAGTTTTAAAACACAAATTAAGATTCAAAACACTTGTTCCTTCAGTTTTGGAGATTCTTTAAGTCTCTCTATAAAATGGTTATTAAATACTACAGTTGCTAATGCGTAATTTATCCTTTGAAGCTCCTTAAGGCATTTTCTCTTTTAAGTTTTTGAGACACTTTATGTCTCTACACAGAAGCTTCTTGAGGAAGCAATTCTTCAGTTTTTGAGAGATTAAATTTGAGAGATCTTTAATCTCATATCTTTAAGTATCAATTTATTCACTTTGATTTTAAAGTTCTTTAATTCATTTCTTTTACTCCTCATCCAAATTGTCTTATAAATAGGGGGAGCATTAGCATTTGTAAAACACGGAACAAGTCATTTGAGTTATTCAAGTGTGTTCTTAATTTTGCTTCTCTTGGGTTTTGTTGGATTTTAACATGTCCATTATGTAAGTGTTTTTGTTTTCTAGTTTGAGCACAGCCCTATAGCATTCGAAGGGGTCCAATAGTCGAGTGCACGATTACTGGGGGAGCCATCGGACTGTTTTATCTTGGAGGCCGATTTGTAATATTCTCGATTGCACCATAGGGGGCATCTACGGTCTTAAGGACAGTGTCAAGTGACACGACTCAGCCCACCAATTTTTCTAACAGGTGATAGATTGAAAGTTCTCTTATCAAGAAGGCAACACTGAGGTTTGCTCTCTCAATAATCTGACACAACCTTCCTTACAATGCTTTTGGAATTCTGTCCCATAATACTTATACTGGGAATACTTACCTGTCATAGTAGGCTCAGGTTGAACCCGTATACAGGAAGTACGGCTATCCCAATAACGTGGGAGCCTAGGTTAACCATATCCACCCTCTCATACAATGAACGATGTGCAATATGCCTTTCGTCCTTGCTTCTACCCTTGTGCCTAGAAGCTAGATGTCGAGCTTACCTGGGCCCTTGCCGAAAGATGGTGGCCGAGCACCCATACCTTTCACCTTTATGTGGGGAAAATAACGATCACACCCCTTTGCTTTTATGCTTTGACCAGCCTCCCCTTTGGTGGTGAGCCCATCACTTGGTCTACCCCCTATAGTAGGTCCACTATATTGGATCTCACGGGCATTAATTCTAGTACCTCCACCATCCTTCTCTCTACCATTCGCAAGTTATCCGCAAGTTCTAGACTGATAGAAGGTGACCCTGGCCACCCCTCGGGTGGAGAAAGACCAATTTATTCATAGAATCTTCATCTACTGGGTCGGTCAGTGCTTGTTCAATAACCTTCTGACAATGTCGACCTCCAGTTCACCTACTACCTCAATAATCTTTAAGATATCTAGAAGTATGATTGGGGTGGTGCCGCCTATTCGTACTTCCTGAGGATGATGGATCATCTTGCCTGGGGTAATCCGAGCTTGTATGAGGCTGCTTTTATTCTTTAGATGAGAACTATTGGACTGATACACTTTCTTTGCTTTATCTTGTCTTGTGTCGGTGATGTTTTTCTTTGCAGCCTTAGGCTTATGAGTATTTTGACTTCCTGAGCCATCCTTTAGCAGAAGAGGATCATGATATGTTTCCTCTTACCCGAAAATGGGGTGCGTGTGGGACTATCCACGACCCTCTACTTCTCGTGACTATAGGGAGGGACGTCCTGAATCGAATTGTTGTGGTACGATTCTCTTCCTTCTCCTTTCATTACATTGCATTTTCTTCTTAGACTTGCTTCAGTACTAACCTCTTGCACTTGTAGGTTAACTAGACTCTTCCAGATGGTGTCCTTTACCTCGGAGGCTCATCGAGACGAGGCCAAAAGACTCATCGGTCTCCGTGTTCTATTCCAAGGTCCCGGTGGTCCTGCTTGATATCTCAGGGAGAGGGTCGCCAGGCAGTGGTTTGACTCGGATGGTCCACTAGTTCCTCATCATCATCCTCCATCCATGTATAATCCTAGCACTCTCTTCGAGGAAGACTTTTAGGCTGCCTTGATTGGGGTGGCTTGGGACAACTTCACAAACCCGGTGCGGGACTACCAGGAGTTTCTTCAGCAGGAGACTGTATGCGTGCCAATGACTTTTGATGGTCCCCAGGTAGACATCCTAAACTTATTTGCACTTATTTTACCTATCTTAAAGATAACTAATATTTTTTCTTTTCCAGTATAACATGCCGATCATCTTCCCAGGCCGAAATGCCCCTAGGTCAGCAGGTGCTTCTACAAAAGGTTCCTCCCATATGAGTGTCGGGCTGGTTCATAATAGGGCCGATCTGCCCTTTTCCATTCCAGGCTTTCTCGGGTGGAAACACGATCAACCAAGCTTAAATGAAAGGTGGGAAGACCCTCTATAAACCCCACTGAACTAAACACAACCATCAGATTCAAGGTGGCTCAACTCTAAAGTGTGCAGGATTTTCTAAGTTGTCACTGGTAGATAATCATAAGTAGATCTATTCTCAGTCGATGCCCATCTACCAGTGGATAGTCTGTCGGAGTTCAGCCTCTATTTAGGTCACAATTGATACCACTAGTAGATCAAATGCCTATCAGTGACATTCACCCGTGAAGTGTCTGATATGCATATGGGAAATTTCTCTCTATTAGTGTCTCCAGTAGGGCCCATTAATAAATCAAACTACCGGTGAACCCTCTGAACTGTCCTTAAGGAAGTTTTGGGGAATTTTAAGGGACCTTCTAGGGGACCCTCTTCGACAATTTGACACTATTTACCCCTATAATTAGGATAAAGACAATCACCTCTATTGAGGCCTAACTGGGCACTATTCAGGCATCATTTCTTGGGAAGTTCCTCACCAAGTCTAAAGAAAAGGTGAGTGGTGGTCTGATTTCTTTTGTAGTGTTTTTAATTTTAGAACTAATATATGTCGGTGCACTCATGTGTTTTAATTATGATCTCATGTATGCTTTATTTGAATTATGTTAAATGCTTATATATGAAACTGCTAATGTGGATGTGACTATATATGAGTGGGATCTGATGTAGCTGAGGGAAATTCGGGTACCATGATCACCACATTGTTGAAGAGCTAGGCTTGGACATGGGTTATGGTATGGCTGATGATAATTCTTGTACCATAATGCCATACTAACTGTATGTATGCTAGAGCTAAATTTGGACATAGGATGTGGTGTGGCCGATGGTAATTCTGATACTCCCTTGCCAATAGGGGTGAGGTATTGGATAATTCACTGATAGGGTCGATGAGACTTTTTGGGTTGTCATTTTCATGATATGATGTGATTATTGTCAGAGGCAGAAACTATCCTATTGTGGTCGATGGTAATTTCAGTATCATTGCTACTAGGATCAAGTTATTAGGGTTTTCTGGGTGACCGATGGCACATTTTGGGACCCGTAAGCTCTTGCCCACAATTAGGATTTGTCTCGTTAGGTGATGGATATGCGATTTTTGGGACAATGTGTAACACCTAGAATTTTGGAAGCAACTAAACCCCAGTGTTAGAACCTGACTGAGAAAAGGGGTACTGGACTGTATGCTATGGAACTCCTACATACATCTGTGTAGGGGAGAAACTGGCAAAGTGGAAGGCCAAGTAAGAGGGGTAAAATGGTCTAAAGATGTGGAGTAGGTTCCACACATAGTGGACTACCCAGTCAGAGGCCTAGACTATTGGGGAGCCAAAATAAAGGCAATTGGCAAGCTGCTTGCTAACCAATCGGCCAGCCGATTTGGGTAGCAAAATGCCCAAAAATTGGGTTTTTCTTTGGTGGGCCCCACCACTTAGCAGTGTGATTCCACCCATTCCTACCATATATAGGGGCATGCTTAATGGTTCTAATGCATCAAATTGCATATCAAACCCTTAACTCTATAATTAGTTATTTAATTTTAAATAATAACAAAATTGGGTCTTTATTTTAGAAGCAAAACCAAATAGACCTTAAGGGTCTGTTTTGGTCTTTAAAAGTGGGGAGGTCGGCTACTACCCTCTCCCTTTGCTGCTAAACCTGTAGGAAACAGAGAGGGAAATAAAAGAAGAAAAGAAGGAGAAGAGGAGAGAGAGAGAGAGAGAGAGAGAGTGCAATTGTTGTCTCTCTGCAGCTGCTAGCTCTCTTCTGTTGCTACTATTGTGCTGTAGCTGCTCTCCCACATGCTGCAAGTAGAAAGGGAAGTTGTCGGAGGTGCTGCCATTGTTGGAGAAGAAGACTGGAGCTAGCTAGATGCACATGGGTATCACCTACCATGCTTGCCCAGCTCATAACTCTAGAGAGGTAAATACCCTAACCCATCCCTGTGATTTTGTCTAGGGTAGAATTCGGCCAGGGATAGGCTAGGCTACTAATGGAAATTGGGACTGGAAATTTGCTGTGGGAACTCAATATAGCCTCCCACAACAAAACCCCAATTCTTGGACCCTAATTGGAAACCAAATGACTATAGGGTTGTCCCATAAACCCTAAATCATAAGACTTTCTACAATTACGCTAATTTGATAGCAATTGATAGTGGGATTGACCTCCACATAATCCCAATCTTGCTCGGGAGTTGGTAAATATTTAGCTGGTACACCCAGGGAGCAAATTGGGTGAACTGAGACCCAATTGACTTAATGAAATATTCCACAAATCTAAATTAGAAATTAGACATAGATCCATAGGGTATAGTAATTGAAATGGAATGGGCATGATTAGGATCAGATACAGGGAATTGCCTGGCATAGGTCTGCCAAGTGGAAGGCAGGGAATTGGTTGTAAATAGCCTATTCTGCTAGGGAACTGCCAACCAGTTTGGCCCTGACAGAATAGTGAGGTTATGTTGTATTGGCCCTGAATGCCCGACAGATCGTGAGTATATGACCTGACTTACCCATAAATGACTGTATGATGTAAGGGTATGATTCATGACTCAAGTAAGAAAGAAAATGCCAAAAAGGGATTGTCTGTGGAATATCAGTGTAAACCCTACATGTGCTTGAAACTTCATCCAAGTACATTTATAAGCTAAGGACAATATAGACAAGTCCAGCTAGGTAATTTTGGACCAAGTGCCTACCGGTCTATTATAGTAGTCCAAGAATGAGCTCAATGGCTATGTAGGTTGGGTAGATGACCTACATAGACATCGAAAGCTGGATTGGAATATTGGCTTGGTTAGCTAGAGGGGAATACTGACCTAAGGTCAGTGTGCTCCTTATTAGCTGAGTATGGATTTTGGTTCGGGAATTCAATTGAAATATGGGAAGTGGAATTAATAAATGATTATTAAATAAAATTAACCTCAATTATGAATTGATTATCTAGGAACCTGAAAGTACCTATTGAGCAATACGTGTGATCGAAAATTCAATGAAATAACATCATATTTAAGAATCAGGCGAGTGGTTGATTGTCATATTTATGGAGTGTTTTGTATATACTTTTATGTTTGCATGCACATGTGGAATGTGATGATTACCATGTTATAGATTTATTTTATATAAAAATAAATATTTCACATGCTGCATGATTTTACCGACTTGGGTGTGAACGAGATTTTATGGATGTGTAGTATGATAGCTATGTGGTGATGGATGTATTATTGATAGTCTGAGACACGATGTGGCTGAGGTTCTTTCTGGTACTATGGGCTCAGAGGTTAGTCTTACAGCTATGGCATAGATGTATGATTGGATGTTATGGATGTCATGTATGCATATAGATGCATATGGTTAGGATCACATCCCAATGCTATAACCCCTTGCTAATAGGGGTTAAGGTCTTAGCTAATCCCACTCGGTGGTAGGTCATGAAGAACTACTACTCCCAGATACAATGTACTGTATCTTAAAAGAACACAACATGGTATGATGTACTACATGCATGACTATCGGACAACATGGGAGACCAATGATGGTGTGGATTTCGGGACCATGGTTGTTAGGGATTACTATTTAGGGGCAGGCTAGGGGATAGAGGTTCTTTCCAGGACTGGCTGACTCCTGCTTGCAACTAGCTTGTATCTTTGAGGCTCGATGTACTGGGTAGGAGATACTACCTATGTTTCTGATAGTACTTTTACCCACATACATTGACATTTAGTAATTAGAATGAAAAATATATTAATAAATGAATCATGTGGATCTTGCATATGGGGTATTTTGGTATGGTTTGTGTGAGCATATATTGGCATCATAACTTGTGCTTGCCTACTCACACCTCACTGGGCTTGTGAAGCTCACCCCTCATTGATATATGTTTTTAGATGGTAGAACCAAAGATGAGATGGATAGAAGATCAGTGTAGTTGTGAGGCCGTGTTTGTGGGACACATTGTAGCTGGATGAACATCCCTTCTATTTATTCATCAATTTATTATTGTTACCAATGAGCTGTAAGATTTAATTATTTTTATTGTAACCTATGGATTTCTTATAATTGGGCCTGTAATTATAATTATCCTTGTAGTTTGGTCACCATATATATGCTTCCTATGGATTGTATATGCGTACTTTGATTGTGATAGATGTTCTCAATTGGTTGGTTGGTTACTACATTGTCTCCGTGATCTTGGGTATTGGAAGGCTGACTAGGTTCGGAATCCAATGCTGCATACCTTAGCCAAATTTGAGGCAGGGTGTGACACTAGGGATATTATACTAGATTAGTTGTATACTAGGTGGATAATAATAAAATAAATTTCATCATTATCGCATCATGGTCTATATTTTTCTACTTGCCTGAACCCAATCCCTCATTGGGCTTTGTGTCTTACTCCATGTGCGCATTACATTTTAGATGATGATACATGTGTAGTGGTGCCTATGAGCAATGACACACCATTTTCTATGACCGACTATGATGGGTGGACACTAGAGGTTGAGGAGCACGATATGAATTGTGCTTGTGAGGAATGTGCTATCTGTTATCATTTTGGTGTATTTATTTTTGAATTGTGTATTCTTTGATACAATATTATTTACGTCATGTAATTGAATTAGATAAAAAATTTCTATTATAATATCACTGTTAGTCCTCCCTATTACTTGAAGTTGATTTTATGTATTCTTATTCCTCTATACTGACTTTAGATTTGTTCTGGTTATGGATTGTGAGGTTAAGGTACTACTTTAGAGATCTTGTCAGTTTTATAGGATGGTGGTAAGCATCCTAGTCATATGTCCAAAACCTAAGGAAGGTTGAGATGTTTCATCTAGTGCTGGTAGTTTAACATCAATTCCCAATGGAGTCACCATTGTACGGGTAACATCTGGGATTCGGCCCTCTTTTGAGCAACCGTGGGCTTGCACCGCTGCATCCCAACTAAGAGGTACATGGGGTACTATTTCGCAAAGGCTCTATTCCTTATGGGTTTTCTAAAAGGAATATTAATGTTGAAGGAAAATATTGTAGATTGGAAAACATGATATTTAGAGTTGCTACCTAGGATTAGGGCCTAGGACCTGATGGATGAGCCCGATTAATAGGAAAATGGCTCAAAAGTTGATCTGATCCAGAGATATGGGTTAGTGTTAGGTCACATAGTTGGAAAGGCGTTAAGCACCCACTCCACCTGGTTGAACTTGTCTTCCTTGTAGATGCTAAGGCGAACATTCTCCCATAATTAATCTTATACCATATATATGGTTAAATTATTATTGCACTACTATGTATACTATCACATATGAATTAAAAGTGTACATTTTGTCAATTAAGTTCGGAGGTTATACTTGTGCTCGACCTCTGTTCTGGGTTAAGAGGGGTAGGCCCCTGTTGTTGCGGACACAAACATCGGTGAGTGTGCCCCCGGCTCAGGGAAAGGTGGATTTGACCGACTACTTTCCTTCTTTGAAGAATCTGACCTTCTTATTTATGACTTTTAACAGGTTTGCAGAATTCCTAGGTGCTTTTTAGGAATTTTAATATAGTTTCGGGAATCTATGAGAATATAGAGAATATAGGGATTTATAATAGCTCTGAAAGGCTTTCTAAAGGCTAGGGATTTTTCTAAAATTTTTGTATTTTTGGGCACGAGAATGAAGGAGAGGGAATCTCGGAGAATTTGTGGGTTCAAAAGGCATTTTGGGGGTTCCTAAAGGTTTTGGGAATTTTGAATTTCTTGGAATTTTCATAATTTTAGGGTTTTGACATGTGAATCAAAGCAAAACAATCTAAGGGAATCTTGTCAATCTTTGGCTTAGGGAGGAGAGAGAGGGCAAAGGGAGGCAAGGGGGACTTCTCCTCAAACTTAGAGCCTATGATTGCTTCGTGTCCCTTGGAATGGAGCAAATGGCTCTATTCATAGGTTTCTTGGCAAGGGCCAGGGTAAAATGGTCATCTTGGACCTTATGAGCCCGCCAAGATCTCGTGGGCTTGCCAACCATGGTCATTTTTTGGATTTTTTTTTTTAACCATAATTAGGGTTTTTGAATTTTGGGAGCGATTTTAAAAGATCTGGCAGTCCAATTTTCACGCACCATATATCGTCAGAATCGTCTTTTCGAGCACTGTTCAATGGTGTAGGTGTTGACTCATTTTTTATCTCATAAGAATTCAAGATTTATGAGGAAGGTCTCTTACCCTTTTTCGCAACTCAGGGATTTTCGACTGCTATTTTTATGTCGTTTTCACACCACCGGATAGATACGTAGAATCAATTCTTCATTATATAGTATGCTAATATCATGTGCCACAAGATCGGGCATGGTTTGGATAAATTAGGCTTTTAGGCCATATTAGGATTTCGGGCTAGATCAAGGTTCAGTTTAGGGTTTCGTTCTAGGTATCTCTAGAAATGCCAAATCCTCTTTGAAAGAGAGCACAAACCTCGTCCATATCCTATGAAATCATCTTTGCAGGGGAGGGTGAAAAATTGAGTGTCTACAATATCCACCCACTAAGATGTTTTATAATTATTGAAAAACTCAAAAGGCAACTTGCAAGAAGTTGTAGAGTGATTGATCCACCGAGTAACGGATCAGATTTGTTGTGATCCCAAGAAACAACAAGGGGCTTGTTTGACACCTTGAGAAGACCAATCGTAGAGAAATTCCAAGAGTGAGGAGCTCTTGGTAATGGATGTATGTCAAAAGGATCGTACCACTCTAAATATTTCTTTCTTTGTGTGATTGCTTAATTGTTTCCTAATCTCTCCAAAACATCAACGCTTATCCAACACCCAATTCACCCCTCTTAGGTTGCTATATTTCTGCGAGCTCTAGACCTTTGTAGTTTAAGAATACTTCTTCATTCCATCTAAAAGGAAATGGTGAAGTGAAGGAATAGGAACAAGAGCCCTATGCAACCACAAATATTATATCTCTTTCTCTCTCTACCACGAACATTTATGCTGTCAAAGAATTTCTTAACATGAAAAGTGATATGAATCCCTCCTACAATCAAAAAAGTTTGCATTTCTCTTCCTCAAAGGTCAAATCATTCTGTCGGTAACATTTCATATCCGGCTGTTAGTTCTGCCAAGGAAAATAAGAAGACCATAATGAGAATCTATTCTCAAAATTGGTACCAAACAAATTCTTGTTCTTGAAATTATTTTCAATTAATCAATAATAAACAACAATAACATCCAAAACCTTATTCCAACTTCATGGGGTTGGCTCGATGGAGCTTCTAAGCAAGGACGAGCAATCCATGTAAAAAGATTGATGGGTTATGGCTAATTACAATAAGTGCTGAGTGTCAACCTGACGCACCATATAAATTAACCACAACCGTATGACGTCAGACTATAACAAGGTACCGGTTGTCTGCCTGATGTACTTTATAGATCGGTCAAGACAAAGCATTCTACATGCACAAAGACAATCCATCGTCCAACATATTTTTATGAAAGGAGGAGATGAAGAATTCTTTGACAACCTTGCTGAACATGAAAAATAACAATAAATCAAAAGTCTGCACAATAAGAAAATTTATTTACATTTTTATATCAACCCATATTCCGATCCATAACCCAATGACCATCTGAAAGAACCATATAGTTCAAAAGTTTCCAAGTAAGGAGTAATCAGATTCATATTGAAGGAGCTCAAACAGCTAGGGGTAGGCCTAAAATAACTATAGACGAAGTGGTGAGAAATGACATGCTTAGTCTTAGTTTTGTACAAGTATGACCTCGGATAGAGCCTATTGGAGGACAAGGATTCATGTAGCGGATCCCATATAGCTTGACTATCCTGACTTGTCGGGTTGTGCCTCTTTCCCCTTATTCTCTTCTCATCTTTTTAACCTCATCTTTCTTTCTCATTTCTCATCCTTTTTTCTCTCCCTTCATCTTTTTTGCTTAGAATTTTTTTTATTTTGTTTTATAAAAAGAAACCATGCTCCAAACAACTCATGGTTGGAAGAATTTAGATTGGTTTGAAATTCGTTTTAATTTCCTCTGCTTTATTTTCCTTCCTAGAGTATGAGATCTAACAACTCAACTCGATAAAAGAATGTACCTGCGTTCTTCAGTTGCATAAATCAGGTTTATAGCTATAATTCAGTGAGACTCAAAATACTACTATGGGAAACAGTAGAGCTTTGGTGGGAATCCAAAATAGGCTGATGGGACTCCAGAGTCCAACCTCTGTCCAGCTGAGAGGCTTGGATCATATACTTTTTCAGTTCTTTCTTTCTATCATCTACATCAAAACAGTTTAGTACCTTGACTTATCTAATTTCATATATCTGTCTTATATGGATAAATTCATTATTGAAATCAAGCGTCTGTTCTGTCATCTCTTACTCTAATCATATTTTAATTTCTACTATTGTTTTGTTCATTAAGGATCAAGTCTTTTTCTCTTTCACAAGGCATGATATTTGAAATTTAGTTTCAGAGATAATCATCAGACTTGGCTCTTAATCTATTTCTGTTCTCAGAAAAAATCTGAACTTGCTGCTTAATTTGCTGGAATTCTCATATTAGACTTGTGTTTTCGGCTATAGTTTTTAGTTTTATTTCGGTTTGATATCTTACTATTAATACTTGATTTAGTTATTGTTCATCTTTTATACCATGCAACCAAAAAAAATCAATTTCTCGATAAAAAGAAATATATATTTATTTACTTACTTTAGGATGTCAATGAAATATTCGAATAGAAATTATGCCAAAGGTTGTTGAAGATAAAATCAAAGTATAAAGTTATAATCATTGCCTAACATGATTAGTTTAGTTTCAAAACATTATATTTTCACCACATCAACTAAATTCCTTGATTTTAAAGGGGAAAAAAAAAATATATTACATTGGAAAAGAATGACCGTATTTAGCAATGGTTTCACAATCATGATGATAAAAATTTTCCTTTTTAAATTGATTTCTCTTTCCTTCCCTTTCCCTTATAAACGGCGCCTTGAAATGCTCAATCCGATTACTTGCTCTATCACATTATATGCTTGGTATATATAACCCATGAAAGCCTAAATTTTAAAATAATGAAATGTAGAAGCATGATTTGGAAAAATTTGAACATTGTGAGCCTCCTAACCAATGATGAATCATCTTTGTGAACCCTTAAAGGTTGTATAACTAGCCAAAACACACATAGTACAAGGAGGAAGAGAGAGAGAGAGAGAGAGAGAGAGAGAGAGAGGACGATTGCATGACTTGCAAAGGGGAGGGATTTCAAAGAAGGATGATGATCGATGGGGGAAGAAGGGTGGAATAAAATTACTCTTTTGCACCCATACTTGAGGTCTTTAAACCTGCTGTGGGGGGTAAAAGATATTGTTGTATTCATGTTTTTTGAGTTTTAAAATTTGTGTGGGGACTAGTCAGGCCACTCGTTGTTAGCAAAAAAAAAAAAAAAATTCATAATGTGTTTTTAAAATCATTCCTTCTTACTTGTTTGTTTCCTTCAAGGTTTGAAACCATAACTTGGGGTCCTTTCAAGAAAGTAAAAGGTTGGAACTACATTTTAGTCCTGTATTGCTCATCAAGGAGGGTGATATATATATATATATATAGGATTCTTTAAAGAGAAGTATCTCTCCTCTCCTATGTCTAAAGTCAATCAAGGTGTTATTTTCCCTCACATGTGTACAAAACAGGTAGGGGTAGGATCAATGCGGTGAGGTGTGGTGTATACTTTTGTTTATGGCTGAGTCTAGTAACATATATTCATATGGGTTCTATCTCTTCACAGAGATGGAGAAGCCTATAAGTTTGGATTCGAAATCTTTTAAGGAAGATTAAATCGTGGATGCATTTTCTAGTGGACACCATTTTATACAAACACCTTGAAGGATCACTTCATATCTATAAACAGACGGTGGGTTGGCAACCTATTCATTCATTCTTACAAAAATGTTTTCAAGCATTCTTCTCTCCTCTCTTCATCTTTTTGTTTTGTTGAGTGTTGAACACAACCTTTGGAGTCCTTGGGTGGACTAATTAGTGAGTGCAACACTAATAGTTGGCCTCATAGTGGGGTTGTTTTATATTGAAGATTGACTGAAAAATGACTGATAGTAGTGTAATAAGAATAATTTAACAAAACCCTAAGGGGCTATTTGTTTGGCAAAGAGACCATGCCTAAGAAAGTAGAGGTAATGAATTTGGATCCTATTCAACCCTTGGGGTATGATATCTTGAAACATAGTCTTTAATTTTGGAAAACGAGGAACAATTCTAATGGCTTAAAAAATGCCCTATACTCCTATAGGCTTGAATACCTGTCTAACCCTTTTTTTTTCCATCCTTTCTCCAATCAGGTATGGGAAGGGATGCTTTGTAGATGTTGACCTTCTAGGAGGAAAATCAAGGACTTAAGTGGGGCAATGAAAATTGATTCGGATGTATTTCAAGGGAAGAACACCATATGACTTGGTGGATAAGCTGACTTTTTGTGCAGCCATCTATCACATTAGGGTGGATCCTAACTTGATGAGGAGATGGACTAGCAAGTCTAGAGCTTTTCATCAAATCTGAGATTGTATTACTTTTGAAATCAAAAGAAAAAAAAAAATTGATGATCTCTCTGTAGACTATAGATACGGTAAGGATTAGACATGCTGTTAGGTTTTGGAATCTTTCAATCCACTTGCTTCCTATTGGTATGGCAGCCCCTTGATATGGTGGGCTTCAGTTGGTTTTATTATTTTTCTCCTTCCTCTGCTTTGAGGGAGGAACTTTCCTTGTATTCTTTGTGCTTCTTTATATATAATTTAGGGAGAAGGAGCGTTACTTGTCTGCCTTCTCAACACTTAGGACATTGTGAAAAGATGCCTATGCTTCTCTAGTTTTCACAGTGATGTAGAGAAGGTCTCGGAGGAGTTCCTAGATCATTTGGACCTGGCAAAAGACCACATAGTCTAATCAAAGATAATGACTGATCCTCTTGAAATTTTTAGCATTTTTAGCAGTACTACTGTAACCGCACATTTTGACTTAGCTAACATCACAGGAGCTGTTATCCCAATTCGAAAATGACAAGCAACACAGAATTTTTCAAATTCATTTGTTTAGGCCATCAACGGAGCCTGTAACATTTGGTCGCATTAAATAGGGTTTTACTATTTTTCTATTATGTTCTTACCCTAGTTGCTTGTTTTTATATTTTTTCCCCCTTCCTTCAAAGTAATCTGAGTATATAAGGTCACTTTGACTCATTTGTAAGATACTTCAGTTTTTAATCAAAAGCAACCAGTTTGCTTTTCTTCCTCTCTGGAATTAGGGTTTTATTTACTTTGTGGATTCGAGCATTCATCTGTGATAGAACAATATCTAACCCACAGCATTTTCTCTTTGTCACACAACGTCTTGTGTTTGGGTATAGAGTTCGCAGACAAGTAACATTCTTTCTCCTAATAATTTATTATCCATAAAAAGTAAGAATTTTATTATTATTATTATTATTTATAAATAATGTTTGAAAGAAAAAAGTATGTGATTAGCCCAAATTCTTTCATGTATTAATCTTTTTCTAGACTCACGTAGACATCTCATTTTGGCACCCTGAAGGCATGCATGACAATTATGATGCAGTGCCTATGGATAGTGATTGGGGTTTTTATAGCTTTAGAGGTCTACTATAACTCCCAATTAATTTTCAAAACATCCAAAATGGTTGAGAAAGTAGTGTTGGAAAATGATCAAAATACCCTAGAAAGGTTGATCGGGTCAAAGTTGGGTTAAACGACCCTTGAAATTGGTCCAAAATTTTAGTTTCAGAGTATCTTATAATTAAAACCCTGTATTCAAAAAATGGACTACAGTCTTCCCTTCTTGTACCCTCTATTGGAACGGAATGGGAGACATTGACTATCTCTTCTCTGTTTACCCTTCTCCTCTTCTATCTAGAAAGGGATTCTTGATAAATGTTGGTCAATGTGCCGCCGCATTCTCCTCTTTCAACAGGAGTGACTTTGGATTGATATAACTTTCAGTAACTTTTCTATTTGCAAATTGGTGGATAAACTTGCCTTCAATGCTTTCAATGTCTTCATCAACCAAATTTGAGTGGAGCAAAACCTCAAGAAATGGACCTCCAACTCTCATCCATTTTAAAAGATTAGGAATTCTATTTCATTTGATATTAAATTACAGATTTCTACCATTTCTTCTACTTGTATTGACTCCCCAAGGAACATGCATATTGTTGTCTCTTAGGATCTCTCATTCCTTCTCTTCAAGCCATTCCCCCTTAAGGTTTGGCCTTTTGTATAATTTTCTTTCTCCTTTTCCCCTCAAGTTTCGTGCTTATATTTTTTCTTCTTCATTTGGTAATGAACTATATTTATTCAAAAAAAAATTTTTTTTTTTTTTTTGAAGCGAATTCAAGGAATAATGGCAGGAAAACCACTCATATGATCTTAAGGATATCTAAGCATTAAGATCACATATCTAAACACTGGCTCAACATCATGTCTATGATCCTTTCGATATTCCTAGGTGTTGGAGGATCTAATTCAAAACCTAATTTATTATATGAGGAGAGCTCTTTAAGTATACGAAGGTGTTGAGGAAATAAAATAATCAATGTGGGACTATTCCTCGAAAACTCTCAACAGGTCAACATTAGGGGTTGCATTTGGCCCATATAAAGCGTACCAAAAAAAAAAATGCAAAGCCTTGAAGTGGTGAAGTGGGGTCATTTCTGGAGGGGGAGGGGGAGGGGGAGGGGGAGGGGGATGGGGAGGGGGAGGGGGTGCTACACCGAGTGCATCAACAGTGGAGGCCAAAGCCACAAGTGTTCCAGTCTATTGAATGATATAGTCCCAAACTCAAGACACTTCTTAATTTGTTTTAAGGGATTCATTAACAACATTTTGTTGAGATTGATGTCTCTCACTATGGTCAGATATCAACCACGTTGCAACATCATTGGCATTCAAATTTTGTATATGTTGTTCACATCATTATTTATTTTTTAATAAAATCCCCCTTTCACTTGGAAATATAAAAATATAAAAAATATTTGCAGCTTTGGGTAATTGCATTCGGATTACTTAAACAAGGATAAAATTTCTAAAACAACAGGCCATAGAGGGAGAAGGAACCAACGTGGCTTATCCTGTGCTGGCTTGTCTACTTCCATGTAAAGGCATGCTGAAAAAAAAAATTCCCTATAAATATATACTTAGAACTATTATCTGAATAATTTAATAGTTTTGCCCATGTTTAGACTTTAGAATGGACTAATTAACTAATTTCATAATAATAATAAGAAGAAGAAGAAGATAAAAGATCCGCACATTGTTTGCATGGATTCCGTCCTCTCTCTCGTTAATCCCTTATTTACTGATTCAAAACCCATCTCTTTGCTCGAATTAGTACACAAGCATCAGATGGAACCCCGTAGCATAATAATAATCAAAGTAGTTAGAACAATCTTTTCAACGTCATCCTGATGCATCCATCTTACCATACACGAATGATCACCTTCATGTTGCTTCAAACCTTTCTACCGACTCTACCGAAGCTTCTTGAGATAGAATATATAACTCTCTTTTTCATGGACCTGGATCATCTCCAACGATTGACGCTCCAACGAGAGTCCAACAATCTGGATCCAAGGGTTGGGATGGCTTGGTCATGCATCCCAACACTTGGGGATGTGCTCCCAAACAATCCCAACACTTGAACGGATCGTTGGATGCTCGTTGGTGTTGGAGACGATCTTTTTCCCCTTTTCACGTGGTGAAATGGTTCTTTGCATTTTCCTTTTTTAAAGTAATAATAAATGTATCAATTCTAAGTCCGGCCTAGTTACCCCAATTCAATCCATTTATTAAACGGGCATTTATGGTACAGAGGTGTAAACCGACAATCACCTGACTGAGCCTAACACCTTACCTATTGAAAATTCCTAAACTCTTTTTTCTTTTTCTTTTTTTCTTCAGAAGATCAAACCAAAGTTCAATTATACTTATTTCGAGCACAAGTGCCGAAAGCCTTGATCACCTTATTATGAAAATACTAGATCTAATATTTGATGAAAAATACATATCACTAAAAGATTATTTAACAGCCAAAATAATGAGATAATGGTGGTCAAATCAAGTAATGAAGAATATATTTGATTATTTGATGTAATGTAATCACTTTCTCTGTATGTTTTACAAATAAAAATTTCATGATTACATTTTATCAATACATTACAGCAAACAGGGTTGGGCAACACATACAAAAATGTTTAGATCGTGATCACATTTTGGTCTGTTTAGAGTCCGTCTAGGTCCAATTAGAGTTAAATCACGTTAAAACCCATTTATAGCAGTCCGATTATAGCTTGAGACCGATTGGCCTGATTAGAAATTGGACCATGCCTCCAAAACAGGGCTTGAAAGTAATCAAGTCAAGCTCAATTAGGCTTGACTGAGTCTGACCGATTGACATTCCTAGACTGTAATATGATGTGTATTAGAACCGAAAAAAGAGAAAAAATATGCAAGAAAAGGCAGTCCCCAATAACCTCTTTAGATAAACCCTGAGGATGAAATCGGGACCTATAAGCAAGCAGGACAGACCCTCCAAACTAACACAAGAGAAAAGAACCCCAAACAGAGGGGCCAATCCATCTATTATCGCATAACTGCTTCATCATATGCTTCAAATCATGGATCAACTCAAGAGGTCACTCACCTAAGATAATGGGCCATCAAGAAGGCCTCGTTCTTGCAGGCTAAGAATTATCAAGCCCAACATATATGAGCATACAAGACCTTTAGGCATTAGCTTCCTAGACCTCATATGGGCTGGCGTCCATTGCTCATTTGTTATATATGTGGTGTGTGAGATAAACGGATGCGGTTACAAATGGGTCGGGTCGGCCGGGTTGATTCTGCAGATGATGACTGAAGAGTGTGCACCTGAAAATTTGAAAACTGAATTTTCTCATAAAAAAGTTCCATCTAGGTTTGGAATTAATTTCACTTTCTTTACTTATATTTACCTTGCAACCAAGCGGGGTCAATGAGATTTTGGTCAATTAACAAAGCAAGGAGGTTGGTCATTGCCTCCCCAATTTCAGACTAAGCATAGAGAGAAAAACAGAAGCATTCTCATCGTAAATCTAATAAGATGTTTAATCCATAATATATTCAAATTTAATTAGAATTGTCCAAATAATTATAATTACATTTTAATACTAGCATAGTCTTAATATATAGAATGATTTTCCTCATAGTGTTACTAAATATTTGAATTCGATGATTGAGCATGCACTATCTTTGAGAACGTGAATTCAAGGAGTAGGAGCAGAAACACCACCCTATGATCTGAAGGATTATCTAGATATTTTGATCACATATCCAACATTGCCCCAACATCATGTTTAAGGTCCTTTCGTTATTTCTAGGTGTTGAAGGATCTAACCCAAAACCTTATGGCATTAGGTAGAAAGAGCTCTTCAACCATATGAGAGAACCAAGGAGATAATATAAGAAATATATGACTATTCCTTTGTTACTCCCAACATCTCGAACTTAGAGGTTTCATTAGGCCAGATGGATAGTGCATAAAGCGAAAAATATTTATAAAGACTTGGGATGTGTTTGGTTTGCATTCTTGGAATGCATTCCAGCCCTGGAACACGTTCTGTGGCAATAAAAATGGCGTTTGGTATCAATTCTCGTTCTTGAACTCTGGAATGCATTAGAGAACACAGCCCGTTCTAGAACGGGCAAAGTGACCCATTCTACGTTCTAGGGCAAAGTGGAAAAAACACATTCTAATAGCCCCAATGAACTGAACATCTGCCTCGATGTTCAGGACCTGTGAGTTAAGGTTTCTTCAACAAGAAAAACCTTTGAGTAAATGAGATGTGTAGTTCATCTTCATTTATTCTTTCTTCCTCTATTTTCTTCTTCCGTTGCCTCAAAACTTCTGTTGATGGTAATTCTCGTCAGCGTCCTCCCCTTCATCTCCTTCCAAAATGTTGAATTGGATTTCAGTTTTCAAGATAAAAGATGAAGACACTCTGAGGCGGAGAGCTTTGGCTGACAGTTTGGAGATGATCTCTGAAACAGAGCTGGGGATGCTGAAGTAGAAATCCAAACTTCCTCAATCTCTTGTTTTTCTTCCACCTCCACAGAGACTTACATGGTCGGATTTGTTAGTCGTCAACATCGTCGGCCTTCAATACTAAATAGGCAAAATTAGTGGCAGAGATATGGTGGGTCTGGTTTGAGAACATGTAATTCATTGAAGATTTTGTTTTCTCTCTCTCTCACTTCTTGTCCATCGCCAGCAACTCTAACCTTCCACTGCCCCTTCTCCCGAATCTGGTACTCTAGCACCCGAACCCTCAACTCGCTGTCTCCGCTTCTGCTATCCCTCCTTGCAACGGGACGCCTTTGGCTAAAGGCAGCATTGCTTCCTTACTATAAGACACTCATTGGTACAGAGTTCATAGATAAAGTTGTAGGTTTGTTGATTGTCACCAATCGCCATTGATGTTGAAGTACAACACATTTGATATCATTGATTGAGCATTGCATTGTGTAGATTACATTGTAACTCTCTCTATAACTGCACGGCTATCCCTCTCCCCTTCAATTTCGACTCCCATTCTCTCTCTCTCCCCTCTTCTCCTCCTCTCTCTGGGAGAGTTTGCATATGAGTTGTTTGTTGAAATGCCTAAACAAGTGTGAGTATTCTGTAATTAAGAATGAATTTTAGTCAAATAGGTATCCAAACAATGTTCTGATTTACAACATAGAATGCATTCTGCGTACTCAGAATGGGAATACGCATTCTGAAAATGAAAATGCATGCCAAACACATCCTTGAAATCAGGTCATGCATTCATGACTGGGAAGACTACTCAGGCAACTCATGTCTTCCTTCATGCTTGGACTTTCTCACCACTGTAGAACAGCTTGTTCTTTGAGACATTTGCTTGCTGCCTTGTTACATAATAGAAATGATGCAGCTGCAGAAACCACATCACCATAAAAAGAACGAGCTTTTCATTAGCAAAACACAAATGTGTAATCATTTGATTAGTACATCGATTATGTAAACTCAGAGCCTTTATCAACTTTCACCTTAAAAATACCCTTTAGAACAATTTATCTACGACCACTCTCTCCCTACGGTCGAGCTAATCCTAAACCACCTTAGCTTTTGGAGACTCCTCCTTTCTCATGCCAGTATGCTAGTATAAGCCTATTCTTTTAACTTTTATCCCTCGCATTCCCTTTCCCAATCTATTTAATGGTATAGGTCCCCCCCAACTCGAGATACTTCCTAATTATTTTTTAGGGAAAACTAATTCAATAAGCCTTGTTGAGAGACCTCTCAGCTCCTACTATGGTCGAATATTGATCATGTCGCAGTTACATTGGCATTCAAAATTTGTACGTATGGTGCCCATATCTTCATTTATTAATTTAGAAATTCTTAACCAAATACACTTCTTGCACATGAAGAAATAAATTAACATTTCAATTTTCGCAGCTTCAGGTAAATTGCCTTCTAATTGTTGAAGATAAGGATAAAAGTTCTAAAATGTTAGGCCAAAGAGGGAGAAGGAACTCATCGTGCTAAGCATGCTGAAATTTTATTTTTTTTTCCTACAGATTTGAACTTATAATTATTATCTGAATAATTTTTTAGTTATGCCGGTGCTTAGCATGGGCTAATTATCTAGTTTCGTAATAATAGTAAACAAAGCAGTTGAACAAAACTTTTCAACCTAATTCTAATGCATTCATATTTATCATAATAAATGAAGACAACTACTTATTAATAGCTGGAGAGTGTAGTCTATAATCTAAACTTATTTTACCATTACAGTGTAGACTCCCAAAAAATCACGGATTCGATTTTACTATCTTCACCTTATACAATAAGGCACCCTCTACTTTCCCCTCCCTACTGCCCCCTTCCTATAGTTAAAGGCTCATTCGGCAGTTAAATAGCATAGATAAAGGGGGGAAAAATAATCTTACCATACTAAATTTTTAGGTGTTATAAAAATCATTATGCGCATAGACATACCAAACATAATTTCTAATTTTACAATCTATTATGTCTAGTAGAATTGATTTTTTTATTTATAGATAAAAAATGATTTTCATTAATAAATTTTTTATAAATAGAGAAAAATAAAAATGATACCAAAGAGAGCTCTTGAGATGGTATACATAAGTTCTCTCTACCTTCTTTGCTAGCGCATATGTTTGAATCGGGAATCTCTTCAACACTTGACCTTTTTTTTCCGACGGCCAATCGTTAGTAGGTTTCCTCAATATGGCAAATGACTCTCTAGACAGGGCTACTTGTATTTTCTTCGCTAATTCCTCAATTTTTATGTATTATTTTTCATTTTATTCCTTTTTTTTTGATAGGGATGCTCATCTTCATTTCAAAGGCATTTTCTTTACATTTATCTAGGATTTGGTGGGGTAATTCACATCTTTTCTTGTATCTAATATTTTCCACCCTGAGCCCCATGGAATCCATTTCCATTTCGGTGATTCTTAATAAAAATTTTGATTTCCAACTAAAAAAAAAAATTAAATGCAAGTGAGATGGAATAAGAAAACTATAAATAATATCAGAAGAACGGTTTTTTGGATGAATGTGGTTCCTACACATGCACAAGTGCCAATGAGAATACACAAGAAAGCTTCCACAAAGTTATTTTCCATTTCATGGGGCTGACGTATAAATCATATAACCTCCACAGGTGTCTAGACACACCCCCACGCCCACCCCCCACCCCCACCCCCACCCCCCAAAAAAAGAAAAACCACACCCACACCCATAGACTTTTTTCCATAATGTCGAATTCCCAAACAGATGGGCAACCCATCTATCTGATAATGGCTTGGTCACTTCCTACTTCGAAGCTTCCGCATGGCTTAAACAAGAGGTCACTCACCCAGAGGGTTTCAATTATTCATGATTTGAGGAAACCGAGACAGCTTCTAGGAACTCCGAGAAACCCTTCTCACCGTTTGTAACCCTCCACCCTCCTCCTCCTCCATGTGCATTCTAAACTCGTCTGTCCGATAACCCACGTAAACCTTGCTGATCTATTCTTTCCTCTCTTTCTCTCTTAAACACTTTTTCTCAGCCTACCTCGGTTCTGAACGGAAGCTCCGGCATCTCTCCCAAATTTCCAGGACAGCCCAAGGATCTTTGATACTCGAACCAATCTCTCTCCTATTATGAAAGAGTACCATTTCTAAACTCTCTGCTGGAACCATACCTCCACCTCACTTCAAACATTTACTTCCACTAACCCTTTTAGATAAAAATAATAAAAAAAACATTTTATCCCATCAAACCTTTATTCCTCACCAACCCAATGAGTAAAGCTAACCACCCAGCTTCATCTTATATGAAAAACTCTCCTTCCTCAACCCGTCTTAAACCGGCCACCAAACCACCTCCACCCACCTCCCATTTCTCACCATCTGTTTCCAGCCGAAATTGTCGAAACATGGCCAAGCAACATCCTCATCCTCTTGCAGTTAAAATCACACCCTCATCTCCGATCTGAGCAATCTGGGGCCACCGGCAATCGACTTTATGAAGATCTCACTTCCAAAACTTGTTCTCTGTCGATGTCTTCGTTTGTAGGCGTTGTGGTTAACGCACCCTTCCCCACTGTTGTTGAACTCAGCGACAGGTTGGTCTCTTTATGGGAAACAAAAGGTGCCATTTTTGTCTGCTGCTCTGAAAGAGGATCATTTTTTGTGGAGTTCATCTCTGTCGAAGCTAAGAAAGGTGTGTTTGCCTACTCTCCTTGGTGGAGTGACAATCTCCTCTTGCAACTTGGAGTTCACCCACTGGATTCTGAAGCTTCCATAAAGGAGCTTGAATCAACTCCCATCTGGGTTCAATTCGATAACATCCCAGCCGAGGCCTTCTCTTTTCACAATGTTAGATTGGCAGTGTCATGCATGGGAAGAATTCTGGATTTCAGCATCAACCTGATGGAACTTGGACACCCTTTTAACACCACGAGAGCCAAGGTTACTGTGAAGAAACACAGACCTGTGTGTTTGAACTCCACTATCCACCTCTCAAATGGAGAATCTGCAACTGTTAATTTCAAATATGAACTTACCACTCTTTGCTCCTTGTGTGGTTCCATAACCCATCCTCTTGATTTATGCCTTGAATATATGAACTTGACGGATCAGTCTATGCCTCTCCCATTCATGGATGTTGTTACTAAACCTCTTTTTGTCAACCTGAGAAGGCCATTTGTGGTTGTTGAAACTGAAACCCCTCCCATGCCAGTTCGTGTCTTAGATGTATCCCATTGGTGGCACTATGTCACACCTACAATCGGTTCCATTGAGTGCAGAAGTTGAGTTGCGCGATTCTCAAAACTTTCCATCAGCAAATACCCTCACTCCCATGTAGGTAGACCAAACACTGCCTTGCCCATACAACTTGGCTGATATATCTGCAACACTGGCCTCTTTTTACAATCTGGAAGATCCGCTTTGGGTACAAAATTTCCTATCGATGGAAACAAACATTTTTTCCTCTTTTGCACCTGCCGTGGTCCCCTCTTCGGTTCCATCTTACCAACCTCGGTAGGACAGTTGGTACCCTTGGTCGACAACATCTGGCTGCCCCACAGTGCTCCCTTGCCACCTCTTGCTCCTAGGCTCCCATCAATTGCTACCGATGCCACCCAACCTACCACCTTCCAAAACTGTTTGAAACCAACACCTAACACTTCTTCCCCAGCAAAGCCAGCTAGATAGAACCCATTTTGTCAACTCAACAATGCTAGCAATGTGACTATACAATTTGTCTTCCCTCCATTACAACATCCTTTACAACCAACCCCCGCAGGAGAGGGGCAATCGAAGCTAAGGCCATGTAAGAGACAACGGCTGGAACTACATGACAAACCCACCCTCTCCACTATATGTGACCTTATAGCTGAAACCGATGACCCCTCAAAAGCCATTGATCTTATAAAGGAGAGATTCAAAGGGAGGGCCGATCTTGGTGATGGTGGCAAACTGATCAATGAAATGGAACATTATGGACAAATCAATGAAGAGGATTTGCCACAGGGTAGAGAGCCAAAGGATTCCACGAAGAACCAAGTAATTCTAATTCATATTTTCCATCCATTTTCAATTTTTTTATTTGTTTTTTCTGTGTTTATCTAAGTTTGGTACTGTCGTGGTGTAACCTTGATAAGAAATACTGGAAGAGACAATTCTTCCCAAGGTATATTCTGACCTCAAATGCATGTCTGTTTAATATCAATGCGATTCTTGACTTTTGCATGCGAATTTTCTTGCTCCTCTTTGTGTTTACCCTTTAGATAAAAGTTTTCCTTCAACTGGCTGAAAGTAGTTTTGTGATTAGTAAGTTTCATATCACTTTGAATAACCACATGAGTATTTCTTGATTCTTCGTTGATTGTTTCCAATTTCTTTGTTCCTTGTTTCACTATGCATGTGTTAAGATGGAATGTTAGAGGCCTAAACTCGGCTACTACTAGAGGCTGTCTGCTTTAAAATGGGCTAAACCCAAGATCAGGGACGTGGGATCTGGAGTCTGAGGTGAGGTGCACACAAGAGAATGCAGTGGCCTCTCACATGTTAGATCTGTGAACCCAGACATAATTTTCTTGTGCGAAACCAACGTAAATGATCACAACACCTTTAAGTTGCACCACTCCTTCAAGACTTATGATTGCTCCAATTTTATAAATAGTATGGGGAAAAATGGGAAGAAAGGAGGCTTATGGCTTCTGATGAAACCAACCCTCTCCTTTAAATCTGTTTATTCTGGTACCTGCATTTTCATAATTATTTTTAATCCCTCCCTGGACATGCCTTTCAACTAGGCTCTTGTGTGTTTGTATGCTCCTCCCCAGTTGAACCTCAAAACTGAGTTTTGGCCTATTTTAAGTGAACATCTCAATAGGCTTAAACTTACTTTTGTCATTATGGGAGATTTCAATTAAATCATGTCACAAGATCAAAAATTTGGGGGTAACCCGTTCAAACCCACCACATCGGTCCATTTGTTGGAAAATCTCTTTTCATCCCATAACTTTCACATCATTAGGTCCTATGGTAACCCTTATACTTGGTCATACAAGCAAAAACCTCCAAATCTTATAAAAGAATGCCTTGACTGGGTGTATGCTAACCTAGACTAGATCATTTTATGCCCAAACTCATCACTTTCCAAACTGGCTTCTGTCGATTCAGACCACAACCTGATAGTTTTTCGTACCTCAGGATCTGCACCCAAATCTAAAAAGCTTTTCCATTATCAACATGCATGGATGGCTCACTCGGAGTTTTTCTCCTTTTGCTCTGAGAAATGGAGAGCACTTGATTGTGATTCACTCACTTAGAAGCTGGCTTCCTTAAGCAGGATTTTATCTAGATGGAATTGGGATACATTTGATCACATTGATAATGTTAAATTTAAATATTTAACCCAGTTTCTTCTGTTGGAAATTAATGATCAGATATGTCTCTCCGACTCTCTTCCCAAAATGGAGTGGATCCAAAATAAATGAAGTTGGGTCTTGGATGCAGAGGAAAGATTTTGGCACCAGAAATTCAAACACTTGTATATCATGGATGGTGATAGAAATACTAAATACTATCATTCCGTAACCAAGGTAAATCTTCAAAAGAGGAAAATTGATTTTATTATTAATAACTGCGGGGAAAAATTATCAACCCCAGGCTGTTGCTTCGGAATTTGCATCATTTCTCTCCCAACACTTTACCACCACTAATCCTCTAGACCCATATTTTATCGAATGTCTCTTTCCCCCGGTGGACACATGTCATACCTCCATGTTGTCTACACCCCCCATACCAATGGAAATTAGAAATATTGTCTTTTCCATTGGACCTTTCAAAGCTCTAGGGTCTGATGGATTTCAGGCTATATTTTTTCAAAAGTGTTGGGACTTCATGGGTGCGGACATCTACAATTTTGTGGTTGACTTTTTTCACTCTTCCATACGGCCACCCTCTACTAATCACACACTCATCTGCTTGATTGCAAAAAAGGACAATGCTCACTCGATGGGTGATTTTAGACCAATTAGTCTCTATAATGTTACTTACAAGATCATTGCAAAACTTTTGGCAATGAGGTTAAAACCAATTCTGAACCGGGTCATTTCCCCGTACCAAGCTGCCTTTGTTCCTGAAAGACAAATCTCTGATAATATCATTATTTCTCAAGAAATCTTTCATTTTCTGGAAAGGAAAAAAGGTAAGACAGGATTTGTGACAATTAAATTAGATATGGAGAATGCCTATGATAAGGTTGAATGGGGTTTTATCCTAGCCATATTCTAATTTTTGGGATGTGGATATAAATGGTGTGATATGATTCAAAACATCATTAGCACTACGTCATTTTCCATAAAAATCAATGGCTCAAGGTTTAATCACTTTACGGCTTCTAGAAAAATCCGGCAAGGATGCCCTCTCAGCCCCTTCGTCTTTATTATTGTTATGGAAGCCCTCTCCAAATTGTTGGCTACATACAGGGATCTCAACCTCTTTAAAGGAATCAAAATCGCCAGGTATGCTCTCGAAATCATCCACCTTTTTTTTTTTTTTTTTTTTTTACAAATGATAGTTTTATTTTTTGTAGAGCTAATCATGACTTGGCCACTATCAAATGTATTTTGGAGCTGTTTTCAGACCTTTTTGGGCTCACCACTAACTTTGCAAAAAGTGGCTTAGCTTTTAGTTCTAACATTGAGATTCATACCAAAAATCAATTGTGTAATGTCATTGAAATAAAAGAAATGGACAATCACTCAATCTACCTAAGAACCAATCTATTCCATCAAAGGGCTAAAACTTTATCTTTTTCCAAACTCTTAGAAAGAGTTAGAGGTAAACTCAGCCTATGGAAATCCAATATGTTGTCCTTTGCAGGGAGAAGTGTCCTACTTTAATCCACTCTGGCACCATTACCTTCTTACCTCATGAACTGCTTTGCACTCCCTAAAACCATTTGCAAGAAGCTGGATTCCATTTACCTACATTTTTGGGATGGAGATCAGAATAAAAAGAATAAATGGCATCTCATTGGGTGGAAAACAATTTGCCAACCCAAATCGAGGGGGGACACGGAATTAGAAACTCGAAAATCCATAATTTGGCCCTCCTCCTTAAGCTAGGTTGGAGATTAATAACCAATAAAAATTGCTTATGGGCTAAGACTCTAAAAACCAAGTACTTCCACAACAGATCACACCCCAAAACATTGAAGGCCCATGAATCCTTTTGCTAGAATAGCATTTGTAGGATCATCCCTTAGCTGAAAAAATTTGTCATCAGGAAAATTAGTAATGGAGATAATATTGGGTTTTGGGATGATCCTTGGGTCCAGAAGGATAACCATGTCTTTGATCTGGTGACTTTTAAACATATTAATCAGTGTATCACAACTGTCAGTGATACCACGATTAATATGCAATGGAATACAGCATTGCTAAACTCGATACTGTCATCACACTTCATTGAGATCATTACTCAGGTCCCACTATCTCAACAAAGGGATCAATGGTGGTATCTACTCTCAAAAGAGGGGTCCTTTAAGACTAATTTGGCCGCAAATTTTATTAAGGAGAATTCACTAATTAACACCTCTAATAGCTACCCCAACACATGCAAGTGCATCGCTCCATGTACAAAGTGGTGGTGGTTTTTTTGGCAAATCAAAATCCATCCCAAATTCAAATTGTTCTTATATAGAACCATTAACAATGGTTTACCCACCAAGGATATTATATCCAAATGGGTGGATATGGAGTAAACTTGTGGTAGCTGTAATAACAATAGGGAGACCATGTTCCATTTTTTATTTGAGTGAGAATTTGCTAAGCGGGTCTGGGTTGCCAGACCATTGGGCTTTAATCCGGATTCAATTCTAGTTTCAGATGTGAATAAGATGTTAATGTACTACTTCAACTCTGGACTCATACCCAGGAAAGACCAAATATGGTTCTTCTCTATTCTTATGATCACCAGTTATTTTATTTGGAAACACAAAAATCAAATGGTGTTCGGTGATCAAAAACCAGATTTGCACTAAACAATCAAGCAAATTGATTTCTGGATCTCTTTCGGGATGACCAATTTGGAAAACAAACCACAGTCAGATTAGATATAATCAAATGTGACCCTAACACCACACACAAACACGAATATCATCATCATAACTAGTGTCAAGGACAAAGGGGGGACATCATCAGCATGGGCCTTATGTCTTATTTCACATGGAAGATGTCTATTAATGGAATCTAACTTTTGTATGACAGGAAAGGATGGTGAAGCGAAGGCTATAGGGCTGCTTCAGGGATTAACTAAGGCACGAGCATGGCAGGTGAAGATAGATCAGGTGTGGAGCGATGCGAAGAAGATTGGATGGCTATTACAGAATAATCATAGTCATATGCTTAATTTCTGACCTAGAACTTTGATATTAGTATGTATAGAATTAGATAACCACTCTACTTACCCCGACTTTTGTATGATATATAATGCTAAGTACATGGGGGAATTAAAAACTCTAGCCAAAGAGGCCCTATCGAAGAAACAATATCAGTCGAATATGATATGTAATAGTCCTAAGTTTAGTTAGTTAATATACCTTTGTTTTGTTTTGAATTAACAAAAAAAAAAAAAAAGAGGTCACTCACCTAAAAGGGTAAATGGGCCATCAAAGAAGGCCTCGTTCTTGCAGGCTAAGAATTATCAAGCCCAACATATGTACCACACAAGACCTTTATGTTGGGTCCCGATTGACACTGAGAGGGGGGGTGAATCAGTGTGCCAAATATTTTTTCACTTTCCAACTGTACCCCTGATGTGGCAATCACTATTTGCACTTCAATAGCATCTATTGATCTTGCGAGTGCTATGTATACTACGACCATTCTTCTTGTTGCATGAAACTTACTCACATAACTTGTATTGCTGCCGTGTCTCATAAACCTCACACGGTAATCATCATTTCATACATACGATCGTATGCACATCCGCCTTTGCACCACCAAGTGGTCAGTCTACAGATGTACACACCCATTCTGCACCAAGCACTCCAATCCACAATACAAATACGAGCATACACATCCACAACACAAGAAATACGTGCTTGACCGATTGCCTACATGCGAGTAATGCCTAGTCGGGCTCACATTTACTCAATACTAATTATGACCGCACCCGACCAAGGGAACACATTCCGTTTCCACCAATGACATACAATGGCTAGGTCTTCACCCTAGTTTTCTCAGAATGATCTGAGAGGCCGCACCCACGGCAAATAGGTTTAGGTAGTTGTACCTACCAAGGAACACATAGCCCCTGTGTCCAACACCCACTGAACACCAATAAAATAAAGTTGGGCTTATAACAATGCCCTATAGTGAAGCACTCATACATGCAAATTTCCCCCAAATAGACTACAACTATCACTTAGGCATTTTATCAAACATCTTGCCTACAATGATTTATAATAATGGAAATTTGGCAAAAGTGAGGTTACCTTGGCAAGGAGTAACCGTCGGAGATGCAATAATTTCGATCTCCACTTGATGCGGACCACAATCACGTTGTCTCGGTGCCGCCAATGCTTCAACCCCGGTTGGCACTTGGGTTTCTTGAAGCAACTCACAATAACCAAATTCTAGGTTCTTCTTCTTCTTCTTTCTTTTCTCCTTGTCTTTACTTTCATGGAGTAACAATGGCATTCACATTCACATTCACACACACACAAAGAGAGGAAAAAACTTCTTCTCTATTTCCCTCTTCTTCTCTTCTCTTCTATTTTCTTTTCTTTTCTCTTGGCAACAACCAATAGAACTTGCTACCTTGGTTTCCAGCAGCTTCCTAAGCCTCTAATGGTGGCTATGGATGAAGTGCAAGATGATGGAAGTGTTTCATTCAAACATTTAGCCTTCCACGAGCTTCAACTCGTTTTTCCGACCACCTCAGCAACCCCTCTGCCTGATTTCTTCCCTCTGATGTGTAGAGCTCGGAGAGATGAAGAATCTCCAACTTGAATCACTCAAATCCGACTTAAAATGAGGAGATATGACCTTTGAAGTTGGAGCAATGAGATAGCCTGAAATGGAATCTTCGTACGGGTGGCGTAGGCTACACCGGCGGCGCGCGCAACAGGGGCGAAATCTGACCGTAGATCTCATATAAGAGATCTTATAATCCAAGCCGTCCGATTAAACCAACGGACAACAGATCCAAACCGTTAGATTTTAATCTTGATGACGTCATCATGACGTAGGCGCTGACATCGTTAGAAGTGTTGTCGATCTGTGATTGGTTGCTTTTCCGGATTTTAAGGGAGCTTGTCTCCCACTCACAAAAGTAAAAATGCATATTTACCGTTGGATCCGAATCTTCCATGATGGCTTTAATATGATTTCATGAGATCATTAAGATTGGAATCTTCTTTATATCTTCTATACACGCACGAAACACACTAACATACTTTGATAAGGTGTAGCGCCAGTGCATCAAGAGTTATGCACCTAACCAATAAAATCCTACGCGCAAGCATCTATCTCGTCCATATCACCCCAAAATCTCAGCAGCCTTTGGATGGGCATCAAGCCTACGTGGTCGAATCTTGACCATCCATTTCACTTCCCTTTACTCCTCTTTATTACAATCAAGCCCCTGTCTCCATATGTTTCAGTGCTTAAAGACCCCTTGCAACTCAGACCTTCAAAATATTTAAATTACACAAAAGCCCTTCGAATTTCAAAAATAAATTCCGAAAAATCCCCTCAACACCGAGAGCAACTGATGGATTTTCGGTTTGGATTTTCGAACCGACTTTACGGAAATGCTTATAACTTTTTGATACGATATCCGATCAAGATGAAACGAAGTGCGTTGGAATCTTAACTGGATGCTCTACGACTTTTCAGAAGACTCAATCATCTGAATCATCCATGTAAAAAGACCAAAATGCCCCTACACCTTTCCCATGACGTATCTTTCTCATACGGAATCGGAATGCGATGAAATCAGAACCGTTGGAAAGATTGTATTTTTGTCGTATTGTTACATGCAGAACACTTCCTTTAAAAAATTCATCTTCAATGCCGAAACTTCCCTCGACTGCCACAAATGACGTAACTTCTTCATACGGTATCGGAATGTGACGAAATCAAATGCACTGGACTAGGTAAATTGCAATATCTTTTTCATGAAGAACCGATCTTCCAAAAATGTCATTTTCACTGCCGAAAATGCCCTCGATCGTAAATAGACCAATTTTGCCAGTTTTGACCCAGAAACCCGCACCACCTATTAATGATGTATTAAACCACTCCATGCATACCAAGCTGCTTTGTTATCTCATCGGTGATACTGGATACTGCCATGTCATCATTTTCATCCACGTCACCCAAACTAGCCACGTCATCACCGCCACGTGGCCGAGTTGCCAACAAGGACAACCATAAAACAACACTTTAGGCATTAGCTTCCTAGTCCTCATTTTCGGATGGGATCCATTGATAATTTTCTATATTGAGATAGCCCAATAATCTCTATGTATGTGATGTAAATGGGTCGGTTCGATGGGTCGATTCTACGAGATGATGAGTGACCCGACCCCCAAACCCATCATTTTCATACATCCTAATTGAATTTTAGGAAATGTTTCGGTAGCTCAGAACCAAGAACTATAAGTAAAAAGAAAATCCAAAAAAAAAAAAGGTTCAACTACTTGAAAACTGAATCTGATTGTAGCAAAATTTAAACTGGGCTGGGCAATGGTCGCCAATGGATAGATTGTCTTGAACCTAGGGCTGGGGCGGGTGGCACTGGGCGTAGCTCAGGCTGTCTCTATGTATGGCCCAAGGGTAGAAGTCCAAATCTAACTTAGTCCAAAGCAATCTAAGGCTTTAGCATGCCCAAGAGCCCCAGCCTGAGCCCAATACGTAGCAGTTAGCCAGTTACCATTGCCATTCACTTGCTGGGTGATAAAAGACATTAGCCTTAGTCAAACACCCCCCTCTCCCTCCCACAAAAAAATTATATTTTAGCAAAAGTTTTCCTTCACGGGTAGAGTGGGAAGAATCCCACTTCACTAGTGATATGACAATTTTAAGCTCCAACCCCCGCCCAATGGATTATATAGAAAACCCATTGTTAGATCAAACACCAAGAAATATGAAAATAAATAGACAAAAGATCCATATGACACAAAGATTTAACGAAGTTCACACACCAGTATGGTGTGTTACATCCTCGGGAGAAGAAGAAAATGTTTCACTATGCAGAAGAGAGATTACACCCAAGCAGTAGCGAGAAAACCTGCCCTGAAACCCTAGCTCAATAAACCCCCAAAAGACAATGACTTTCTCAATAAGACAACAATACATTATATACTCCAAGTCGCGGGTCGACCCATCGGGTCGCAGTCGATCCGGTTGAACCATACTACGGGGGCGTATAACCCCTCTGCTTCTATCACAGATCTCAGAAAACTTCTCATTCGGGTCACCACCAAAATATATCAGAGCGGGTCAATCTTCAAAACGAGTCAAGAATTCGAGACAAACTTAACACCCACCCATGCACAATAGTTCGAGTTGGAGGTGAGCCAAGGAACCCTAGTAATATATGATGATAAATTAAAGGAAAAGGTTGGCCATGGTGCTGGGGTGCCCAACTTCTCCCTATCTCTCTCTAGAAGGGCATGGTTTTAAAAATTAGTGGAGAATTGGATCGGAAATCAGTCAATTCACATCATAACCAGCACTCATCAATTTGGATGTCCATTCTATGTTTTAAAACCCTGCTCAATGGGCCCTGGTTTTAAGCCATGTTTATAATCTTTTTCTTTTTTTTTTTTTTTGGAAAAATTACTTGGACGCCCTAAAATTTGAAATAATTACTTGAATCATCCAAGTATTTTAAGATTTTTTACAATTAGTCCATGGTCGTCAGTCAATCACCATTTAGTGATGAAGTCGTGGGTTGAGAAAATCTTAAATACCTAAAGGATAGTGAGTTGACCTTTTTAACCTTTCACTAAACAAGGGAAGCCTTCTGAAAGTAACAATCAAGAAGTGCGGCTTTGGTGGGAGAACCCAAAGACGAAACTCTATAAATAATTAGGAATCTCAAACAACAACTGAAGGAGAATTTATGAGATCAACTACTCATGGAATCACATGAAGAGATAAGAAGATTGTTGGAACGAGGAGCGAATCTGATTGTAGGGATAGTCTTGAATGGGGTTTTCGATCTTCAAACAAGTACCTCTCATTTCCTGTATCCAAATATATGCCATCGATAAACAGCAATAATAATAATAATAGAACAAATTCAGTCAGATTCTCTTCAAATTGTAGCTGGAATCCAAGAGAGGAGAAGGCTGACGAGTAAGCCTAATTTGAAGAGAAACCTTTGTTTCCTCTTCTTCCTTCCCCAGCACAGAGGTCCAGCTTTCAACATTCAAGTGTGACCGATTTCTATTGATTTGTACCCAACTGACCCAACTGACTTTCCATTTGTGGGGGTGTTGATTGTTCTACTCAGTGAGAATTCCCGCTCAAATTTGGATCTTTGAAAAAAAAAAACCTAACTCTTCCACAAACCCTAACTGGAATCCCTATCTCTTATCTGAAACCCTAACCTGGAACCCTACCCCACAAGAAAAACTATCTTCATCTGGGAGTTGCAATGGTGAGCCTTGCCAGAAATTTTGGTCTTCTTCTTCACCTCCACCTCCACCTCCACCTCCACTGGTTCTAGATTTGGGTTTTTTAGGTAAATACCTTTAAAGGTTTATTGGTAACTTTAATTTCACAAGTTTCAATTGAATAACTCATAAGGGTACAATGATCTTTTTATTTGACCACTAACAACAGACTTTCACCGTCAAGTTTTGTGGAGCTTCAAGCAATAGTTTCAAACTTTAGGGTTTCAAACAATTGGGTCATAATAAAGAGGGATGTCCAAGTAATTTTTTTTTTTTTTTTTTAAGGGTAATAAGCCATGATTATAAGTTCACAAAGCTGAGTGGTTAAATTTAGTTAGCCGGCTCCCGCGTGTGACCCAACCACTACTTGTGTTTAAAATATATGAATTGATGAAGTGTACCCTGCAGTTACAATTATACAAGAAGTTTTGAATTTGTTTTCTTATATCATCCTCAGCTCCAAGGATGTTTTCTTATATGATTTGATTTTCTGATTGAACTAAAGGTATTTCAAATCTTCAACAATATTAAGCGATAGGGAGTTGACGACATTCACTATCCTTAGAATCAAGTTATAAGCTCAAATTACCACTACAGTTGAAAAAGAAAACACTAATCCAAGGATTAAAGTTCCATAGTGATTTCCATTTCTCTTTTCATAATTTTATGGTTCAACTTCTTAAGATTTCACCTTTTTTCTTTTTTTGTTCAACAAGATTCCTAATGTCATGGTTCATGGGCTAATATAAAAGTGACAAGGAATCTTGCAGGTAACCAAAGGCATAGAAAGAGAGATCATCAGTAACATGTAGTTGTTGTATACTATTCAAAGCATCTAGATACCCTGCCACGCAGGCCTCTCCCAACCCAACAACATATTTGGTCACATTATAAATGTGAGCCTTATTTAATTTCAGGCGTCGCAAAATTAAAGGGGTAAAACGCTATATTTTTCCAAACTCTTAGAAAAAGTTAGAGGTAAACTTAGCCTATGGAAATTCAATATGTTGTCCTTTGTAGGGAGAAGTGTCCTACTTTAATCCACTCTGGCATCAATACCCTCTTACCTCATGAACTGCTTTGCACTCCCTAAAGCCATTTGCAAAAAGCTAGATTCCATTAACTACATTTTTGGGATGGAGATCAGAATAAAAGGAATAAATGACATCTCATTGGGTGGAAAACAATTTACCAACCCAAATCGAGGGGGGACTCGGAATTAGAAACTCAAAAACCTATAATTTGGCCCTCCTCCTTAAGTTGGGTTGGAGATTAATAACCAATGAAAATTGCTTATGGGCTAAGACTCTAAAAGCCAGGTACTTCCACAACAGATCACTTTTTTACCCCAAAACATTGAAGGCCCATGAATCCTTTTGCTAGAATAGCATTTGTAGGATCATCCCTCAGCTGAAAAAAATTGTCATTAGGAAAATTAGTAATGGAGATAATACTGCATTTTGGGATGATCCTTGGGTCCAGAAGGATAACCATGTCCTCGATCTGGTGAATTTTAAACATATTGGTCAGTGTATCACAACTGTCAGTGATACCACGATTAATATGCGGTGGAATACAGCAATGCTAAACTCGATACTGTCATCACACTTCATTGAGATCATTACTCAGGCCCCGTTGTCTTAACAAAGGGATCAATGGTAGTGTCTACTCTCGAAAGAGGGGTCCATTAAGACTAATTTGGCCACAAATTTTATTAAGGAGAATTCACTAATGAACACCTCTAATAGCTACCCCAACAGATGCAAGTGCATCGCTCCATGTACAAAGTGGAAGCGATTTTTGGCAAATCAAAATCCATCCCAAATTCAAACTGTTCTTATAGAGAACCATTAACAATGGTTTACCCACCAAGGATATTATATCCATATAGGTGGATATGGAATACACTTGTGGTAGCTGCAATAACAATAGGGGGACCATGTTCCATTTTTTATTTGAGTGTGAATTTGCTAAGCGGGTTTGGGCTGCCGGACCATTGGGCTTTAATCCGGATTCAATTCCATGTTTAGATGTGAATAAGATGTTAATGTACTGCTTCAACTCTAGACTCATACCCAGGAAAGACCGAATATGGTTCTTCTCTATTCTTATGATCACCAGTTATTTTATTTGGAAACACATAAATCAAATGGTGTTCGATGATCAAAAACCAGATTTGCACCAAACAATCAAGCAAATTGATTTCTGGATCTCTTTCGGGATGACCAATTTGAAAACAAACCACAACCAGATCAGATATAATCAAATGTGACCCTAATACCACACACAAACACGAATATCATCATCATAACTAGTGTCAGGGACAAAGGGGGGACATCATCAGCATGGGCCTTATGTCTTATTTCACATGGAAGATGTCTATTAATGGAATCTAACTTTTGTATGACAGGAAAGGATGGTGAATGGAGGCTATAGGGCTGCTTCAGGGATTAACCAAGGCACGAGCATGGCAGGTGAAGATAGATCAGGTGTAGAGCAATACGAAGAAGATTGGATGGGTGTTACAAAACAATCATAGTCCTATGCTTAATTTCTAGCCTAGAACTTTGATATTAGTATTTATAGAATTAGATAACCACTCTACTTACCCCAACTTTTGTATGACATCTAATGCTAAGTACATGGGGGAATTAAAAACTCTAGCCAAAGAGGCCCTATCAAATAAACAATATCAATCGAATATGATATGTAATAGTCCTAAGTTTAGTTAGTTAATCTATCTTTGTTTTGTTTTGAATAAAAAAAAAAAGAGGTCACTCACCAAAGAAGGTAAATGGGCCATCAAAGAAGGCCTCGTTCTTGCAGGCTAAGAATTATCAAGCCCAACATATGTACCACACGAGACCTTTAGGCGTTAGCTTCCTAGTCCTCATTTTGGGCTGGCGTCCATTGATAATTTTCTATATTGAGATAGCCCGATAATCTCTATGTATGTGACGTAAATGGGTCAGTTTGATCCGGTCGATTCTACAAGATGATAAGTGACCCAACCCCCAAACCCCTCATTTTCATACATCCTAATTGAATTTTAGGAAATGTTTAGGTAACTCAGAACCAACAACTATAAGTAGAAAAGAAAATCCAAAAAAAAAAGGTTCAACTACTTGAAAACTGAATCTGATTGTAGCAAAATTTAAACTGGGCTGGGCAATGGTCGCCAATGGATAGTTTGTCTTGAACCTAGGGCTGGGGCGGGTGGCACTGGGCGTAGCTCAGGCTGTCTCTATGTATGGCCCAAGAGTAGAAGTCCAAATCTAACTTAGTCCAAAGCAATCTAAGGCTTTAGCATGCCCAAGAGCCCCAGCCTGAGCCCAATACGTAGCAGTTAGCCAGTTACCATTGCCATTCACTTGCTGGGTGATAAAAGACATTAGCCTTAGACAAACACCCCCCTCCCCCTCCCACAAAAAAATTATATTTTAGCAAAAGTTTTCCTTCACGGGTAGAGTGGGAAGAATCCCACTCCACTGGTGATATGACAATTATAAGCTCCAACCCCCCCCCACCCAATGGATTATATAGAAAATCTACTATTGGATCAAACATCAAGAATTACGAAAAAATAGACAAAAGATCCGCACGACACAGAGATTTAATGAGGTTCAAACACCAGTGTGGTGTGCTACGTCCTTGAGCTAAGAAGAAGATGTTTCACTATGCAGAAGAAAAATTACACTCAAGCAACAACGAGAAAACTCACCATGAAACCCTAGCTTGATAAACCCCCAAAATACAATGACTTTCTCAACAAAATAACAGTACATTATATACTCCAAGTTGCAGGTCGACCCATCGGGTCATAGTCGATCCGGTTGAACCATACCGCGAGGGCGCCAACCCCTCTGCTTCCATCACAAATCTCAGAAAACTTCTCATTCGGATCGCCACCAAATATGTCGGAACGGATCAATCTTCAAAATAGATCAAGAATTCGAGACAAACTTAGCACCCACCCATGCACAATAGTTTGAGTTGGAGGTGAGCCAAGGAACCCTAGTAATATATGATGATAAATTAAAGGAAAAGGTTGGCCATGTTGTTGGGGTGCCCAACTTCTCTCTATCTCTCTCTAGAAGGGCATGGTTCTAAAAATTGGTGGAGAATTGGATCGAAAATCAGTCAATTCACATAAAAACCAGCACTCATCAATTTGGATGTCGATTCTAAGTTTTAAAACCCTGCTCAATGGGCCCTGGTTTTAAGCCATGTTTATAATCTTTTTTCTTTTTTCTTTTTTTTTTTTTGGAAAAATTACTTGGACACCCCTAAAATTTGAAATAATTACTTGAATCATCCAGGTATTTTAAGATTTTTTACAGTTAGTCCATGGTCGTTAGTCAATCACCATTTAGTGATGAAGTCATGGGTTGAGAAAATCTTAAATACCTAAAGGATAGTGAGTTGACCTTTTTAACCTTTCACTAAAACAAGGGAAGCCTTCTGAAAGTAACAATCAAGAAGCGCGGCTTTGATGGGAGAACCTAAAGACGAAACTCTATAAATAATTAGGAATCTCAAACAACAACTGAAGGAGAATTTATGAGATCAACTACTCATGGAATCACTTGAAGAGATAAGAAGATTGTTGGAACGAGGAGCGAATCTGATTGTGGAGATAGTGTGTCTTGAATGGGGTTTTCGATCTTCAAACAAGTACCTCTCATTTCCTGTATCCAAATATATGCCATCGATAAACAGAAATAATAATAATAGAACAAATTCAGTCAGATTCTCTTCAAATTGTAGCTGGAATCTAAGAGAGGAGAAGGCTGATGAGTAAGCCTAATTTGAAGAGAAACCTTTGTTTCCTCTTCTTCCTTCCCCAGCACAGAGGTCAGCTTTCAACATTCAAGTGTGACCGATTTCTATTGATTTGTACCCAACTGACTTTCCATTTGTGGGGGTGTTGATTGTTCTACTCAGTGAGAATTCCAGCTCAAATTTGGATCTTTGAAAGAAAAAAAACCTAACTCTTCCACTAACCCTACTGGAATCCCTATCTCTTATCTGAAACCCTAACCTGGAACCCTACCCCACAAGAAAAATTACCTTCATTTGGGAGTTGCAATGGTGAGCCTTGCCGGAAATTTTGGTCTTCTTCTTCACCTTCACCTTCACCTTCACCGGTTATAGATTTGGGTTTTTTAGGTAAATACCTTTAAAGGTTTATTGGTAACTTTAATTTCACTAGTTTCAGTTGAATAACTCATAAGGGGTACAATGATCTTTTTATTTGACCACTAACAACAAACTTTCACCGTCAAGTTTTGTGGAGCTTCAAGCAATAATTTCAAACTTTAGGATTTCAAGCAATTGGGCCATAGTAAAGAGGAATGTCCAAGTAGTTTTCCTTTTTTTTTTTTAAGGGTAATAAGCCATGATTATAAGTTCACAAAGCTGAGTGGTTAAATTTAGTTAGCCGGCTCCCGCGTGTGACCCAACCACTACTTGTGTTTAAAATATATGAATTGATGAAATGTACCCTGCAGTTACAATTATACAAGAAGTTTTGAATTTGTTTTCTTATATCATCATCAACTCCAAGGATGTTTTCTTATATGATTTGACTTTCTGATTGAACTAAAGGTATTTCGAATCTTCAACAATATTAAGAGATAGGGAGTTGACGACATTCACTATCCTTAGAATCAAATCATAAGCTCAAATTACCACTACAGTTGAAAAAGAAGACATTAATCCAAGGATTAAAGTTCCATAGTGATTTCCATTTCTTTTTTCATAATTTTATGGTTCAACTTCTTAAGATTTCACCTTTTTCTTTTTTTTGTTCAACAAGATTCCTAATGTCATGGTTCATGGGCTAATATAAAAGTGACAAGGAATATTGCAGATAACCAAAGGCATAGAAAGAGAGATCATCAGTAACATGTAGTTGTTGTATACTATTCAAAGCATCCAGATACCCTGCCACGCAGGCCTCTCCCAACCCAACAACATATTTGGTCACATTATAAATGTGAGCCTTATTTAATTTCAGGCGTCGCAAAATTTTAGACTTTTGTCCATGCATGCACACACACCCTTTTTCGACTGGTACGACTCTCACACCACGTGAAAACCAACATCCCCGGCCCTCCGTCGGGGTGGGGGTCGAGGTCGGGCCCATCAAGATGCTCTCTGTGGCCGCCGCCTCATCTATGTTTAGTTTGCAACTTCAGGAAGTGATGAAAACAATTTCTTAAGGAAGAAGAAAAGGCCAAAATCAAACCAAACAGGACCCATTCGTCAATGTTTGCTGCGGCAAGTTAATGGTTTTGTTTCATCACCAGTGATAGAAGATTATAGAAGGTGATGGTCTCTTCATCATTTTCCACTTCTCTTCCTATCATTTAATATGATGTTACGTGTGTCTCATCACCAACATGGCACAAATTGCAGAGAATGCGCAAGGGAATACTCCCCCTTAGATACATAATTATGTACTATTTTTTTTTTTTTAAAGATAGATTATGATCACTTTCATGATATCTATGACTATGGGTGGTAGGGGAGATGAGCTTCTAGCTTAGCTCAGTTAGCGTAAGTTGATGAAAGTTCTTTCGTTTGATTATCTTATTTGTTTTTAATTCCTTGAAAAAATAGTAATAGTATTACAATAAATGTGGTTCAATGGTTCCCCATTATTAATCTCTTATAAATTCATTATTTATCTGTGGACCTCTATGTAATAGGGCAATCATTCTCTGCTTCTCCGTATCTTTTGTAATATCATATTAAATGGGCACATTTCTCGAGATACCTCAGTCATCTAGAGTCTCATCGCACTAGTGTAGGGAAACAAAGGATTTTTTTATTATGTAGTAGGCTAATGGCCTTTGAATTAGGATAAAGAAAATATTGTAGGTAGAGATTTGTAACCTTTAAATTTTGATATTTGAAGTGTTCAGACATATGTAATGTCAGTAAATGTTATCATATGACAGATTAGACTTTATCTTTTTGTTTACTATGATTTAAACTACTAAATAAATGGTACATATAAATCAAATGTTAAAAATATATATATATTGATTTAATTATATCCTTCTAATTTCATTTTTTTAGAAGTTATCTTGGATCACTTTGGAACATCATTTTTGTCATCATTTAAAAGAATAATTAAAATGATCATGAATTATTCAAATCAAATATTTAAAATATGTTTAAAATAATATAGTTTAATCATATCGTTCCAGTTGAAATCTTTTTGAAGTTATTGATAGTCTGGTTTTGAATTCAGATTATACCATAATTTTTTACATAATTTAAATTGATATATGAACAAACATGTTAAAAAAATTGTATAAACATAATGTTAAATAGTATAATTTGAATATAAATATTATTTGTAGATTGAGAAACTCAATTTATTTAGTCATTTCACATCACCCACTAACGAATAATAGCACTATTTGTACGAGGGGCACCCCAAATAACAATGTTTACATATTAAGAAGTAAGAACTATAGTTGTAGATTACACGAATATCCTCAAATGTAATATATATATATATATATATATATTTGGTGGGTGTAATCTTTCTTCTTCTTCTTCTTCTTCTTCTTCTTCTTCTTTTTAATTATCCAGGGGATAAGAATCTAATTACTTGTTTAGATTTGATGCTCATATCCAGATGAGAGGTTTCCTCTTTGCCCATGGTTTTCACTCACTAAATTTGTAAAGTTTTCCTTCACGGTTGGTCTAGCCATTTTGATTAAAGGGGAGGTATATCTTACAACCAATCATGTTAATTAGACTTTTTAAAGCTTTGCATTTTAAAAGGTCTACTCACTGATGTTGAGAAGCCGTCTAATTTGAATCATCATTCAATTCTCAAATATTCATTTATCTACGTAGAAAAACTACATTGGGATATAACTTTCCCAACTAAAAGATATGATGTGGTCCATATGCCTATAAATTTTGGACATAAATTTGAACTATGCCATGTAAGATATATATATATATATATATATAAATATATTGTGTGTGTGTGTGTGGGGGGGGGGGGAGGGAGGTTTGTTTAGAAAACTTTTTTATGTGGAGCTATTTCCTATAAGAGTATTGTAATTAAAGGAATTTGTTCTCTTACCTTGCGGTAGAAGCAATGCCAACAACCGCTATGTTGTCCTGACACTCGTTTTTTCTTCCTGTGATTTTTTTTTTTTGAGATAATATTCTCCATGTGATTCAACTTGAAGAGTCCTCTCCATATAATTAAATATGAACTGAGTTTAAAAATCTCTCATCATCATCTGTTGATGTGGTAGAGGTAGTTTCAACCTTATCCATTAAGGATGGGAGTTAAAGATGAAACACGAATTGAATCACGTGATCACATCACCAATAGAGAAGGAATAGTTGAACAAAAACTTAATCCATTTAAGTATATAAAAAAATAGTCTTTGGCACACCATTGCCTCTGTTTGTGGTCATCTAGAATGGTGATTTGGCAATCTATCATGTGTAGAGTACATTTTCTCTCTCACTCACTCACTCAGATGTTTCAATGAACACCCCTGTCGGCCTCAATGCTGATGTAGCTATCAACCGCCCGAACAAAAACTTTTCCACTTAAATTTATCAGGTCTATAGTTGATAAAGATAGATGCGTGAATCTTTGTTCTTACATTGCATGGCAATTATTCTTTTAAGACTTGACTCACTTGATTCACCATGATCTCGCCTAACCTAATAGGTTCCTTAAGCCAAAATCAAATTACTTAGAAGTTGTATTGAAGAAGGTTGTCTGATCCATCGTCATCTAAAGCCTTATTATATCGATCATTGTAGCATTGTAGCTGTTGTGAACAACAAATCATCCCCTACATGGAACAAGTACCATTCGATCAAAGGGCATTTTTGGTGGAGGACATTTATGTAAATACAGTTGTGTTACAGTTAAGTTGTTAATCCAACAATTGAAAGCTCAATAACACCTTAAATCTTTTTTACATCCAACTAATCCTTTTTTCGTAAATTTAATTAATCTAATAAGGTCTACCAAAAAAAAATAATCTAATAAGGAATGATAAAAAAAAGGGATCATAATGACTCTTGGGTACTCAAGTCAATACGTAGGTAAAGCTAAACAACTCTAGCACGGCTTCTCTCGCTAGTATTTGACTTTTTAAAGCGGGATTAAGAGGACTGAGTCTTGGGTGTCATCGAAGGCAAGTCTAGTCTGTCAGTGGACCCCACATGTTTTTGAATACGGCAGATTCTGCCACCTGCAATTTCGACTTTCTCAATGATCACAATATCTATAGGCAAATACATATATTGTCGCTGAGACATAATAGAGATCCGATGATCACGCGAGAAATCAACTCCTGGATTCGCGGATTAATTGATTGGAGAAGTAATCACACAACCAGATCAGGGTTCTACTAACCTAACCCAAATAAAAATTTGGGATGGAAAGGATAACGGAAAATTCGAATTCAATTCCCATTTGTATCTGTTTAGGGGTATTTAATTCTGAATTTGTGTTATTAAAAAATAGTTATATGATCAGATTAGATAATTAATTAATAATTTTGAAGATCCTTCAAGTTTAGACATGCTTTAAAGAATTCGAAAAAGAATTAAAACAGCTTAGGCACTCTTTGGTATCATTTTTCTTTTTTATTTTTGTTCATAAAAATGGTTTTGATTGCATTTGGTATCATTTATGAAGCTCGTTTTATTTAAAAAAAAAATTGATAAAATACAAAAACCAAAAAGAGATCAAAAGTCATTTATGTGTTTTGGCGAAAAATGATTTTCAGTTATTTTTGCACTGAACTTTAATGAACATGTGCATAAAGTCCCAATATAGAGGGGTAAAATAATCATTTGCTTTATAATTAGAAATCCAAGCCCCTTGCCCCCTCTTTTTCAGTCCAAAGTGGAGAAAAAGGGTTATAAGAAAGATGGATTAAGAGAATCTCTTCACCCATTTCTTCAAAAAACTATTTTGGTAATAGAGTTATCAAACTATTTCTCATAAAAAAAATCATTTTTGTCAAGTAGTTACCAAGCCATTTTTATGTTTTGATAAAAAAAAATGGTTTTCATTAATCATTTTTGTTAAATAGGTAAAAATTAAAAAGAAAAATCATACCAAAGAGAGCCTTAGAAACATGGATTGAGAACAATTTGTATTCATTGGGAGAGAAAAGTCCAAATTACACAAATTAGAGATGTACACAAATTGTCAAAAAATCCGACTTCAATCTACATCAGTATCATATTAGAAAATATCCAGATCCAATCTATATTCGATCCGTTTAAACCCATGGCCAAATCCCCCAAGGCCTCATTAATAGCTTAGAGAGTTATAGTAGCTATTTCTAGAATTTGGACCATGGTCTGAGGAATCGGATTGGATCGATATCAATGTTGTTTGATCCCTTAATTGTTACTATGTGGTGGATAAGTACGAACAAAGAGTGTAAAACAATTTAAAAAAAAAAAGAACCCACAAAGCCACAAGTATCTGTTTGATCCAGGCCCACATTCCGTCTTCTCAAACCTTGTTTTGGGCACTCCATTTACATGTGGTATACTGTTGGCAACAAATTGCATAGTCTATCTGCTACGATACGTTGATCGTAAAAAGTTCTTCTGCAACCGAACCTGTAGAAGGTTCGTATTGGGATTGCGGGCGTGCCAGAGTCGTCCAGACTCATGAGAATGTTTTTTACTTCTAACCAGGAGACGTGAGCACTCCTTTTGCCTTGATCTCTCCAATGACTTTTAATGTTCTTTGCCAAAATGTAATGCAAGGATTGAAAAATATGAAGACAAATGATAGTAACTTATAGACAAGGAAAAATCTGATCTATTGTCTCCGTTGTTATTCAATATACTAGAATATGATTCCATTTGTCTCTGTTGATGTTGAACATACCAGAAACAAGATATGATGTCTCTGTTAATATTAAACATACTAGAAACATGATATGTATCTCTATTGATGTTAAACATACCAGAGACGTGATCGTTACACTATAAAATGAAGTACATAACTTAAAGGAAATACAAGACTTCAAAAGAAAATTACTAGTCTTAAAAAATAAATAAATAAATAATGAAAGATAGACTTGATGTCTGAGTTTGTTTGATTTGTTGATGATGTCCTCTTTCTTCCACCATAGTCCCTTTTATAGTTTTATTTGAAAGATCATGCTCTTTTGCCAGTTTCGTAACTGTAGGAACCCATGTATCATGTCCTTAGTGGAGTAGTTAATTGGTTGTAATTGTCTTAACCACTTAAGCCACGTCTTTGTAACTTCCCTAGAACTGAACCACGTTTGTAAGAATTATGCTGATTGACAATCAGTCAAGCTGACCGAAAAGTCAAAATCATTCAGTTAACTGTAAAAAGTCAAAATCGATCAACTGGCAGGAAAAAGTCGAAATCGATTAGCTGCCATAAAAAGTCATAATTAGTCAGCTGATCATAAAATGTCACAATCGGCCAGTTGACCATAAGTCACAATTAGTCAGTTGATCGTACTTAGAAATGATCAATTGATAATCCAAGCTCCTCATTTTCGGTTAGGCTAATGACCTTGGTTAGAAACAGTCGATTCATGATCCAAGCTCCTCATTTTCGGTCAAGGTGACCAAAATTTTACTTGGAACCAATTCATGTTGGTATGAATTCTATCTCCAGGACTTTTTTGTACAACGACCAGTCCTATAATATAGGTTCCTTATCATCTAATTGGTTAATTACATAGTGAATCGTCTGGTTTATAGAAATTTCAGATTATGGTACCAACAATTGCCCCCATAATTCTTTATACGTCACCATTTCTTGGCCAAAAGTATGAAGGATTATGCCCTTTTGGCTCATTTCAAAATTTGGCACATGGCTATTGTAGGGGCACACCATGTCGTGCTTGTGCGGTCATATGGGTTGATTGTATAAGCAATTGTTGTTTGGAACGATAGCATGTTATATGGCTGTTATAGGAGCATGCCCCCAATGTAACCATCGTTGATCATCAAATAGCTTGGACTTCCAATATGATTAGGCTAACTAGCCTGACCGGGTTGATCGATCTTGGAACTAGGATGACTAGCCTAGTTGGGTTGACAAATCATGTTAATCCCAACATGAACTCCATCTGTTTGACGATGCCCATGGCTAGATAAAAGTTTACTAACGTCGAGTTGCTGATTCCACATATTTGGCTGAATTTGAGCCATAAGAATTGTGAATAATTGGTCATAGCGAGCTAATAGTTGGTCATATTGATTTGTAATATTTTGTATAAAGACCTTGACCAGCTAACATAGTTCCTCCTACGTAACTGTCACTAATTGGCAAATCATGTCTTCTCCAATCTCATTTGTCTGTACCCCTGATGGGGTAGCTTCGATATTGTGCTTAGGGCATAGTGGTGTTAAAGACCACCAACTACTTTTGCCCCTGAATTCTAAGCCCTTCTTCTTGGCATCATGATTTCTTCCCAAAGGGTCTCACTAGGCGTGCCAAAAATTGTTGATGACAAATTGCATGGTCTTTCTGCTAGGATACGTTGATCGTAAAAATTCTTCTGCAACCTAACCTGTAGAAGGTTCGTATTTGGGATTGTGGGCGTGCCAGAGTCGCAGACTCAAGAGAATGTTTCTGACTTCTAATCAGGAGGTGTGAGCATTCCTCTTGCCTCGATCGCTCCAAGGACTTTTAATATTCTTTGCAGAAATGTGATTCAAGGATTGAAAAAGATGAGGACAAATGATAGTAATTCATAGACAAGGGAAATCTAAACTATTGTCTCAGTTGATATTCAATATACTAGAAATACGATCTATTGTCTCTATTGATGTTGAACATACCAGAACAAGATCTGATGTCTCTGTTGATTTTAAACATACTAGACATATCTTGAAGGAAGTACATGATTTCAAAAAGAAAAATACTAGTCTAAAAGAAAAAAGGGGATTGAATAGAAGAACTCCTGAGCATTTGGTGATCTCAGATGTCTCCATATCAACGGAAGAGGTGACTCATTATTTCGATTAATCATTTCTTCAGATAGAAAAAGATTATGGAAATACTTACGCGAAATCTCACTTATCAGATTCCATTGTGGAAAACACATTTTTCTGAGGAAAAAAAAATGAAATGAAAGATAGACTTGATGTCTGAATTTGTTTGATCTGTTGATGAATATTCTTTCTTCCACTATAATCCCTTTTATTTTTTCAAACTAGGAACTTATCTGGGTTCCCCTGGCTGGACCCAAAATTTTTATTGATAGAAGATAAATGAAGAAATACATTGGGGGGGACATAACCCACCTTACCTCGAACCCAACATCCTAAGACTTAAAATTAAACAAAGTTAAGAATTGAAAAAATAAAACCAAAACCCAACTCAGATACAGAGGAAGGATAGCTTTATAATCAACCATAAAAAACAAACTATTTTGATCTCATAAAAGGAATTCGAGAATTATCATCCATGATAGCACTATTGATTAAGTTTGGAAAAGAATTATACTTTGTGAAACATGAATTTGAACGACTACTAATAGAAAAATTAGCACAAGCATCAGCCACCTTATTAGTTTTCTTCACTGAATGCCAAATAAAAACAGAGGCCGATTGCAAAAGCTTAGATAGAGAGTTCCACCCATATCAAGAATTCCAATGAGCATTTTTACCATCAAAAATAGATTACAGAATATCTTTTGAAATATCCTACTCTTTTGGCAGTTTCGTAACTATAGGAACCCATGTATTATGTACTTAGTGGGGTAGTTAATTGGTTATAACTGTCTTAACCACTTAAGCCACGTCTTTGTAACTTCGCTTGAACTGAACCACGTTTGTACGAATTATACTGATTGACAATTGTTCAAGCTGACCGAAAAGTTAAAATTGGTCAGTTGACCATAAAAATTCGAAATTGATCAAATGACTGTAAAAAGTTAAAATCGGTTAGTTGACCATTAAAAGTCACAATCAATCAATCATCCGAAGAAGAAGTCACAATCTGTCAGCTGACCATAAAATGTCACAATCAGTTAGTTGACTGTACATAGAAACGGTTGATTCATAATCCAAGCTCCTAATTTTCGATTAGGCTGCTGACCGTAGTTAGAAACAGTCGATTTATAATCAAAGCTTCTCATTTTCGGTCAAGTTGACCAAAATTTTACTTAGAACCAACTCATTTTGGTATGAATTCTATCTCCAGGATTTTTTTCGTACAACGATCAGTCCTTTGATGTAGGTTCCTTATCATTTGATTGGTTAATTACCTTGTGCATTGATCGTGAATCATCTGGTTCATAGAAATTTCAGATTTTGTACCAACACATACTAAGTTGGTTAATGTGAAAGGATGGTATGGTAAGCAATTCTGTGAATGGTCTAAATTGATCATCACATCACTAACTATAGAGACTAGAAGTAAGAATGCATCGGATTACATTTATATGGATTTGGGAATTGGTATCACGAATCCATATTACTATATTAGTATGATATCAATATGTATCAGCCTTTTCAGTATTTTCATTTAAGGCTTTTTCCTCTGTTATCAACTTCTATCTTGCGATGGTCGCTATGCTCACACAAAGTGTATTTTGCCTAGTGCTCGTGCTTGGTGGGGCCACTTAGCTTTCTTCATTTTGAATCCTTATTACATTGTAGTAGGTCTGGTGGTGGACTGTCTTAGTGGTGGACGTAGCATATGTAAAATCCAATCGATTTGCATGTGGTAGTGGACTTTATGCTAGTGCATTGAACTGCTATTCATAAATATCTCTGGCTCGAATTGTGGATTGTTTTTCTAGTTTTTAATGCAGAGTTGTGTGTTACATATCTACTTTTTAATACGAAGTTGTTGTTCTAGTTGTTACTTTCGTGTTTAACGGGGCTATCAAGAACTTGTTATCTTATTCCTCATTTTATAAAAGTAAGCTTGGTGGTGGACGTAATGCATGTAAGACGCTTTGGTTTGACTGATCTATATGGTACGTCAGGTATACAACCTGTACCTTATTTTAGTTTGTCGTTATAAGCCTCAGCCTGTAGCTAATCTGTAGTGGTGTGTCAGGTTAACAATCGACACTTATTATAATTAGTAATAACTCGCCAATAATTTTTCTTAGATCCTTGCGTCTGTCCTTGCTTGGAATCTTCATGTAGTTGACTGTATTAAGTTGGGATAAGGTTTTGGATGTTATTAATTGTTATTGTTGTTATTATTTTTTTGAATTTTTGATTGATTTGGATTGACACTACTTGATACATATCGATATCTATGATTATCAACACATATCAACACCGCTACAAATACCATAAACTAAAATCATGTACATGTATGCTCCCATGGGAAAGGGAAATCAATTTTAAAAGGATCTTGAAAAGTTTTGCAATCTACTTAAAATTCTTAATATATTCGACAATAGGTGTTTCTTGATGTAACAAGAGTAATGACTAAAGTGGTAATCTTCTTTGATGGTCTCTTGTATTATCCGGTTCTTTAAATCGAAGATAATGAAGGGTTTTAAAAAAAATGGTCATTTTGCTAAACAAAAATCTTACATGCATGAGGTCAGAGGGACGAGAATTATGCAACCTTCCCCAAGAATGTCAAGAGGCTGTTTCGACCGCTTGACCACCAAATCGCAATATTCGTACCTTTAATCACATCTAACACACTACATGAAAAAACTAAATATGTGGCCAGCCAAAAATCCTTATATAAGGTATCTAGCTAACATTATTTTTTGATAATATGATTCCTATCTCAAAGTGTGGTTCCTGCGCCAACACTTCAGCCAATGAGAGTGAACACACAGGTATCGAACAAAAATGACTCGATGATTATTTAGCACCCTTTATTAGGGCATAGGGGCAGCCTCCTTAACCTCCTTTTTTTTTTTTTTTTTTTATACTTTTAGCTTTTTAAAAAATCAGAAAATCTTATTCTACTAAATAAATATGTTGATTGATGCCTTGTCAATAGAGCCAACAATGTTCACCAAAGTAAAAATAAGTAGACTCAAAATAAAGAATAAAAACTAATTATAATATTATGAGGTTCTCCAGAAACCCGCATCCTCTCTCTCTCTCTACCAATTATAATATTATGAGGTTCTCTAGAAACCCGCATTCTCTCTCTCTCTTTTCAGCCATGTGGATGAGCGTGAGCAATATGATCAATTAAATCATTATCATGTATCACGTTCCGCATTTAAAATTTAAAATTGATTGAGAAGTCAACCTTTGAGAAAGTTGTTTACCAATTACTAGTTGATAAGGTCATGTAAGATTTAGTCAATTTGAATGATCTTTTATGTTTCCTTTTGGGTTTGGGATCACTAATTGTTGGTCATGTTTGCCACACGTCAACTCGTCAAGGCTCAAGCCATAGTTCATTTTTCCAAGCATAGGTCTTGAATTTGACTCTTCTCCATCTCTTGGGGCCACCCCCATCCGCATCTGCATGAGGTTTCATGGTCCTTAAGGGCTTTGGTCACCCCACATGAAAGAAGGAAGTTCTATATATTGGATTTTTAGTTTGCTTTTCATGAGGACCAGATCAAATATTTCAAACATTTGACTATTATCAGCTACTAACTTGTAGAAAATATAATTCAAAAAGAAATTTGAATGAAAAAAATTGTGCTTTCTTGCTCTATAAGAATGTTATTTTTATCCCAATTCTCTCGTGATATTTATTTATTTTTAATTATTATTACATATTAACATATAGTGAATATTATCCACAAGAAATTTGAAAGAAAATTTCTCCCTTCTTCCCTTCTTTTATTTATTTTTTCTTTCTCCACATTTGAATTGAAGTGAAATGAGGTAGAATAATCAAAAGTAAACTTATAAAACCTTATTATATTTTCTTTTTAACCAAACATTGCCAAAACATTTTGAGAAGGATTCTATCCGGTTGAAAGTTGATGATTACGTTCGGTTATCATGATGATTAAATGATTTGTTTATATATCTTTCTTTCTCCTCAAATTATTATTATTATTTTTCTTTTCATCAAAGATCTATAATCACTTAATTAATACAATCCTCATGAATTATATTCCTTTGCAACTAAACATAGCCTGAAAGAAAATTCTTGACAAATGAAATAAAAATTCTACATTTAAAAAAAATATATATATAAAGATATTTTATATATATTATAAAAGAAAAAGATTATGCTACCAGTTTTCCTAAAAATTGCGGCTCAAATAATGGGAGGGGCATAGGAATGGACCTTGGTATTCTCTATAATCTTCTAATCAAAGAAGGTAAGATATGGTCCTTTCCATGTAGAAAAGGTAGTTAGTAATACCTGTTCTATCATGTGTTAATTGTGTAAAATACATTCATATCAAACATGGTACAATAAATAGGGTGGCACATTTCGTGGGCTCATTGAACAAGGACGTGCTATGCAGTCTAGCTAATAGATTATGTTTTCCTTGAGAGCCACTGGTCCACTACTACGTGAAAACAAAGCATTTAAATGGGAAGACTGTCAACCTAAACGCAAGATCGCATATAGTATTCTTTGAATTGGGTAAGAGAACGCTACTCATTTACATAACCATTATATTAGAGTGTAGACAAATGAGAGGTCTAATGGAAGAATCTTCAACACATGGGGTAAGGGGTATTACAGTCTTTTTCAACCTCCTATGCTTAGACATAGACACGCACAAGTGGATAGTGTTTTTTTTCTCATTTTGAAATAGTAGAGGATTCCATTTTATCTATCTCAGATTTAATCACCGAACCCCACAGTTTAAAAACTGAGATTGAAATCAAACCAATTTGACTTTGACTGGAGTCGGATCTTACTGATTCTATGCCTATAAAATCCAATCAAATCAAGATGATTCCGAAGCAATTCAGATTAGAATTGATGGAGCTTGATTCCGTACTTGATTCTTTTAAATTTGACCTAACCTGATTTTGAAAATATAGAACAAAAAGCATCCAATTGGGAGCATCCTAACTAGAATATTCGAAGCAACTTAACCACTTGGGCCATTGGACAGTGGTGGCTTTCTCTATTTTCTCTTATGGCATCCTCAATATGATTCTAGTAAAAAAAAAAAAAGATTGGAATGCATTTAACATGTAAACCCCATCCCCTATTGATGCTCATGTGCATTCTGATTGATCTTGTGCTGGTGAAGGAGATGTGCAACCAATGGCAGCTCTTTTCCTCTATAATTTATTTAATGATGAGTGTGACAGGTATTATCGATTTGAGACCATCAACTTTTAAAATCTTGGTTACCTTATAAATTATGTGAGTTGCATTGTTCTTGCTTTGGAGCTGCTAATATATAATTTTTTTTTTGGTAAAATAAGAGTTGACAACAATTGCATTATTTCATGATCAATGGATAAGATTGAGGTATACACAATTTTTTTTTTTTTTTAAAGAAAACTATATAATTACCCACTTTTGAGTTTCATTTTACAGAACTATCCACTCATTATTTTAGTTGGTAAAAATACACTGTTTGGGATTTGGGTTTTCAAATATCCAAAACAGTATTCTTTTTGACAATTTTAACCCCACATCCTCTTCATGGCTCTTCGGAGGAGATAACCTACTCCTACTCTCTTCTTCTTCTCGTTACCACCACATTCACTATGAACCTTTCTTTCACACACCCCCACCCCCTATTGCACTCGAGCACACTCTACCCCCTTTTTCTTCTTCTTGCCACCCCACTCGTCCCTACACCCTGCTCTTTCTTCTTTCCAACATTTCTAAAACCGTTACCGATTTTAATTAGGAATTCCCAAGGAGCCTCTGCATTGGATGAATAATATTCAATGGAAGATGGACAAAGATAAAGAATCGACTTCTAGATTCAAGGCAGTGGACAGATACTCCTTTTTCGATTCAAATCAAAGAGACCTATGTTATTAGCTTTTTATTGTGAATTTTTTTGAGAAAATAATAGGGGAATGATACCCCTGTTTTCCTATTCAAAGAAGAGAGTGCAACTAGCCAAATGGATCCCATCAGATAATCTGAAATTTGGGTAGTGTGAGGGAAAGGGAAGGGATGGATGAGCGAGAGAATGTTGGAATTTAAGTTTCAAACTATGGTCAAATTGATCTTTTAAAAAATGATCATTTTGAAATCCAAAGTAGTCTTTTTGAAATTCAGCGTTCCCACTCAAAAGTGTCTCTTCTACTTTTTCTATTTTGTCTTTAACACTTATAGAGTTGTGAATGAACTAAAGACAACTCACAAAAGTTTAGTCTCACATTGCTTAGGGATGAAAGAAAACTTGAATATATATAAATATATATATATATATATATATATATATATATATATATATATATATATATTAAGGTGCAAGCCCTTTGGAGAGACACTCTCCCTTGTCATGTGCGTGTGGGGGTTCTTGGGATGCTTTTGAATCACGAGCGCCGAGCCGAGCGAGGCCGAGGTCAGGGTTGGGGTCAGGTACGGTGTGGTGTGGTTCAAAGAACCTACTTTTTACTACATGTAACTTTTTGATTGGATCTACACTAAGGGACATATTATTGGTATATGTACCCAATATATGTAAATACATATGTACATGTACATGCATGCATGCACCTGTACGTACGAGACATGTACTGTAATACCCCGCTTCTTAAACCCGGTTTGATTAAGCGGTTGAACGTTTAACCATGGGAACGAGCGGAGGAAATTAGGCGAGTTCCTTATGGGCTATGATGCACGGGTGACCTTAAACACCGTGGCGACAAGTCCGAGCCGTGCGGAAGAGCGGAGTGCCCAAACCGTGTCGTGCACCTACCATAAGGCTATGTCGGATAAAGCAATTATTATATCCGTATTTTAAGGTATATCGTATGCTACACGTATGCTTGGGGTGGGGTTGCGGAGGTCGAACCGGTCAAAATCCCAAGTTTTGGCTCTCGGTGGGTAGGGCGGTGGGTGCACCACACGAGTGACCATCCAAGTGCACTATTCACTCAATTAGGAATGGTATATAAGGCTTTATGATTTTCTTTTCCTTCCATTTATTACCCGTCGTTGGTGAGAAAAGTAAAGAGGAGAGAAGAAAGGGAAGAAGAAAGGAAGAGGAGGAAGAGGAAGAAGGGAAGTTCGCGGCTCGTACCCGGAGTATACGCGCACTGTGGTTGTAGTAGCACTAAAACCAAAGACTTAGTAATGTTGCTTAGGTGGATGTGATTTAAAATGTATAGCATGGCATGTAGTGCATATGATGTGTTGTGATGTGTGGGCTGTGTGGTCCATCTTTCTACTCTTGAGCTAGTGAGCTCATCACGTGTACACCCTTTTAGATGATTTTGCGTCATACATCGAGGAGCATGGGGTGGGTCCCACAGTCGAGTTTCTGAAGAGGTGGTGGACCCGAGGAGTTAAGCACCTGCGCCATTGCTCGTGTGAGAGTTGTCTTCGAGAGCGTTAGAGGTCTTGAGCTCCACTGAGGCAGTGAGCTCTTCTATGTGATGCAAGTGGCACGACCCTTGATGCCGTGAGCTCAGCCTTGATACGAGCAGTATGTACTCGATGGTTTTGATGAATTCTGATATACTTGATATTTGAATTTTATTCTTTTGTGTATATATCATGCCTTGAGCCCAAATGTATATAATTATTGTATCATCATTACGGTATCCGATTATATGGGATTTATTCACGGTAAAACTTAGTCTTCGTGATCGATGAACTTATGTTAGTGTGTGTATCTTTGTGGTGGAATATAGTATCTGATGATCCTGGTAGGTTTGGGTTAACCGGTGTTAACTCGGTCACCGCTCCGGTTCAGTGTGAACGGGGTGTGACATGTACCCTTCCCCATAAGTGAATGTACCTTCCCATACATGCATATAGTCACACCTGTATACGTATGGGAACCTATACAAATACACCCATTCGTATACAGGTGCTTACATTCCATATATACAGAATACAAATTCTGGTTGGGTATTGTACGAAATACATACTATGAGTTTTTGGTTCTCTATTCTCTGCAAGTGCTTCGGTCTCTATTTTCTTTTTGACATTGGTTAACTGTGAGTTTCTGAGTATTACCTTCGGACATACATGTGGGAATTGCTTATTGTAGTGCACCTTAAGTAATTGGAGAGTTGTTTTATCTTGGAGGTGAGAACGTAAGATCAACCTGGTTGTATACATATATACGGGGCATTCAAATACCTTAAGGATAGTATATGTATACAACTCAATTCTACTTAAGACAAATGATTTATGCTAATGTTTTAGAGGATTGCTTGAACAAGTAAGTCATCTTTTACTTATAATTACATTTCAATTAAGTAATTGTTTTTGTTAAAGTCTTATACCTACTGCCTGGTTTCTGTTTACTAACAGAGAAAGAGGTAATGAAGGGAAAACCATACAGTTCAATAATCTCCAAAATCAATCCTTGGTGTTTGATTTTATTCTTCAGATATAGAACCTTTTGTTAATCAAAACTCTCCTTAGGCTTAAACTTTAGATAAATACTTGCAAGGTTCCTCTTGAAACCCCAAAGCTTATCCTAAGTTATGCTACTCCTCCAATGGCCATGGCAGCCAAGTTCTACCAATGAATGCAATATCGGGTGGGTTGCAGGAAAGGGAGGGTGGTGTGAGAGATTCAACAATGTCTTCAAGTTTATTGGCAATGAAGATCATCCAGTCGCTCCTCTACCGCGCAATGCGATGTGCAACATATATCCAACGACTGAGAGCACTTGAGCATATACCACACATCCCAAGGGACTCCCAACCGTTGGATGTTGAAACCCATCGATATATTAGTAGTGTCATTAGGACCAAGGATCCAACTCCTCTCTAATGCGTTAGATGTCCAATTGGGCATCCAACAGTTGGAAGGACCTAGACACACATCCTAACACATTGATGCACATCTGCAGGTTCTCCTAGCCATTGGATACCCACCCGGTATCCAACACGTTGGAGGAGATCTTTTTCTATTGGACCCATAATTTGAGGAATTGGATTGAATTGGTCAGAATCACTTATTTGGATCGATATTGATCTTGGTTCTTGACTGATACTATATCAATAGATTGATATGAAAAAGGGTAAATGGTCAAGAAATAACCTTAAATGTAAATTCAAGGGTATTTCTGTTCACTTCAGTGTGATTTAAATTGATCTCAGTCTTATCGATCCTATTCCAGATACTCAAGTTCTCAAACCATGGTTGGAGTGTTGGACCATCCCTATATATTTATTCTTTTCCTATAAACATCAATTTCAAAATGGAAATGTCACTATTACCCCATAGGGTGTCGAGAGCATAGTTAGCAATTCGGCCGAATAATTCGCGAATTATTCGGCCGAACCGAATTTTAAAGAATTTTATCAAAAATTCGGACCGAATCCGAATTAAAAATAAAATTCTTTAAAATTCGCGACTTTTTCAAAAATGAATATAATTCGTGAATAATTCGGACCGAATCCGAATTAAACCGAATTATTCGGTCCATTTAAACATTATTTTAAAAAAAAACCAAAAAAAAAAAATAAAAAAAAAAACAATTTTTAAAAAAAAAAAAACCCCAATAAGATTTTTTGACCGCTTTTTTGACCGAATCCTTAAATTAATCATCCGAATTATTCCGAATAATTCTCCGTCCGAATAATTCCCGAATCCGAATTTGCTAACTATGGTCGAGAGTCGAAACCGACAACGAGACGATACAGTAACAAAAACAAAGAGAGAGAAAAAGAAAAAAAAGCAAATTTTTTTTTGTAAGTTTTGATTTGTCGTGCCAAGAATCCCATGCGAAATGTGGTTGACAATTGACAGAACACCTCTCTCTCTTCCTTCTCTCTCATCGAAAGTCTTCGATTCCGAGTAAAGATGAAAGAACACTAATTAATGACTAAAGACTTAAAAGAAGAGAGAGGTGGGAGGCGGGCCCCATCCCCATTCCCATTGGACCCCAGGTACCCAAAAAGAAAAGGAGAAAATCCTTCCCTCCGGGCCTCTTTGGCTTTGGTGCTGAAGGTCAACTCTTGCCTCTCTGGCACCAACTAACCCATCTCCGATTTTACCGACTCCCGAAACGGGCGGTCTTGGTCCACTGTTTGACCTTATCTTCCACTACCTCTCTTGACCGGCTTTAGCCCGTAAAAGTAACGGCCACCTTCAGGCTCCAGCTCCCTAATCGATAAAGAGCCGGTCAATATAGAGAAAATTTCTTCTTTTCTTTAATAAAGAGATTTTCTTTGTTTACTCAAAAGTCCAAAGCGTTTTTTCTACTATGTGCAGTGTAAGCGAAGAATCCCAACAAAAAAATTATACCCACGTGGATGGTTCTCATTCGTAGAAGCGACAGATCGGTCATCCGATGCCTTTCATCCCTAGGGCAACGGGCAGAGGAACGGGCATCTCGGTTTGACTAGGAATCTCTCTCCCCCCTTTATTTAATTATCAATACTAATCTCTCCTCTTCTCAACCTCCCCTTTTACTTTTGCCTCCTTTCCTCTTCTATTTCTTCTTATTCCCCTCCTGCCCTTTCCTTCCAGAGACAGAGAGAGAAGGGTCTTATTGTTGATGGTTTTCTGCTAAAATGGCGGTGGAGCTAATGGGTTACAGGAGCGATGCCTTTGCTGCAACAAGAACAGAGGAGAATGCAGTGGAAGAAGCTGCTTCTGCGGGTCTACAAAGCGTTGAGAAGCTCATAAAGTTATTGTCTCAGAGGCAGCAACAACAGCAGCAGCTAGAGCAGTCACATGCCATTGAGATTGATATGGATTGCAGGGAGGTCGCAGATGTAGCTGTAAACAAGTTCAAGAAAGTGATTTCGTTGCTGGGTCGGACCAGAACGGGTCATGCTCGCTTCAGAAGGGCTCCCATGGTGGCTTCTCTTCCCCAAAACAACCCTACCACCTACGAATCCCATGCCTTGCCCCATCAGCATCAGCATCAACAGCAACAGCAACAGCAAAACAACAACAACACCACCAGCAGGAGGAGGTGAAAGAGAAACAATCATCTGGGTCTAAGGTTTATTGTCCGACGCCGATCCAACGGCTTCCACCTCTTCCTGTTCCTCATCATAGTCAACATCACCATTACTTCCAACCCAACAACAATCCTAACCTTCAGATGCCAAAGAACGGTGTTCTTGAGAGAAAGGAATCGACGACGACCATTAGTTTCAGTGCTTCTCCATCTATCTCCGCCGCGACTTCTTTCATATCTTCATTGACCGGCGATACGGATAGTAAGCAGCCTTCCTCATCCTCGACGTTTCAGATTACGCACCTCTCTCAGGTTTCCTCGGCTGGTCGGCCTCCTCTGTCTTCTTCTTCGTTGAAGAGGAAGTGCAGCTCCTCGGACGACGCCGCCGGTGCTAAATGTGGAGGCTCATCCGGGCGATGCCATTGCTCGAAACGAAGGTTTGTTTTCTCCTCTGTTTGTGATTCTGTTCTGTTCGCAATTGGGTTATTGTAGAAAAATTGAAATCTTGAAGGAGAGGGTCTAAAAATCTGTTAAAATCTGATAAAAACAGAAAATCGAGGGTGAAGAGGGTGGTCAGAGTCCCTGCAATCAGCTTGAAGATGGCCGATATCCCACCCGACGATTATTCATGGAGGAAATACGGGCAGAAACCAATTAAAGGATCCCCACATCCAAGGTTTGTAAATTTCCTTCCCTTTCATCCTCTGTTTTACCTAATTTGCTATGATTAGCACATTCCTTTCTGTTCCTCTACCTCCCCATTTGTGGAATTTTAGTCCACTATCCAGTCTTGACTTGGAATGGGTTGACTCGGTTAATCCTTACAAGTCTCAAGATTGAATCTTTTAGCTGAGTCAAGTTCCTTACGAATTTTCTTTTGGATCTTATATCAGGGGTTACTACAAGTGCAGTAGCGTGAGGGGTTGCCCTGCTCGAAAGCACGTGGAGCGAGCTTTGGACGATCCGTCTATGCTGATCGTCACCTACGAAGGCGAGCACAATCATGCCCAAGTTACAGAGCCAACCAGTCTCATTCTAGAGTCTTCTTAAGTTCTCCCCTTATTAGTTTCATCATTAAAACAGAGAAGTAAAGAAACCCAGATTAGAAAAAGAAAGGAAAGACTGGAAGGCAGAACTGGGAGAAAGAAAGAAAACCCTAATTTGAGCAAGCGAGGAAAGGTCAAAGAGAAGGGAGGGGTCCATGGAGCAGAGCCCAATGGAATGCTGACGTGAAAAGGGGAGGATCCAAAGCTGAAAGCTCCAAGTCCAAGGAGGAGGAGAAGACTAATTGGGTTTGTTCGTTCCCTGTCCAACACAGGATTCCTTGTTTTTTTTCCTCTCTTTTTTTTTTTTTGAACTTTTTCTTATAAGTGTTATTTAATCTTTAAAGTTGAAACTTGAAACATAGAAAAAGAAAGAAAATGAGAAAAAAATTGGGCAAATTGTGGATTTGGTGAAAAGTGGAAAGGATGAAAATTGAAAGTGGGTTGGGTTTCCTACTTTTGCCTTTTAACTTTTGATTCTTTTGAGTTGTGAGCCATTGACAGTGCCTGCGTCTCTCACTCTCTCTCTCATACTCTCTCCCTAATCCTTAGAAATCTGAAGAGAAGAGTGGAGGGGAGTTGTGATTATGGTCAACGAAGTAGTTGTTTTTATTTTTATGGATAAATGAAAGGTAAAGGTGTCCAAGGCTCTAAGGTGGTGTCGTGTATGGAACGGTTGACGACGATGTAACGTGATTGCTAATTTACTAGGGGTGGGTGGGAAGGTGGGTGGATGCTTCCGTTTCTGCTCAGTGGGGACGTTCGCTTTGAGACTAGTGGCAGATTAAATAAAATAGACCAAAGAACTACTAACAACACACTCTAGAGAGAGAGAGAGAGGTTGGACTTTGGGTCGAATATTTTGATTATTTTATTGCATTATTGTCCACCATGAATCCCACAAAATGGTTGGACTTTTGTGAGAGACAGAGAGGGAGAGAGAGATGGTGGTTTGGACGACTTTGAAGTTAATCAAAGATTCCAGTATAAGCTGGCAGGTCAAAATAGGCGGTGGTGGGGATGATGGTGTCGTTAGGTCCCTACCTTTTCTCTCTTCCTCTCCCTGAATAAAATGGAAAGGTTTCTTTCCAAGTTTTATTCTTTTATATATATATATATATATATATATATATATATATTTTTTTTCAATTTTTGAAGACTAGCGGGACCAATTAATCAAATACAATTAATCCATCTCTCGAATCCAAATCTTAAAATTTAGAGGTCAATAATTGCTAAAAGGTGTGATGTGGGTTTTAGACTTTTAGGTATTGGGATCGGATCGTACTGAGGCTGGATTATTCGGGTATGTATCAGTTTGTACTAAGGATGTGAATTTGTAATCGAAATTATTCGGGTATGTATCAGTTTGTACTAAGGATGTGAATTTGTAATCGAAATCATTTATCAAAACTGAACTGACCCATTTACGTCGAAATCAAAAAGTTGTTTAGTAAATGGTGCGATTATGGTTTCAAGTTTCAGGTCGATTAGCTAAATGGGTCGGTCAGTTTTAACCGCAAAACCCGTTGGTTTTAAACTGAAGTGAAACTGTTTAAATCGAATTGTTTAAACTGATCCGTTTAATCCGTATAACAATTAAATAAAGTAGGGATAGTAATACGTATAACAATTAACAATTAAATTAAGGGTAATTTACAACGCCACCCCCTGGAGAATGCCAATATTATAAGGACACCCCTTCTCTTTCACCAAATTGGACTCGGACCCCCTGCCGTCAGTCAGTGTTACAAAATGCTTTGAAATGACATTTTTACCCTTATGAGTAAAACACTGGTAAGTTACCCATTTTCATTATCCCAAAATACCCCTCTTTACTTTTTTACCATTTCATTCTCCTTCTCTCTTCTACCAAGGGTTCGGATGAGTTCCAGCCAAGATAAGCAGAGGCGATGCGTGAATACTTCTCTTTTCATCCTGGCGAAGTGGACTTCCATCATGCCATCTTAGGTCGCGGCAAAAGGTTTGTTTGTTTTCTTTATCCTAATCTTCCGAGTTTTGCCGTGCTAAGGTTTTCTCTCTCTCTCTCTCTCTCTCTCTTTTCCACCAGGTTCGGCTGAAGTTTTTTTTTTTTTCTATGTTTTTCTCTGTGCTTCGTCCCGGTTCAGCTGAAAGTAGAGCTGAGTTTCTTTTCTTTCTCTGATTTTTCTCCTTTTTTTCTGAGTTCTCTCTCTCTCTCTTTTCATCCTGGCGAAGTGGACTTCCCATACGCCATCTTAGGTCGGGAAAAAAGGTTTGTTTGTTTTCTTTATCCTAATCTTCGAGTTTTGGTGCTAAGGTTTTCTCTCTCTCTCTCTCTCTCTCTCTCTCTCTCTCTCTGTTTTTCCACCAGGTTCGGCTGAAGTTTTTTTTTTCTATGTTTTTCTCGTAGCCGTCCGGTTCAATTTGAAAGTAGAGCTGAGTTTCTTTTCTTTCTTTGATTTTTCTCCCTTTTTTTTTTCCTGATGTTTCTCTGTTCCGCTCTTCTAGCCTTTTGAAGAATTGAAAGTACTCTTCGTCCCCTCCAACTGGTTCAATCCATGCTCTAAGGGCTGCTTGTCTCCATACTTTATTGATTCACTGCTCAAAAGCATAACCCAGATATTAGTCAAGTCAATAAAGTGATGGCAATAACTTAAATTATAGGGAGATTGGAAATATTTCTGGGCAGAAATTGGAAATAATTTCTAGCACCATTCTCTGAAGCTTGAGTTGAATCTATCTTTGCCGAAGATAAACACAATAGAATAAGTAATTTAGTAATGTTGCCAACAGAGATTGGGAATTGCAGTAATTAAGTAAGCTTGAGGTCTTCAGAGCAGGAGGAAATCAAAATCTGAAAGGAGAGTTGCCAACAGAGATTGGGAATTGCAGTAATTTAGTAATGTGATGACGGGTTTCCAACCAAGCCTCGCTGTCGTGTTGGGGTTGGGGGTTTGCTTAGAGCCTTAGCGTCGCGGAAGGAGTTCATTGCTGATCTGAAAAGGGAGGTCAATCTTCTTCTCCGACTTTCTTCTTCTCCAACTTAGTACCTCGCACGACCCATTATAGATTAAGTTGTGAGTTAGGTTTTCTTCTTCAATCGATTTTGGGAATAAAATCTTTAAGGGCAATTTCGGCACTCCCCTATTTTTAAGGGTAAAATGGTATTTTAAAAAATATGAGCTACGATATCAACATTCTTGGTATATTACGTAATGTTGTTGGGCGAGTCGAGTCAATTTGGTGAAAGAGAGGGGGTGTCCCTATAATATTGGCATTCTCAAGGGGTGGCATTGTAAATTACCCTTAAATTAAGTGTCCATCCTGCTTTGATATAATTTATTGCAATTCAGTTCAAGTTTACGCTTTGATCATGAACTTGTAATTCATCTATGTTACTATGTTATTATGTTATCACAGATGGGGTGTTTTGGTTGAATCATCTGTCATTTTAATATTTTATGCTGTAGAAGACTGGATTTGGGTGTTGTATGATATTAGTTTTATATGTTTGAGAATGACCATGCAAAGAAATAACACTAGATTATCAAATTAAGACATACCATCGTCAATATAGAATCTCTTATTTGTGGTTGCCAATTATTTTTGGATAAGCTTATGATCTTTAGTTTAGAGATGGTTGCTAGTTATAACAAATCGATTGTGAACCATTTACAAACACTATGGAATAAAGCGAAACCAAAACTGTTTAAAACCGTGAAACCGACACCATTTAGAAATAGTGAAAATCGAAACCATTTACTAAACGGTCACGATTTCAGAAAGTGGAACCGTTTAGGAAATAGTGCGGTAATGGTTTTAGTCAAATAAATGTGAACCGAACCGATCCGCACCATTTGAATTAAAATCGAACCGATTAACACCCTTAGTTTGTACCAAGGATTTAGGGGATGGTATCGGTTTTTCGATATTGATCTAGATTGAATTGGATCAAAAGGTTTTGATCGATTTTACTCTCCTTTTTATAAAAAAGTATCAATTTTTTACTATTTTACCCTTGAAATGATCTGGATAACTGATCGAATTGGTCAGGGATCGGGGATTGATCTCAACCGATACTAATTGGATATGGCCGATACAATTGATTCAGACCAGTACTTGAAACCATGGTTTGTACTGGTCATATTAGATGGTTTTGACTTTTGACCTCGAAGATATTGGCACTGTTTTCATATATTTCACAATTTTACCTACCCTCAAAATTATTTAAATAAAGGTAAATTTATTCGATCTAAAGGTAAAAATATGATAAAAATATGATTTTTATTTAAAATAGATGTAAATTTAACAAGGGTAAATCTTTTCGATCTAAGCTGATCTGGAATAGTATCAAATTACTATCGACCTCGATCGTTCCCAAGACTAATCTCAAATATTAGAACCTTAGTCTGTACATGTATCGTATTACTCAATTTGATATTGACCAGGTATTGATATCGGCTGTCAATGACATCCAAATTTCTGCTCTTTTTTTTTTGAATCAAAATGGTCATCTTATGATAGTGATATTCTTGAGTCTTGCTCCTACATACCAAATCATGTCTTAACTATCTGCTTTGGATAGTCATATCTTTTGGCTCTTATTTTCCACGGATATTTTTTATTTTTATTCTTTGGTTACAAAAGTCTGGAATTTCTTTTGTTAATGAGGGTGATAGGTATACTTGGTTTTTCATGTGAAAGTGATTTATAATCTTACGAATTGTAATAATAGTTAGGGAAAAAGATTTTTGAGTTGTTAGGATAAGGTACATTAATACCTTTATGTCTATCTCTCTCTTCGTATGAAATAAAATTGTTACCTTTCAAAGTAGGATGGCTATTGCACTTCATAGATGCATTCCTCTATGTTGCTGACTCAAGAAACCTTTCCCTATTAGTTATATCATAAATGATGAGGAATGAAAAGATCTTTGATCTCCCCACCCCCCCCTACCCCCTACCCCCTACCCCCTACAATGGCTAGTGTGTTTTGTAAGCATCCATGTTCCATTTTCACCACATTCAATCTGTTAGACCCTTTCTTTATTAAATGCCTCTTTGATCTTGTAATTTCTGAGGTTGACAATTTGCTCCTTTCATCCGTCCCTTCGGAAGAAGAGATTTACATTGTAGAGTTTAGCATTGGCGCTCTCAAAGCATCTGGTCATAATGGTACCCTAACAATTTTTGTCCATAAGTGTTGGCATCTTATGAAATATGATGGTTACTCCTTTGTTCATAAGTTTTTTCTTAATGTCAATCTTCCCATTGGTACTAATCACATTCTTCTTTCTCATAAAAAAAAAAAAAAATTTTTTTTCATATTACTCAATGCATTGTATCCTCCTCTAAAATCATCTATAAGATTCTAGCCAATCATTTGAGATTTGTTCTTGACAAAATCATCTCCCCTTTCGAAGTGGATTTTTGAAAAATCATCAAATTACCAACAATATAATCATTTGGCAAGAAATTTTTGAGTTTCTTAGATGAATAAGGATAAACATGGGTGGATTACCTTGAAGCTAGACCTGTCCAAGGCCTATGGTAGACTAGAATGAGTTATCCCAATGCCATTTTTGAGTTTCTAGAGTTCGGTCATCATCGGTGTAATATAGTGAGTAGCCTGGTTTCTTTATCAAACTACGTGATAGTTTTTTTTTCCCTAGTCCTCTAGGGGCATACGCCCGGTGTCCATTGAGTCCATATTACATATAAAAGCATTAAACAATTACATATACATGAATATCACCATAGATTAATGAAATAAAACATACAAAGCACTTTAACTTACCATGCAAATCTAAACTATAAATGCATAAAGAAGAACATGCAAATTAACAATCAAAATAGCAAGACAATGATAGAAGTAGAATCACACACCCCTTTGTGGACAAAAACAAGAAGGTATGGTATAAGTGTACAATCACAAGAGAGATGATTGAATTGAGTAATGGAGAGCATAAAAATCTTACCTAATGGAAGAATCACATGTACTGGTGTTTGAAGAACACTCTTTGACTCAGCAAGAAGGTTCAAACTCGTTTTCAAATCACCTACCACTTAAGGTCTTGAAACGTTCGGACAATATCTTAGGCTTTATATGTTCGAATAGAATATTTAAATATCCATTTTTCATATTTTGTTTACTTTTCTTGGTATGAAATTTGGGGACAATACTAGCTGATATGGACTACCTTCAGGCACCATTTGATAATGTTTTTGTTATTTCAGTGTCTAGAAACAGCAGAAATGGCTTTTCACGTTTCGGGAAATAAAAACGGATTTTTTGGTGTTTGATAAATCTGTTTCTCAAAACATCTTTTGCAGATATAATGTCACTAAGAAACCCAATAGTATCATTGGATGCCCAAAAGGGAGAGAGGGTTTAGTTGCTTCTTTTTAGGTTTAAATAGTTGAGAGATTTATCGGGCACAATAGCCTTTTTTTTCCTCTCAAATTGGTTTCTAGAAACGAGAAACAACCCCAACTTATTTCTTCAAAGTCGTTTTTAGAATTGTAAATAGCATAAATTTTGATTTATGTTTCTAAAAATGGGTGAAACAAAACAACTTTATCAAACCCTTTTTAGGCTGCTTTCTCCATTTGGGAACAAGAAAATGCAGAAATGACAAAAAAGGAACGTTGTCAAACGGTGCCTCAGTTACTTAGTATAAGTCCTACTCAATTGAAATTGAATCTTCTCTCAATGAATGGACAAATGAGTTCATTTCCATACTAAATTTGTGTACGACAAACAGATCAGACACTCAGACATTCTTTTGGGTTAGTTAGCAACTTTTCTCCATAAATTATCCTATAGGGTATTTTGATATTTTTGAATGAATAATTATATAAACTCTCAAACGTTATAGATACAAAGTCTTTCAGCCTCAAAAGATACTCATCGATCTCCGAGGGTGACAAAATGAGGTGTCTACACCTAATAGAGAGATATATACAAATCCAAAAGTAAAATCAATCTTCTTGGAAAGATTTTAGCAATTACTTTATCAAACACATCTAACAAACCAATCGGACACAATTCATCCGCATAAATAGCTACATGTTTATTAGTTGCTAAAGACAAAAAATGTATGATTGACACCGAAAGAGGATGGTTACATAGAAAAAGGGCCATGGACAGAAAGGGTATGCATGGTAACCACGTTGTTTCTCTCTCTCTCTCTCTCTTTCCTTTCCTTTTTTTTTTTTTTAATTATTTCTAGGAACAAAAAAATAATAGAAATCCGTTTGTTACCGGCTCATTGTTTCGTTCCTAGGAATGAACCAGGACCAAAAGATTGTTGGAAATAGAAAAAAAGAAGCATCTTTTAGTAACTTCTCTATCTTAGATAAGAGGGAGAAGTAGGGGGTTACTCTTTGATGAGCACATGATTAATTACTTAATTTGATGGGCAAAGAATTAATTTCATGATCAAAATAAAACACATCCAATGCAACTTCAACCACCACACCACACCACCACACCACCTCCTTCACCACCAACACCACTACCACCACCACCACCACTCCTCAACCACCATGACCGCCACCTCCTCCTCTTCCACTGCCATCACCACCACCTATGCCAAAATTTTGGATATTGGACGAATTTTTATAATTTATATAAGTTTCATACGCATAAATTAATGCGTTTAACAAACACTTTTTTATTTTTTTTAAGCTCAGAAATAGAAATTACTACATGTTAACAAACACACTTTTTTTCCCAGAAAATAAAGCCCAACAATAGAAATGCAAAAATTCATTTCTGAATAGAAATTTAGCCCTAAAACAGAATTGTTATCATGCAGACCCAAAGTCATATGGGTTAAAAGTCTCAATACTAAACACTGCCCCTCACTTTCTCCTCAGACAACAAGCTACATAAAGAATATTAAGAAACCCTAAAAATATAAAACTAAGTTACAAAGTGAAGTTTGGTTCCACACTTTGTCATCAACTGTTTTCATTAAAAAAAAAAAAATTCACATTAGCTATTTTGCGGTATTACTAAGTAGCTATCTTGATAAGCATGTGAGGTAGGACTAACTAAGAAGAAAGAATTTTAGGTGAGAATTGAGGTTCTTACACAACCTCTACATCATATGGTAGTTGGGTTTGTGCTTAAATTTAGTGGACTAGTAATCACCTAGTAGTATGTTAGACATAGTTAAGGTTTCACATTAGTTTTTCTTCTTGTTATATGGCCATTTAACATTTGCTACCGTTTGGTTGCAAGAGGAATTAAAGGAAATAAGAAGTGAAAACTTTCATATTTTAAAAGAAGGAAATTTTTGTATTCATTACTTAATATAAACTACTTAAATTTCTTATCATATTTAGTAATGATATTTTTTAGAAATAATTTTTATTTATTTACAAACCCAAGGGATTTGGATGAAAAGTAAGTGAAATAATTAGATTTAGTGATATAACTATGTGAGGTAATGAATACAAAAGTTTCTTTTTTAGGTTTTAAATTTCACTTCTCTTCTCTTCAATTTTCCTCGCACAAAATGACGCCATTATGTGTTAAAGTTTGAAGCCTATTCAAGTGTTTATTATTTAGGGTCAAGGCTGGAATTTTCTTGCCCTCAGTTAGGGTCAGGCCATGCCAAGGTTGAGGCTTCAGTTCAGCCCGGTCATGTTTTAGATTACTTTATATCACGTTTTCTCTCTTTATTCTTTACTTTATACTCTTTACTCACTCATTAGTCTTTAGGGTTCCTACTTACATTTTTGAGTTTGGATTTCATAGTTTTCTCTCCAACCTCCCTTTCCGCTGTCGATGTTTTCTTTTGGTTATCATTATCATCATATAACTCTAAAAGCGGGATATGCCAATCGAAAGGAAGCCTGATACAGCCCAAGGAACCATTAGTGAAGAGCTTTTAGGTACTCACAGTTGCATATCTCGATAATAAACCTGTCTAGATCTTTGAAGAACAAATGGTCAATGGATGTCCCCCCTTCGTCTTCCACCGTCCTCTGTAGATATTTCATGTTCATCTCCTTCAGCAATTGTCCATCGCATTCCGTTAACTGAATTACAGGGGAGAAGAAGACAAAATTTTTAGAGAAATTACATTTGTCCTCTTAGATTTTTCATGGTCATCTCCTTCAGCGTTTGTCAATCGACGTAGGATGAAGGAGTTCAAATTCGATTTGGGATTAGAGGGTTAAAAGAGTACATTAGGTGCTTCACTTTTTACAAGAGTATTTTGGTATTTAGAAAAAAAAAAAAAAAACCAGTTGATGTCAGCCTTTAAAGTATATTCTATAATAGAGACTGACGGTAAGGGGTGTGAGCGTAATTTGAAATTATGCAGGGGGTGTCTTTCTAATAGGAGCATTCTCTAAGAGGTGGTGCTGTAAATTTCTCAAATTTTTACGTTTGAATGATGGATTTGATTTAATGATTGTGAAGTGTTGAGCTTAATTACCAAGCACCGTTGAAGTGGAAGACTTGTAGGCAATTGATGATGCCGAACTAGGGGTGTGAATTGGATGGTTCGGTTTGGTTTCGGTCCAAGGAATGAGGGAGATCAAAACCAATCCCTTAAGGAACTTTGGTTTTTGATCGGTTTCGGTTTCAGTTTCGATCCGGTTTGGTTTTGATTTATTTTGGTTTTTCAATATCGGGTTACTAGTTTATATCGGTTTATTATTGAGCTTGAACCATAATGAATCTTACATTCATAACTTATAGTGACAAGATTTGACGAAAAATACACTTTAAATTTATGATTAAATCATGGTTTATCTTCCACAAAAAAAAAAAAAATCATGGTTTATCATTGTAAGGGAAAGATAACTTGTCACACCGTTCTCACGAACGGGCGATGATTGAGGTTAACCGGTTAACCCAAACACCGAAACATCGAATCTGTATTCCACCACGCATACACACAACTAATATAAGCTCATCGGATCGTGGAAGACTAAGTTTTACTGAATAATCCCATAATACTTGATACCCGAATTGATATAATTATATACATGTGGGCCCGAAGGTATGATATTTACACAATAAAAGTACAATTCATATATCAAGTATGTAAAGAAATCATCAAAATAATCAAAGTACATGCTCTTCGATATCAAAGGCTAGAAGCTTAGCTCGGCATCAAAGGTTGAGCCCATTCGGCATCACATGGTAGAGCTATTTCGGCCTCAAAAGTGGAGCTCGGCCCGGCCTCGAGCTGCGGTCCCGACACAACTCTCCACGAGCAATCGGTGCCGTGCTCAAACTCCTCGAGGTCCACAGTCCTCTTGAAACTTCATTGTGGGACCCACCCGTCTCCTCGGATGTATGACCAGTAAAATCATCTAAAAAGGGGGTACCCGTGGGATGAGCTCACTAGCTCAGTAAGTGGTAAGATGGACCACACAACAGTCTACACATCAAAACACAATCATATGCACTACATGCCATGCAATACATTTTAAATCACATCCACCTAAGCAACATTACTAAGTCTTCGGTTTTAGTGCTACTACAGCCACAGTGCGCGTATACTCCGGGTACAAGCCGCGAACTCCACCCGCGATACGCCCATAGGGCTGTCAGAGAAGGCCCACCGTGAGTACTCGGAAAAGTAAAGACAATGCCGTCCACCGACTCTCAACAGAAATGTAAATGACTGAATTTAAAGGTGCTGACTCCAGCAATTTAAAACCAGTACGATTGGCCCTCTTGAATGTACCACCGGGGTTGTCGACTGTCCTAATGACCCACCGGGCATTATGTCTAACCGCCACAATGACCCGACAACTGTGACCACTGCTTCCCCCCAAATGATAACCCAACACCTTAACCCCTATTGGGAAGGGTCGTAGCATGGGACGGTGAAAATCTTAAACCGCAGGCTCCTATATGACAATAGTACGATTACATAGTGCCACCGCGTCCCATACCACGGGCCACCAATGCACTCGTTTCCAAGCCGACTACGGCATCTAGTCTATCAATGCATCATGCACAATGATGCCCACATTCAACATATAAACATCTCATTCAATTGGCATTTAGAAAGTAAGCATAACACACATGCATAACAATGTGAGGAATGACTAATCTACATAGCATATTTATAATGGCATGACTAGACTAGATATAATTAAATGAATGCCAAACAATACCTTGAAACAAGGCCAAATGTCCTCTCCGCACTTACATGGCGTACAAAGTTCCCGTTATGCAGTTGAGATCCGTCTTGAACGGGTAGGATTTGGTGAACCTAACATAATTGAGCGGGGTTAGTACTTCACCATTTTAGAATCAAAACTAACGAGATCCGATGACAAAATCATATTTAGAACGCTAAAAGAAGGTCGCACGTCCGATTTGGGTCCAATCGAATAAGAATCACCTTGAGGCCACAGTGGGTCGAGCGGTGGTGTCGCCCGGTCCACCGTTTGGACCGACGGTAGGGGCCCGCCGGTTGGCCCGTCGGTTGGGCCAGGGGGCCCTGCTAAGATCGACGGGCAGGGTGGCCCGTCGGTTAGCCCGTTGGTTGGGCCCGCCGATTGTGCCCGAAGGCTTTGCCCTCTCAGGTGGGTGCTCACAGGCGGGCTGGATGGCCCACCGGTTCCACCCACCGGTCTTGGTGGGAAAACTGCTATTTCTTCCCAACTTCCTCTATTCTTTGGGGATTCAAATGGGGGCTTTTCCCAACCCATTCTTCATACTTTCAAGTCTTATAGGATGACTCTAACCTAGATCTAGGTTAGATTCAAGTGATGGGAAACCATCTTACCTTCTTTGCTCAAGAATAACTTCAAACCCTCCAAATCACTTCAAACCCACAATGCTTCTTCCACCTTGTCAATACCTCTTCAAATCCTTCAAGATCAACACATAAATCATCTATTAAACCTTAGATTCATCATTTCAAAGGGGATTTACAAGATCTCAAGAAACCATACTCGAATCAAGGGTTTAAGCTTGGGTATGGTGAATGTTTAAGGAACCCGACTTTGCTTACCTCCAAATGTAGATCTAGAGTTGAAGGTCACTCTTCCAGCGTCGGAATGGGAAGATCAAGCTTCGGTGCCGCTGTAATCCTCCTCTTCTTCCTCTTCCTTCTCTTCCCTTCTTCTTCCCTTTCTTTTCTCTCTCTTTACTATCCTCACCAACGTACGGGTGTCATAAATGAAAAGAAAAGAAAATCCTAAATGCTATATATATACTTCCTAAATAACTGAATAGTGCACATGGATGGGTCACTTTTGGTGGGTGGGTGCACCCACCGTCCATACGAGGCCAAAACTTAGGATTTTGAGAGTTGACTGGCCGAACCCCACCCTAGCGTCGATGTAGTATACGTATATACCTTAAAATACGGCTATAATACCTTTATCCGTACATGACCTTATGGTAGGTGCATGTACACGGCTTGGGCACTCCCGTCTCTTCTGGCATGGGCTCGGACTTGTCGGGTCAGCCGGTGTTTGAGGTCACCCTTGCCATCATAGCCCATAAGGAACCGCTCTAACTCCCTCTGGTTGGTCCTTTGCGGTTAAACGGTTCAACAGCGAAATCGACCGGGTTTAAGTAAGGGTATTACATTACCCCCTTACGAAAAATTTAGTCCTCGAAATTGCGTACAGTTGATCAAAAGATGAGGTACTTGGCTTGCATTTCATCCTCTACCTCCCAAGATGCTTCTTCAAATGAATGATCCGCCCATCGCACCTTTACATAGGAAATGGAGCAGTTGCGAAGGGTTTTCACCTTTCGGTTCAAAATTTCAGCCGGCTGTTCTGTATAGGTCATGTCAGCTTCAAGGTATTCTGGTTCCACGGGTAATACATGAGAGGGGTCATGAACATATCGCTTCAGCATGGATACATGGAATACATTATGAACATCCCCAAGTGAAGGTGGCAAAGCAAGCATGCAGGCTACTGAGCCAACCCGGGATAAGATCTCAAATGGTCCAATGTATGTTGGCTCAACTTCCCCTTTCTGTGAAACCTTTGCAACCCTTTAGTAGGAGAGATCTTGAGAAACACCTTTTCTCCTGGCTAAAATTCAATGTCTTTTCTGCGGGTGTCCGCATAGCTCTTTTGACGGGAATGAGCTGCTTTAATCCGTTCTCTAATAACGTCGACTTTGTCACAAGTCATCTGTATCATCTCAGTCCTAACATTCGCGTTCACCTACCTCATCCCAATACAAAGGAGTTCTGCACTTTACGCCATATAACGCCTCATACGGAGCCATCCCAATTATAGCTTGGTAACTGTTGTTATATGCAAACTCCATAAGAGGTATATATTCTTTCCAACTGCCACTCATCTCCATTGTACATGCCCTGAGCATGTCCTCTAATATCTGTATGCAAGGATTAAAGTATCGGTATCGTCGCCGTGTCGGTCGGCCAAAATTAAGATACGTGTCGGAGTATCGTGTCGTATCGGAGATACACTAAGATACGCTAAAGATACACACATAAATGGATAGGAAACATTTTTTAAACACTTTTGCATAAAGAATTTGTTAAAAAACTATTGATAACATGTATTATGCATAAACACTAAATTGAGGGTATCGTACTAAGAATTCAAGGTTTGTAGTTGTCCCATAAATGTAAAATCCTTGTTCCCAATCTTGATTTCCACTTTAGTTAGAGAAATATGGTACGCAACTTTGGAACAAAACCCTTCAAAAAATCGTGTGTTTCGAAAATTACCCATCTTGGCCATTATATGACCGATACTCACCGATCGTGTCGATACTCACCGATCGTGTCGATACTCACCGATACTCACCGATACGTGCCGATATATATCGATACTCACCGATACGTGTCGATACTCATCGATCGTCGATATATATCGATACTCACCGATCGTGCCAATATATATCGATCGTATCGATCGATACATACCGATACTCACCGATACGTACAAATACATACCGAAACGTATATTTTACCTCAATTTTATAATTTTCATAGTCGTATCGAGGCATATCGTATCGTATCGATGTGTATTGGTGGTGTATTGATGTATATCGGTATGTATTGTAAGATATATATCGATACGAAAGGATTTTAAAAATTTCATGTATCGTATCGATGTGTATCGTATCGATCGGATAAATTTAAGATACGTATCGGAGGGTATCGTATCGGTATCGGAGATACTTAAAACCATGTCTGTATGGTTTGCTCCGATTGACCATCCGTCTGTGGGTGAAAAACAGTACTCAAATTCAATTGTGATCCCAAGGCACGCTGTAAGATTTTCCAAAATTTGGAAGTGAACCTTGGGTCCCTATCTGAAACAATGCTCACTGGCACTCCATGTAAGCGCACTATGTTGTCTATGTAAAGTTGTGCTAGTTTGACAATGGAGAACTTGGTCTTGATGGGAATGAAATGAGCAGTCTTGGTAAGCCGATCAACGATCACCCATATCGCGTCCATTCCCTTAGGTGTACTTGGTAGTCGATGGCGAAGTCCATTGTAATCCTTTCCACTTCCATTACGTGCTGGGAGTGGTGAAGAGTACCATAAGGTCGATGCCTCTCGACTTTTACTTTCGGGAGGTAAGACAAGTCGCACATCTGAGCTATGGTGACTTTCATGTTTGGCCACCATAACTTTGTTTGAGGTCTTTGTACATCTTGGTACTTCTGGGTGAAGTGAGTACTCGGAGCTATGTGCTTCTCGACTATCTTGTCTTGTATATCAAATCATCAGTACACACAATCGTCTCGAAACATCAATGCCCCATCATGGCTAAAGCAAAATCTGGGTCATTCATTGTTTGATCTTGAACCTTAACTACGATCCGTGTAATTGGATCCAAAGGTTGCTTCATTATTACCTCTTGCCTAATTGCGGATGCACTGTAGAGCCATTAAGGATCTGATCAACCATTTAAGGTTTTCGGTTGAGGTTCAAGCTCTAAGGTTGCCCCTTCATATAAGAGGGGTTTTATCCATTAGCATCGCCTCTTGCACAGTGGTGGGATGATGCTAAGTATGAGGCGACACGATCGTGTCTTCCGACTCAATGCATCTGCCACTACATTAGCCTTCGGGATGATCTTGAATGTCGCGATCATAATCCTTCATGAGTTCAAGCCATCTTCTCGGTCTCATGTTCAAATCCTTACGGGTGAAGAAGTACTTGAGCTTTTGTGATCACTGTATATCTCACACTTCTCCCCATACAAATAATGTCGCTGAGATCTTAAGGGCAAAAATAGTCGACTAGTTCCAAGTCATGAGTGGGGTAATTCTTCTCATACTCCTTTAGTTGTCGGGATGCATACGCTATTACCTTACCCGTTGCATGAGAGCATAACCAAACCAACTTTGAAGCATCGGTATAGATGTCATTCCTTGTGCCTTGAGGAATAGTCGGCAGTGTCACTAACCTTTCTTTCAATTCCTGGAAGCTCTTCTCACAATCCTCTGCCCAGTCGAATTTCACACTCTTTTTAGTCAACTTGGTCATTGGTGCTGAGATTCGGGCGAAATTCTCAATGAAATGCCTGTAGTATCCAGCCAAACCTAAGAAGCTTTTGATTTCGGTGACATTCTTGGGGCTTTTCCATTCCACTACTGCTTTCACCTTATCAGGATCTACTTCGATTCCAGCTTTAGACACTACGTGCCCCAGGAATCCAACTTGTTCAAGCCAGAATTCACACTTGCTGTACTTGGCAAACAACTGTTGATCTCTCAACCTCTGTAACACCATTCTCAAGTGTTGAGTGTGCTCCTCTTCGGTCTTGGAGTAGATCAAGATGTCATCAATAAAAACAATTACCCATTTATCGAGCACATCCTGAAATACTCGATTCATTAGATCCATGAAGGCTGTCGGTGCATTGGTTAACCCGAAAGATAACACTAGGAACTCATAGTGACCGTATCGAGTCCTAAATACTGTTTTGGGTATATCACTGCTCTTTATCTTGAGCTGATAATAGCCGGACCGAAGGTCTATCTTTGAAAATACTCTGGCTCCCTGCAACTGGTCAAATAGGTCATCAATGCGTGGCAATGGATACCGGTTCTTAATGGTTAGCTTATTTAACTCCCGGTAATCTATGCACATACGCAAGCTGCCATCTTTCTTCTTGACAAACAACACTGGGGCACCCCAAGGTGAAACACTTGGGCGAATAAACCCCTTTTCCAATAGTTCACACGCATCGCAACTCCTTCAATTCAGTGGTGCCATCCTGTATGGAGCCTTGAATCTGGAGCTGCTCCAGAGTCAAATCTATGGCAAACTCCAACTCTCTATCGGTAGTAAATGCATCGGATCATGCAGGAAGGCGTCGGAAACTCTTTAACCACCTCTACCTCTTCTAGAGGTGTAATCCTTGCATCAACATCAAGTACCGATGCTAAGTAACCCTGACATCCACTTTCTAGGAACTTTACCGCTTGAAGAGCAGAGACAAGGACCTTCCTCACCCGTCTCATTTTATCTTCTCGGTATACCAATTCTTTCCCCTCGTCATCTGTCACCCTAATCAGCTTTTCAGCACACATCACATTAGCTCAATGAGCTGACAACCAATCCATACCCAGTATAACATCAAAATTCTGCATATTGAACTTGATGAGTTGTGCTTCAAACTTCCTTCCACTAATTTCCACTGGGCACGGCCCATACACTTCCTTTAACTGTGTAACTTTACCAGTAGGCATACTAACAATCATTCCGTGATCTAGGATCCTGGGTGACATCCCAAGTTTCTCTGCTAATCTCTTAGATGCGAATGAATGAGTAGCTCCTGAATCGAATAAAACATAGGCTGGTATACCTGATATGGGTAGGATACCTAGTGTAACAATGCATATAATTTCAGCAGGTCATCAATATTAATCATAAGAAATTTCTTAATTTAAAATGTACCTGCCACTACTTACATCTTGGCCTCGGCTTCCTCATTAGAGCATACATCCTTCCTGCGATTGATTCCCCAGAGCTAAGGGAGGTCGGCAGAGGGGATGGAGGCAAGGCTGGTGCGCCCGCAGTCCTTTGCATAATGCCCATAAGAATGGCGGTTGAACACGAATCGAGGCGTCGGGCTGGGGCGGGCCCTCTGCACTTGACCGTTGCGAGATGGAGGTCGAGGTGGCCTTGGAGCGAGGTGCGGACCGTGTTGAGCGAAAAGAGGTGGAACCCGAACCACCAACTGGTCTAGGAGGGTAGCCAGATGGCCTATAAGGCTGCCTATACATAGGCCTAGAACTGTACGATCCGCGGTATGCTTTGGAGGAATTTTCCATATCCGGAAATGAGTTTGTTCTCTTCCACAGTCCAGGGGTGAGGGGTTGTTCTCCCTTTTGCTTATCCTCCATAGTCTTGGCCTTCTGCACAATCTGGCCATATTCGGTCAAATCCAATACCTCATGTACAGACCCAATAGAAGCTTTTAGGAACCTTGCTGCCTTCTCTTCAGCTGTCCTCATATGCCTTGGGGCAAAATGGAACAAACTCTCGAATTATTGTTGGTACTCAAGGACAGTCTTACCTCCTTGAGTTAAGGCCATGAACTCAGTCTCCTTGCGGTCTCTGAAGCTGCGAGGATAATGGTTGTCCAAGAACAACTCCTTGAACTGCTCCCAAGTGGGTTCTGGATGGGCAACCAACAATATGGGCTTGGAGGCTTGCCACCAAGAATTTGCCTCCTTCTTGAGTTGCAACCCAGCACAAATGAGTTTCTGTGCATCTGTGCACTCAAGCACCTCAAATATTTTCTCTAATTCTTGGATCCATTGGTCCGGTTCCAGAGGATCACTCCCCACCTTAGAGAATACAGGTGGTAAGTTCCTCTTGAATGATTCCACTACCCTTGACGTATTATTCGTCACTGGAAAGTTAGGAGCATAAGCAGGATAGTAGGAGTATGGAGGAGGCATCCCATACTGAGGAATATTGAATGGTGGAATTGGAGGTGTACCTCCCCCTTGTGGTCCCATTCCCGATCCTACAGGCGGGTCCTGTGGAGTGAGTACCCGGGGAGGTTGACCCGATTGAGAAAAGTCCAACTGTTGCTGAATAGCGATCATAAATGCTTCATTGCTTTGAAGCATTTGTTCTGAAAAGCTGTTGTATTGCTGAATTATAGTAGCAACATCTCCGGTGTGATAACCGGTGGAGGTCGGAGTGTAGTCATAGGTGGGTCCCCATGTACCCCACCCTGACCAAGGGTCTCTAGAGGTAGTGGAGGTGAGGTTTGCCCCACAGGCGGGACCTCCACGGGATTCGAGTGGTCGACCGACCGGACGAGGACCCCGAGGTACCTCGGGCATTACTACGGATCTAGTCGTACCATCGTATCCTGACTGGAACATATCACACACCCTATTGGTTAAATACCGCAGAATTGATTTCGGCACACAAATATATGCCATCACATAAGGTATTGTAGTGTATGATAGTATGAAATTAACCGCAACTTAATTTTCGAGATACGGGGCTAATGCCCCAACAGGTACGTCATTGGTCCCACTTGACCATAACACAATATCAATAATAAGAATCAATATAATCATGCTAGGAGGAGGGAAAAATTTCTCAAAATTTTCCAAAATTTTCACAACCGGTGGGCTGCACCGGCAGGTAGGGGCCCGTCGGTCCCAGTACCTCAAACCGGCAGGTGGCATCGGCGGGTAGGGGCCTGCCGGTCCTGCCCGAGTAAAAACATGAACAGGGCCTTACAGACCCTGTTCTGTCTTGTCTCTTCCCCAACTCCTTTCTCTCTCTCCCTCTCTTCCTTGGGCGATCTTGGAGGTCTCCTCGATGCGTCTACTCGCGACTCCACTCATCAACTCGGCGCTTTTGAGAAGATTCAACTCTCCCTCTTTTAAGTAAGTTTTTCTTCTCCTCTTTCCCAGAATTTTCACTTGGGGGGGTAAATCCATGTGTAGGCTTTAATCTAGGCTTTCTTTCCATATTTTTCTCCATAGAATAGTATTGCCATGTGATTGTGATGTTTCTACTGTGGTCGTTTGTAGTTTATTAGGATTTTATCTCTTCATTTGGAGAAAAACCCCAAATCGTGCCCTAGGTTTCCAAAATTGGGGATTTCTTCAATTCTCACTCCTTTTCTCCAATTGATGATTCCTTTGTGATGCATTTCACTTGATTTGTGCTTAACATGCTATAGATTTCATGAATTGTCCATTATGCTTGGAATCCCCATGTATTCCCATGAAAAACCCCTCTTTTGTATTGGTTTCCTTGATCTTCATCACATACTTGTATTCGTGGACCTCCATAGTCTATTTGGGTATGTTTTTGTACTTTCATGATCCCGCTACCAATGCATTTCGTCTTAGACCTATGGTTTCGAGTTGTACTCCATTTTGTTCGAATTTACGCATTGGAATCGAATCCCCTCATGTTAAATATGCTCCTTGCTATTATGTTACTGTTTTAGCATGTTTCCCCTTTGTCACTTACCGTGCATCATGTCCATAGGTTCCCTATCATTTCTAGCTTGTCGCCTTTTCCATTTTGCGAGAATTTGGGTTTTGGGGCTCCCCTTTTACTGTTGTCATTTCCTTTTCCTTACTCACTCTGCTTTCTTTTCTTCTTGCCAGGATGTCATCTCGCACCGGCAAGGGACCCTCTTCCTCTGGCGTTCGACGTAAGACCACCGCTTCTAAGCGGAAGAGTGCGGAAACCAGCTCTTCAGCTCCCTGCACAGGGAGACCCGGACCTGCCGGTCTGACCCTCAGACTATGATGAGGAGCTCTTCCTTAGTGCAGGGCAGCAAGCGGCCGATTTTCCTGAAGAGGTCGGTGATGATGGAGAAGACCGTGGTAGTCGACGACTTCCACAAGGCTCGGCTTCAGGAGAGGTTCTCAGCACTGGGCTGGGAGTCTATCCTCCATGTAGACGACCATGCTACGAGCAGCTAGTCCGCCAGTTCTACTGCAACTTGGAGGTGTCTTATCCATACGGGGAGTTCACCATAGGCAGCTTGGTGAAGGGGGTCGACATCCAACTGACTGTGGGTACCTTGGCCAGCATCCTGGGCATATCGGCAGCTAGACACCGATACTACAGTCCTCCCAAGAGTAAGCCTTTGGGACCATTCATGAGCTTGGAGACGCCGGACTTCATCTACGAGACTATCTGCGACAACAGCACCCGTCCGGAGTCCGAGACGTCCTTCTACCCCGAGGTTCACTTATTTGCTCGGTTGGTCATTCAACTGCTCCCGAGAGGAGGTCATCGGAACAGTGGGTTTCATGGCGCTTTCATCGCGTTACGCATCTACCGGCCGAGGGGAGGTGTCGAGCACTTATGCCTCCGTACATCATTCTCGGACGATGGAGCACCACACTTCCCACCCGAGGATGGAGGATTCCCATGGTAGGATCCTCACTAGGATCTTTGAGTTCTTGGGTGGACTGGCGGCGAGGAGGGAAGACTCGGTGATAGGTTCGACAGAGTAACCTCCGAGGATGGGTCTCCATACCCTCATGGATACACCTCCGAGAGCAGGAGCTCAGAGAGGTAGGGGTAGGAGGCTGCCCCTATGGAGGATGTCCACATGGAGGAGGAGTCCAGCGAGGAGGATGAGGACTACGTTCCTCAGGATGAGGGGGATGATCTGGTGGGTGGTGACATACCTCAGGAGTCGAGAGGCCCCGGTCCTAGTTCCTCCAGAGCTGCAGCCTCACCGCATAGAGCCCCACCACCTGAGGGTGGTGCGTACGATTTCGAGGGCATGATGTCCACCATGCGGGCCTTGCGGATGGCCAAGTTCAGATTCGAGGCTGGACGAGAGTGCCTCGAGGAGGAAGCATCTGGAGGCGAGCTACTTTGGAGAACTCCTTTCTCCAGCTGGGCCAGGACTTGAGCACCACGGCTAACGCCATGTTCGCCGACTTTGGCTGACGACGAAGGGCGGTACGGCTGGTGAACGCGAGGTTTGACTATTACGACCACCGCCTCGACGTCAACTCTAGGCCTCCGGCGAACGTGGTGATCATCGATGATGACGACGATGACCAGTGAGGGCTTAGCTCGCCCACACCAGCTGTTTATCTATTTCCCTTTTTGTAGACCTTGTTGTATATTTCATTTCTTCTCATTCCTTGTATTTGTACTGTAACTGGACTCATTTATGGAATAATATCTTTTGATAGTGATTTCTCTCTGTGGTGCATTTATTTATTGAGTTCTTGTGTAGTTTGGTTGTGATGGTTCTTGTTACTTTTCATCTTTGTCGTATTGAATATGTTGTTTATCAGGTGTTCTGTGTAAAATTTTTGAAAATCCCATTTTACGCCGTTATGCTGCCGAAATTTCGTCAAACTAGTACGCGATAGGTTATATCACCAACTTAATTACCTTTTATCTACACTCACGTATGCCATGAATGCAATCCCTAAATGCAACTCTGTTTATACTTTCTTTATTTGGCTTTTAACTCCTTAAAGCTTTTACATTAACCCAACCCCATTTCCCTATTATAGAGTCTACGGGATTCTAATAGTATGCTGTGAGTGGAGCAGAGCATCACGCTCTGATACCACTGTTGTCACACCGTCCTCACGTATCGGTCGTGACCGGTTAACACCGGTGAACCCAAACTGCCAGAACATCGACATCAGATTCCACCACAAAGATACACACAACTAATATAACCTCATCAGATTAGCGGAAGACTAAGTTTTACCTGTGAATAATCCCATAATACTTGATACCCGAATTGTGATACAATAATTATATACATGTGGGTCCGAAGGCATGATATTTACACAATAAAAGTACAATTCATATATCAAGTATGTAAAGGAAATCATCAAAATAATCAAAGTACACAGCTCGGCTCAGTATCAAAGGCTAGAGCTCAGCTCGGCATCAAGGGTTGAGCCCAGCTCGGCATCACATGGTAGAGCTCAGCTCGGCCTCAAAAGTGGAGCTCAGCACGGCCTCAGAACTGCGGTCCCGCAGCACAACTCTCACACGAGCAATCAGTGCCGTGCTCAAACTCCTCAGGGGTCCACCAGTCCTCTTCAGGAAACTTGACTGTGGGACCCACCCCGTGCTCCTCAGATGTATGACCTGCAAAATCATCTAAAAAGGGGGTACCCGTGGGATGAGCTCACTAGCTCAAGAGGGTAAGATGGACCACACAGTCCACACATCAAAACACAATCATCTCGACTACATGCCATGTAATACATTTTAAATCACATCCACCTAAGCAACATTACTAAGTCTTCGGTTTTAGTGCTACTACACCACAAGGCGCTGATACTCCGGTACGAGCCGAACTCCATCTGCGATCGCCCATAGGGTCATTTGAGAAGGCCCACCGTGAGTACCGAAAAAGTAAAGACAATGCCGTCCACCGGCTCTCAACAGAAATGTAAATGACTGAATTTAAAGGTGCTGACTCTAGTAATTTAAAAGCAGTACGATTGGCCCTCTTGAATGTACCACCGGGGTTGCCGACTATCCTAATGACCCGCCGGGCGTTATGTCTAACCGCCACAGTGACCCGACAACCGCGACCACTGGTTCTTCCCAAATGATAACCCAACACCTTAACCCCTGTTGGGAAAGGTCGTAGCACGGGACGGTGAAAATCCTAAACTGCAGGCTCTTATATGACAATAGTACGATTGTATAGTGCCACCGCGTCCCATACCACGGGCCACCAATGCACTCGTTTTCAAGCCGACTACGGCATCTAGTCTATCAATGCATCATGCACAATGATGCCCACATTCAACATATAAACATCTCATTCAATTGGCATTTAGAAAGTAAGCATAGCACACATGCATAACAATGTGAGGAATGACTAATCTACATAGCATATTCATGATGGCATGACTAGACTAGATATAATTAAATTAATTCTAAACAATGCCTTGAAACAAGGCCAAATGTCCTCTCCCCACTTACCAGCGGCATAAGGATTCCCTGTAGTACGGTGAGATCCGATGCGAAACGGGTAGGATTTGGTGAACCTAACATAATTGAGCGGGGTTAGCACTTCACCATTTTAGGATCAAAATTAACGAGATCCGATGACAAAATCATGTTTAGAACGCTAAAAGAAGGTCGCACGTCCGATTTAGGTCCAATCGGACGTAAGAATCACCTTCGGGGCCACACAGGTGGGTCAGACAGGTGGGCTGTCTGGCCCACCGGTCCTACCCACCGGTTTGGACCGAAGGGTAGGGACCCGCCGGTTGGCCCACCGATCTGGCCCACCGGTTGGGCCAGGGGGCCCTGCTAAGACCGGCGAGCAGGGTGGCCTGCCAGTTAGCCCACCGGTTGGGCCCGCCGGTTGTGCCCGAAGGCTCTGCCCTCTTAGGTGGGTGCTCATAGGCGGGCTGGATGGCCCACCGGTTCCACCCACCGGTCTTGGCGGGAAAACTGTTGTTTCTTCTCAACTTCCTCCATTCTTTGGGGATTCAAATGGGGGCTTTTCCCAACCCATTCTTCACACTTTCAAGTCTTATAGGATGGCTCTAACCTAGATCTAGGTTAGATTCAAGTGATGGGAAACCATCTTACCTTCTTTGCTCAAGAATAACTTCAAACCCTCCAAATGACTTCAAACCCACAATGCTTCTTCCACCTTGTCAATACCTCTTCAAATCCTTCAAGATCAACACATAAATTATCTATTAAACCTTAGATTCATCATTTCAAAGGGGATTTACAAGATCTCAAGAAACCCTACTCGAATCAAGGGTTTAAGCTTGGGTATGGTGAATGTTTAAGGAACCCGACTTTGCTTACCTCCAAATGTAGATCTAGAGTTGAAGGTCACTCTTCCGGCGTCGGAATGGGAAGATCAAGCTTCGGCGCCGCTGTAATCCTCCTCTTCTTCCTCTTCCTTCTCTTTCCTTCTTCTTCCCTTTCTTTTCTCTCTCCTCTTTACTATCCTCACCAACGTACGGGTGTCATAAATGAAAAGAAAAAAAAAATCCTAAATGCTATATATATACTTCCTAAATAATCAATAGTGCACATGGATGGGTCACTCGGTGGGTGGGTGCACCCACCGTCCCCCACGAGGGCCAAAACTTGGGATTTTGACAGAGTTCGGTCGCGCGAACCCCACCCTAGCGCTTTATGTAGTATACGATATACCTTAAAATACGGCTTTAATACTTGCTTTATCCGTACATGGCCTTATGGTAGGTGCATGTACACGGCTTGAGGCACTCCGCCCCTTCCGGCATCTCGGACTTGTCGGGCCAGCCGGTGTTTAAGGTCACCCTTACCATCATAGCCCATAAGGAACCCGCTCTAACTCCCTCTGGTTCGGTCCCTGCACGGTTAAATCGGTTCAACCACGAAATCAGACCGGGTTTAAGAAGTAGGGTATTACATAACTAATATTGAAACTAATGGATAATAATTTACTAAGAATATAACTAATATTGAAATCACAAAATGAACCCTACTATCCAATCATTCATTTAGCCATCAAACTAGTTTTCTATAGTGAACAATGAAATCAATGGAAGCATTATTACAATTTACAAATCAATTTCTCTATTTATAACCTAATATTCAATGATTTGTAACAATTCCCCTTACAATAAAAAATTTTCTCACTCTTATTATAAAAAATGGATGGTCATTTCACTACTTTATAATCTCATAATCATTATTTTTTTATCGGTTTCATTCGGTTTGGTTATTGGTCAGTTCGGTTTGGACCAATTTTCAATCGGTCCTAACATACCTCGGTCCAAAACCAATCCAATTAGGATCGGTTTGGTTCGATTTGGGTTTTATCAATCGGTTTCGATCGATTTTATTGGTTCAAGCTAGGTTTTGACACCCCTATGCCGAACCTCCCTTCCCCCTCTCACTACAAAAAAAGTGGTCAATGGCAGCACTTGAGTGAAGGCCTTTGGCGGCGTTTCCTACAAATGCCGTTAAATATAAACATTCAACGGCGTTTTCCATAACGTCTTTTATAACACAATAGGCGGCATTTTGTACAGACCGCTGCTATATATTATATATGGTGGCATTTAGTACTAAATGCCGCCATATATATGAGTATTTGGAGGCGTTTACTGAAAGATGCCGCAGTATATAACCCTATTGGCGGCGTTTATTTCATAACGCCATGGTATATAAGAATATTTGAGGCGTTTAGTAATAAATGCCGCAGTATATATGAGCATTTGGAGGCATTTATTAAAAAATGCTGCAATATATAATCCTATTGGCGGCATCATGAAATAATGCCGTAGTATATAGGAATATTCGAGGCGTCTAGTAATAAATGCCGCCGTATATATGAGTATTTAGGGGCGTTTATTGAAAAATACTGCAGTATATAATCCTATTGGCTGCATTAATTTCATAATGCCATGATACGTAAGAATATTTGAGGCATTTAGTAATAAATGCCGCCGTATATATGAGTGCTTAGGGGCGTTTATTCCATAACGCCGTGGTACATAAGAATATCTATGGACTTTCCTCTGCACATAATAACATGGGCGGCGTTTCCTGCTAAACACCTTGGTATATAAAAATATTTTGAGGCTCTTATGATAAAATGCCGCTATTGATTGCAATGCAATGAGGAATGTGAAATAATGTTATTACATGTCGTAATAGGGAATATATAATGTAGTGTTTATGTGTTAACGTCATGAATATCTATCATTTTCCACCCAAAAATTGAGCCCTATTCCTTGCTAGCTCCTCCATTCTTTTTTTTCGCTAGAAGATCAGATTATATTTATAAGTGGAAGAAAAGAAAAAATATCATACAAAGCAAGAAGTAAGCCTCAACCTTTGGCATTGCCATCAGCAGGGGCTCACAACTGCTACCTCAGAGAGTTCACAAATCTAAAGCGAGACCACCCGTCTATGTCGAATTGCAGCTCAATAGCCATACGAGGGGTAAGTTGCACATTGTCACTGTCAAAGCTAGACTTGGCCGCATCCTTAGCCAGGAAGTCTGCGACGAGGTTGGCTTCTCTGTAGCAGTGGGATATCTTCCACTTGATACATCTTAAAAAATCAGCCAGAGATTCCCATTCCTGAAGGATAAACCAAGGGATGAGGGAATGCTGGAATATGAACACCGCAGCAGTGGAATCGGACTCAATCCAAAGGCGAGAGATATTCAGCTCTCAAGCAATCCTTATGCCCCTTATAATGCTCCAAACCTCAGGCATAAAACTGATCGATATTCCCAAAAAGAAATTATAACAGTGGATTTTCCTACCATCATGGTCTCTAAAAATTCCTCCAACTCCCGCTCTACCCGGATTCCTGAGAGAGCAACCGTCAACATTAAGTTTCATCCAATCAAGGAGAGGTTTGCACCAATGAATCTCCAAGATTGACCGCCCACCCTGTGAGGAAATGGAGAAATTGAATTTTTTGCAAATAATTAGATCAGCTACTGATTTAGGAGAAATTGCCAGTTTGCTGCAGATGAAACTGATCTCTCCTTTAATGGCATTGATAATTAAGTTTTGGCCTTGAACTCTTCCCTCGGCTGCTCTGGTTTCTTTCAATCCAAATAGCATCAATGCAACAAAACAGACTGACCTCCCAGGAAATTTTCAAGGACCATCCTCTACCTTTTCTTTTCCACCAAGAGAGCAAATCAGAAGAGGAACTACACCCCGCCCAGGCTAAATTGAAGAGATCCAGCACACCATTCCAAATTCCAATTGAAAAGGCACAATCAAAGAAAATATGGAAAAAGGTCTCAGAAGACGCACCACATAGCTCGCACCTAGAGGGGAAAGGAATACCTTTTGCCTAGATCAGATCATTAGTGGGCAACTTCCCAAAACTCCAATGCCATCCTAAGAGAGAGAGTCTTGGGAGGGAGAGATGTGTTCCAAACCAACCCCGCCCAGGAAACAGCTGCAGATTTAGATCTAATTCCATTCCAGGCAGAATTAACAGAGGTTGGATGGGTGTGGTTGTAGGTTGATGAGCAGTGTTGCTAGTGGTTGCAGTGACTTGTGTTGCATCGATGATGCTTAAGCTAATGGAGGGATGATGCACAGGCCAATACGTGGTTGGTGTTGCTAGCGACGAGTAGCGACTGGTGTTGGGATGGAGGATTGCAACGGAAAGGCAGCTGCTACAAAACAATCACCATTGCTTCAATTCAGACCATCGTTGCATGTCTATATAATAACCATCGTTCCCTTTGCTGGGCCTGGGCCTGGGCCCGCCAAACCCTAACTCAAGGCAAAAAAAATTTAACCCTAACCCACCTTCAGGGCAAGGTTGGGCGGGCCGAGTTGACCATGATTAGCCCTGACATAGGTTTAGGTTTGGTTCAACAACTTCAACCCTAACCCACCCTCAGGGTTTGAAATTTTAACCCAAGCTCTATGGATATGGCTTAGGACCGCCAGGGGGTTCATGCCATCACGACATTATGCATCAGGAGTACAATAGATATTTTTTCAAGACGAGGGGATTACACCTAATTACATTTAAAATTAGGGACAAAACATGAAAATTTTATATATGATTCTTGCTATGATTAGATCCCTATTTAATATCTGGTCTATAGGGGCATTACTAAGAAAAAGTGATCAAAGACCATAATCAAAGGTAATACAAATACTTGAGAGCAGATCAGGTTCACGTATGAGAATATTAGAGAACGACTCTGATCCATGGATTTAGAATCAATTTTCTCTTTATTCATTTGATAGATTCTAAATCCATGGATCATGTTCTCGTACGTGAACCTGATCCATTCACCAAATACTTTCCCAGCAAAATCCAATCTCCCGCCCAATTTTTTTCACATTTCTTTTCTTAGGCGAGATTTTTTTTTTCAATCGCCCCACTCAATTTCGCTCTGTTTCTCTTAATCCCTCTCAATCTCTTCCATATCATGTTAATGTCCTCTAATTTAGGGATTCCAACCAACGATTAATTCTAAGAGATCGTGGCTCCTTCCATCTCTCCTCTATTCTCTCTATCTCTCGTTTTTTTTTTCTTGGTACAGCTCTCTCTCCAAGACGACTCTACTCTCTTCACACCTCTCTCTCTCTCTCTCTCTCGCTCGACTGAGAGACAGAACCAGATCTCTCTCCGTTGCTCGACTGAGAGATAGACCAGATCGACAACCATTGATTCCCAACAGCTCTCTCGATCTCTCCCCTGTTCTCTCTCTCTCTCCCTCTCTCTCTCTCTCTCGCTCTCTCTTTCTCTCTCTTGACTAAGAGACAGAACCAGGTAATTCATAACTGCTTCTTTTATACTTTGCAAGTGTCTGTTTATGCTACCCCTCTCTCTGTTTTTTCATCTTCCACTTCATCCCCTTGTTCGTGAACATCCTATTGATTTGGGTTTTCTTCCAAAAACCCTAGAACCTTAAAGATCAAGCCCAAAATTGTATTTCTTTCATTCTTTTTTTTTTTTTTTGAATATTGTCCATGACTATTGTTTGCTATCTTGCAGAGTACTTTCCAGAGATCCTACGTCTCATCCCAGTAGTACACGATGATTAGGTATGATTCTTTAATTCTAATATTGAGCATTATTTTTGGTTGATGAATCTACCTCTTTATTTTCTTGAGGAACAAAACAACTTCTTTTCCAACAATGTTACACAACCTGATTGTACTGGTTTGCACCACCCAAAATCTGTAGTATCAAAATGACTGACACAGCAGCTGTAAAGGAAAACCCAACCTATGTGTGACCGAATGTAGTCATCGTTCACTGAGTTGATTTCATCTTGCACCAATTGAATTGCAAAAGACAATGGATATTCTTACAACTCCCCAGCAGTGCATTTTTCTCTTCTTGATATAGGGCTTCTATATTGGATACATCAATCAGAATTCATCACTGCTGAACTCAATTTTGGGTGGTTGTCTATTCTTAATATGGATCTATCTAGGAATGGAGATATAGATCTATCTAGGAATGGAGGGACAGTGAAGGGTACTCGTTTTGCATCCTCAACCCATGAGTTCACAACCAAATGTACTTTGCCCTTGCATAACCTGAAAAATATAAGACTGTAAGGAAGCTTAAAATTAGATGTTGACTCTCAAAAGTACATTGAGAGTGTAGAAGTTACGTAATGGTTTCTCACATTAATTCATGTCAGTTCGTTGTATTTATATTACTCAAATACATGGTTACATGAGATAAGAAGGTACAAGATAAGAATAGGGACATGTTTTATAGGGGAAGAGATAGATTAGTTGTGGGTTTGTTGCTACACTTGGTCAACGTCTATCTCTTGCATGACAATGTCTATCTCCTTGGATGACTCAGATAGATGACGTGGTCTATTAGAGAGTATCCTATCTAAAATTAGATGTTGTTGCTTGATCTTGAGAGACGAATTTGGTGCTTCTTGTGCCGCTTGGTCTTTTTTCTTATTCCTTTTGAGTCTTTGGTTTTAGTTCATTTCACTATACTGATTCAGTCAAATCTGAGTTGATTTCAGGCTTGTTTCAGTCTCAGTTATGTTGTTTTAATCTCATTATGGAATTGGTTTGACTTTTCAAATCATAGACCTATCTCAATTCTCAATTAGGTTTCGACGGACTAGAAGGGTGTTAAATTCTAGTTTCTTCAACTATCAATGTAATGGCTTTCTAACAGTTTTTTCCCACTTCGATGATATTTGATCTTTCACTACTCTTCCGTGGAGGGCTTCTTCATAGTCTCTCCTCTTTTTTATGTCTGCGTGTAGATGGGGTGAATATCTTAATGTCAGACTTTGATCTTCCATGGCTTGAGCTTTTGGGTGTCTATTTCTAGGTGACCAGTCTTTAATTTTATGCTTCTGCCTTACTATATCAATAAAATAAAAATTTTCTCATCAATGTCCAGTACCCTACTTCAGTACTTCTATCTGAAGATTATTCTAATGAACTTTATTAGAACATTCAACTGATCCTTTGCAAACTTATGTTTATCAACCCACCTTCAGAATTTGGTTTCCTTACCCTGACAAATATTTATTCCCCTTAAGATCAGTGATACTAAACAAAAACCTTTATCCATGAAAAAAATGATAAACAAAACCTTAGGGCAGTGCAAATTTGCACAACAGTACATTGATAGAAGTGATTAGCCTTGTCATATCTTTTTTATTCATAAATCATCATTGCAGCCTCCCTGCAAAAATGAGGATAAATCTGCGTACATTATGACCTTCCCTAGACCCCGCAGTGGCGGGAACCTTGTGCGTTGGGTACGCCCTTTACTCTGAGTCCATATTTGATTATGTTATTCTCTTAAAGGTGAATAATGCAAAGCTGAAAATAGTGTTGTCGGATGTGTGGGTCTAAGAAGCCATGATAATAAAATGGTTGTTGCTGACTTTTACTTAATTCTATGAGATGTATAATTTAATGATGAGTTTGATGTATGATAGACTAAATCTAACAAAAACAAAGAGAGCAGAAAAGCACAAACGATGTCCCATACAGCTGGTCGGACGACCTTTGCATAGGTTAAACACAATCTAGTAAGTTTCTTAAGCACAACTCATGAACTTTTAGTAGTATCATTAAGCATTTAAAATTATTTGATCTCACTCTCATATCTATTTGTTCAGAGGAAGAAGAATCCTGATGGTGCGGAACCTTCTAGAATTCAAATGCATAAGGTTACCCACACAAGGAAAGATGATAAGATAGTAGATGAAGCATCAAGAGAAATCATAGTAAGTGTCTGTGGCAAAATTAATATATATATATATATATATATATATATATATATATATATATATGTGTGTTATTTGATCTAACTCTCATATTTTAATTATCTTTTTTTTATTTTTTTTTTTTTTTTTTATTTAATGTCAAAGCGATGCATGTTTCTTTGATTACTATACAATGTTTGCTTGGTTTGACATCATCAATGAAGTTAAATTGTTAACAATAACATAATGGTTTATAGGATGCATTGATAAGAAATTAGAAGAACGCCTCTTGAATTGAGAAATCAAAAAACTACCCAAGACAACATATATGTGGCTTCGAGGCCCCGAGTTACATGGCCAAGTGTGGTCGGCCTAGGCGTGAAGCCAAGTAGGGTTGGCCTTACACCAAAAATATTGAGGAAAAGAAGAAACATGACAAGGTGCAAGCTAGATTTGTAGAGTTGGAGGACAAAGTTAGCGCTTGACGGAAAATTAGAAGAAATGGATGATTTGAAAGCCCAAGTAGCACTTCTAACCCAAGCGCCTTTAGGTCGACATAGCTCATAGAGTTCAGTTCATTTATGTAAGTCAGAGAAATATTTCATTTTGTTGGTTTATTTATTTAATTAAGTAGTACTACTGATGTTGCTCTTTTCTGTATTTGATCAGCTGACAATTGAGGATATTGCAGAGGCTGACCCATATTTAGGCAATCTATTTGGCAGGTAAACATTATTTACTTTGGTTTCCTAGTTAATATGGATAAAAATGATTAGCTTACAACATATGGAAGTGGACCACCAGATTATTGACTGATATAGAGTTTCACCAACACAGATATTTAATAATAACTTGACTAATATTTTTTCATTTTTTTCAGGTACTTGCATGGATTCTGTCCTCCACTTATATCCTCTAATGATGATGCAAAGTACGACTTGGGGATTGAATAACTACCGTGATGTTTGAACATTTATTTTGAAAAACTTAACTTTTGTAGGAAATGGATAACCTTTTATTAGATTCTTGTGTATGGTCATGTGAAAATCTATTAATTTTTTTTTGGATGAATAAATCAATTAGTTTTTATTCATTTACAGAATGAGAACAAGAAATGTAAGCATTTGCTTCAGAGATAAATAAACAATAATATATAATAAAAAAAAAAATAGCGTAGCTTTCTAATAAACGACACTATATGTCTTTTGCTTTAAAATAAAAAATTTCTTGTAGTGGCTTAGCCATTTATTAACACACGCCACTATATGTTTATTTGTTTGAAAATAAAAATTATATTTCACGCGCTTATTACTAAACGCCACTATATGCATCCGCTCATTAGTTAACAACGCTGAATGCCTACTTATAAAGGTGGATGTAAACGTACGGCAGTTAAAATAAACACCTTGTATATAATATTGTAACGTATTTATAAATAAACGTCGACTGAAGTATTTTAGCGCACTTGTAAATAAACACGCTAAAGTATTTTAGTGGCATTTATAAATAAATGGCATCAAAGTATTTTAGCGGCATTTATAAATAAATGAGCCAAGATATTTTACAAGCGATTTGCAAAATACCGAGTTCTTTTGTGCGTGGATATAGCGCGTTAGGCGTTATTAAAATGCCGCCATAGCCATATAGCGGCATTTGCACACTCTACATCGGCATTTAAAAATGCCGCCATTGACCACTTTTCTTGTAGCGTCTCCATGGTCAGGGTCAATTAGGGTCAGCCAGACCTTGACCTTCAGGGTGGGTCTTGTTTGGATTTATTAAGCCTGAGTTAGGATTGGGTCAGGACTGGGCCAAGCTAAGTGGACTTAGGTTGACTGAGGTTTTCAAAGTCCAGCCCATCCTGACTATGTTGTAGTCCTAGAGGAAAGCAATTCCTACGCCCAAAATGGTGTGGTTTGCCACAAGACCCGAATCCTCTCTGGTGCACTAATGAGCCCACCGCATATCAAACAGTTGACAGCATCCGAGCATGCATCTTTGACCATTGGATGCTTGCTGGAGCACTTGAGAGGACGTAGTCCCGTGTGCCACGCCGGCTGTAGTGTCTAATAGTTAGATAGAGGGCTCTTCATTATTTTATTTATTTATTTATTTTGTTTAGAAGCTCGTCGCATCAACTGTTTCTCAGAAAAAAAAAATCTTCTATTTATAGATTTATGCATATAAACATAAGGAAATGGTTCTCTGGACAAGTAAGGTAAACTCTACATATCTTCTCATAATTATTTTTCTTCTTAAATTAATTATTTTTCTTTTCTTAAAACAATTAAAATAATAATGAATGGGAAGAGGCGCATTACGCCTTGGGCCTAGGGAGCTTTTCCCAAAAGCATATATGGCATATGTTTACGTGTGGATCCTCTAGGTTGAGGGTCTCAGAGTACGTACCTCCTCATGTTGTTAGGAAGATAAGACTTAGTTTTTTTCTTTCTGGAAGGTGGGGGAGGGTTTGTTTTCAGACCCTACACATGTAATAAAACCTGATTCCATCGCTTACCACATAAATACTCAATGAGGTCAAGGAGGCCGTTCTGAAAAATTATTTTTTTACGGGGCTGATGACTTACCAGTTACCACCAAACACCGAACAATCTTTTAATTAACTTGGGCGTTCACCTGTCAGCAATATTCCTATGGAAAAAAAAACAGCTTCCCATGGGTTTTATTTTGGAAATTATCTTTATTTCCAAAACACCATCTTTTCCTTTGGTAGTGTGTTGATGATGTTATATCTTGACCATAGTAAAACTGGCAAAGGTGGTGAATATGTCCAATACATTTTTCCCATTGTCTGTTGTGTTGTCACTAAAAACATTTTGCCATACATTTGATGAGAATTCAAACTCCAGAAGCGACCAATCCCATTGCCTCTTTGACTATCAATGCAGAAATCAGAACACTGGGTCAAGTACTCTTTAACACCATAACTTTCAACGTCAAAGAAACGCCCAACTAGGAGAGGTATGATTATCATCAATGCTGCTGCATTGGAACAAATAGCTTTGGTCATTATGTTAGTTTTCAAGACACAATACTAATGATTCCACCTCAACAGTTATGAGTGGTAAGGTTAGGGTTATTTTAGGGAGTTTGTTTTTATTTTTTCTTGGGTCTCATGAATAATAATTAACTTTCGGAATTAAATAAATATTTTTAAACTTGAAACTAGTGAATGTAAAATAAATTTTAAACCTTCTTATTTTGTAATAAATTATCTTATCTAGTGGATCTAGGTAATTTTCCCTAAATGTAGTAAACAGATTTTTAGGAGAAGAATGTAATATAGGCAAATGCCAGGGGAGGTTGATGTAAATCACCCTAATAATTATGCCACTATGATATTTTCTTCACACATTTATTTATTTATTTTGTTTAGAAAAAGAACAAACTCTACCACACTCCCATGTAAATATCTCTCTCCTCTCATGTGAAAATACATTATTACCCCTAAAGTTGAGAAAGGGAGAGATGGAGATAGAGACAGCTGGTGTTGGCCCTATTTTTGGACAGAAAACTATTTTGTTTATTTATTTTTGGAGAAGTGTTTTCTATCTAGGAGCACGGACATACACCCATATGATATGAGACTGAATCAATATTTTCCTTTTGGTTCAAATCATAGGAGATAAGGATGTCATCTTATAGAAAAAAGGAGAGATAGACACATAAATACTGAACTTGTAGAAAGCTTTTTTACTTTGTTTTTAACCGTTAGCCATGCTTTCTTTCTAATTATTTAACTATGGATATAATGGGGAGTTGGACCAAAAGAAACAAAATGGAAATGGTAGATGTGTATCACTTTAATTTTGGCCGTTAAATATGCTTCTTCATCCTAGGTAGGGGCTATATGGACACCTGGGATATCTAGTGGTGACACTAAAAGGAAGCACTAGGCTACTAACTACCGGGTTGGGTTAAATTTAAGGGTACCATGCATGATAGGTAAGGTTGCGTTTATAACGTTTTTGTTCCAAAAACGAAGTTTTGTGTTAGAAACGAAAATTTCAGTTTCTATATCAAAATATCCTTATTTTTTAATTTTTGAGACGACGGAACTAACTTTTGTTGTTCCGTCAATTTTCGTTTCTAGCCTTTCTTCTTTTTTTTTTTTTTCAATTTTTGTTAAAAAAAAAATGAAGCACATCATAAATGTACCAAACACTTTATTCTGTGGAAATAAAAAAACTCCAAAAACATATTTTTTTTTTAACATTACCAAATGCAGCCAAAGTTTAATTCTATTGTCCTTTCTTGATTTGGCTTGCTCCATTAAATAAATTAAATTTTATGTCACTTAGCATATGCTCAGGGCCAAAGGGTGGGAATATGATTGTCAATTCCGAGCCCGCACCGGTAGGTCCGACCAAGCAGACACATTTATGGCCCAACTTGGACCTGCCCGTTTAATAAACGTGTCCGGCTTGAGCCCGACATGTTTATTAAATGGGTGTTCATGGTGCAAGTAGCTAGCTCGTTGGGTGCTGACCAAATCGACACATATGCTCGACTTGAACCGACTTGTTGTAGCTCGACCCAACCCGATCCCTTTAATACTACATAAAATTCATATTTTGCCACTATTAGTAAGAAATAAATTAAGCTTTCTTACCCTTTACTTTGTAATAGGTTTTGATTTAATTAAGTTTTATTTTGTAAATTGTAAAGATCATAATCTCTTCATTTTCTTTGTAAGAACAACCATAATCTCATATCATTTTTCCTTTTTATTAAAGATTTGCTTTACATATTTCTCGTATTCAACCAACTTAAGAAAAGAATTTTAGAGTAGGCATGTTTAAAGCCCGTTTAGAAACTTAAATAGGTTTGTAGCCCGGTTAAGGACCGATTAAGACCTGTTTAAGGAAACCCGATTAAAGCCCGATACCGACCGACCCGATTATAAACCATACCATGCCCCTCAAGCTAAGCCCGTTTACTTAAACGGGCATTCACGGTGCAAGGCTTTCAAGTGGTCAAGCCCGATTAAGTCTGATCGAGACCGACCTAGCCCAACCGGTTGACACCCCTAGGTGGGAATACTTATGACAAAAGTTAAAAAAAAAAAAAAAAAAAAAGGCAACTAATAGGTAGTTTCTCTTTTCAAATTCTTGGAGGAGAGGAAAAGAAAAAGTGGGTTGTTGTCAAGGATTAAAGTATAGACTGGGTTGACATGTAGAAAACAAATGGCAAAATAAGAATAAAAGTCCCATTATCAAATTATTTGAGAAAACACTAGGCCTGATAGACACATAAATGGATAGGAAACATTTTTTAAACACTTTGCATAAAGAATTTGTTAAAAAGCTATTGATAACATGTATTATGCATAAACACTAAATTGAGGGTATCGTACTAAGAATTCAAGGTTTGTAGTTGTCCCATAAATGTAAAATCATTGTTCTCAACCTTGATTTTCACTTTGTTAGAGAGAAATATGGTGACAAGAACTTTGAACAAAACCCTTCAAAAATCGTGTTTTCAAAAATTACCCATCTTGGCCATTATATGATCAGAGCCGTACGCAGACATACCAATACTCATCGATACTCACCGACGCGATATATACATACCGATACTCACCGATACTGCGATATATACATACCGATACTCACCGATACGTATCAATATATACCAAACGAACATTTTACCCCAATTTTATATTGTCCATAAAGTCGACGAGGTATATTGTATCGTATCGATGTGTATTGGTGGTGTATTGATGCATATCGTATGTATTGTAGGATATATATCGATACGAAAGGATTTTAAAAATTTCATGTATCGTATCGGTGTGTATCGTATCGACCGGCTAAATTTAAGATACGTATCGGAGGGTATCGTATCGGTATCGGAGATACTTAAAACCATGGTTGTTGTTGAGCACCTAAGCTAACAGAAATAATTAGTAGTAGACAAGTGGGTTTGACATTGTGAGAACACTAAAAAGAGCAACTTCTTTGGTGCATACAGAACTATAAAGTCCCCATTCTCAAATTATTCGATGCAATACACCCTAGCTGCCTATCTTCAAGTAAATCTTGATTGGCAAAAGTTCATAACTTTTATCAATCACACGTAATACACATGCACGTTTATCCGCAACTACTATATGGCCAGGTTTACTAGACTATGTACAACCAATCTCCAAACTACGCACTTCAATAGGTAATAAAGAGTAAAGCATGCACAATACACCATATACACATGCACAATACACCATATATAAATATATATATATATATATATATCACACATATATATATATATATACCTGCTTACTCCATGGGGTAATACCCTAACTAAGGTTTCGTATTATATCTAATACTCAACTTTTTCAACCGCTACAACAGTCCAGAAACAATCTATCCCTGCTTCAATCTTAGATACAACTCTCATAAGGGGAATAACCTTAAACCACGAGCCCCAACTTGCTAGGTTTACAACTTTAAATCAATAAAGATTCAAATTTCACCCATTATATCAACTCTCGGTTTCTCAACATGAAACGACAACCTAGAACCGAAAAAGGATTTGAAATTGCGTATTATCTCTTCCTGAGTAATGCTGAGATCAACCTGTTGTTTACAAGCTCTAACGTAATGTGCACGCACTCCAATGTTCAACACATCTCCATAGATTGATGCTGCAGATTTTTTCATGCACCATGCTCTCTGGAAGAAAAATATTCGTGTTTTCTCTGCGCAGGGACGTTCCTTTCGTTCTTTGGAGTGCACAGCACTTCGCAGAACTCGATATGGATTTATGACGAGGGAGATATCCCAATCTTAATTGAGCACTTTCGAGCATGGGCAAAACTATAAATTCTGGCAAGTAATCGTGACAAATGGTATGTCACGGCCTACAGAGTGACGTTACCAGTTGTCAAAAACTCGAGCGGCTAGCTTCTGGGCCATCCATTGCCTTAAAAAATGCAAGTGTAATTTGGACCCTTAGATCTTCTCTTTTCTGTCTATTATTAGCGAGTATAACGATAATGTCTGAAATGGAATCTAAATACGGTGTATTTTTACACCGTCAATATACTGCAGTGCTCTCATATATAGATAACTCCATGTTGTGCTGTTGAACCAAATCCAATGCAACGCACCAATACAAACACTCGCAAGAATCTTTGGGAAAATTACATGATTACCTACTTCTGGGTTTCTCTTTACAAAATTATCGACTAAAAGTTTCAGTTAACAAAAATACTCAAAATTGAGTTTGGGTTTACAAAACTACCCACTCAAAGTTTTAGTAATAAAAAAATACATGATTATGTGTGGAAGATGAACAATCACTATTTTGGGTAGTTTTGTAAAACCAAACCTGATTTTGGGTATTTTTGTTTACTGAAACTTTGGGTGGGTAGACCCCAACCTAATTTTGGGTATTTTGTTAACCATAACTTTTTGTGAATAATTTTGTAAAAGAAAACCCAAAAGTAGGTAATCATGTAATTTTCCTAGAATCTTTTACGTCATTGTTCCATACCTTCATGCGCTCCTTCATCCACACCTCAGAAAGAGAATCTGATGATGTGGCTTGATCTTAGTTACCCAAAAAGTGATATAGTGCTTGCCATTGTATAGAACTCAATACTCTTGGCCTCTCAAATGTGCTGAAACAGAATATTTCATTTTTAAGGCATTCTACCTCGAATTTCACATCGGCCAAAGAACTAAAAACGTTAGGAGAGAGGTAAGATAATGGAATACACTCATACATGCAACAAAAACTCAAAGTAGCTTCTCCAATTGGCTTTGTTTCAGTGCCATAACTTATTTGTCCGACATCGAAACGAAAGATTCAACTTGTCTTGGAACCATAACTGGATGAGCTTCAATTTTGTTGTGGATTTTACTCTTAGGTATGCCTTTAAGATTTCCCGGATTAGCTCTAAACACACTGCCATTGCATAAACCTGTGATTTTAAAATTTTAACTATATGGAGTCTTCACCTGCTGCTTCCAACCACTGCCAAAGCCTTTATAAGGTTGTAATACGCTGTCAAAAATAATCCATTATGCCCGGATACATCTGTGATTATCAGTTAGCCTATTATACTTTTGATTGTTTGGCTTCCTTAGCTCCACTAGATCATATATGCATCACTAGAAATTCCTATAGTTTCCAACAATGAAAACCTACACTTCACACAAACTCCAATGGACCAACAATGAGAAACAAAAAAATATCATTGAGTTAGAGAAATAAAGTATTTACAATTGGTCTTTTCCCCAGTTTTCCAAAACTTTTATGCGTCACTAAAGATGCCAACATCTCAAACAAAAACTTCACCTCCTGTGGAGGCATGGAACAAAAGTTGACCAAATTTAGCAAGTGAAATGCATAAAAAGAAAAAAAAGGGAAATATTACTCCCATCTTCTGAACTATGGCGAAATATCAAGTTTTCTATACACTTTTTCAAAATTATCACTCACCTCCCCCCAAACATAAAGATTCTATCTAACGTCTCTATCCATTTGAAATAGTTGTTAAGTCAGTTACGTTTTTCTCATAATACCTAAACTACCCTATGACATGTAAAATACCCAGTCCAGAACACATAGATAGCCATGGCAAGAGCCTTGATCTTGTTCGCTCTTTGTATCCTTCTGGCTCTCATGAGCGCTTCTCACTCGTCAAGAACCCCTTTGTCATTGTCGGCAAGGTTTTCTATCATGCTTGCCGTTGTGGCTTCAAAACTCTGCTACTACTAACATTCCTGGTAAATTCACACTACTAATGTCCTTCATTTCCCCCTTCCTCTTTCTTTCTCCCTTCCCCATCGTTTTCCTGATCTTTCTTCACTACTTTATGGTGTTTGGTTTTCCAAAATGCTTGCTTCACTATTTTATGGTGTTAGGGTTTCCAAAATGCTTGCTTAGTTTCTTTTAGGCTTAGATCTGAGAGTAAAAAATAGAAATTAATGGATTTCTACTATGAACACCATACATCTGCGGTTTTCTTATGCTTGGATCGCTTAATTTAGTTGCTGATGATATCGTATGTTTAATTCCATTAAATTTTGTTGGTGCAAAGTTTAGGGTGGAATGCAAAGACCGGGAAACACTTAAGGTCATGTACCATGTCGATAGTGTGACAGATGCTACTAGAACTTATAGGATCACAGTTGTAGATGAACACAAGGAGGAGCTCTGTGAATTGGTTCTCTTTAGTAGCCCTCAAACTAACTGCACAGCCAAGACACGAGGGGGGTGACAGGTCTCGTGTCATCCTCACCAACAACAATAGAATCATCTCCAACATCCGTCATGCCAACACCATGGGATTCACAAAGGATTCTACTCTCTCTGGTTGTACCCAACTCCTTAAGGAATTTGCCATTGCCATTTGAGATGATTATGATTTAAAAAATCCCTTCCAAACACATTTGCTATCATATGCCATGTTAAATTTGTAGTTCAAACTAAGTGGACTTGTGTACCTGTAATCAAGGGGTTCTGATAGACAAGTATTAAATGGCAGTTTAGTTCGTAGAGGGCATAATGGGTATTTTACATATATGAGGGTAGTTTAGGTATTATAAAAAAAAATGGCTGACTTAACAGCCATTTCAAATGGCTGGAGACGTCAGATAGAATCTTTATGTTTAGGGGGAGGTGAATGATATTTTTGAAAAAGTGTAGGGGGAAATGAAATAACCTAGAGGTGGGGGGAGGGTAAATAGGTTATACTAGTGGAAATTCAATCTTTTCAAAATAATTATCCCAAGTGTGATTGAGAGAAACAAGAAACTGCGGAATAAAAATCACAATCACACAACAATAAGATTATTAGTGGGTTGACTCAATCTGAGTCTAGTCCACTCCCTACAAGAATCCTCTTGTAAGGTATTCTCCTAGTTCTCCCTTTCAGTATAGTAGGTAGGGAAGAAAACCTTTACAATCTTTTATGGATAAGAGTATCTGTCACACCCCGTTCACACCGAACCGGCGTGACGAGTTAACACCGTTAACCCAAACTGCCAGATCATCGACATCGATTCCACCACAGCATACACACAACTAATAAAAGATTATCAGATCAGCGGAAGACTTGGTTTACCTGTGAATACTCCCATAATACTTGATACCCGAATTGTGATACAATAGTTATATACATGTGGGCCCGAATGCATGATATTTACACAATGAAAGTACAATTCACATATCAAGTATATAAAGGAAACCATAAAAAATCAGAGTATACAGCTCGGCTCGGTATCGGAATCAAGGTTTGAGCCCAGCTCAGCATCACATGGTAGAGCTCAGCTCGGCCTCAAAAGTGGAGCTCAGCTCGGCATCGAATCGGGTCCCAGAGACAACTCTTGCACGGGCAATCAGTGCCGTGCTCTAACTCCTCAGGGGCCCACCAGTCCTCTTCCGACAACTCAACCGTGGGACCCGGCCCGTGCTCTTCAGATGGATGACCTGTAAAATCATCTAAAAAGAGGTGCACACGTGGGATGAGTTCACTAGCTCAGCAAGTGGAAAGATGGACCACACAACAGTCCACACAACAAAACACAATCATATGCACTACATGCTATGCAATACATTTTAAATCACATTCACCTAAGCAACATTACTAAGTCTTTGGTTTAGTGCTACTACACCACAAGGCGCGATACTGGTACGAGCATGAACTCCATCCCGCGATACGCCCATAGGGCTGTCGGAGAAGGCCCACCGTGAGTACTCGGAAAAATAAAAACATGCCGATCACCGACTCTCAACAGAAAAGTAAATGACTGAAATTAAAGGTGCTGACTCCAGCAATTTAAAAGCAGTACGATTGGCCCTCTTGAATATACCACCGGGGTTGCCGACTGTCCTAATGACCCGCCGGGCATTATGTCTAACCGCCACAGTGACCCGACAACCGCTACCACTGCTTCCCCCCAAATGGTAACCCAACACCTTAACCCCTGTTGGGAAGGGTCATAGCACGGGATGGTGAAAATCCTAAACCGCATGCTCCTATATGACAATAGTACGATTGCATAGTGCCACCACGTCTAATACCACAAGCCACCAATGCACTCGTTTCCAAGCCGACTACGGCATCTAGTCTATCAATGCATCATGCACAATGATGTCCACATTCATCACATAAGCATCTCATCACTTGGCATTTAGAAAGTAAACATAGCACACATGCATAACAATGTGAGGATGACTAATCTACATAGCATTTTCATGATGGCATGACTAGACTAGATACAATTAAATGAATGCCAAACAATGCCTTGAAATAAGGCCAAACGTCCTCTCCCCACTTACCTGTAGTGTACAAGGATTCCTGCTAGCAGGTGAGATCCAAAGTAGAAGCGAGGATTTGGTGAACCTAACATGAGTGAGCGGGGTTAGTACTTCACTATTTTGGAATCAAAATTAATACGATCCAATGACACGATCATGTTTAGAATCCTAAAAGAAGGTCACACGTTCGATTCGGGCCCAATCGGACGGAAAAATCACATTCGGAGCCTCTCAGGTGGGTCAGACAGCCCACCTGTCTGGCCACCGGTCTGGCCCACCGGTCTGGACCGATGGGTAGGTTGGCCCGCCGGTTGGGCCAGGGGGCCTGTTAAGACCGACGGGCAGGGTGGCCCACCGGTTAGCCCACCGGTTGTGCCCGAGGGCCCTGCCCTCTCAGGCGGGTGCCCACAGGCAGGCCAGATGGCCCACCGGTCTTGCCCACCGGTCTTGGCGGGAAAACTGCTGTTTCTTCCCAACTTCCTCCATTCTTTGGGGATTCAAATGGGGCTTTTCCAAACCTATTCTTCACACTTTCATGTCTTATAGGATGGTTCTAACCTAGATCTAGGTTAGATTCAAGTGATGGGAAGCCATCTTACCTTCTTTGCTCAAGAACACCTTCAAACCCCCAAAATCACTTCAAATCCACAATGCTTCTCCAACCTTGTCAATACCTCTTCAAATCCTTCAAGATCAACACATAAATTATCTATTAAACCTTAGATTCATCATTTCAAAGGGGATTTACAAGATCTCAAGAAACCCTACTCGAATCAAGGGTTTTACTTGGGTATGGTGAATGTTTAAGGAACCAACTTTGCTTACCTTTAAATGTAGATCTAGTGTTGAAGATCACTCTTTCGACGCCGGAATGGGAAGATCAAGCTTCGGCGCCGATGACATCTATCTCTTCTTCCTCTTCCTTCTCTTCCCTTCTTCTTCCCTTTCTTTTCTCTCTCCTCTTTACTCCTCTCACCAACGTACGAGTGTCATAAATGAGAAAAGAAAAGAAAGTACAAATGCTATATATACTTCTTTAAAATACTAAGCAATTCACATGGGTGGGTCACTCAGGTGGGTGGATGCGCCCACCTGTCCGCCCACCTGAGGACCAAAACTTGGGATTTTGACAGAGTTCAGACCTCGGCGCGAACCTCACCCTTGGCATACGATGTAATATACGTATGCACCTTAACATACGGCTACATACCTGCTTTATCCGTACATGGCCTTGTGATAGGTGCATGTACACGGCTTGGGTATTCTCGTCTCTTCTGGCACTGGCTTGGACTTGTCGGGCCAGCTGGTGTTTAAGGTCACCCTTGCCATCATAGTCTATAAGGAGCCCGCTCTAACTCTCTCTGGTTCGGGTCCTGCATAGTTAAACCGGGTCAACCGTGTAGTCAGACCGGGTTTAAGAAGTAGGGTATTATAGTATCCTTCAAAATCCCCTTTACAGCCAGAGATACACCTTTACAATCTCCTTTATAGGTAGAGAGACACCTTACTCTTTTTAGGATAAGAGAATCCTTACAATCCTAAGTATAGTCTAAAATTATAAAACATAAATTAGAGAGAGCGGAATAAACAAGAATACCTCTGGTGTGGTGCAAATGATGATAATGAAAAATGAATGATACACTTTTTTATAAAGTCTTCTCTATAGCTTTGACTTGCACGGAAGAATGTAGAAGACTTAATTAAGACTTGAGCACTTCTATGAAATGTAGAAGACCAAACTACTCAAGTAGGATAGAATGACTTTTTGACTTTTGTATGCTCACAATAAAGCTCTTAATGCTCAGACTTAATTGATAATTAATTATGAGCATCTTAGGTATTTATAGGTGAGATTAGGAGAGCATTTTAGTTAGTAAATCAGAATTTAACCATCATATTTTGGATCTACCTGTTGACCGCCATCGGTAGCCGGTCGACTGGATGAAAGCCCTATTTTTGACAGACAACTATCGTATTGGCCAGTCGTCAGTATATTGGCCATAACTCTTCGGTCTGACATCGAATTAACCCAATTCAAGTTGTGTTGAAATTATGACTCGATTTCTTACAACTTCCATGATGTTTCATTTCCTGATACTGATTCTAAGGTTTCCTGAAATACCCTTGAGTCTGGGTATAGTGATTTTCACAGAAAGTCATAGAGCATGTATTTTCAATTATGTTCTACACCACCTATAGGCATCTGGCTTGGTCCTATATGCGATGCATGAGGTGCATACACAAATACATATAGATTGTAAACTATACAAAGAGTACTAGACTATCCTAGGATCTTCTTCTTGACTTGAGCCTTGAAGTCTTCATGATCACTTGATGATTCTTCTTTTTCCTTTCATCTTCTACAGTCTTCATCTTGACTTGAAGCGTCCACTTTTGATCTTTGTGTCTTGACTTGATTCTTTAAGCTGCATAGCTTGTACTAACTGTCACTTAGCACACATAGTTAAAGCTCTGGTTTGTTTGTTATTACCAAAACATTTGAAGGAGTTTGGACATATTCCCAACAATCTCCCCCTTTTTGATGATGGCAAACAACCATAAGAAATGACAGTGGAATACATATCATTTAGATGCAGGCAATCACATATCATTTCAAAATAAGATTTCAGCATAAGCACTCAATACTTTCTCCCCCTTTTGTCAACATCAAAAAGGGTAGGCATGGAAAAGACAAAATACGTGCAATGATTTATAAAGTAGATGCTTCCTCTGAACATGTGCTAGAATTAAAGTAAGATATCCACCATTCAAAACAGATCACATATTAAAATAAGCATTACTTTAGTAGTGCAGCACATAGGATTCCACAGAAAAGAGAAAAATGGGTTTCAGCTCAAACATTAAATAAAAATAAAGATTTAAACATAACGGTCACAAGACACATCTTATAAAAGAAAGGATCATCCTATTCTTCTTCACTCTCGTCTTCAGCTTCATCTTCATCTTCTTCGCCCTCTTCTTCTTCTATCTCATCTTTTCGGAGGAGCTTCAGGATTTCATTCTGCTTTCTCTCCATCTTTGCTAATTGGGCAAGGATGATGTTACCGAACTTCTCAAGATCTGCAACGGTCGCATAGGTAGACGAGTCACCACTCCCTTATCCTTGGGGCTGACTTGGACCAGCAACGGTCTTCTTTGAAGCAACGCTCTTCCTAGAAGGAGGTTCATCTTACGAATGGTTGAGATGTCAATCTCTTGGGAAAAAGGCTCAAAGATTTCATCAGTGAATTCCACATGGAAATAATCTAGAACTTGACAGATCATTCTTCCATAGGGAAGATTTCCCTTCTAAAGTTTGTCACCATGGGCAATCATGGTTTTGATCGGGATGTAGGGAAGATTGATGCTCACGGTCTTATAAACACAATAAGTAAGGTATGCATGAAAAGGTGAGACCTCATCTCTATGACCACCCTTTGGCAGGATATTGTAGGGGATGATGAGGTTGGCTATCTGCCCTAAATCAGTAAGTTCAGTGGCTTTGATCTTGTGGGTGTTGGCACAGTTTTTCATAATACTTGAGTATACAATGTCAATGTCCATTAACCTTTCAATGTAGGTCTTGGGTTGGTAGTATTTAAGGTCACCTTCAACAGATATGTCAAGGATTTCTCCCAACATCAGAATATCTATGTCAATGTGAACACCCTTCACGTAGGAATGAACCTAAAGAGTTTCTTCTTCACTAGAGAAGATAAAGTTGTAGAAGAACATTTTTACCAAATGGGGGTAGCATTTGGTCTCTAGTTTGAGCACGTTTCCCCATCCCAAAGCATCAAAGTGGTATTTGATAGCATACCTGGAGAGAGAATCGGTGTTAATGGTTCTTCCTTGATCAATCTACCGAGGAATGAACATCTCCAATGATTCTCGAGAAATGGATGAGGAGAACCATTTGTCTCCACTTGGAACCTTCCTTTCCCTTTCTAAGCAACGTGCTTCCTTGTTTTGGTAGGACGTTGAGACTCCATGGAGAGGAAGAGCCAAGAGTTTGAAGAAGAACAAGGATTTTTGGGAAAGAGAGAGGAGATCCTGTAGATCTAGGTTTTGGATGGAGTTTACGCTAGGGTTTTGGGAGAGGAATGGTCGAAATAGGGTTCTTAGGGATTTTGGGTTTTTTAAATGATGAGAAGAACTCACAAAATTAATTTTTAAAGGGCTCAAATCATGGTTTTTGGCGGTGGCAGTCAACTAGTAGGATGTGGCGGTCGATCGAAAGATTATTCAGTGAGAGGCCATCTATCGGCTCATTTTTGGCGGTCAACCTGAATATGGTTCGGTAACTAGTGGTCGACCAGCAATTCAGAGGTAGTCGATCGATATCTATAGGATTTTCCAGAAAACCCAGAAAAGAATATTTTGAAGGGGGGTTTCAGATCCGATCTCTCAAGGGCTTGAATATACATAAAACTAAAGATTTATTCTTCACCCAAATGGGTTGAAAATTCCAAGCTCCTTCCTTAAGGTACAAAACCTTTTTTCACCTAGAGGTTTAGTGAAGATATCTGTGAGTTGTTTCTTAGTTTCGATGTACTCAAGGAAGACATCGTCATTCTGAATGGTGTCTCGTAGAAAGTGGTGTCTAATGTCTATGTGTTTTGCCCTTGAGTGCAAAATGGGATTTTTACTCAAGTTAATGGCACTGGTGTTATCGCACATAATTGGGCAAGATTCGAACTTCACTCCAAGGTCTTGGAGAGTTTGCTTCATCCAAAGGATTTGGGCACAACACCGACCAGCCGTGACTTATTCAGCTTTGGTGGTGAATAAAGCAATGGAGTTTTGTTTCTTGCTAAGCCAAGAGACAAGGCAAGAGCCAAGGAAGTGACAGGTAGGGGTGTCAACCGGTCGAGCTGGACTGATCTTGATCGGGCCTAATCGGGCTTGACCACTTGGAAGTCTTGCACCATGAATGTCCAATTAAGTAAATGGGCCTAGCTTTGGGGGACATGATATGGTTAATAATCGAGCCAGTCGGTCTCGGGCTTTAATCGGGTTACCATAAATGGGTCTTAATCGGGCCTTCACAGGGCTATATAGACCTATTTAACTTTAAACAAGCTTTAAACGGGTCCTCTTTAAAATTGTTCTATTAAATGTGCTTGAAGAAGAATACCAAAAAAATGAGGCAAATGTGGGCATAATAAAGAAAAAGATCCAATAGTTAAAATGAATTAAGCCAAAGATGTGCAATGTAACTAAATTACTAAAGTACTCGATCTTTAACCCACGAAAGTCAAATCAATTAAACTATTCCTACATAACCCAAGTTTAGTAAGATCAAATCAATTAAACTATACATAAAAAAGACGAATGTTCAAATAACAATTACTACCATCTCAATTGTACATATCACATACCTTTAGGACTAAATACAAATAGTACTAAAAAAAAATACAAGTAGTATTAAAGGGGTTGGGCTAAGTTGGGATTAAAGGAGTCGATTCAACTCGGGCTTGTAAATGTGTTGGGCCAGTCGGACGCCCATCAGGCTAGGTGGCTACACCATGTACTACCTATTTATAAATGTGTCGGGCTCAAGCACGACACGTTTATTAATCGGGCTGGTCTAGGTCAAACTATAAACGTGTCAAGCTTGGTTGAGCCTACCGGTGCAGGCTTGGAATTGACACCCCTAGTGATAGGTACCACTGATACTTTTTTAGTCGATATGGCAGTCAGCAAAATCAGCGTCTGAGAAGCTAATTAAGTCAAGGGGTTGGTTTTTAGGATACCATAATTCCACATAACACGTGCTTTTCAAATATTAATTTTCTTTTTACAGCAGTGAGGTGAGATTTCTTAGAATCGGCTTGAAATCGAGCACATACACATATGTTATACATGATATCCGGTTTATTAGCCGTTAGATATAGAAGGTTCCCAATCATGTCTTTATATCTAGTGATATCCTCAGAAATGCCATGTTCATCCTTGGTGAGCTTTAAGGATGAACTCATCTGAGTGTCTAAAGATTTTTGACTGTTAATGCCAAATTTCTTTAGAAGCTCCTTGGTATACTTACTTTGGTTTATAAAAATGCTATTTTCAGTTTGTTTAATCTGAAGTCCTAGGAAGAAGTTCAATTCTTCCATCATACTCATTTCAAATTCATTGCTCATCTTCTTATTAAAATCAGTACATATTTTCTCATGGTTGAGCAAAGATGTTATCATCTACATAAATCTGAACAATGAATATGTCTTCTTTCTTGTTCTTCACGAATAGGGTAGTGTCAATCCTCCCCCTTGAGAAGCTACTTTCAATTAAGAAAATACTCAATCTTTCATACCAAAATCTAGGAGCTTGTTTGAGTCCATAGAGGGCTTTCTCAAGTCTGAAAACATCGTTTGGAAACTTTGAATTTTCTAAAACTAGGGGATTGGGCTATGTACACCTCTTCTTGATCGTAACCATTCAAGAAGGTAATTTTTACATCCATTGGATATAATTTTAAATTCTTATGGCATGCAAAAGTGAGTAGCATTGTAATGGATTCTAGTCTTGCTACAAGTGCAAAGGTTTCATTATAGTCTATTCCTTCTTGCTGATTATACCCTTTGGCTACTAATCTAGCTTTGTTCCTTACTATGTTTCCATCTTCATCCAATTTATTACAAAAAATCCACTTGGCACCAATGATGGTGTGGTGGTCAGGTTTTGAGACAAGTTCCCATACCTTGCTTCTTTTAAACTGGTGAAGCTCTTCTTGCATAGCAACAATCTAGTCACTGTCTTTTAGTGCTTCTTCTATGTTCTTGGGTTCAATCCTTGAGATAAATGTAGTATGGTTGCATATCTCTCGGGTTTTAGATTTAGTTTGGATTTCTCCATCTAGATCTCCTATAATGTTTTCTAAGGGATGATTCTTATGGGGGATAACTTTCTTAGGTAGTGTTTCTACTTTTTCAACAGTAAAATCTTTTGTTTTTACCTTAGGATCATCAAGAGAAACATCATTCACTTTTTTCTTTATCTTATCAAACATAGTATCATCATCATCTACAAGAGATTTATTTAAGTTATTAGGCAATGATTCATCAAATCTAACATTCATGGATTCTTCAACCAGTAATGACTTCTTGTTAAAGACTCTATATGCTCTACTATTGAGAGCATATCCAAGAATATTCCTTCATCAGATTTTACATCAAATTTTTCAAGATGGTTTTTAGTGTTTAGGATGAAACACTTACAATCAAATACCCTACAGTGGTCCACTTTTGGTAGTTTACTAAAATACAACTTATATGGAGTCTTAGAAAGCAAGGGTCTGAGAATTATTCGATTAAGCACATAGCAAGTTGTATTCAAAGCTTCAGCCCAAAAATATTTAGGCAAAGAATACTCATTGAGCATTGTCCTAGCCATCTCTTGTAGTGACCTATTTTTTCTTTCAACAACCCCATTAGATTAAGGTGTTCTAGGGGCGGAGAAGTAATGGTCAATTCCATACTTATTACAATATAAGTCGAACTAACTTATATTGTCAAATTCTCCTCCATGATCACTCCTCACAGAGGTTATTGTATACCCTTTCTGATTTTGTAATCTTTTACATAAAGTTACAAACTCATCAAAGGCGTCATTTTTGTTTTTGAGAAAAACAGTCCATGTGCATCTAGAGTAGTCATCCACAATTTCAAAAGTACAAGATTTTTCATTCATACTAGATACATTAATAGGTCCAAACATATCCAAAAGAAGGAGTTCCAATGGTCTTGAAGAAGAAACAATGTTCTTCAACTTATGGGAAACCTTAGTTTGTTTGCCCTTTTGACAAGCATCACAAAAATTATTTTTCTCATATGTGATCTTAGTAAGGTTTCTAACAAGATACTTGGATGTAATGGTTTCGATTAACATGACATTTACATGTCCAAATCTTCTATGCCATAATGAGGTTCACTATGGTTAGAAACCAAACATGCATTCACGGGGCTTGTTTCCTCAAGCAAGCAAATATAAATATTGTTCTTCCTAGATCCTTTTAAGATGAGATCAATATTTGCATCTTTAATATAATAGTGAGAAACATCAAAGTCTAGTTTATATCCAATACCACATAGTTGACTTACACTTAGAAGGTTATAATTAAGATTTTTCACATAATAAACATTAGAAATGGAAATACCTCCTAGTTTTATCTTTTCAATTCCAGTAATTTTTCCTCTACTGTCATCTTTAAAGGAGACCCTGTTGTTTTATAGTTGTCTTTGTTGGCAACCCGACCATGTGACGGTGATGACCTGGCTAGTTTGGGTGACGTGGTTGAAAATGATGATGCGATAGTGTCCAGTGTCACCGATGAGATAACATAGCCACATTGTCTGCATGGAGTGGTTTGATTCATCCATGGTAGGTGGTGTGGGTTTTTGGGTCAAAACTAGTAAAATTAGCCTATTTACACTCGGGGATATTTCTCGACAATGAAAATGATATTTTTGGAAGACCGTTTCTTGATAAAAAATATAAATTACAATTTATCTAGTCTAGTACATTTGATTTTGTCGTATTCCAATACCATATGAAGAAGTTACAGTATTTGTGGCAGTTGAGGGTAATTTCGGTATTGAAGATGAATTTTTTTAAAGAAGTTTTCTACATGTAACAATACGAAAAAAATTTAATCTTTCCAACAGTTCTAATTTCATTGCGTTCCAATTTTGTATAAGGAAGATGCATTTTAGTCTTTTTATATGGCTAATTCAGATGATTGGATCTTCTGGAAAGTTGTAGAGTTTCTAGTCATGGTTCCAATGCACTTTGTTTCGCCTCGATCATAAATCGTATGAAAAAATTACATGTGTTTCCTTGAAGGTGGTTCAAAAATCTGAACTAGAAAACCAACAGTAGCTCTCGGCCAGTGGGGGGTCTTTTAGAACTTTGGTTGATTTTTAGAGCATTTTCTTGCAATTAACAAAAGTTATGGGCTGGTGTGTAATTTAAGGAAGTGGGTGTTGATCGAGTATGGCACATGTGTATTAAACTTTCTAAGAAGATGCTTTTTGGGGCTTATAAAGTTAATATGGATTTTAGATCTAGATCTAACGGTTGTTATTAGTTTCAGTTTTTGCGATTGGGAGACAAGCTCCCTTAAAATCTAGAAAATGAGCCAATGAAAATTTGACAACAAAAAGTAAATTGACTGATGACATCAGCATGATATTATCAAGTCAATTCTACTTTAATTAATGATTCTAATATGACGGTTGAGATTCAAGATCCATTACATGGATCCAAGGGTCTACAATAAAGGTGCCTTTTTCATTAATTGAACGGCCCAGATCACACCGTTGCTTCCCACGCTGCCAGTATACGCCAAGCCATTCTTTGAAGATTCCATTTCTAGCTTTATGGTTAGCCCAACTTCAAATGGTCATATCTCCCTCATTTCAATTCCGATTTGGGTGAACCAAATTGTAGATTCTTCACCTCTCTGAGCTCTACATAGTGGAAGATAGAAATAGGGTTTTAGAGACTATAAGATTATGGTTTTGATGTGTAAATCTTCTCTCTTCATTGTTGACCAAGAATGAAGAGAGGAGCTTCCTCCTTTGTTAGTAGAACCATAAATGGATTTTGTTGCTTAATGAGAGTTTATTTACTCCATTAATGAGGGTTTGAGGAGGTGGTTAATGTGTGTTGATGATACATTGATTCAAAGCCAAAGAAGAAGAGAATAAACCAAATCAGGGTTTGCTTGTGGTTACTTTGAAGAGCAAGAAGCCAAAGGGGAGAGAAGGTGTGAACACCAAGCTTGTCAATGCAAGTTCCCAGTCATCCCAGGCAACCGATTGTGAGATTTCCTAACCTTTAATTTCCATTATATGCATGTATGTATGCTTGGGTTGGTTGATGATGAATTGTATACATGCTAAGTTAGTTGTGGATGAACTGTAAGCATGCTAGCTACTTGTGGATGTATATGCTAGGCAGGGCTTGACTGTAGGACATTGATATAAGCCTAAATTTATTGTATTCTTTATTAAGTGCTTAGTGGGTGCTCCTGTGCATTAGGGGTTACACATTATATCGGCACTGCGAGTACCATCTCAGCTTCGGTTTGAGAAAATTGGGTGTAGGTACTCCTGACTATAGGTGTAATCAAAAGTAATGTATTGAGTAAGTACGAAGCATTTACGAGCACTACTCCAGGGATGTAGGTAAATTACAGAACCTCATAAAAACCCGATGTTGTTGGTGTGCTTCTTGTTTGAATTTTATATATATTGAAGTACGTGGAATGCGGAATGAGTGTGCACACTTGGAAGTGCCTATAAGAGGCAGAGTGTGCATAAGACTGTATACAAACATGGACAAGTACAGGGACAGGTGCAGGGATAGGTGTATCAAGGTTTTTTATGTCAGTTATTGGACAAGTTTTTAGGGATCAAAATTAGACTCACTGATTCACCCCCCTCTCAGTGACTGTCGGGTTATAACAATTGGTATTAGAGCCGATACTCAATGACAGTTTAATCAACAACTGAGTGATTCAGAGGCAGTGGTAGTGACAGTATGGCAGGTGAAGGCTATTCAGGACATACACCAATTTGATAGATTTGATTTTATCTTTTGAAAAGAAGAATGTAGTCGTACCTAGGTTCACTGGGTTATGATGTTTGGGCATCAGTTCTGATTGGGTACAAGAAACCTGAAGGAGGTCTGATTGACAATGAAACCAAAAGGCTTATTGTTACAATCAGAAGGTCGTGAATGTAATATTCTCAGTATTGGATAAGAGTGTGATGACTAAGGTAATGGATTGTGACTCAGTCAAGAACATCTGGGAAAGACTGAAGAGCATTTATGAAGGAGATGACAAGATCATGAAAGCAAAAATTCAGATCTTTAGAGGACAGATTGAAAGTCAACTAATGCAAGAGGGAGAGAATATTGATACCTATATGATCAGGGTAAATGAAGTGGTCAAATCTATTAGGGGTCTAGGAGCCAATTTAAAGGATTTAGTTGTTTGTCAGAAAATCCTGAGATCTCTGTTGCCCAAGTATGACTCCAAGGTGTTAGTTACTGAAGAGGCAAATGACTTAAACACTATCACCCTTGATCAAGTGCATGGTACTTTCACAACTCTAGAGAGAGATAGAGAAAAGGTAAGTCCAGTGACAAACAAGCTGCTTTCAAGGCAATGAAAAACTTATAAGTTAAGGAGAAGAAGAAACATCCTATGGAAAAAAAGACACTGATGAGAATGAAGATGATGTTACAACTCATTTCACCAGAAAGTTGAAAAGGGAAACAAGAAAACACAAGGATAAGTTTCCTTTCAAATACTTTAACTGTGGGAAGGGTTGGACATTTTGCAGCCAAGTGTCCTAACCACGGAAAAATAGAAAGTGATGAAGATGAAAGTGAAAAGAAAATTCATTTCAAGGGAAAGAAGAAGTTCTTCTCAAACAAATACAAGAAGGGCAAGGACTAGAAGAAAAGTTTGGTTTCTAAGAAATACAGTGACACATCTAATGAAGCTATGTTCATAGTCTCAATAGATGTGGAAGAAAAAAAAAAGATTCTTCTAGCAAGGAAGATTCTATGAAAGAAGAAGAGGAAGATGAAAAATCACATCTAGAGACTGAACTCATAGTTGCCATTAAAGAGCTCAGAAAAGAAAGAAAGAAAGTCAAGAAGATCATCCAAGACTTCAAGGGGCAAGAACAAATTGTTATTGAGTTGAGAGAACAAGCAGATAAGTCAAGGAAGACTTTAGATGACCTTAAGTATCAACTTTCACAGAAGACCATTGACTGCAACACTCTTAAGTTGGAGAAAGTGGCTTTGAAAGCACAACTAGAGGAGCAAGATGAGCTTCTTGCACAATTTGATGGTTATGCAGATGAGCTAATCTTATTAAAGGCTAAGGTTGAAGACTATGGGAGATTTGAGATTGAGAGAGAAGACTTAGAAAATAAAGATGTTGGAGATGACTCTACTCCAAAAGAGCATCGTAGTAGTAAGAAGCTTAATGACATTATCAATGCTTAAAGACCAGCTCACATCAAATTTGGGCTTGGATTTGTTAGGGAATCTTGTAAAAATACCAAGGTAAATGGGAAGGGAATAATATATAATCCTATCAAAGTCAATGGTAGGAATGTTCAAAGAGGGAAGGCATATGTTGCTACTACTGGCAATGTCAAGAGAGCAGTACAAAAAGATAGAGTGCAGACTGGTCCAATCAGAAGAGAAAATCCATCTATATTCTATTAGACTAACCATGCTAGACAACCACAGTTGGCATGGCCAAGCAAGAGAGTAGAGAACTATGGATACAGTCAAGGTCCTCAACAGAGACCGAGAGCATATGACAACTTTAGAGCTCCTTACAGATAGCAGGTGGAACCTGTGATGCAGAGGCACACCTTTCAAGGTTATTATTACAAATGCAACACTTTTGAACACAAGATCTTAGATTGTAAATTCAACATTGGTCCAAGGAGTTATGTGGACAGAAATTCTTTAGCACCCCTTATGGAGGAAACAATTGACTGTTATAGATGCAATAACCTTAGACATATTATAAGGAATTGTAAGACTATGTTTCCCCTACAAAGATAAAAAAAACAGAGGTAAACAGAGAATTTTCAGAAACACAGAAGATGATGAGATGGAGAGATAGTTTTCAAGATAGAAGAAAACAAAGAAATCTCAATCTGTCAAGAAAATCTAGGTTCAAAGAGTGAGAGAGTAGAAAATGAAGAAGATGTAACAACATTTGTTATTTAGAAAGATTTTAAGGCTCAAGGAGACCCTACTCCATGGATACTTGATAGTGATTGCTCAAGCCACATGACAGAAGATAAGGAATGATTTGAACAATTACAAGCATTTGGAGGTGGATCTGTGAACTTTGGCAACAATGGTGCCAAAATCACAGGGAAGGGTTCTATAAGTCTGAACCATGGGAAGGTGAAATCCCTTGATGTCTTGTATGTTTAAGGACTCAAACACAATCTTCTCAACATCTATAAAATTTATGATAAATGGCATGAAGTAACTTTCACCAGTAAAGGGTGTGAGATAAGAAGATCAAGCAGTGGAAAGGTTGTGGCTAGTGGACAGAGAACTTCAGGGAACCTGTATACCTTGACAGAGTTAGAGAAAGATTTTTACATGGTTAGCATAGTGAGGAGACATAGTTATGACACAGAAGACTTGGGCATATTGGTTTCAAGAACCTTACCAAGATTTCTTCGAATAAGGTAGTGAGAGATGTTCTTGAATAGAAAAAGCTCTCCAATCCTATATGTGCATCATGTTAGAAGGGAAAGCAAACTAGAATCTCCTGCAAATCTATGGAGTACTATTCTAGTTCACCATTGGAATTGATTCACACAGATCTATGTGGTTCTATGAGGACACCTAGCAGCTCAAGAGAGAGATACATCATATTGTTTGTTGATGATTATTCAAGAATGGTTTGGGTGATGTTCTTGAAACACAACTCAGGGGCTTTAGAAAGATTTAAGATTTTTAAAAAGCAAGTTGAGAATCAGATAGGAAAGAAGCTAAAGTGTCTGAGATTTGATAGAGGAGGTGAGTACAGTTGGGATGATTTTGAAGAAGACTACTATAAATATGGTATCAGGAAACAAACTTTGGCTCCAAGAACACCCCAACAGAATGGTGTTACAGAGAGAAAGAATAGAACAATGCAGGACATGGCTAAAACAATGTTGGCAGAGAATGATATGGGCAAGAAGTTCTGAAAAGAGGCAGTTCTAACTGCAGTGTACATCCATAACAGATGTATGTTGAGACTTCATGAAAGCAAGACTTTATATGAAATCTAGTTTGGTCGAAGGGCTACAACAAAACACTTCAAGGTCTTTGGTAGCAAATCTTACATCAAGAACACAAATCAAAATTTGGGCAAGTTTGATGATAGGGCTAATGGGAGTATATTTCTAGGCTATTCTACTTTAAGTAAGGCCTATAGATGCTACAACAATAGACTTGAAAAAATTAGAGACTGCTGATGTCACAGTTGATGAAAAAAAGGATAATCCTTCGGGCTCAGGAAATGAACTTCTAGAATTTGAAGATCTTGATGATGAGAATGACCTGGTTGATAGTAGACCCAAAAGCAAATATGAGGTTGACATTAAACATGTTTGCAAACCCAAAAAGAATGACCTGGTAGGTTCAGATGAGCAGAGGAGATACAACAGAGTTGATCAACAGGGAATAAAGGAGTTAATGATTAGTGACCCCACTGTAGGTGTTCAGACTAGCAGAATGAAGACTAACACTTACTCTCTTTTTTCAAAGATTGAACCCAAAACTGTTAATGAGGCAAGCAATGATGAGATTTGAATAAAGGCTGAATGAAGAACTTGATCAGATAGAGAGGAATCACACTTGGGATCTAGTCCCTCGGCCAGTTGACAAGAATGTGATTGGTACTAAAAGGATTTTCATAAACAATCTCAATGAAGATCGTCAAGTGGTGAGGAACAAAACAAGACTTATATGCAAGGGGTATGCTCAAGTGGAAGGCATTGATTTTGTGGAAGCTTTTGCTCCAGTGGCAAGACTTGAGACTATCAGAATGTTCTTGGCTTTGTCAGTATACAAGGGGTTTAAGATTTATTAGATGGATGTCAAATCAACTTTTCTAAATGAGAACTTGGAAGAGGAAGTTTACATAGAGTAGCCTGATGGGTTTCAATTGAGTGAGGACCCCCACTCTTGTGTGCAGATTGAAGAAGGTATTGTATGGTTTAAAACAAGCTCCAAGGGCATGGTACTCTAGATTGGACTTTTACTTGTGCAAGTTGGGTTTCAAGAAAGACCTAGTGGACAGTAATTTCTACATCAGAATTGAAGAAAGCAGTTAGCTTATGGTGGTTGTGTATATAGATGACATCATCTTTGGGGGTCACAAAGATGAGTTGTACAGAGATTTTGTAATAAGAATGCACGAGGAGTTTGAGATATCCATATTGGGTGAACTGTCATTCTTTTTGGGTTTGCAAATCAGTCAGAAGAAGGAAGGTATCTTCATATCTTAGTTCAAGTATGTGAGAGAGATGTTGAAGAGATTCACCATGGAGGATTGCAAGCCAGTTAGTACACCTATGATGACTAGGTGTAAGTTGAGTAAGGAAGATGACTCCTAATCAGTTGACCACACATCGTATAGGTCAATGATTGGTAGCCTGTTATAGTTAAGAGCTAGTAGGCCTGGCATCTTATAAGCTGTGTGTATGGTGGTTGATGAGCACATTTATTTGTGAAATCTAGGGTAGTAAAACATGCATTTTACATATTTAGAATGGAGCTACCTTGGGTTTTACTCTCTTTTTGCAGGTTTTATATTTTCAAGGCCTTAAGGACTATCGGGAGCTATATCTTCAATTTTACACGTAAAGAGGTCCCTTGTAAGAGTGACTCTCTGGTCAAGTAGGGAAGCTCATATTATGATGCATCCCTCGGGCTAAGTAGAGAAACCTACTTGTGAGTCTCTCTCTAGCTTTATCCCCTTTCTTTTACTTTATTTTTATTTTAGCATTTTTTTCCTTTATTTATTTATTTATTTTTATTTGCGTGGGTTGTTTATTTTCAGTTATTTATTTATTTTTAATTGCGTGGCTTGCGTCTTTAAATTTTTAGATGACGAATGGTTAGGACGTTATGTTTAGGACAGTAATTAGAATTAGATCACAACCATTAATCAGTTCACTTTCGCATTATTAAAAGAAATAAAAATAAAGTGGCTGCTCTCCCGTGTTCAATCGTAGCTACACCGATCCGTACGCTATGGTTACATTTAAAATCTCAAACAAGTTTTTGGCGCCGTCTTGGGAGACAGTTCCATGTTATTTTTCACTTTCTTTTGGTAAATCGGAGTGCTTTGTTTGCTTTGTTTTATATTTTTCCTTTTCTTTTATTGAATTCCTGAGAAGAACAACTTGCAATAATAGTTGTATCAGTGGAGGTCGCCATGCCTCACAGTATGATAAAGACAGTTTCGTCTCTAGCGTTCCTCAGAATTGACTGAGCAACCCGGATCCTCGCCGTAAGCTCCAAAAATCAAAATCAAAAATCAAAAATCAAAAAAAAAAAAAAAAATTCATCAAAAAAAAAAAAGTTTTGCTATCCATTCTTTTGTGCTTGTCTTACTTTAGTTGTGGGTAGTTTTTCTGTTGCATGAGTGTTAAGTGGGTACGTAATACTAAGAATCGGTTAGAAAGAAGAGATCCAACAAGTAGTGACCCTATACGTTTGCTCTCTTTAAAACCCTTCAATATGGGAGACCAACAGCAAAACCCTTCACCTAAATCTCTGAAAGATAGGTTCTACCCTGCTAGAACAGCCCAACCTTCCTGCATAGTTCTACCACAAGCCCAGGGCAATAATTTTGAACTCAAATCTCAATACATCACTATGTTGCCCCACTTCCATGGGTTGACCTCTGAGGATGCATACCTATTTCTAAGGGAATTTGAAGAGGTATGTGTTCTAATTAAGATCCAACAGCTTTCTGATGATCTGTTAAGCTTAGGTTTATCACTTTTGCATTGAAAGACCAAGCTAAGAAGTGGTTGTATGGATTACCCACAAATTCCATAACCTCATGGGAACAGTTCACAGTTGTCTTCCTTAAGAAGTTTTTCCCAACTCACAAGACCAATAAGCTTAGAAGTGATATCCTTCAGTTTAGGCAAAAGCCTAGTGAGTCATTTTCTAAGCTTATGGAGAGATTCAAGGATCTACTCCAAGAATGCCCTCACCATGGCCTAGACCTATGACATTTATGTCAAATAATTTATGAGGGTATTGATTACCCAACTAAACAAATGATAGAGTCTATGTGCCTGAGGGATTCACATCCTTCTGATGAAGGAAAAGCATGGGAATTTTTACTTGACTTAGCTGACAAAACCCGTGAGTGGGAATCAACCCAAGAGAGTGAAAGAACCATAGGAGGAAAAGGATATTTTGTGGATAGGATAGTAGCCAAGGAAGCCCATTTGGATAGCCTAATCAAGAGGATTGAGGCTATTGTTCCTAGAGAGCCATCATCAGTCAATTTGGTTAAGATTTGTGCTTAGTGCCAGTCCCCTGGACATGTCATAGAAGAATGCCCCAACACCTCTGGGGGCACTGCTAATGATAGTGTTAATGCCTTATACCAGAATAATCCATATAGTAACACATACAATCCAGGATGGAGAAATCACCCAAATTTCTCTTGGAATCGGGCAACCAAGCAGACCTTCCAATTTCTATAATCAAGGTCAACCTGGACCCCAAAGGCCTCCCTTTGCACAACAATCTTTTTCTCAAAATACTTTTCCTAGGTCAAATGTAGGACCTCAGGCAAGTTTTCCTAGGGCCCCTCTTCTATCATCTTATTAGCAACCCCCTGGGTTTACCAACACTGGAGAGGCAAGTAGAATTAGTGACTTGGAAAAAAATATGGCCCTTCTCATGACAAGCCATCAAAATCTTACGAGAGAACTTACCCAAGTTGTCTCAATTATGCGTGAGAGGGAGAAGGGAACTTTACCGATCAACGAGCCTAACCCTAGGCATCATCAACTGTTAGTTCACAAGGACCAACTAATGCACCGAATATAGTACAAGGTCAGACTCAACAAGGGCCCTCTAACCAATGTAATGTTGTTTATGCCCTTAGGAGTGGTAGAGAGTACCTCTGAGGCGTTCCTAAATCTTCCCCATCTATTACTCCTGTTAACTCTTCTTGATTGAGGACACAAATGTGCCTCTTGTTCCGAGTTAAATCGATGAACCTAAAGATTTTCTGAAACTAAAGATGATTTGGTTGAGAAACCAAAAATGATTCTTTTGAGCAGGGCAAATCCCTAACAGTCCTTATGTTCATCTGTCCCATTTCCTAATCGCTTGGTAAACAAAAGAAGACGCTTCCATGGACAAAATTTTAGAAGTCTTCAAAAGGTAGAAGTAAACATCCCTCTTTTGGATGCCATATCCCAGATCCCGCCTATGCAAAGTCTTGAAAGATTTGTGTACTCACAAGCGTATCACTAGTGTGCCCAAAAGGCGTTCTTGGCGGTAACATTAGTTCCATAATTACTCAGCCTATAGCAGCCAAGTATAAGGATCCAGGGAGCCCTACCATATCTTGTGTCATAGGCAACACCTATATTGAGCATGCCTTACTTGACCTTGGCGCAAGTGTAAATCTTTTACCTTACCATGTGTACAAACAATTAGGATTAGGAGAATTGAAAGTCACCGGAACTACTCTTCAGTTGGCAAATAGGTCTGTTAAGATTCCTAAAGGGATGGTTGAGGATGTCTTACTAAAGGTGGGGGAATTTATTTTCCCTGTTGATTTCATTGTGTTAGATACTAAGCCCTTCTCAACCAAGGATGAGATCCCAATAATTCTAGGAAGACCATTCTTGGCTACCAGTAATGCATTAATCAATTGCCGGAATGGTTTCCTAAGATTATCTTTTGGTAACCAAACTGTTGAGTTTAACATGTTTAGGATTGGCAAGCAACCACATATGGAAGAAGAGATCAATATGCTTGAAGATTTTTGGATTTTTCGATGATTTAGTTACCAACTTTGATATTGATTTTGATTGAATTCCAAGAGTGTATGGATGAGTTGGATGATGATAGTGAAAATTTCTTTTACAAGTCTTGAGTCTTCACACACTTGTGGAGCCCTTAGGACCCCTTTCAATTCCATTCCCAAACCTTCCATAGTTGAGCCCCTAAGCTAGATCTTAAGGAGTTGCCATCTAATTTGAGATATGCTTTCCTAGGGCTGACGGACTCTTCTTGTAATAATTTCTTCAAATTTGACTTCTAGCCGGAAGAGGAGTTACTTAAAGTGTTAAAAGATAATAAGGAAGCCCTAGGTTGGACCATGGCTGATATCAAGGGTATAAGCCCTTCCATTGTGCAACATCATATACATCTTATGGAGGATTCCAAACCATCCACGGAACCCCAAAGAAGAGCTAACCCGGTGATGATGGAAGCTATTAAGAAAAAGATCTTAAAGTGCTTGGATCATGGAATAATTTATCCTATTTCGACGACCAATGGGTAAGCCAGTTCACGTAGTGCCTAAGAAGTCTGGTGTATTGTAGTTCCCAATGCCAATAATGAGTTGATCCTACCGTGTCCAAACAGGATGGCGTGTGTGCATTGATTACGGAAGTTAAATGCGGCAACTGGAAGGACCACTTCCATTGCCATTCATTGACGGATGTTAGAGAGGTTATGGACATGAATACTATTGTTTTCTTGATGGATATTCGGCTATAACCAAATCCCAATTGCTTTAGAGGACCAACATAAGACCACTTTTACATGCCCATATGGAACATTTGCTTACGCGTATGCCCTTTGGGCTTTGCAATGCCCCTACGTTCCAACGATGCATGATGAGCATTTTTCGACATGGTGAAAAATTCTTAGAAGTATTTATGGATGACTTTTCAATTCATGGAATTCCTATTCGAATGTCTTCATCATCTTTCCCTAGTTTTGAAAAGGTGCATATCTAAGAATTTGGTTTTGAATTGGGAGAAATGCCATTTTATGGTTAAATCTGGTATTGTTTTAGGCCATGTAATATCCAAAGAGGGAATTAAGGTAGATAGAGCCAAAGTGGATTTAATTGATAATTTACCACCTCCTCAATCTGTTAAGGATATCCGGTCTTTTCTAGGGCATGCAGGCTTCTACAGAAGGTTTATTAAGAACTTTAGTCAGTTAGCTCGACCTCTCACCTCATTACTTGTCAAAGATCAAACTTTTGAGTTTTCCAAAGAATGCCTAGAATCCTTCAAGCAACTTAAGAAGGAGTTGACCAATGCGCCCATTGTTCAACCACCTATTTGGACTGAACCTTTTGAATTGATGTGTGATGCTTCAGATTTTGCCATAGGAGCAGTTTTAGGTCAAAAGATTAATAAGTTACCCACTGTCATTTACTATGCTAGTAGGACCTTAAATGATGCACAACTCAATTATACAACCACTGAAAAAGAATTTTTAGCTGTTGTGTTTGCATTAGAAAAATTTCGGTCTTACTTAGTTGGTTCACATGTGGTGGTGTATACTGATCATTCTGCCCTCAGATACCTAGTTCAGAAGAAGGATGCCAAAGCTCGTCTCATTAGGTGGGTTTTACTTTTGCAAGAGTTTGATTTAGAAATTAGGGATAAGAAAGGAGTTGAAAACCTAGTTGCAGACCATTTATCCCGGCTTCCCAATTCCTTAACTGTTGATTCTCCAGTCAATGAGAACTTTCGGATGAACAATTATTTGCAATGTCCGTGAACCATGGTTTGTGACATAGTCAACTTCTTAGTTTCAGGTGTGACTCCGGATCACTGGTCCACCCAAGATAAGTATAGGTTTCATTCCCAAGTTAAGCATTTTTTCTGGGATGATCCTTATTTGTTTAAAATATGTTCAGATCAGATTATCCGACGATGTGTTCCTGATCATGAACAACATTCCATTCTCTCTTTTTGTCATGATCATGCATGTGGTGGACACTTTGGACCTAAGAAGACTGCCGCAAAGGTTCTCCAATGCGGATTTTATTGGCCCACTCTTTTTAGAGATGCTTTTGATTTTTGCAAGGCTTGCCCTGCCTGCCAGTCTTTTGGCCGTATCAATAAAAGGAACATGATGCCCTCAACCCTATTTTGGTAGTTGAGATCTTTGATGTATGGGGCATCGATTTTATGGGACCATTCCCTAATTCTTTTGGGAATTTGTACATACTTTTGGCCGTTGATTATGTTTCTAAATGGATAGAGGCCATACCTTGTAAAACTAATGACCACAAAGTGGTGGTCCATTCTCAAAGAGACCATTTTTCCGCTTTGGTGCACCACGTGCAATAATTAGTGATAGGGTACTCATTTTTGTAATCGGCCTTTTGAGGCCTTAATGAAAAAGTATGGGATCACCCATAAGTTATCTACCCTTATCACCCTCAAACTAGTGGCCAAGTGGAGGTGTCTAATAGGCGATCAAACAAATCTTGAGAAAACTGTTAATCCCAACCGTAGAGATTGGTCCCTTAGGCTCATTGATGCCTTGTGGGCTCATCGGACGCATTCAAGACCGACCTTGGTCAGTCTCCTACCGTTGATGTATGGAAAAGCTTGTCACTTACCGTTGAGTTGAGCATAAGGCCTTTTGGGCCATTAAGAAGCTTAACTTTGATTTGTCTATCGGAATTCACCGTGGCTCCAACTATCGAGTTGGAGGAACTTAGGAATGATGCCTATGAAAGTTCTAGGATTTACAAGGAAAAGACCAAAGCTTTCCATGATAAACAAATTCTGCGCAAATCTTTTACAATTGGTGATAAGGTCTTATTGTACAACTCTCGATTGCATCTTTTCCCTGGTAAGCTTAGATCCCGATGGGATGGCCCGTTTATTGTCCATAATGTATATCCCCATGGGGCTGTGGAGATTTTGAATCCAAGAACAGGGGTAATTTCGAAGGTTAATGGTCAGCGTTTGAAGCCATTCCTCGAGTTTCCTACTACTAGTAGTGAAGAGGTCATGGATCTCCATGAACCTCTTTACACTAATGACTAACTGTTATTCAGGTATGACCCCCTTGCATTGTCTTTGTTTTTAATTCTTTCCATGCATTGAGGACATTGCATGACTTAAGTGTGGGGGAGGGAAACCAGTTTTTTTTTTTTTTCACTTTGTTTTGTTTGTTTTCTTTTATTTTGAGCTTGCTAAGGATGAAGTCCTACTTTGGTTTTTGGCTAATGATCATACCATTCGGTTGCTTGATGTATGAAAATAAAATTTTTGATTAAGGTACCCATTTTGAACGTATAAAAACCCTGTTAAGAAGAAAGAAACAAGCATGTGTCTTGAGATGGGACTTTCTTTTGAAAAATAAGAGACCCCTGTTTTATGGTGATGGACCATATGTAAGTCTGTGGGTTCCTTGTACTTTTGATTTGGAGTTGAGACCTTCTTTTAATTTGGCATGGGTTGACAAATGCACAATTTTAAATGAATTGAGAAATGTGGTATAAAGAAGAATAAGAGTTGATTCCTTTGGAACTAGCAGGGCATTGCGCCTCGAGCGTGGTGTCTTGATCGAAATTCCTTGGGAGGAAACTTCAAGTAACTCTAGCATCACGCCTTTGTGGACATATGCAAAAAGCAAGCTACATAGTAACTTGGTGTCTAGTGTTTGCTCCACCATGTCATTCAGCCAAAAGTAGTGGAGTAGAATAGAGTTTATTAAGCAGAAAAAAAGAGAAAAAAATGTGCAAATGTCATTATTGCTTGGTAACATGTTTGGTCAAAACACTCCAACGCCTTAGTCATTGGTTCCTATTTCTTCACAAGTGGTTTTGCCCTAAGATAAGGATGTTTTGGAAGAGATGAGGTGAGTTCCAAATTAAGAAATATGCTAGTGCCTGGAATTGATAAAGGGTAATAAAAGTTCAAGTGTGGGGGTTCCTTGTAAGAGAAATTATCTTTGCTCCGGATTGGTATGGGCCTTACCTTTAGCCAAAGTTGGGATTTGTTTATTCTGAATTTTGGGTGTATATTCACTGCAAACACCCACGAGACACAACTCGTCCACTAGGGGTGACCTAGGGGTTTAAAGGCTTGTTGCACATGCTAAGTGCAACCGTGATTCCTACGAAAGTGAGTTAAGTTTTTTTTTATCTTTATTCTTTTTCTTTTTGTTTTGCTCGAGGACTAGCAAAGTCTAAGTGTGGGGGAATTCTGATGAGCACATTTATGTGTGAAATCTAGGGTAGTAAAACATGCATTTTACATATTTAGAATGGAGCTACCTTGGGTTTTACTCTCTTTTTGCAGGTTTTATATTTTCAAGGCCTTAAGGACTATCGGGAGCTATATCTTCAATTTTACACGTAAAGATGTCATATTTCTTTCCATGGTTGCGAAGAGGACGAAATTCTGAGCAAGATGGACGTGTTCAATTAAAAGTACACATTCGTTTGGTCATCCGTACAAATGATTATTCTTTTTCGGGTCAGAAAAAGAATAATGGATCAGAACTGAACCGAGATGCAGAACCAGCCCGTTTGCAATTGTCCCAGAGGTACAAGGAATACTCCAAATGCCAACAAGGATCGATGAACCACATCCTTAAGTGATTAAAGATTTGTTTTTGGTAACAACAACTACCTAGCTTAGTTGGTGAGCTATGGTGTACAAAATTCCCTTGCTCACCAAGAGGTCTCAAGTTCGAATCTCATGGTTGTTTTTTTTAGAGAATTTTTTGAAGATTTCCTGTTTTTCACTCACTTAAAGCACTAAGGGCATGGAGGGGATTTCCACATCAAATTAGATTTCCACATCAAATTAGAAGCAAGGAAAATCGTGGAAGCAAGAAGAGAGGAGGGGATTTCCACATCAAATTAGATTTCCACATCAAATTAGAAGCAAGGAAAATCGTGGAAGCAAGAAGAGAAGAAAAAAAAAAGGAAAGAGAAAAAAAGGGGAGAACCAAAGATTGTCCAAATCTTCTCTCTCCTCCACATCATCACCAAATATTGTCCAAATCACACAAAGGAAGAAAAAAATCGTCCCTAGGAGAGAAAAAAGAAGAAAAATAAATTAGAAAAAAAAAGGAAAGAAAATAAGCAAAAAATTATAGGAAATTTCTCAAAATTTATTTCTCTCTTCTCTCTCCTCCATCTTAGCACTTTTGGACTCAAAAGATCTCACAATCAATTGTGGGTTTCTCTCTTTTAGGAAAGAGAAAATTGTTACCCTACCTCTCCATTCCCTATAAATACAACTCATGTAAGAGGAGGAGACACAATTCATTCTTCTTCTAGTTTTCTTTAGTTGCTCTCTCTCTTCCTCTTTCTCTCTTTAGTTTTAGTTCTTCTCTATTTTTGCTTTAATCACTTTTGTAATAGTTTTTTTTTTCAATTAATGCAAGTACTATTTTATTCTTATTCAGCCTTTTTATGTTTATGATTTATGCAATTGAGTTGTAATTTTTTAAGTTATAGTTCTAGGCTTAGATCTAGGTGACAAGATCACGAGCCGTGGAGCAATTTTTTTTTCAAGTTCAAGCATTGATTCAAGTAAGTAGGCTCCTTCAGTAGTCTTCTCTCCCCCCTCTCATTCCCTCTTCTGACTACCCTTTCTTTCTTAATTTAGGATTTTTATTTTCAGTCGTTACATTATTGCTATCCCTCTCCCCCAAGGTTCATGGCTAGTGTATGTGTTGGCTTTGCCCCTCCTAGCCATAGAACCATCAATTTATTGCTTTTATTTTAATTGTCTCCCTTTCCCTAAAGCCAAGTAGAGTGACCCTTGTAAGAGTGACTCTCTGGTCAAGTAGGGAAGCTCATATTATGATGCATCCCTCGGCTAAGTAGAGAAACCTACTTGTGAGTCTCTCTCTAGCTTTATCCCCTTTCTTTTACTTTATTTTTATTTTAGCATTTTTTTTCCTTTATTTATTTATTTATTTTTTTTATTTGCGTGGGTTGTTTATTTTCAGTTATTTATTTATTTTTAATTGCGTGGCTTACGTCTTTAAATTTTTAGATGACGAATGGTTAGGACGTTATGTTTAGGACAGTAATTAGAATTAGATCACAACCATTAATCAGTTCACTTTCGCATTATTAAAAGAAATAAAAAATAAAGTGGCTGCTCTCCCTGTGTTCGACCCGTAGCTACATTGATCCGTACGCTTGCGGTTACATTTTAAATCTCAAACAGTGGTCATATTCCAAGCAGGACCAAAGGAGACACACGTGGCAGCAGTGAAGAGGATTTTCAGATATTTGAAAGGGACTAGTAAGTTTGGGTTATGGTATCTGAAAGTCAAGAGCTTCAATTTGTCAATTTTTTCAAATGCAGATTGGGCCGGATGTGTGGATGACAGGAAGAGCACCAGTGGTGGTGCATTCTATTTGGAGAGCAACTTCGTGGCATGGCATAGTAAGAAGTAAGAGTCAGTCTCTCTTTCAACTACAGAGGCAGAATACATTGCAACCATGGTTTTAAGTATCGGTGCGTATCGTGCTGTATCGGTAGGCATCGGCACGATACGTATCATGAAAATTTTAAAACCCTTATGTATCGATACGTATCCTACGATACACACCGATACGCATCGATACTCACCGATACGTACCGATACTCTATGAAAAATTTAAAATTGAAGTGAAATGTACGTTTTGATATGTATCGGTACGTATCGATGCGTATCGGTATGTATCGACCGATACACACCGATACGTACCGATATGGTCATAAAATGGCCAAAATGGGTAATTTTTTAGAAAAACATAATTTTTTACGGTGTTTTTGTTCCAAAGTTGCTTCCAACCATTTTTCTCTCTAACTAAAGTGAAAATCAAGGTTGGGAACAAGGATTTTACATTTATGGGACAATTACAAACCTTGGATTCTAAGTGCGATACTCTCAATTTACTGTTTATGCATAATACATGTTATATTTTACTTTTTTTAACTATTTTTTTATGCAAATGTGTATAAAAAAGTGTTTCCTATCCATTTATGTGCGTATCTTTAACGTATCTTAGCGTATCTCCGATACGATACGATACCCTCCAATACGTATCTTAATTTTGGCCGACCGATACAACGACCGATACCGATACTTTAATCCTTGATTGCAGCTATATCTTGTTGTAAACAAGTGTTGTAGATGAAGCAGATGTTGAACGATCTGAGTGTGGAGGTTGAGCAGGCAGTGCCACTGTATTGTGACAATACAAGTTCTATCAACATTTTCAAATCTGATGATGCATTCTAGAATGAAGTACATCGCCATCCGATATCATTTCTTGAGAGACAAGATGATGGAAGGTGAAGTAAGGATGGAGTTTGTTCTCACAACAGAGAAAGTGACTGATATCTTTATTAAACCAATTTTCAAATATCAGTTTGAGTTTCTCAGATAGAAACTGAGAGTGGTGGTTCTTCCTAAGCACTAGGGGCATTGGGAGAGGACGAGCAAGTTGCTTGATATTGCTACCCCCATTTTGGACTCAGGGGGAGTCAATTGGTTCCACCCTTTGTACTTGTTGTCAAAGGGGGAGAGAGTTACTCATCGGAGCTTTGGAGTGAATTGTGAGGAGGTGGTTGCCAACAACTCCAAAGGGAAAGATTGTTGTTTTATGGTTGTCCTTATTGGCAACCCAGTCACATGACGGTAATGAAGTGACCACTTTGGGTGACATGGTTGGAAATAATGATGTGACAGCGTCTAATATCACCAATGAGATAACATAACCACATTGTGTGCATAGAGTGGTTTGATTCATCCATGGCAGGTGGTTCAGGTTTCTAGGTCAAAACTGGTAAAATTGGCCTATTTACACTCAAGGACATTTTGACAATGAAAATGATATTTTTGGAACACTGTTTCTTCATAAAAAAGATAAATTATAATTTATCTAGTCCAGTGCATCTGATTTCGTTGCATTCCGATACCGTATGAAGAAGTTATAGTATTTATGACAGTCGAGGGTAATTTCAACATTGAAGATGAATTTTTTTAAAGAAGTTTTCTACATGTAAGAATAAAAAAAAAATCCAATCTTTCCAACGGTTCTGATTTCATTACATTCTGATCTCGTATGAGGAAGATGCATCATTAAAAAAATTCTAAGTGTAGTTTGATCTTTTACATGGCTGATTCAGATGATCGGGTTTTCTGAAAAGTTATAGAAAGTCCAGTTATCATTCCAATGCACTTCGTTTTGTCTCGATCAAAAATTGTATGAAAAAGTTACATGTGTTTCCGTGAAGCTGGTTCAAAAATCCAAACCAAGAAACTAGTAGTAGCTCTTGGCTAGTTGGGGGTTCTTTTAGAACTTTGGTTGATTTTTGGAGGGTTTTCTTGCAATTAAAAGGAATTATGGGCTGGTGTGTGATTTAAGGAAGTGGGTGTTGATCGAGTATGGCGCATGTGTATGGAACATTCTAAGAAGATGCTTTTTGGGGCTTATAAAGTTAATATGGATTTTAGATCCAGATCTAACGGCTGTTATTAGTTTCAGTTTTTGTGAGTGGGAGACAAGCTCCCTTAAAATTCGAAAAAGGAGCCAATGAAAAATCGATAACAAAAAGTAAACTGACTGATGACAACAGCATAACATTATCAAGTCAATTCTACTTTAATTAATGATTCTAATCTGATGGTTGAGATTCAAGATCCATTACATGGATCCAAGGGCCTACAATAAAGGCGCCTTTTTCATTAATTGAACGGCCTAGATCACGCCAATGCTTCCCACGCCGCCAGTATACGCCAAGCCATCCTTTGAAGATTTCATTTCTAGCTTTATGGTTAGCCCAACTTCAAATGGCCATATCTCCCTCATTTCAACTCCGATTTGGGTGAACCAAATTACAGATTCTTCACCTCTCCGAGCTCTACACAGTGAAAGAGAGAAATAAGGGTTTTAGAGACTATAAGGCTGCGGTTTTGGTGTGTGAATCTCCTCCCTTCATTGTTGACCATTGAAAATCTTAAAGGGTTCACGTGAGTTGTTTTACACTCCATTAATCGTTGTTTAGAAGGGTAGTTGGGTGGTTTTGCCTATATTTTAAGGCTATTTACAATCCTAGTAAAAACGAGTAAATATGGAAGCTATAAATTCATCTTATTTCATAATGATTGATTCGTAATCTGTGACGAGTTGATCTACCTTTCTTTCCTTTACCTCTTTCGTACCTTCATGTGTGACTAGGAGTATGTCTCAAATTTCTTTGGCTGAGTCACATGCTATGACCTGATTGAATTCTTGCTCATTGAGGGCACACTGAAGGAATGTGACAGCCCAAAAGTTGTACTGGATGAGGACTATGTTGTCTGTTATCCACTCCTTTTCTTCCTTTGGTACTGACTTTCCATCCACGACTTTGGTGATGGTGTATGATCCATTCTCTATGGCCCTCAATACGAGAATGTTATGTCCACGGATGAAATTTTTGAATCTGTACTTCCAGAAAGAGAAATTTTTTCCATTAAAGTAAGGGGGTCTCGAGGCATTCATCATGCCCTCTGGTGGTCTTTGGGATGTGGCCATGGTCTTTGACTCACTTTTAAGACAAATATAGTCTTAAATAATTTGAGCTCCTGCTCTGGTACTAATTGAAATAACCTAGAGGGGGGTGAATATGTTATACTAGTGGAAATTCAATGTTTTCAAAATAATTATCTCAAGTGTGATTGAGAGATATAACAAACTACGGAATAAAAATCATAATCACACAATAACAAGATTTATAGTGGTTTGACTCAATCTAAGTCTAGTCCACTCCATACAAGAATCCTCTTGTAAGGTATTCCACTAGTTCCCCCTTTCAGTACAGTATGTAGGGAAGAAAACATTTACAATCTTTTATGGATAAGAGTATCCTTCCAAATCCCCTTTACAGGCAGAGAGGTGTCATTACAATCTCCTTTACAGGTAGAGAGGCACCTTAATTTTTTTAGGATAAGAGAATCGTTACAGGTAGAGAGGCACCTTAATTTTTTTAGGATAAGAGAATCGTTACAATCCTAAGTACAGTCCAAAATTGTAAAACAGAAATTAGAGAGAGTGGAATAAACAAGAATACCTCTGGTGTGGTGCAAATGATGATAATGAAAAATGAATGATGCACCTTTTTATAAAGTTTTCTTTGTAGCTTTGACTTGCATAGAAGAATGTAGAAGACTTGATTGAGACTTGAGCTCTTCTATGAAATGTGGAAGACCAAACTGCTCAAGTAGGATAGAATGACTTTTTGACTTTTGTATGCTCACAATAAAGCTCTTAATGCTCAGACTTAATTGATAATTAATTATAAGCATCTTAGGTATTTATAGGTAAGATTAGAAGAGCATTTTAGATATTAAATCAGACTCTAACGGTCATATTCTAGATCTACTGGTCGACTGCCATCGGTAGCCGATCGATCGGAAAGAGCCATTGGAGATAAAAAAAACTAGCCGTTAGAAGTGATCTAGATAGGTGCCGATTGATCGGGACTTTCATCCGATTGACCGATTGTGGCCTTGGATAGGTCTGGTCAACCGGAGCTTCCATCCGGTCGATCGCCTACAGTTCTATCATGTTTTTGACAAACAACTGTCATATTGACCAGTCGTCAGTATATCGACCATAACTGTTTGGTCTAACATCGAATTAACCCGATTCAAGTTGTGTTGGAATCATGACTCGATTTCCTACAAATTCTATGAGGTTTCATTTCTTGAGACCGATTCTAATGTTTCCCAAAATACCCTTGAATCTGTGTATAGTGATTTTCACAGAAAGTCACATAGAGCATGTATTTCCAATTATGTTCCACACAACCTATAGGCATCCAGCTTGGTCAATGAACGTCCTATAGTCTTTCTAGTGTGATGATATGTGATGCATGAAGTGCGTGGACAAATACATATAGATTGTATACTATACAAAGAGTACTAGACTATCCTAGGATCTTCTTCTTGACTTGAGCCTTGAAGTCTTCATGATCACTTGATGATTCTTCTTTTGCCTTTTATCTTCTACAGTCTTCATCTTGAATTGAAGCGTCTAGTCTTAATCTTTGTGTCTTGACTTGATTCTTTAAGCTGCATCGCTTGACCTACCTTCTTGTACTAACCACCACTTAGCACATATAGTTAAAGTTTTGGTTTGTTTGTTATTACCAAACCATTTGAAGGAGTTTGGGGGCATTTTCCTAACAGGAACTTGATATTTTGCCATAGTTCAAGGGAGGGGAGTCATATTTCCTCAAAAATAAAATAAAATAAATAAATAAATAAATAATAAATAATAGAGGGAGATTGTTCCAAGTCCAATTGGTTGGTTTCATGTGCAACAAAAGTTCTTGCAATCCTATTGAGTCACTCCACGTTTCCAAAATACCCCAGTCATTGTCTTTCGCTATCTTTAGTCCTTGGAGAATACTATGAGAGTCTGCTTCAATATTTTCTCCTGCTATAATAAAATTCGATGAGATTGGCATAAGTTTTCACTTAAAGAGAATGCCAACAACCCATCTAGAAATATTTTATGTAGTGTCAATAACTACTATGCAGATTAGAACAGGGAACTCCAGACTAGGGAAAGAGGGGAGGCACCTGATATTCTCTGAGCATTCATCAAGATTAAAAACATAGACACCCGATCATTAGAAAATATGGACAAAAATAAAACAGAAACCCAATAATTGATATTTTTTATGACTGTAAGGGGGTTGTGTTTAGCTTTTAGAATAGCTAGTTGATTTCTATGAGTCCAAATAAAATTTGTAGTAATAATAAGAGAAAATTACACTGTCACCCCCTAAGCTTTGGTCATAAATCAACGCCCTCCCCTGTGTTTGCGTGTTTTCAAGAATGATGCAAACACCCCCTATAGGTTTGAAAAATGACAAACACGCCCACACCGTTAGTTTTCTGTTAGTTATTAATGTGAAAGACTACTAAACCCTCACTTCAAACATTAAAAAAAAAAAAAAAAAAAAAAGAGTAAATGAGTAATTTACCCCTTTAGTTATCTCCCGATCCTAAATCCCCTTCTTCTCCATCTCCAACTCCCCCTTCTCTCATACTACGTCTACTCCTCACCAACAAATTCGAGTTTGTTCACCGGTGGTAATAACACAGCCACTTCGGCAGATCAATGGCACCTCACATTCTCGACCCTTTTGTCGATTTCTTTGAGACCCTTGAGCCCAATATCATCATTTTCTTGAAGGGCGGCGCTACTGCTGCTTGATTTTAATTTCAAATGTCGGTTGGACAATTTGTCAAGAATGTGAGGACAATGAGAAGAACCCACAAAACTTTGTTTGAGATTCTAAAAATCGGTGGTTTAATTGCATTAGCAACTTCTCAATTTATTGTTTACTTTGGCAAAAGAGGCTACCACTTAGTTTGCACAATGCCAAACATAAGTTTGAAAGGTGAGATTTGAGAACCTTCATTGGCAAAAACTTGAATGCTAACTCGGGAAGAGTGGAACAAAGCATGGAAAAAGATATGGCAGTTGTTGGTTTTAATAAATGATAATTTGGGTAGACCGTGGCGGTGGGTTGTTGTGCTAGTCTCCCCGAGGATTAGTCAAGCTGTGCGTAAGCTGGCCCGGACACCTTGGTAAATAAAAAAAAAATGATAATTTTGGTTTCCTATCTCTTCTATTCTTATTCACTAGAGAAATTAATAAATCATCCAAGTATAGATAAAACTTTCTTAGCGCAACTCCGACTCCATCGTCCTCCTCAGGTTTGGTCACTGCAACAGTAGGGTAATAGAGACTTTCCTACAACTTTGGTGTAACAAGATAACATCAGGATTTATAGGGAAAAGACACATTGCATCCCCCCAATCTTCTCCTGCTTCGGATCTTAAAACCTATCCGTGGTGCCGGTCTTAGGTCTTCTTTTTCTTCTTCGCATTAGACAACCCTGGCCTAAGGTTTCGAGGAAGCACACTGTGGTGGCACTCATGGAGAAATTGTAGGTTTAGGGCGACTAGCCATGGAGAAGGTGACTGAAATACGGTTCTCATGCCCTAATCTCCCTGCTACTACCGGAGGAGAGGAAGGAGATGGGAGAGATACGAGGGTGAGCCACAAGCTACGGCAATGGCTTCAAACCTAATCGTTTTTTTTTTTTTTAACCTTAATTAATGGGGGTCTTTTGGGCATTTACAAAAATAACGAAGAGCTACATCACCACTTAACGGGTTAAAGTAATGGTGTGGGCATATTTGTCATTTTTCAAATGTATAAGGGGTGTTCGCGTCATTCTTGAAAACACAGGGGAATGCGTTGATTTGTGACCAAAGTTCAGGGGCTGACAATGCAATTTTCTCTAATAATAAACATGTTAAAGAACCAATGTCGTTCATAAGATATAAGGAGTGGGAATTAAAGAGATACAATATAAAGGAGAAGAGAGACGGATTAGAAATTTCAGCCCTTAATCCCAAGGGTCCATCAACCTAGATATGCTTAGCCAAGTCACAAGATAAAAAGCTGTGCCAAATAGTTTCAGCATTGGAGTGGCAAAGGCAACATGAGGCATCCATAGTACTCCACTTTTCCAAGATGTCTCTGACATCTGAAAGACAACTCATTTAGTAACAGGCTCCCAAAAAACATCTTAAATTTTGGATGGATTTTGAGTTCCCAAAAGAAATGCCACCATGATGAGAAGGGAGAAGACATGGATGACCTGTTTAAGATAGTAGCTGAGTTAGTGCAACTCTATAAATAAAGAAATTTAACAGTAACTTTGGTGGTTAGCTTTTCCCGATTAGATAAAGTGCACCACCACCGATCTTCTTCCAAAGATGGGGAGAGAAATAAAATATAAAATAGTCAAAGGAGGAAAATAACTACTTAAGAGGCTAACATTCCATGTATTCCCAATAATGAAGCCCTTAACCTTCAAGAGAGGGTCACATTGAATGCCAGAATCTGAGATAGAATAATCAGGTAAAGATGTTAGCCATGGGTCTGTCTAGAAATAAGTATTCATTCCATTCCCATTTTTATGAAACATAGGTTTCCTTAAAATAGGAAGAACAGATGAAATGCTATTTAGAGCCTATTTTTTTTTTTGCAAACAGAGCAGTTAGCAGAGACTTACCATAGAAGTACTGAGCTCTCAAGGTTTGCACCCAAAGGCAAGATTCGCCCGTGAGAAGTCTCCAACCTAACTTAAGGAGGAGAGCCTTATTCTGGGTTTCACAGTCATGAATGCCAATGCCACCCTCGGGTTTAGGAAAGCAAAGCTTTTTTCCAAGCAATGAGATGAGCTTTCTTACCTTGAAAGGGATCATCATTCCATAACTTAAGATAAATAACATTAAGAGAACGACACAACTTCTTTGGGAAAACAAGACAGTACATGAAATAAAGAAGGAATAATAGATAAAATAGATTGTAAAAGCACACTTCTTCCCGCATAAGAGAATAAATAAGATTTCCAGGTAGAGAGACGGTCACCGACTCTCTTAATGATATGACTAAAACCTTCAATTTTACGCCTTAGAAAGAACAAATTAGTTCCTAAGTAAACATAGTCCTTACCCATCTCTTTAATGCCAATCAAAGAAGAAAGAGCAGATCCATCAATAGGAGAAACATTCTTATTAAAAAATAAGCTACTCTTATCAAAATTGATCATCTGTCAAAGAGGTCAAAATAAAGATCCAACATAGATTTAATAGTTAACAAATCATTAGCAGTAGCTCTACAGAAAATAAATGTGTCATTTGCAAAAGGAAGATGAGTGATTTTAGGGGCATGTCTAGCAAATTTAATGCCACGAAAGAAGTTTAAATTCCTATAAGCAAAAAGAAGTTTAGGTAGGCCTCCATAGCCAAAATGAAGAGAAAGGGACTAAGAGGGCATCCATGTCTGAAACCCTAGAGGATTCAACAAAATCAAATGAGTTACCATCAAGTTTAATAAAGAAAGTAGAGGAAGCAACAACATACCCAAAAATATTACACCATTTAGTGTCAAAACCAAGAAATTGAAAGACAACTTTTCCCTTTTTGTGGTTCAAATAATAAAAGATTTCATTGACAATAACAGTAATATCAGAAATTTTGTCTACCTGGAATGAAAGCAGATTAGAACAGGGAGATAAAAGAATGCAACAGAGGCAATAATATTATAAGTCACATTGTAAAGATTAATAGGCAATCACCAACTTTAGAAGCATCTTTTTTGGGGATCAAGTGAACCAAAGTGTGGTTAAGACCCCCCTAAGAGAACAACTGTTTTCAGTCTTTAAACCTTGCATACGAGCGAATCCATAGGCAAATTAACCCAAAACATGGTTTGAACTGAGATTAATTAGTTATCCTAATATTGCATTTAAAGCAATAATATCAATTAATTAACTTCTTTAAAATCCAACCTAACAAGGGTGTCAAAAACTAGCTTGAACAGGTAAAACCAACCAAACCAAAGCCTTATTCAGACCGAACCACACCAAAAACTGACTAAATCTGAAATCAAGTTGAAATCGATTTAAAATTCAGAGCAAAACCGTAACCAAACCAATAAGAAACGAAAGTTAGCCAAAACCTAAAGACAGTTTTTTTTTTTCTTTTCCTCCTAATTTTGTTACTTTTGTATAAATTTATATAGTAAATCAAATAAACTTATATGGTAAGTTGAACCCAAACAGGATCAAAATCTAAAATCAACCCAATAATATATATATATATATATATATATATATATATATATATATATAATAACACCCCTACTAACAAGCAAAGTGTAAGACTAATTAAAGAAAAGAAGTCTAGCTACCAAACTGATTTTCCCTTCGCTTAGTTGAAATCTTGAAAGATTTAACCTCCTTAACATTTGACTCTTGGTGAAGCGTCAGGACTTGGGGGAGTCCATTGGTCAAGCCGCTAATAAGAGCTGATGACCATTAGCGGCTTGACCAAGTTGCTCAAAGATTTATCTTAGCTGATCAACCCTCGTATTCAACAAGTTTGAGCGATCGAGTTTGTCAAAATCTTGGATTCTCTTGGTGGTCAAGAAGTCAAGTCTTTGAATTTAAATATCAGCAAGACAAGAAAATGCTACAACTATCACAAAACAAAGCAGAAGATGGAAAAGAAGGGGGAGACTGAGAGGAGGCTCCGCGAGTGGCTAAAATTTCCATGGCGATGGACGTGTTTGTAAGAAGTCTCTACAAAATCAATCAGCTAGAGTCCAATAGTCTTCGATGATGTGCTTAATCCTCAAAGGTATGGAATGAGTCTGTCTTTTCAGAATATTGATGATAGTGAGATTGTCACCCTCAAGCAGAAGAGAGATAGCCTTCCGCTAGAGCCAGTTCCAAATCATGGAAAATTGCTAAGGGGGTGTTTGGTTCAGTAAATCTTTGGGATGACATTCTTTAGAATGATAATTCTTAATTTTTGGAGTTGTTTGGTTCCACTAGGATGACTCTCATAAGTGAACATCCTACTTCCCATGAATGACCATATTACAAAGGATGTGTTCCAAATTTGAGTTTACCTCAACACTTAAACTCAGATTTGAGCAACCTTTTTACCACATAGTATAAAAGGAAAAAGCGGAAAGACGTTCTCTACGGAAGCCAATATCTCACCAATGAAATACTGTATCTGTTTTAAGGCAAACCAAACGATTTTTAGAAGAAATATTGTAAGAATGTCTATCAAAAGATTGACATTCATATCCGATACATACACCATTTAATTTACCAAACCAAACACCCCCTAAAGCTTTGGCCACACATGCATGGGCAATACCAATACCCAAGGAGAAACCAGCAAGAAAAATGCTATTATGGTTGCGAAACACACCCCAACACCAGCAAGACCAGAAGGATTCCCTTGAGAGGCTCCATCGATATTAATTTTTGTAACATGATATGGCTGGTTGCACATGGGACCTAAGGCCAGACAATAAGCAGACGAAATTGACAATGATCTAGCCGCAATTCCTAGCCAAATGATTTATAGTGTTTTTTCTTGTACCAAATTTTTATGTCTGAAAGCGAAATCACGAACCGGTCTCATCCATATGCCATAAAACGCCAATATCGATCCGATCCGATTCCTCAGAACGTAGTGTGATGTTGTTCGTTGCTTCGACCGACTCTGCTCTGTCTGCCACCAGCCTACTACAGTACTACCAAATGAAGTAACCCCAAATCCTTCATCTCCCTCTTCCCTGATTAATCGAAGTCCCGGCGTCTCGCCATTGACGGCTTCATATTGTTGTAAGTTGCGACTCCAGTGGTTTCCGAGTCTAGCGCAAGCCCTCTTGCTTCCGCCCCTTCCCCTGCCACTTCGGTACCAGACAATTCAAGTGTTCGAAGACATGATCTCCTGTTGAAGCAGCAGGACCGGCGCCGGAGGAGGTAAAATCTCTCTCTCTCTTTTACATTGAAATATTTTTGAATCTAATGCCGTAGCAAGAAAGATTGGGAAGCTTCTAATGTCATTTCCAGTCTTCCCTGATTGTTGTTTTGGAAAGACTGAAGAGGGAATGCCATTAGATTCATACAGATTTTCCTTACGTTTACACTTAAATCACATAAGAAGCAGTTTAGCATCGGCCATAGAGGACCAATTTGTTATTGTACTTCTGGTCTACCCACTCACGAAGAATAACAAGAAGGGTAGAGCAAAAAACAAGAAGAGTCTAATTGTTAAGCAGACAACCTCCAAGTGACATTTCATCTTTATCAAGCTTCTACCCCACCACCCAAAAAAAAAAAAAAACTGTTCTCAAGCCCGATAGAGGCTTTGCACTATATTCATTGGATGGTTGATTCAATCAGGAAACAGGGCCTGGAAAGGTCAATGGCAATGGTGATGACAAGGGTTTCATTGTTTTTCATATCTTTATTCCATAAGCACAACATGATGCTATCGACTTCAAAAAAATATAGGAATAGGAAATTTACTGACAATGTGGAAAACAGTTTGTTGAATGAAATTCTTATCTGGGTAACTTAAAGACAACTGTAATTTCAGAAATAACCAGATGGTAGCCATAATCAACACATTCATTAGAAGATCAAAATTGGAGACAACAGAAATCATTATTTTAAGTGACAATATTTACTGAATAAATCAAGCCAATCTCCATCTGTTTTTATTCAAGAATTGGACTTATGTTTTGTTGAGTTCATGGCATTCCTTTGTGAGTTTGCAAGTTCAACCTTGATAAATTTCATTTGTTCCATTGAATAATTGTATTATTGCTAGCAAGATTGCAGGTAGTAGGATTGAATGGGTTAGATTGGCAGTCGCCAAACGACTAATACAAGTCGTCTGGTGGCTTGCTCACCTACTGCTGCTGCATTAGGTTTCTAATGATCCATTTTTTTTCCATGTCTAGTTTCTTGTAGCCTCTTATTGTCATATTATGAATATTCTTGCGATGCATTACTCTATGCTAATTTGAACCTGTTATAGTTCCCTTGAACTTTGGATGCTGGTATTTTGCTAAAAATTCTGCTATTATTTTTTATTTTTGTGTGTATTGCCCTTTTATGGCCCCATATTTAAAAAATCTAAATGTTTAAAACCTGTACTCTGTTTTTTTTTTTTTTGCCGTTCTCAATACGTTTGACCGCACTTTTGACTGTCCCATTTAGTTTTTTTAGCTGTTTTAAACACGTTGTCACAAACAACGTTTGTTTTCCGTTTTCATTCAGACTAACTATGGTCTATACCACCAGTTCACAGAACTTGTTTTCCTTGTGCCTAAACTTTTTTTTTTTTTTTTCAGTAGAGAGACATGTGTTACACAGCATATCCGGACTGTTGCAGCTATCCACTATGCCACTTAATTTTTCCCCCAACTCCTCTGTCCTCCTGCAGCAGCTTCTAGTGTCTATTCATTTATGCACATCCTTCAATATCTCCGGTCGGCTATCTATGCGAACAAACGGAACTACAGATTTTTTGAATTGACGGAGTTAGAATCAGTGTTGACTGGTTTTCTTCTTTAACTTTAGTGTTTATTTTCACTCTACCCTTCATTTTCCTGTGATATTGATATGCTTTATTTATGTTGTTGTCAATTTCCCTCTACCATTGCTCAGTTTGCATTTTGACTGATACTCCATCTTCATCTTTTTCTCTTTCATCCTTTTTTTTTTTTTTTATTCCGTTTTCTTTCCTTCTTCCTTTATCGGTCATTGACTTTATTCATTTATTGATACCCTGTTTCTGCTATTGTCTATGATTGGGACTCAGCTTCTCTGGCTGTATGCAATCTTACTCTTACCTAGTTAAGCCTACCATCTCTGTCATTTGGAGAACCCATCAAGTCCATCCTTGGAAGGTCTCTCTCTATTGACCCAGAACACTTAACCTGATTATATCCCTATATGGTCAGCAGTGGTTATTATAAATGGGAAAGAAACAGAAGAAGATGGTAGTTTGAAAGAAGATAGACTGAGGTTGAAGTGGGTTGAGATAGGCCCTAATGTAACGGAAGAACAAAAGCAGGAGATATCTCAGTTCCCGCGAAGATGACCAAACAATGTAAGGCTTTCATGAGACAGTCATTTGTCTCTCCTCTCGAGAGAAAAATCTGAGTTATTGGATGCATGGGTGAGAATCATGAAGCCCAGAAGAGCCGACTGGCTTTCAGTTCTTAAAGGGTTAAAGAGGATGGAGCATCCCTGCTATTTGAGGTGGTTTTTTTTCTTCAGTTAATTTCTAATTTGAGTTTCTTGCTGTCATTGTTTTCATTATGTGAAGTATTTTTTTTCCCTATCTGTTCTCATTTGCTGTTTCATGGATGAATGAATATTCATGTGTCCATGTTTGGGACTATTTTCGTGAATTTTATTTTAAATTATGGTATATTTCTTGCAAGGTATTTAATTAGTTTATTTTGTTTCTGATAGTTTTGGTATACAAGACTTGTCATCTTTGAACTTACCAGCCACTTTATCCCTGAATCTCATCTGATTTTGTTTTTGAAATTTTGAAAATAAATAACAAATCATTTAGCTCAGTATTTCAAATTTTGTATTTTTTATTTATTTTTATTGCAAATTGGTTTTGAAGATGGCGGGTGTGTTTATTATAGGTTTGATGCCCCTAGAGTTTTGGAAGGAATTTGAGAAGCCTTGTGATGTATCTGGTATTGTAAAAGGGGTATCTTGGAATTTTTGTTTACAATAATAGGTACTATAGTGCCAGTGGATGGTAGAGCTTAAATTCATTACTTGCTCCACCTTTAGATTGTCAATGAAGAAAATAATTTCATTCTATATTCTTTTGATGGAATCTGTGTTTTATTGTCACAAGGATGGCCTTGCATAGTTCTTTAGGACTCTTGTTCAGTACTTCTGTTCTCCATACCAACATTCTTCAAACTTCAACTCTTAAATTTAGGGTTACTTTTAAGGTGTGCCACCCTTTAAATTTCCTCATTGAATTTCTCATGCAACAACCTGATCTCCCTACTGTACATAGCTTATAACTTGCTCCCTTTTTCTGATATGAAATTTTTGTATTGGAGAGGGAGGGACTTAATTACAAATACAAATATCAAATGCTCAAATTTAGGTAGGATAATCACCTCTGATGCAGAATTGAGGCTGAACCGGTTGACCCTTGGGGAAGTCTCAACCATGACGAACCGGGTCCGATTGGCTTTTTGGATTCATTAGGATCTTTAGGATTTTATGTTGTTGGGGAATATTTGCAATCTTTTATTTTGGGTAGTTGATAGTCAATTAGGGAGTTACCAATTTGGGTTTATTTCATTTCAATTTATTAGTTAGAACTTTAGGAAGAAATTAGGAGTTGTTAATTTCATTTTAGATTTTTTTAGGCAAGTTTTAATTTCAATTTATTATATAAATGCATGTAATCCAAGTAATTGGACAGATTTGAATGATGAATTAGTTTTTGGTTGAAACCTTGTGGTTCACTTGGTCGTGTGAATTTCCTCCCCTTCCCCTTTGTGTGATTCTTCCCTTCTTCCCTAAGGCCTTCCATCAAGTGGTATTAGAGCTGAAGGATCCTTTGTTCTACTGAAACACAACTCCTTTCACCTCAGGCCCACCTCCCATTCCCTGTTTTGGTTCTACCGAGACTAAAAACATCCAAAACAATAAAAAATACTTCAACCGAAACCCCACCCAACTCAGAAACAAAACCCCTTCCTTTAGTTCCCAACCCACCACTTTCTCCTCACTGATCGAACCTTCCCCCCACCTGCAGGATTCAGCGAATGAAAAGAAAAAAAAAGAATTTTCTCTCAAACCCACTGCCCTCTTGTTCTTCTTTTCTGGCACGATCTCTCTTCTCTCTTGCTGTGTCTGAATTATTTAACAGTTAGGAACAGCGAACACCCTTGTCTGCTCTTGTTTCTCATTCAGGTTATAAGCATGGGATCTCCCTATTTGGGCAACTCTAGTTGTGGTGTCTTAGTGGCTGGAACCACCTCCATGAGCAGTTGTCCCTCTGAAAGCTCAGCTGTGACCAGCAGCTGTTGCCTGGAGAAGCTTCAAAACTTGAGTACGTGGTCAAGACTTGCTGTTTTTGATGTCATTGAAGCTTGAATTCAATAGGTCTGGAGAAGGCAATCCTGCTTGCAGATTTTCTTGAAATTTTTCGATTGGGTGGCTGGATCAGCTGCAAGGCTTGGTCTCTGCTGGTTCTGTTTCTATCGTGGGCTTTCCAAGGTTGAAGAAAGCAAGTTTCAATTATTACAAGTAAGGATCGGCTGTGACCCTAAATTGGTCTTAATTTAGGCAAGAAGGGAAGGATCGGCTGTGACCCTTTTGGCCTCTGCAGAGAAGATGTCTATTTGCCATTTAGAAGCCTCTGTAGATGAGGTAGTCAACCATTAAAATCTTGATTTCCAGGGTCATCTGGGCAAGAAAACAACTTTGCTTGGGGATACCCCCATACAGCATGGAGTTGAAAGCAGAAAGACCGAATTAGATCCTTAAGTGGTGACCTGAGTCATCATATTTCTCCCCACCATGCTCTTTTTCTTCCACCTTGTATGCAGTCATAAGGTGGTTCTCAGTTGGCGAGGAAGCATGCCTAAATTGACATGCATCTTGAGTTCGATTCCCCTTACCCCCTTGGGGTCAGCGCCACAGTTTCTATGGTTCTCATAGGAGCTAGCGCTGACCCGACTCGCGTGTGTGGGGGCGTACACATGCATCGGGGGGATTAGTTGGGCCAAAGGTTTGGGACACACTCGGTTGCAAAAGAAAAAAAGGTGGTTCTTTCCTCCATCTTTCTTTTTAAATTTTGTTTGATGATGACAACTTTACTGAGAAAGAAGCAAACAGCTATCATGAAAGAAACTGCTGCAGGTATGACCCGGTCCATGCGGTTGTGGGGTCAGTATGGCCCCGGGACTTGTCAGGCCGAAGGCCTGGATACCCATCGTTAGCAAAAAAAAAAAATAGAAACTGCTGCAGTAGGGTATTCTGCAGAGACTGTAGGACAAGATTGTGTGATATAGGAACATAAAAATCCAGAGGGTTATAGGGTTAAAAATATTTAGGATTTTGATTTGGAATTCCTAAATAGTGATTATTGTTGTATTTTAGTTTTAAGGTTCACTGGGGAGCAGTGTAGGGATTGTGGAGAGATCGAGATTTTGGTTTTGATGGAGAATTATGATGATAGGGCAAGAATGGAGTAGTAGTTGAGAAAACTGAAAGAGAAGTGTGATAAGACAGGAGGTGTAGGGTTGAATTCTTTGGGGATCTAATGGTGGGCGGTTGGATAAATTAGAATAGCATCAAAAGTCAAAAGAGTTTTCTCACAGCTTCCTTTTGAGTCCTGACAAGCGGTCAGGCAAAAGGCTCTTGGCACTTTGGAAAGACTGAGCTTATATGACAAAGTCACTGGTTTGAGAGCTCAGAGCACCATAAGGGCTGCTCCCCCCTCCCCCTCCCCTCCCCTCCCCCTCTTGTTCTCTCTCTCTACTCTTGGCTTTGGACTAAAATTTCAGGTTTTTATTTGACTGGAATGTCGTTTAGAGGATTCAAACAGTTTCTTTGATTGGTACTGATGGAGGAAGGTACAGAAGATGGTAGAATAGGGTTTAGATGATCAAGTTGAAGGTTTGAGAGCTATTTAAGTTGTTGGTTTTCAATTGTCACATAGTTTTGCAAGGAAAGTTGGTGAAGAAAGAAACACTAGAGTAGAAAGATAGGATCAAGGATGGTGAAAGAATAAGATAAACTCTATATTATGATGAGAAAAAAACTCTATATAATAATGAAAGAATAAGAGAATAGAGTTTCTTCTAGGTTTTTCATCATACTGTAGCCCATGGACAATTTGAAATTAAATTACCAATTTCATTAATATGTAGAACACCTTCCTTTACATGGTCCAGCTCATTAAACAAAATGAAAAAGACTAATACCTGTGTGAATAATCAGAAGTAGTCTTCATGAAAAAACTGGTACTACAGTCTTTTGGGCCCAGCCAACTCAACATTTTGATAGCTTCTTGGACAATCAATGCTCACTTTTTCTGTTTCATAAAAAGATGAAAGATGTTTAACCAAAAAAAAAAGATGATTGCATACAAATTATAGTGAAAGATCAAAGTGACCTGCTAGGTCAAAGCAGATTTTGAATTTATTCAGCAGTTTCATTGACTGGTTGAATCAGTGCTGGCTAAAAGTAAAAAAAAAAAAAATGAATTGGGGGATGGGGTGGTTTGAGTATTTGCAAGAGGGTTCATTCATATGCACAAAAGGCCAGTCGCTGCAAAGAGGTGTTATTAGGTGCAAATTGATACTGGCTCAAGGACACTGAAGGATTAATATGCTTTGGAAGGGCATGGATGGTTATGATTTAAGCAAATATAGCCTAGATAGGGTGGAACGGCATTGCCTAGATAGGGTGGAATGGCAGACCAGGATTCATGTGGGTTTACCAATACTAGAATACTCTGGTGGAGTTTTCCTACTATTAAACTTCGTAGCCATATATGTCGAGACAAGTCCATTACCATTATAGAACACTAGAAAGCTGGACGAATTTGGAGAAGACCTGTAGCTATAGACCTTAGAAGGTTATGGTCCTTTATCAGATATTCACTTGCTAAATTGACAAATTTTGTGTACAGTGATGGTGCAAACATGTCTAGACTGTTTATTGAAGGAAGTATATAATGTGCAATTGGAGATGAGCTACCTATGTGGCAAAAAAAATGCTCTTGGTTGATAGTTAAGTTTCGACCCCCGATTTATTTGCTTCCTGCGCTGCAACCGTGAGTGCAGTCTTTGGGCCTTCCCTTGATGCGGAAATGGCATATATCCTGAGTAGTTTTTTTTTTTCTGAGTAAAGACTTAAAGATAGAAAGTTCTGAACATAAGACAGTTCTTACATTTCATGTACTCTATATTTTCATTTTTTTGCTTCTTGTTTATACTAAAATACTATCTATTGATCCTCCTCTTTTCTTCTTATATTATTGTCTATCTAATGTTAGCATGCTATCCAGATAATAGAAGAATTGTATGACTTCTTTTGGTTACTATGTAAATTAATCGAAAAAGGAGATTCAGATGTGCTTATTTCTTCTTTTCCTTATTTAGTTTTTCATCTATTAGTGTGTTTACTCTGTGGTATATGTCTATCCAAATTCCACATATCTCCCCAAGGGTTACTGCATTCATATTTTTCAACCATATTCGCCACTCCTTGCTACAAACTAACCACTACAAAGCATTTTAAAGGTATATCCACATTATGACATTTCCTGTTGGCAAGCCAGAAAAATTAGAGGCTTTAACATTATTTGAAATGCTAACATGGCCAGTCATAGGAATGGCTCCTTTCCCTTGCCCTTTTTTTTTCCCTCCTGTCCTTTTTTTTTGGGGGATGTTTACTTTGTTCTGCAAGACATGGTATTTAATTTGTGGAACAATTAAACCTTTTGGTAACATCTAAGGTAGTAACCAATGTGGATTGAGGCCCAAAATTTTTATATCCTTCTTGTCTTCAACTAAAATCTCACTCTGATTCAGTCTGATAATAATGAATTGATTATTCTTGTTTAGTTCAATGATTTATGTTGTAATATTTCATTGGTATCTAAGTTTGAAATTTCTACAAACCTTTGTGACAGAATGGTCCTACGATTTTAATTTCAGAGTTTGACGTAGCACTGGTAAAGCAACAACCAAGTTGCATGTTGAGTTTAAGGTTGAGAGAATCAATGGAAAGTTGTTTACAGAACCATATTTGGCCTTTGGTGCCTTCCCACTCTAGACCAGCTGAGAGAAATAGCATCATCCCAAGCAGATGTGGAGGATTGTGTGGAGCTCAAAAGGTCCACCTAAGGTCCAGTTCTTTCTTTAGAAAGCATGCCTTCATGCCATCGGTGTGCTCATCCCCATAAAAAGAGAGAGATATGTGCCCTTCTTGTGTACAACCTAAGGTAACTATGGAGAATGAAATCTTCAAGTGCCCCCATGCTGAGCAGACTTGGTTTGCATCTTGTGTCTTTATACGCCATGCCTCTCAACCTGGTTTGAAAGTCTCTGAGTGGATTCTCAAATGTGGAAAACGCCCAAGCTTGACCAAGATAGACCAACAATAGGTCTTATTGCTCATGCCACTATTGCCTGAGGGATTTAGAAGCAAAGAAATGCTAGAGTATTCAAAGTTATCATGCCTTCAGATCCTGGATAGGAATATGGTGAATGGAAATGTCAATGAAGCTCTAAATCTACAGGCCCATCAGATTCTTCATCTTACGATGGTTTCCATGACCATAAAGACAGATGTTGCGCTTTCCCTGAAGCCAATAACCATGGTACTTGGTGGTTTTATGTTGGATAATCAACAAAAACTTTTCTTCATGGGGTTTGATCACTTGTTCCCTAGCTCCCCTTTGGTGGAAGAGGCTTTTGTTCTTAGAGTGGGTTTGAAATCAGACCTTGTTGTTGGTTTGAGAAACGTGATTTGCTTCTTTGTCTGGTCGGTCCCATGTGACAAAAACTGATCGGTCCCATAGATCACATATTGCATGACCTCCGACCATAGCCTGGTCATCCCCACTGTCCAAGTCTGGCGCCTCAACCGTCCACAAATAGCACTCAGTTCTGCATCAGTATAGATGGCAACTAAGTAGGGGTGTAAGTTTGGCCTTGATGGCCTGAACCTGCCCTGGCCTGTCCTGAGCCCAAACAAGGTTTTGGCTAGGATTTCTGACCTTGAGAGCGGGCTAGGGTTGAAAACATTAACCCTAGGTCGGGATGGGCTGGGCCTGGGTTGAGGCCTAGGCCTACCTCAACCGACCTTAATTTATATAATATAATTTAGGATTATCATCCGATCATTTTATTCAAAATAATGGGGAAAAAATAAAAATTTGGGTAGAAAGAATAATGAAATTTGGGTTACTGATTCTTATGGTCAGGTGTCCTAAACATCTATTATTATGTTGCACTTAATTATGCATTGATCATTTGATGTAGTGGTGCTCTTTTTCCTATTTGTTTATTTATTTATTTATTTTTATTATTGCATAGGACAGAAAATGACAAAACACAGGGACAAGAGGGTTAGCTTGACCTTGGCAAAAATCAAGACCAATTAAGGCTAATTTGGGCTAATCAGGGTCAATTAGGGTAGGGTTGGGTTGGGTTGGGTTGGATTGGGTGGGCCTGGGTTAAGTTTTGATGACTTAGGTTTGGGCTAGCGTTTTAAGAAACCCGACCCAACCTGGTCTTGTTTCACCCCTAGCGACCAGCCACCCAGTGAGCAAGAGCGCCAACTACTATATAAGGGGGAAGTAAGCGAAATTAAAGGTAAGATACTGAGAATAGTTTGAGCTCTACTTCATCTTCTCCATTTCCTTATTCTAATATTGATTCAGGCATCAAAACCTCTATCCCGGAGCACCCCTCCGGGCCAGTTTCTTATTCATTGGTTGCAGGTCTTCATTGAGTGGGAATGAATCTAAAGCAACACTGCCCATTCTATTTCAAATGGGCCTTGAATTGCCCACCCCAGGGTCTTTGCAAATCCTCCTTGAGGATTTTCTGAAGCTTGTATGTCATTTTTTGCCAATGTGGCTCAATAAATTCTCCCTCTTCATTGAGATTAAAACAAAAAGAAAGAAAGAAAAAAAAAATATATATATATATATATATATATAGGCAAAAGTTTTTCTGGTCGGCAGACCAGCTAACCGTATAGCTGGTCGGGGCTCATCTTATCCCTTCAAAAGGGATCTCAAAATCATAGCCGTTCATTGATTATATAATGTCTGTTTCTCTTATTTCTCTCGTCTCTCCTCTCATTTTTCTCTCCTCTCTCATCTCTGCTACTGCTGGCCTTGCTACTGAAAGAAGCAACTCACTGCCTCTGCTATTGAAAGAGGCAACTCACCGGATTCATCGGACCTCAGTTTGCCGGTGAGTATTTGGATCGTAGTCATGAACCCAATTCCTTAGATTTCTCTGGTGCGGGGATTTTTTTGTTGTTCTTCAAACCCTAGGTCTGTTGATTGAATTTCTTGATTGGTTTCTTCCTTTTTAAATTTGCATATGTAATCGAAGGAGTTCGTTTTGATTCTAACCGATCCCAATCTCGACATAAGATTCTCTCCCGTCGATGGCTTCGTTCCAAAATCTCCACTCCCCTGTTTCTAAGGGAAATCAGAGCGGCAGAAGTGGGGAGAACAGCTTCATCATTTTCTTGGTCCTCCGTTCCGTCTGTTTTTCTATCGATCTCCATCTGAGACTTTGCCCTCCCCCAACAACCCCCCTTGGTTCCGCCATTTCGGTGGTGGAGGACGGGGAGGAGCCTGAGTGTCCGCCTCGACAGTTGAGACCACGGCCATCTTGAGGTGCATGTTAGAGGACGAACATCTCATTCTAACCCAGATCGGAGCCTGAGTGTCCGATGTAACGATGTAAGATAAGTTTGCAACCCGAATCCCCACCCCAAAACTCAAAGAAAAGGAAACCCATCTTCATTAGAAAGTGGAAACGTTCTCATATTAAATTTATGTGACTCGTGAAGCCCATACGCTGAATGCAATAGACAACACTAATCAAAGAAACTAGAAGAACACGGAATCACTCCATAACAAATAAAATGCAAGACGAAAACAGGTGAATAAGAAACGGTCAAAGGAAGAAAACTCTGAACTCAAACCAGAAAACCTATTGCGATAGTCTCGATCCAAAACCAAACTAATCGATGGAGTTGTTGACGGAGCGGCTGGGGAATCCAGGAATAATGAAAATTTAAAGAGAATAAAGTAGAAATCTTAAGCCGAGCCCTCCTTTCTCTTCTCCACTTGGGGGAGGAGGAGGAGAAGACGAGCAAAGCAGCAGCAACGCAAAAGGACAATGAAATTTAAATCCAACGGTCCAAAAAACACCCCTCACAAGATTCCTATATGAGGCGTCCGACCAGAAAACCTCAACCCATATATATATATATATATATAAGAAAACTAAAATTTTAATATAATGCATGTTCATATCACAAATTTTTTTTTTTTTCCCATTCTAATGCATTTTGTACAATTATTCCCCCTTTGTTCACTTAATTTAAGGTTTATTTATGATTTTGGCTGGGTCCTAATATGAGTTATGAAGCCATGAAGATTATGTCACTGATGCCACATCAAGCTAACATGATTGGGTCCATGTGATAATAGGCTCCACGCTTATCTTGCTAGTTATATTTAAACTCGAAATAATTATGTTTTCTAAATCAAAGCTTGTCTAAAAACAATAGGGATCGCTACGAGGTCATAGTGCAGTTTCCTACTAATGAGAGCTTGAGTGATCAAATTGTCAAATAGGGGTGTTTAATAAGGAGACTGGGGGATCGCTCAGGTGTGATGTGAAAGTGTATCATAGGAATCTACACATCGGTGTTGTCAGTTTCTTTTTCCATAAAAATATTACAATAAATACCACTAAGTTTTAGTAGTGCATATTATTTACATTGGAGAGGGATAGGTATGCTATTGTAGTACCTAGGAATTAGGAATGCTAGTCAAATATTAACCGTAGGATTTGATCAACTTGAATTAAACTGTTGGATGAAGAGAAGAAATACAAATTTTTAATCCACTGGTGTTAGACCTTTCCTCTTCCTCTTTCTCTCACTTGTCTCTCTCTCTCTCTCAGTCGGAAAAGCCTTCCTTCTACCTGATCCGGCCGGAAAAAGTGAACTCCGGTGGGATCTCCATTAGTTGGTAAACGTGGATGCTCACTGCTGTCGTCGCTGTTATCGCCGCCATTGCTATCGCCACCGCCGTCGTTGCTACAAGCAGAAGAGGTTGCTCCCCATGACTCGCAAGTGAAAGCAGTTGCCGCTGCCGTTGTCGCTGGCACTATCTGTTGCCGCCGCCGCTGCTTAGCGCCACTTCCGTTCAATTCCATGACCTATGCTAACATATCGATAATGGCGGAGGGTTTTTTCGTAGATCCATTCAGGCGCTTCTTCTGGAGCCCTCCAATCTTTGGACAATGGTCTGGATCACTAGCCCTGATGGATTGGCTTGAAACCCCCAATGCCCACATCTACAAGGTCAACGTCCGAGGTACCTTCCAATTCTACAAATTCTCTATTTCTTCCGCCAATTGAAGTTGTGGGTTTTCATGGGTTTGTGTTTGATTTGATTGAATTTGATGATTCTGTTCGATTAGGATTCGGGAAGGATGACATAAAGGTTCAGGTAGAAGATGGGAATGTTCTACAGAAAAGGGTTTTCATGCTATGGAGGTCATTGAGCCGATAAGGTTAAAGGCTACCGCTGCTCTAATGAATGATCGCCGGAAATAGTGAGAGAGAAGAAAAGTGATGGTAGAGCGTCGGGGTTGGTAGGTTCTGTAAGACAACAAGTAATCAACGATATTGACGTAACCTATCTAATCCAAAGGACATTCGCTAGCATACCCAATTCCTGGGTAAGTCGCTAGCATTCCTGTCCTTTTCCCTATTTACATATTTGAAGTTGTAAAAGAATGTTCATACTTTAAATCATGTTATATATATGTGTGTGTGGCAAAAGAACCTTGTCCTGATACTGCAAAAAGCACTAGTGCAAGACCATTAAGAGGTTGCAGACGTCTTTTCTCATATCATGTCTTTGGGCATCTCCTACATTAGCAGGATAGATTCTTTCTCAAATATATTTTATAGCCTGATATTTCACCAGTAAGATGTGTGTGGAGTCTATATCATGGATCCTCCCTCTTCCATCTGTCCAAACATGCCTAATGACAAGAAATTGTGTTCTTAAAATTGACAATGACTTATCATTGGTTTGTGCATTTATATTTAAGCCATTGGATTGGTTATTGTGGTGTATTAGGGATGTTCTCATTGTGGCTACATTTGGATGCAAAGGATTTGAGAAAAGAAGTGTTAAGTTTGTCTCGAATTCTTGACTTGTTTTGAAGATTGACATCGACGATATTTGGTGGCAACCCAATGGGAAGTTTTCTAGATCTGTGATGAGCATTTACCCAATCCCGGAGCCCAGCATTGATCTCGTATGGGGGTGTGGGGGCTATGGTTCGACGGATTTGAGTTGAAAGATGATTCCATACTTGGAGTATATTATGTATATTTTTGTTGAGTAAATCATTGTATTTTGGGTGTTTTTTCGAGCTAGGATTTGAGGCAGAGTTTTCTCATCATGCTTGGTGAATATCTCTTGCATAGTGAAACATCTTCTTAGCCGGGAGTAGCACATACACGGTGTGTGAACCTCTTAAATCTCCGGTTATCCATCTATTATCTATTTATTTTCGTATTTCTTGATGTTTGCTCTAACAAGAAACGAAGAGAAATATTTGTATTTTTCTATAAAATACATTTCCTTCTAAGGAAATATTTACATTCGCCTGGCAACTTAATACAAAAAAATATTTGTATTTCCCTTGCAACTGGATGGGTCCTTATTCTCATCCATTGTCGCTTACTTTTTTTTTGGCGGGGTGGGAAAGGGGAGTTGGAGGTAGTCTACTTTACCATTTAGCCATTGAATTTTTGCTTTAATCTCCCAACCCAAGTTCCAACATGGAATATTAATTGGAAGACTGGTAGGAGATTGGGTTGTATTGAGTCATGGAAAACAATCACTTAATTAGAATTAAATGAACATGAGAGAAGTTTGGTACAGTTCCATAGTTTAATGGAGTTGGGGGTAGAAGCAAAGTTGAATCTCATAATGGGGTGGTGTTCGTGCTTGGTGGTGGTACACTTCAATACTCATAATTCCATTGTGGTTCTTTGGAAGTGGGATGATTAATTAACCTCTCTGCACCTCAATTCCCTACCATACATCTTTCCTTATTGGCGCACTTATACCCATTTTAGATTTGATAATTACCCTTTTGAAACCTTAGATCCAACAACCACAAACATCAGTTGTGATGGAAATGAAATAGGCCCAAAGTCTACTATGACCATCAACTAACAAAACCTTACCCACCCTTCATTAAAAAAAAAAAAAAAAACAGAAACTTTCCTACACAAAGACTAGCGGAAGATGAAAGTAGAGACCTTCTATTCATAACATATTAAATTTCAGAACCTAATTCAATTAAATGACCCTGTTGGCCCCATAGTAAGGTTTTTGCCAGCCCATTGCAGAAAAGATTGTTGATTGTGTAATGTACATTTTTTATTTTCGATAAAAATTGTGTAGAGTAGATAATATGTTTACTACTTATATAATATTCATAAGGTCAATATATTTTTTTTTTGATAAAATATTCCTACGGCCATTAGAGTAATGTATTTTTGTGAACATGTTGTCCACACTTCATCATTCATATCTAAGTAAATTTTTACTTTTCCATGTGACCATCTAAACCTTTAGAAAATTGAAGTTCAACTATGGGCAATTGTGGGGCAACTTAGGTTTGACATTTGAAATGATTGGTTGGAATTTTAATAGGGTAGGCCATATAATGGAGATGGAACATCATAAAATCAATTTGACTTTAAAATTTTGACAAGTTGGCAAACCTTTGATTCTTACCTATCCAATGGTATAGTTTCCGCATTAACTTCTAACTTGACAGCCATAGTCAATGGAAAGCAGAAGAAGAAACTAGATAATGTGACCATGAATTTGAGATTGGTCAAAAATGTGATATGTAGACACTTCGAAAGGTGCTCTATAATTCAAAGATCAGATTGCCACATTAGATATGCTTGTTATCAATACTAAGAAAAGATAAACCTGTTATCATGGTTTTAAAATTCATTTCAAAATTGGTTGAATCCGTCGAGTTGATTTGGAAGTGATTGGCCCAATTTTGAGTCGATCAAATTCTAAGCCAGTTACGATTTGATTCAGAATCACAGAATCAATGGAGACTGATCATGTACCCGATTTCAAATATTAAAATTTTATCTTTGTATAAGTCGTTGCTTTGAATAATATTTTTTAGGTATTAGGTTCGCTATCTGGTCAAATGATCACCATGTCAACATAGGGATCAACTAGGGGAGGTACACGGGCATCCAACTGTGGGGGCAAGAAATCCCACAAGGTAGCAATTTTTTCCCCATTTTTTTGGAAGGATCTTTCAGACTGCCCACGTAGGAGGGCAGCGAGAGAGAGAGAGAGAGAGAGAGTATACATCATCCAAGAATTCAGGAAATAAGGAAAGATGGCATACTTTTTAATTAAGTTGAAATTTTACAAACCAAAGTAAAATTTTGCTTTCAGTTCACCAATTTGAATTTTATGAAACTTTGACAAAATATTCTAAGACTATGTTTGGTAGCCAGGAAAATGATGAAAGAAAAGAAAATAGTACATTATATGTTGTAGTAAGAAGGCAGGATCTCTAGAGCTCCAAAGTTTCAGGCAATTTTCCCGACAAACAGTTGGTCAAAATGCTTACTAATTATATGTTGTGGTAATCCCATTTCCATGACCTCTCCAGATCCTCGGCATGCCAATTTGAGGAGACACCATTGGTACTAGTAGCCTCACTGAAAATTTTATTGATTTACTCTGTTGGAAAGTAAACATGGTTTTTAACTCGGAATGGATAATTGAATCTGTTAATGCTGATTCCGATTTAAATTGATTGAAATTGTTCATAATTGAGTGGAAATTGATATAAATTAGAGTGAATCGATGTAAATCTTTTGGTTTTTGACCAGTAAACTCGGACATCATAAGTTCGATTTTCACTAGGCACATCTTGGGCCACTCACATCGGGGTGTTTAGTGCTCTTCATTGCTTTCAGTGAAAGTTGAATTGTTCTCATTTAACCCTGATATGACCCGATCCATGCGGTTGTGGGATCAGTATGGGCCCACGGGACTAGTCAGGCCAAAGGCCTGGATATCGGTAGTTAGCAAAAAAAAAAAAAAAATGTGAATCTTTTGGATTGGTCGATTCTAATTTTTTTTTAAAATTTGTTTGTAAACACTATAAAGCATGGATTTAGATCCTTTCTATCAATAAAAGGACCGAGTGTATATATCGATGTGTCGGTGAGATCGATAGCATCGGTGCTAAGAGCATCCGAACACGTGTCCCAAAATCCTCTTGGCCAAACGATTTCACTGACTTGTTCAATTTTTCAAAAGGACCAATTTCAAAAAGGAAAAAAAATAGGAAGAAGACAAAACCTCACTGGTCCCTCTTCAACACCGGGCTGGCCCGTACGTGTTGGAAGGTAATGACAGTTCACAACATTCAACCGTTTTAAAGTGGTAGCAAAAAAGCAAGAAAAGGAAAGATAAAGAGAGGAAAATCATACATGAAAGTAGGTGAAGAATGAAAGAATGCTGTTGTCCAGGGAAAAAAGGATAGGGCATTGGAGGTGGGAGGTTCCCTTTTTTTAATTCAGAGTCATGTAAATGGGTTGGGAGATGGGTCCCACTTCTCTGTTCATCCATTGGTAATTCTTTGGTTGGATATATCATTCTTGGGCATCATGAGTTGGTGTTTGAATCATCTTACATCAAATTTCATCATCCCTCTCCTTCCATTATGTCTTTTAGGTGTAATTATGTGTAATAAAGAATAACCCTTCATTATTTAACACTTAACAGTATACATGATACACAGGATATTTTTTTTTTTTTTTTATCATTAAAATTTTACATACATCTTAATGATCAAATTTTAGTCTAAAGTAAAAAAGGAAAGTTATTCGAACTCTGATTCAAATTTTAATAATATACAAAATGTCATCAAATGAAGATGAATATAGAATATAAAATTGTATTTTTGTAATATAGTTATTTCCTCTATTCATTTTAAGCTGAGATTGTGCCAATGAGATGTTTACTTGGTTTTTATCAAATGGACTAACTAATGTATTGCATGTGACAAATAGTGTAGCGATGTGCATAAGAGATGACCACATGTTGTTCATCCGTGAATCAAGATAATCTGGTGGAATCGGTATTGCTCTCCTTTGGAAGATGAGAATGAAAAGTAATTGGAATAGGGTCAGCTGATTACAATTTGAATTAGGCCGATTGACTTTGACTCTTCAAACCATGGATTAAAACACTACTTTCTCCGACTCCAAACCTATGGGGTTGCTCGTTGCGAAGACCATTAAGAGATCTGAGTTCAACTCTTCTATTGGAGTCTAAGGCGTTTGATAACAGTCCATGAGAATGCTTCTAGTGTTCTTCTATTATGTGGAATACAAATAGAACAAAAATGTGTTTAACGTCCGGTATATTTTGTATTCCTCAAGTGAACAGTGAAAAGAATGACTTAAGAGTAGAATGTAAGAATACCAAAACTTATTTTGTCTGTTCTTCTAATAACATAAAAGAACAAACCCTTACCTTTATTCCAGCTGTTCCCGATCAAAATATCAAAACCCCAGCCACTTCCCTTACAAAGGGTTGGGAGATGGGTCCCACTTCTCTGTTCATCCATTGGTACTTTCGGTTAGTGTGGATATATCATTCTATGGGCTCATGAGTGAGTTGGTGTTTGAATCATCTTACATCAAATTTCATCATCCCTCTCCTTCCATTATGTCTTTTAGGTGTAATTATGTGTAATAAAGAATAACCCTTCATTATTTAACACTTAACAGTATACATGATACACAGGATATTTTTTTTTTTTATCATTAAAATTTTACATACATCTTAATGATCAAATTTTAGTCTAAAGTAAAAAAGGAAAGTTATTCGAACTCTGATTCAAATTTTAATAATATACAAAATGTCATCAAATGAAGATGAATATAGAATATAAAATTGTATTTTTTGTAATATACGTTATTTCCTCTATTCATTTTAAGCTGAGATTGTGCCAATGAGATGTTTACTTGGTTTTTTATCAAATGGACTAACTAATGTATTGCTATGTGACAAATAGTGTAGCGATTGTGCATAAGAGATGACCACATGTTGTTCATCCGTGAATCAAGATAATCTGGTGGAATCAGTGTATTGCTCTCCTTTGGAAGATGAGAATAGAAAAGTAATTGGAATAGGGGTCAGCTGATTACAATTTGAATTAGGCCGATTGACTTTGACTCTTCAAACCATGGATTAAAACACTACTTTCTCCGACTCCAAACCTATGGGGGTTGCTCAGTTGACGAAGACCATTAAGAGATCATGAGTTCAACTCTTCTATTGGAGTCTAAGGCGTCGTTTGATAACAGTCCATGAGAATGCTTCTAGTGTTCTTCTATTATGTGGGAATACAAATAGAACAAAAATGTGTTTAGCACGTCCGGTATATTTTGTATTCCCTCAGAGTGAACTAGTGAAAAAGAATGACTTAAGAGTAGAATGTAAGAATACCAAAAACTTATTTTGTCTGTTCTTCTAATAACATAAAAGAACAAACCCCTTACCTTTATTCCAGCTGTTCCCGATCAAAATATCAAAACCCCAGCCACTTCCCTTACAAGAAGCCCTAGAAAAGGGGTCCTGGTATCCATCTCTCTCTCTCTCTCTCTCTCTCTCTCTCTCTCTCTGTAAACATGTATATGATGTTTGTATTCAGCTATTAGGTTCCACGCCTTTTGTTGAAGATCTTAAACAAAAGGCATTTTGTTTAAATATCACTTAACTCTGGAACGATTTTTAATACACCCAAAATACAAATACAGTGATCACTATTTTTTTTCCCCTGTTCTATCTTTTGCCCTTTTGATCAAACTCGACCCTTTTGTAACATTAGATAGCCTAAAGCTTGGTTCACTGTTTCAATCAAAAAGTGAGAGGGGTTTTTTTTTTTTTGGCATTGTTTGGCTTTGATTGGGGTTGGCTGGGGAAAAGCTTGGAATTGACTGTTTGTGTGTTGCTTTGTATAGTTTTTTTTTTTTTTTTTTTTTATTTTATTTGTATTTGTATTTTATTTATTTATTTATTTATTTATTTATTTATTGTATATATTTAATTTGGACAGTCATTGTTGTGGATTAGTGAAGCTGAGCCTCACTTACAAAACCATACTTAAAAGCATACGTAGCTGGATTTTAATCTTATTTGCAAGTGTAATGGAAGAAGAAGGCCTTCTCTTTGAAAATTTTCTGGTCTCATTCTTGCTAGGAACTCTGTGATTTGTCCAAAGTGTGCTTGATGTTTGTTCTTTGCCTGACAAATGCTCTATTATGTGAACAGTGTGCTTGATGTTTATTCTTCGCTGGCCTTCTGTGATTTGTCTAAAGTGAACCCAACCACTTTTTTGTTCATTAAATATTCCTGCATCAGAGCTGCGTGTTTCAATTACATTGCCAGCTTTGACATACAGAATGTGGAGTTTCCCTCTTCCTAATGCAATGAGGATTTAGAGGGAAAGAAATCCAGAGATTTGGTGATGTGGCTGGTACCGCTACTATAATTTATAAGGGTAGTCAATGTATATGAAGAAGGAAGATGAATGAGTTAAGGATATAAATTACAAATCAGATGGTAATAGATAAGGGTTACCCCCTGATTTGATTGTTTATGTAATAAAATTTTAAGACACTTATTTGCATTTACGATTTTTTTTTTTTTTTTTTGTAATTCTTATAAACTTGAATGGAAAACTTTTGTTTTTTTTTTTGTTAAGATAAATATGAAAACTTTTTATGCTTTTATTTATTATTTCCTTCAGTAATACTTACTTGTTTAAGTTAAGTTTGACCATAATGGCATGTATGTAATTATTATTTTATTATTTAGAAGTGAATTTATATAAAATGTCTATCAAACGTTGTTTCTGGTTTTTTCCTGTTCTAAGGAAATTTCTAGAATAATTTTACGAAACGTTGTTTCTATTCCACCAGAGTGTTCTCATAGCATTGATCGAAAATGAACACTTCTATAAAAAAACACTCTCCAAAAATAAAAAGGTCGTCAAACAACTACTCCAAAAACTATCAAAAAAAAAAAAACCCTTCCTTTTGTGATTTTGGAGGCTAAGAAGACTTGGTTAATGGTTCCGTTGATATACTACTTCTAAAGTGTATAAAAACAGGGGGGTGTTTGGTTCGGTAAATCAAATGGTCTATGTATCGGATATGAATGTCAATCTTTTGATTGACATTCTTCCGAATTATGTTTCTTTCTGAAAAATCGTTTGGTTGCCTTAAGGCTAGTATATGTTTTTCGCGGGTTGAGATATTGGCTTCCGTAGAGAATGTCTTTCGCTTTCTCCTTTTATATTAGGTGGTAAAAAGGTTGCTCAAATCTGAGTTTAAGTGTTGAGGTAAATTCAGATTTAGAACGCATCCTTTGTAATATGGTCATTCATGGGAAGTAGGATACTCACTTATGAGGGTCATCCTAGTGGAACCAAACAACTCCAAAAATTAAGAATTATCATTCTAAAAAATGTCATCCCAAAGATTTACTGAACCAAACACCCCCTAGAGATTCTGACGTCGTAATCGAAGCTTACATAAATAACTCTTGTACGTTTTGAAACTGAAAGAAAACACCAGCCACCCACCTCTGGCGAACTGATATAAAAGCACTGTTGATGAGAGAATGATCAAAAGGGTGTCAGTGACAAAGGAGATCATCATCCTCCCCCTCCTCCTCCTCCGAAAACGATCTAGATGACAACCACCACCATTACCGTTTCCTACCATTTATTTATAAAAAAGATCCAACTGAGCCTCCTGTCGTTTCTCAATCATCTCCTCTGTCATCTCTATATTCTCACCCTCTAAAACTCTCTCAGCTCCTCTCACTTGCCTCCTTCTTGGTCTTTGATCACTGGCCTTAATTTCCGAACAAAACTGGAAAATAAGGAAGGGAGATCAGAGATGGCCGCCTACTACGTCTCCATCTCTCACAAATCTCTGATCGTCATCATCTTCTTCATCCTCCTTTCCCCTTTCCTCCATGTACTCTGTAGCATTCCGATCCCGGAAACCAAAAGAGAAACACTGGAAGTCATAATTGGTGGCGGTTTTGGTGGTGGTGGAGGTGGAGGAGGAGGAGGCGGTGGCGGTGGTGGCGGCAGCTGCAACAACGAAAACTGTTCATCTCCACCACCACCACTACCACCACAGCCTATCCCAAAGGACTTAAACTTTTCCGACCTCAGGCTAGCTATAGTGTACCCCGTAATCCAAAACTTCAAGAAAACTATAATCTCCGATCCCCTCGGCGTCACCAACACATGGGTAGGCGCCAACATATGCAACTACAAAGGCTACTTCTGCGACCACCCACCGGACAACAAAAGCGCCACCGCACTCGCCTCCATCGACTTCAACGGTTTCGGACTCACCGCTCCAACTCTCGAAGGCTTCCTCGATCAACTCCCCGACATCGCCGTCTTCCACGCAAACTCAAACAACTTCACCGGCACCGTCTCTCCTAAGATAGCCCAACTCCGTTACCTCTACGAACTCGATCTCAGCAACAACAAATTCTCCGGCGAATTCCCAACCGCCGTATTAACCATGAATGGCCTCTCCTTCTTGGACATCCGGTTCAACTCCTTCACCGGTTCGGTCCCGGCTCAACTCTTCGCCCAACCCCTCGACCTTCTCTTCGTCAACAACAACTTCTTCATGGCCCTTCTTCCAGATAACCTAGGCGACACTACAGCTCGGTACCTCACCTTGGCCAACAACAAATTTGTGGGTCCCATACCCAAGAGCATAGGCAAAGCAGCTAACACATTGGTTGAGGTTCTCTTCCTGAACAACCAGCTTTCCGGTTGCCTTCCTTACGAGATCGGGTTGCTGGGAGAGGCGACCGTGTTCGATGCAGGTTCGAACCAGCTAACCGGACCGCTGCCGTGCTCGTTGGGTTGCCTGGAGAAGATAGAACAGCTCAACTTCGCCAGGAACCAGTTGTATGGGGCGGTGCCGGAGGTGGTGTGCGCGCTAGGGAATCTGGTGAATCTGTCGTTGTCGGATAATTATTTTACGCACGTGGGCCCGATCTGTAGGGATTTGATAAAGCGAGGTGTGCTTGATGTGAGTAAGAACTGTATTCATGGTTTGGCGTCGCAGAGATCAATGGTTCAGTGTGCTTTGTTCTTTGCGCATCCCAGGTTCTGCTTTAATAAGCGGTCGTACAGTATCATCCCTTGCAAGCTTTCTCACTTGCCGTTCCCGTTCCCGTGGAAAATCCCTCCTCGTTCTTCGGTGCAATCAAAGCAGGCCGAGGCACCTTCCCCTTCTTACTCTGCTCTCATAAGGCATCGCCGCCTATGATTATTTGGTTTCTGAATGTCGCCAATCTGACGTAGAGATCATCGGACGAATGAATCAATTAAAGAATACGTGGAAATATATTCATCACTCGTCAAGAGGGGGTAGTGTGATCTTTTCGCACCTATTAGTAAGATTATTTTTCCCTTTCTTTCTCCCTTAATTTATTTTTGGTTACTTGTCACCTTCATTCATGTATCATGAGATCAGATATACAGACGAAGAAACAAAATATATGTGGAAAAGTTTCCCATGCTAGATGTTTGTGTAGGAGGAATCTCTAGTTGTAAGTAGGGCTCATAGTGGCAAAGGAATGCTATCGGGTAGCGTTCTTTCTTCCTAAATTTTAATAGTACACTAAGAATTAGAACACCAATGTGGATATTTTTCTCAAATTGCCATTTGTCGTGAAGCACGTTAACATTGCATTTTTCATTTTTAGAGGCAAAATAAATTTTAGGTATATAACGTTTAGAGAAACAACGGACTACATCATGTTTCATAAATTTTATTTTGCGATGGCTCGTGTTTATTATTTTTTTTATTTATCCATAGATATTGTGTTTATAAATTATTTTTAGGAAAATAATTTAAACACCTCCTGTACTATGGCCCAATTACTTCACACCCGTAAACTCTGAAATTATTACTTAAATCCCCATGAAACCCGATGGTGTTAATCTGTTGTTAATGGTTAAATGAAAAAAATCATCTTATCCTTATGAGTTATTCAACTGAAACTTGTGAAGTTAAAATGACCAACTTATCCTTAAAGACATTAACTTAAAAAAAAACCCTCAAATTGATTTAAATAGTAGGTAAATGGATTCCCCAGTCACCCATCTTCCATCTCAATTCCTTCATAGTATCATATCATATCAAAAATTAGGTGTCAATACCTCTGGTATGCCAAAGGTGGATGGTAGATGCATTTAGAGCATATTTTGTTTAACATTTTGGAAGAATTCAAGAACCAAGGGTTCATTCAAGTTTCTATCATGGATATCATCCTCTTTTGTGTACCGATCCATTACGTTGATGGCAAGTGTTATGGGAGATATATACAACCGCCCGGGGGCATGCCAAAACAAGGTCGAATGGGTAGCAAGCTAAAAGAGTGGGCCAGTTAATCAATCTTGTCAAGAGTTTCGATAGATGAGCGACTAGATAAACACGAGTGTCCTATCACTTAGCTATCCAAGTTGCAGGCGCCCAACTGTGTCAGTTCGTTGATGATGCAATAGGCTCCAAGTATTCACTAACCAAACAGTAGACTCATAACCCACTACCCCAGGCAAGTAGCTCGGCGATCAGGCGACTCAACTTAGGTCATTCGGTTTAAGAATCCAATAGGCTAGCCTCATCAGGAAACTCCCAAAGAAGTTTGTCGGCCCGCACGTGGGTTGTAGATACATACTAGTCCTAGCCTGCAAAGGACTGGCAATGGAACACAAAATCTCCCCCGGGATGTGGCCAATAATAGAAACTTCCATAGCTACAACGACCTACATATTCACTTTCCTACTACAACTCTTTCTATATTTAGACCCTTACCAGCATTAGGAAGCTACCAAAGCGGGACTCTCAACTGATGGCCGCTATCTTCAGTTATAAATATACCAGGTAATCATCTTCCTAAGGCACTGATATTTTTCCATTCTTACTAGAACTATTTGTTTGCGGAGAAAATTGACTTAGGCATCGGAGAGTCCCCCGCTGGGTCAACCAACGCTCACTGTCTAGTGTCTCTTATTCTTACAGGACACGAAGGCGACCGAGGAGCGATTTCTTAACACAACTGCAAGAAAAAAAAGGAGTTATGTTCTTGTTTTCCAATGTGTTAGAAAATCTTGCGATAGAGTATCAGAGAACATTCAAAAGAGTAGAGCAGCCATGGTCACTCTAAATAAGAGACTTTGAAGCCTAGAAACAATTGAGAATTCGAAAGAATCCCAGAATGAAAGACCCCTAACTGTCAAGAGCAGGAGGTCTCACGGTACGAGTAGCCCAGAGATAAAAGGATTAAAGAGAACATGGATAGAATTCAAAAGCTTGGGATCCTCAACCTCTTTCTAAAACTCAAGTCCAACCTTTCCTCTCCCAAGCACATTCCCATAAACACTTCCGAAAGAAAAACACCTCACGTGCTCCACTCCTCCTTTTTGCACCATCAAAACGAATAGGACGACCTGGAATGGGAATTCTACTTCGATGGGGTTTTCTCGAGAGCCCAGTTATGGCTAAACATAGGTAAAGGTTGCTTGCAAGTTGAAGTCTGCGATGATGAATTGCAAAGAGAGGGTCCAACTTTACACAAATTAAAGATAGTACTAAAGCAGATTTCAATCACCCTCCTTACTTAAAAAGAATTTGTAGAAAGTTTTCATTATCAAGATCAAGTAACCCAAAAGAACTCTTTTTTTCCCGGAAGCCTATCTCTTTTGATGTATGATACTAGTTGAGTACAAAAGCATTGCAAAATCTCATGTAATTGGCCTTAAGGTCATTTCCCTTTAGCGAGAGAACATGCTCTACTTCCCAACTCATAGGAACTAGATAGGGAACTCATCCCCTTAGGTGTGTCTGGCGGCTCCACAAGCCTAAACTCATGTGGATATCTCCCTAACGATGGATGAGCTCTCCTCTCCACGTGTGATCCACGAGACCATTCGCTTGCCTACAAGCTCTTTTGTGCCTGTATCGAGCTGGAGTCCTCTCAATGCAAAACCCGTTAGCCTTTTCAAAGTAAAAGTCCTTACCTTACTAGGTACGAATAGTATTCATGGTGCTCTTTCACCCGCATGCATCCTTGTTGTTTCGGTTTTTCCTTGTAGATGCTCAAGATAATAGAAGGGTTGAGTTCTATTATTGTGTCAAAACCGTCTACAGTGACCATCCAACGACTGAGGTGTATGGCCAGGTCCTCCCAAATGTTGGATGCTCACTGCACCTAACCGCTTGCTGCAAACAATTTAGACTCTCTTTTATCGGGTTTTTGTGAGGGGGCTAGTGGTAGGATGTTAGATTAGGTACTTGCTTCGTTCTTCTCTGACATCTACAAATCACCACAACAAAGAGAGAGAGAGAGAGAGAGAGAGAGAGAGAGAGCATCTTCCATTGCTATAGGGAAAGGGTCGATTCACTACCCTTAAATGGTAGTTTGGAAATTTAGAAGTTTCCAAACACATGACGTCATTAGTAAACGATGACTGATTAACGGACATGGGCTATTTGTAAGAAATCCTAAAATGAAAGTGTGGTTCAATTAATAGTTTCAAACTTTAAGGGTGTCAAGCAATCAGGCCATAGTACAAATGGTGTCCTGAGTAATTTTTTCTATTTTTTGCTTCCTAAAGAGGTTGAAAATTGACCATTCAAAGAGATAGTAGGGAGACTTGGTGTTGCTCTGCTCCTTAGACACGGGCAAAAAACCACATCCATTAGGTCGAAGAGGTGGTGAGAGATGATTGTGTGGGTAAATTGGAAATATGAAAAGAAATATGAGAAAAATAATCCTTAAAGGCAGTGTGGCCCTTGCCCCAACATCTAGGGAAAAAATAACCACCTTGCACCCTATGAAAAACGAAAATCCCATCTTGTTGATGTTTCTACACGTTCTTTCTAAAATTTAATATGTTAAACATGAAGTACTTTTCGAAAAAAAAAATGGAATATTTCAAACATAGTTTTTTGAAAAAGTAATAGGGCCCGTTTGATAACGTTTCCGCTTTTCTTTCAAGAAACGGTAGAGACATAAATTTCTGTTTCTAGAAACAGAAACGGAATTGAAGGTGTTTGATAAGTCATGTTTTTAGAAGTCGATAATAACCAATGAAAGAATGGCCACAAGTTGTTTCCAAAAATGGCGAAACAAGTTGAACTTGTTTCGCCTAGGTCGTTTCTTGAACCATAAAAAAGTAAAAATTTCTATTTCTATTTCTGAAAATAAGTGAAATGAAACAGTTTTATCAAACGCTTTTTACTCCGTTTCTGTTGTTTCTGGAAACAGAAATGGCAGAAACGCGTTTCTTGAAACGTTATCAAATGGGCCCTAAGTTACCTCACATATAATTTTTTTTTCCTATTTTAAATGACATGTGGATCGAACATCGATAGCAAAACTGAATATGAACAAATTTTAACCGTACGATTGCTAGATTTGTTTTGGAGGAACATCATTGGTGTCCTAGAGTGCTCTGCGAATTGAATGGTCATGATATTCTTCAAGTTTGGAGAGCACATGGGATGGACACTGAAAAAGAGTCAACTAAGGGGCCTACTGCTTCATTTGCCGGAGCAACTTGGGAATTTGGAGTTGGCCTTGCGGTTAAAAGGGACCCAATTGCTGGTTGCTGTTAAGAAAGAATAAAGGGGGTAAAAGTACCTTCTCTCGTCGTGCAGCCCTGCCTAGGCACAAGTGGGCAGCGATGCCTCCACTCCTATGATACACAAAAGATTCATGTTGTGCACTCTTTCACTGGTGCAGGGTCATGCAACCAAGAGAGCGAACGTTTCAAAGCACGAATTGTATTCTTACTACCACTTCATGGAGAGACTGTAATTTTCAGGAAAAAAATTAGCTGCTACTTAAGTTGAAGTAATGCAGATCTACCTTAGAATAAAGAGGTCTTAAGATAAGTAGAATAAAGACGGCATATATGATGTATAACTTTTATAGTTCAAGACTGATACTAAAGTGGTAAAACTTGAGAAGTAGAGAGATTCCACAAAGCGACTGTTTTAAATATTTAGGGCCAATTTTTAATAAGGATGAGATAGATGTTGATGTCTAACATAATTAAAACAGGATAGACAAAGTGGAGAGGTTCTTCTGGAGTGTTGTTCGTATTCCTCTCAAGCTTAAAGGAAAGTTCTATAAGATTGTTGTAAGATCGATTATGTTGTACGGGGCAGAATGTTGGGCAGTCAAGAAGCGTAACCTAGATAAGCTAAATGTAACAGAGATACATATGTGTAGCAATCTAGGAGAGATAGAGTGAAGAATGACAGAGTAAGAGATGAATTGGGAGTGGCCCCAATTCAAGACAAGCTCGAGAATGTCGCTTACAATGGTATGACCATGTTCAAAGGAGGCCTTGGGACTCTCCAGTACAGAAGAGTGATTAGATCCAGTGGAAAGGAAATAGAAGAGCTAGGGGCAGACCTAAAATGATCACTGATGAGCTGGTAAGGAAAGACATGCAAAAGTTATGTCTTAACAGTAGTATGACATCAAACAGAGTTGTTTAGAAGGCAAAGATCCATGTTTCCGATTGCATTTAGGTGGGATGACCTAGAGGTGTTACACTACCTTGTTTCACTTTTTTATTTTTCTTTATCTTTTTACTCTTTTCCCTTTTCCCTTTTCCCTCTTCTTTCTTTTATCTTTTTCTTTGATAGATTCATGTTGCTAACCCCATTCAATTAGGAAAAAGTTGAATTGTTATTATTGTTGTTGTTGTTGTTGTTGTTGTTGTATGGTATTTTCAAAATATCCTTTTAAATTCTATTTCTTTGACTGCCATAGGGGTTGCAGCTGCTTGGCTACAACCTGGGCAATAACTAAATTTCGTTCCAGTTTTCATATTTTGAACCCACAGCTATCAAGTTACAATAACATAGCTTTACTGCTGCATAAGATTTTTCCATTCAAATAATTTTTTTCTTTTCCACTAAACCAGAGAATAACTAAGAAATGCAAACTCATGGAGGGATCATGCTATGTGAAGGATGGTTTAGTCAATGTCACAATTGAATAGATGTGAAATCTTTGTATGGAATACATGTCAAATTAAGTAATCCCCCTATGTATACTTCTACTCCACCTATTTTTTCATAGTCCAAATGCTTCTAGCATAATTGACTTTTTTTCTAACAATATATGAAGTATAGTTATCCATGTAACAAAGGAACTAATGTTTTTAGAAATCACAAGACAAATCAGAATCACATATATTTACAATTTTTTTAATCTAAATCATCGATTTTCATTTAAAGTTGGGAGAGTACAATATTTTTTACAGTATAGGTATTGTATGTGATGCGGAAAAATTTGACCGGACTATCTTTCCTGCAGTTCCTGGTGCTTTGGTCGACCTGCACAGAAGAGATGACAGGGGAGAGCCGGGCTGACCCGACGGGGGACTCTCCGATGCCTAAGTTAGACCTTTCCACAACAGATGCTCAAGAGAGCTTTAACAGTATGAGAAGTGAATAATCGATCCTTTGTGATGGAGGCTTACCTTGGTATTTATAGACTGCTGATGGAGGGAAAGTGGGAGACGATTGTGAAGAGTCCTGTTTAGGCGTGGAGTCCTCAAGGGTAGTGGCTCTGTGATTATAGGAATATTCCAGGAATATTCCCCTCTTAACTCGAAAAGGCCAACCGTGTGAGTCTATGATGACGTGTAGTGGATAGAGTCCTATCCTCCGGAATAGGGATTACGTTCCTTGAATGTAGGGGTGGATGAAAACACGTTTTTGGAAACCTTGTTGTTGACGTCGGGCCGAGGTGGCAGCACGGCCAGATGGAGGCCAAGGTGAAAGCACGTCCAGATGGATGCGAGGTGAAGCCCGTCCTGACGGAGGCTGAGGTGGAGCACGGCCTGATGAAGGTCGAGGTGGAGCATGGAATGATGAAGACCGAGGTAGCAGCACGGCCTGATGGAGGCTGAGGTGATAGCACGGCTTGATAGATGCCGAGAGACGCCGGCTGATGGAGGCCGAGGAGATAGCACGGCCTAATAGATGCCGAGGAAGCAGCACGGCATGATGGAGGCCGAGGCGGAGCACGGCCTGATGGAGACCAAGGTAGCGGCACGGCCTGATGGAGGCCAAGGTGGAGCATGGCCTGATGGAGGTCGGTAGAGCACGGCCTGATGGAGGCCGAGATAACCGCACGGCCTGATGGAGGCTGAGGTGATAGTGCGGCCTGATAGATGCCGAGGTAGTAGCAGGCGATGGAGGTCGAGGAGATAGCGCGGCCTAATAGTTGCCGAGGTAGCAGCACGGCATGATTGAGGCCGAGGTAGCAGCGCGGCTTGATGGAGACTGAGGTGATAGCGCGACTGATTGATGACGAGTTAGTAGCGCGGCCTGATTGAGGCCGAGGTAGTAGTCGGCCTGATGGAGGCCGAAGTTGCGGCTCAGTCCTGTTCAGGTTTGCGTACATACTTTAGCCGTGCTGAGGAAAGTGACATATTTTGCCTCATCAGTATGCATAGACATACACCGAATGCATGCAAACAAAGAAGGGATTTTGATTGAATTCGACTAAAATTTGATACCTGACTAAACTAGAGCATCTCTATATATCTTACGTCAGAATGATGTTGGATTAGATACGATAATGTTGGATGTTGGATGTTGGATGTTGGATTCAATTACGTTGTTCTTCTAGTACCAATCCTATTCCTGATACCGAGTTCTCAAACCTTACTCCACACTCTATGAAGTGCACTAAACACTTTTAAGTCTTTACGGTGCCCTTTCAATTCAAGGAGTCAATTGCATTATTATTTATGGGGATCAACTTTAAATCTTTATTGTGCCCTTTCAGTCACCAATTACCACCCACAACTCAAGGTGGCCAAAAAGCTTTATCATGTTGTTCTTTTTGTGGATATTTGAGGAGTGATAATTGGCTTTTTCCCATGCTTACTCTCAGAATCATTTCATGACAAAGACCTATCTATCTATCTATCTATCTATATATATATATATATGCCTCATGACGTAAGACAGACATAGGCATGACCATTTGCCCAACATTTACTAATCATGGAATCAGATACCTGTGTTGTTGTGCCTATCCATACTATGCTTCCCTTTGAAGTGAGAATGGAATATCCTTCTTTATGATAACCAAAGAGACTCCTATAATTTACCTCACTTAAGTCACCTTGCATTTTGATATGAAAAATACTGAGTCAAAGACTTCTATGTAGTTCAATTATTCAGGATTTTCTTGTAAGAATATTTGTGGTTCACTACAACAAATGTCATTTTTGATGACGGAAAAATCTGTTGTCAAAAACATGTTTTCGTCGCCAAAAAATAATAACAACGATATGTATATCCATTGCTATTCAATCCCCAGACCTACCCACAACAACCCCGCTCTTCTCCTAACCCCTCTACTTCATAGTTTAGCAAATATTATTTACTAAACAAAAAGGAGAGGAGAATCTACACCTTTGGTGTCCATTGCTGATGTCCATCATCCTTGAAACAAGAAATCATCCACACAATCAGACTAAGCCTCTATTTTTCTGCCATCCTTCATCCTTGGTGCTTTGCAATCCTTGATAAAGACCAACCCTAGCCTCTGATTCCTGTGTGGTTCGTCCACCCACATATCAGTTGTGGGGTGGGACCCACCCACTTAGCACCTAAGTGGGTTACTTAAGGGAATGTGAGAAGAGAGAGAGAGAGATCTTCTCAACCATCCCACCTATTCTCTGCCTTATTGGAGTCCAACTGGGACTCTATAAGTTAGGTACATGAGAAGTGATGGGAGGTTACATGAGTGTACGATTACTACTCTCTTAAGGCTCTCCCCTCTTTGAATCTTCCCCCTCTCAAAAATAGCTTGAGATTTGTTCTTGTATTCCATTCTTGGAACCTCCATCAAGGGTTCGCAGTTTGAAACATGGAAACGTAATGGTGAAGGAGACTTTGACGGGAATGCAAAGAGAACACCTCTTGTGCTACTTCTACTATCAAGTCGAGTCTTCAAATTGGTATGTGAAACTTTATAAAGTTTAACATTGGTATCAGAGCCCCATTTCAGTTTGGGTCGCCAGCAGTGGCTGGCATAAAGGTATTAGTTGTTTAGTGTGGTCCCTAAGTGGGTAAATAATGGGTACGCATATGGGTGTTTTTTTTCCCATTTGGCTTCTGGGATGCGAAAATGCCACCCATGGAGCCGTTGGCATCATCCGCAGCAAACCAAAGGAGGGGCGGCGTCGTTGCCAATTGTGTGGCCATGCATTTAAAAAAAAAAAAAAGGAAAAAACTAAACCTGTTTCGCAGGTTGTTTTTTTCTAATTTTTCCCATGGGCCCAACCTAACACCCATTGGACACAAGTTGGACCAAATTGCCTGACCTAGAGGTTTGACCTGAAATCCAACCCTACCCAGGACCGACCTGACCCAAGACCAACCCGACTCCATAGCCCACAAGGTGGGTTGACCTGAACTGATGTGGTTTAATTTGGTCTAGTCCAATTTGAGTAATCTGGCTTGGATCGGCCTAACCTATTTTTTGGACTGGACTGATTCGATTAGGACCGGTTTTATTTTTTGTCTAGCTTGAAATGTTTTGGTTCGGTCTGGCCTGGGTTGGACTTATTAAAGTCTATTTAAATAAAAATAATTGAATATGTTAGTAAGGGATGTTGAACCTGAGACATTCAATATGGATTGCTTACTGTCTTACCACTATACGAAGTCATTCTATTTGTTAACAGAATCACATATTTTTTATTTGTATCAATTGAAATGGCTATTGAGTTTTAATTAAAACTTTAATAGACTAATGGGCTTGTGGGCCTATGCTATTAATGGGCTTTTATGCCTATGCTATTAATGGGCTTGTGGGCTTATGCTACAAATGAGCCTTATTGTTTTAATTAAAACTTATATGGGCTTTAAATCTTTGTGATTTCTTTTGTGTTGGGCCCACTTCATTAATGCATTTATATATGAGCCCATAATTTTGATGAGGTCTAATTTTACGCATCATGTTATTTATGTATGTATAAATAAATATGCATGTATCTTTGGTACTATGTGATGGCATGGTTACGTATGTATGTAATGGTGCCTATGTGTATGTCTCTTAGTGGTGCACTTCCCAGTAGATTGGAGTAGGTTTTTTATGATGATGTAATATTTAAGGACATGTTGTATTATATTTCTTGAAGCCATGTAATGGGGGTTGTGCACCCACTATGAGACATCTAGTAGAATCACCATGACATGCTACCAGAAGTACCAAAAGGGTTCTTTTTTAGGGACCCCGTGCACCCGTATGTATGTTGCGTTTTATATTTTTAGAGATGCTCATTCCTCCATTGAACATTGCTAGTAACCTTTAGAATTAATTATCCCAAATACATGTTTAGTGGGGTTTGACATTGAGTTATACGAGATGATTGGTCTCACATCATGCATCAGGAATAATTAATAGGGTTCCAAGTGGCAATGTACAAAGTACTTAGAAATATACTCATTATGTTTCCTTTGCAATATGGATGTAGAAATGGCATTAAAGAATGTGATCATTTACTTGAACAGAGGCGACAAACTGGAAGGCCACGAAAACTATGACCAGTGGCAACGAAAAATCCAGTATCTGCTCAATGAGCAAAACTGCCTTAAATACCTAACCACAGAAATGGAAGGACCACCTTGCCCTCCTTTAGGCAAAGAGACCACCTAGACGTGCAAAGACCAGGAAGCCTATGCTACCTGGGTAAAAAAGGACCAAAGTACATGCTACATCATGCTCAGTGCCATGCATGATGACATTACAGGGGACTATGAGAAGTTCCCTATAGCTAAGTCCATATGGGACGAGCTCAAGCATGCATTCGGGGGTACATCCACTACCAGACTTAGAGGTATGATCCTCAAGTTTGAGATGTACAGAATGGACCCAAAGCATAAGATGTCTGAACACATCAGAGCTGTGAAAGAAATGATTCGCAAACTTAAGGATACGGGGCATGAGCTCTCTGATGAGCAGCAAATTGAGGCACTGATTCGGACACTCCCTGATTCATGGGCACAAATGAAACTTATCCTTGCCCATCTTGAGACTATCAAGATGTTGGCTGATCTTGCCCACCACCTTGAGCTGGAGGCAGAGCGCCTAGAGGCGACACGGATCACAGCTCTTGTTGCCCAAGGGGGCAAACGCAAGGGCAACAAGCCCAAGCGTCATGGGCAAGGAAAGGGGAATCAAGGAGGTGATCAGAATCAAGCACCTAAGGCGGGTGGGGTAAAATGCAAGAGGGGCAAGCGTGGGAACAAGAAGGACATATCCAAGAAGAGATGCTATAATTGCCAAAGACTTGGACACTTTGCTCGTGATTGCACTGAGCCAAAGAAGGTACAGTCCCTATCTTTTCCTCCTTGTACTTGTGTTAGTACACATGTTTTGGTTACCCTAACGCAGTTAGATTGGATTTTTGATACAAGAGTAACCATAAACATCACACGGGAAAGAGGTGGCTACGTAGTTACCGTAAAGTGCTACTGGGAGCACAAAGTGTATTCATAGGAAATGGTGCCAGCATTGATGTTCTGGGAGTTGGAACGGTCAGACTCCACTTGCGAATAAGCAGCCTACTTCTTCTCTATGATATTCTTTATGCTCTGGACATAATGCATAATCTCATTTCTGTTATAACACTTTTAGAGTTTGGATACTCTTTTGTTTTTCCTTTAATTCTTTAGATTTGATGTTTAAAGATGTCCTTTGGGGGCACTGTACTCTTGACAATGGTTTTATTAAACTAGATTTAATTAATGCAAATGCTAGTTCTTTTTCTTCATTTGTAGTTAATAGTAATTTAGATTATGTGACTTGGCATGCTAGACTAGGTCATATAGGGCGGGACAGGATGTCACGTTTAGATAGAGTAGGCCTTTTAAGCTCACTCGCTAAAGTTGACCTGCCTATATCCGAACCTTGTTTGGCAGGGAAGGCTCATCGTAAGCCTTTTGGAAAGGCTGCAAGATATAGGGCCTCCTATTTTCTCACTTTTATAGATGACTATTCGTGATTTGGTTATGCTTATTTGATAGCTCACCGTTATAAAACGTTAGATTGTTTCAAGCGCTTTGTGACTAAGGTTGAGAATCAATTAAGTAGGAATCTAAAGATTCTACGAACTAACAGTGGATGCGAATATTTATCTGATCAATTTAAGGAATTGTGTGTGGAAAAAGGAATACTGAGACAGTTGACCATTCCTTACACTCCACAACAAAATGGTGTAGTAGAGAGAAGGAATAGGACTCTATTAGACATGGTTAGATCCATGATGGCGCAAGCCAACCCCTCAATTAGTTTATGGGGGGATGCACTTGAGACTGCTGCCTACATTCTTAATAGAATACCTTCTCAATTTGTTCCATCCACCCCCTATGAGCTTTGGAAAGGCACTAAGCCTGCTGTAGAACACTTACGACCATGGGGTTATGCAGGCTATGTTCACTCCTCGTCCCATAAGTATGGGAAGTTAGGACCCAGAGCTAAGAAGTGCATCTTTGTAAGGTATTCTAACAGCTCAAAGGGGTACGTTATGTATGGTGAACATCCTGGTGAAGGTCTGACTGAAACTGAATCACATGATGTCGATTTTCTAGAATCGGATTATCCTAGCCTGTCTGATGCACATAGAGATCTTGACCTCTATGAATTAGAGGAACTTCACAGTGTATCTCATCATCTTGGTGAGGATGGGGTTATATCTCATCCTGTAATCACCAGAGATAATGAGAATATCGTAGATGATAATGCATCTGCTGACTGCGAGCCTAGTGGGAGTGCACCAAGTGGGAGCACACCCACAGATAATCAAGATCATTTCATGTGCAGAAGCACATGGGGACACATTCCCCTTCATTGATTCTAGATTGAAGGAAAACTGCTTTTGTGTGCACCTGGTGATGAGGGAGAGCTAGCTTCTTTGCAAGAGGCACTCTCATCAATAGCTAAGGATGATTGGTTGGCTGCTATAGAGGATGAGTTGAGTTCAATGAAAAAGAACCAAGTCTGGGAGTTAGTTGATCTTTGCCCAACTATAAGACCATTGGGAACAAATGGGTTCTTAAGATCAAACGTAAGGCGGATGGATCAATTGACAAGTATAAGGCACGCCTTGTGGCGAAAGGCTACACCCAAAGAGAGGGATGGACTATGATGAAACATTCTCCCCAGTGTTAAGGATAGCATCCATTCACCTTATTTTGTCAATTGTTGCAAGGTTAGATCTCGAACTCTTTCAAATGGAGGTTAAGACTACATTTCTCAATGGAGAACTGGATGAAGAGATCTATATGGATCAATCAGTGGGATTTGAGGCCAAGGGACATGAGCGCAAAGTATGTCACCTTAAGCATTCCTTGTATGGCCTCAAATAAGCGTCCAGGCAGTGGTATTTCAGATTTCACCACGCTGTAATTTTGACTGACTTTGAGATGATTGAAGAAGACCATTGCATGTATATAAGATGGTCCAATAAAGGATTCATAGCTCTTTCTTTGTATGTCGGTGATATTCTCTTAGCTGGGAATAACATTGACATGATTGTCGCCACTAAAGAGTGGCTATCCTCCACATTTGAGATGAAGGATATGGGTGAAGCCAACTACGTGTTGGGCATCAAGATTGTGAGGGATCGATCAAGGAATTTTCTTGGTTTGTCTTAATAGACTTGGAGAAAATTCTTGAATGATTTCATATGCAAAATTCAAAGCCCATAGACACTCCAATGGATAAAACATGCACATTGAGCCGAGCAAATGTCCTAAGAATCAAGAAGAGAAGAAACAAATGTCAAGAGTACCGTACGCTGTTGTAGCAGGTAGTCTGATGTACGCGATGATGTGCAAGTGTCCAGATATATGCGATGCAGTAGGAATGGTCAGCCGTTACCAGAGTAACCCAGGGCTAATTCATTGATAGACAGTTAAAAGGATTTTTCGATACCTTCATGGGACTACAGATCTCATGCTCACCTACAATGTTCAGACTTGAGATTCAGAGGATACAGTGATGCTGATTGGGGCAGCGACCAAGACGAGCGAAAGTCTACCTTAGGCTATACATTTGTCATTGGAGGTGGAGCTATGACTTAGAGCAGCAAGAAGCAAACTTGTATTGCTCTGTCCACGATGGAGGCAGAGTACATTGTATGCTCAGTAGCTGTTCAGGAGACAGTATGGCTTAGGAGATTCTTGAGGAGTCTCAACTTGTTTTCACATGCTAATGATGTGGTAATATTATATACTGATAGTACAACAACTTTGGTATTTTCCAAGGATGCTAAGTTCCATGGAAGAGCCAATCACATTGAGATCCATTACCACTATGTCTATGATATGGTTGAAAAGGGAAAAATTATCTTAAAGCACATCTCCACATCTAATATGGTAGCTAACCCATTGACTAAACCTATTCCAAAGGATGTGTTCCTTTCACATGTTAGGAGTCTGGGTCTTAGACGTGGATGATGTATCATTCTTTTATAAGACAATTTTATTGACATAATTTAATCACTTTTAAGGAGTGTGCATTTGAGGCATGTGTTTGTAATAAGTGATATGTGTATTTCTATTGGGTAGTTGTCACCAGGCTTGAATCGACCCACTCACACGGGTGATTCACCTTGGCACTTGTGAGTAGCGAGGAAGATGAGTTTATGGTTTTTCAAAGCTTTAGGGGGCTTTAAAACCAATAAGAGACGCCTTAGTCAGCACTAGGATGAGACCATCCGAGTCAAACGTGGAATCATCACAATTTCATGTAGCCTAAGTTAAAGCCGAATGAGAATCTTTTAGACAATTAGCTGCAAGAGCAATTGATGCTAAAAGAATCAGGTTAGGCACTCTGAAAAGCGACTGAACCAAGATTCGTAGGGTGTTTTATACTTTTAGTGAATGCCCATGCCAGTGGGAGTTACGCCATAGCATGCATTAGTTGCATGTGCTGATGCCGACCGATGATGCAAGTGAACGAATGGATCACTGCTTCATCACTGTGTAAGCCATCAACCAGTACCCTTTACCATAGACTATGTCATGAAGAGGACACCCAATGTTGCTACTTTAGCTTGTTCCTTAGGATCAAGGATGATGCGGTCTCGCAGGGCAAGACTGGGAAAGCAGTTGGGGATAATATAAATGGTATGAGGACTATGGGAAAAAATTTCTTTCTATACCTTATTGTGTTGTGACTCATTTTCTGGGCAACTTGTCAAATTTCGGTTAGACAAAGTCATAAGTGTTGGGTCCCGATTGATACTAAGAGGGGGGTGAATCAGTGTGCTAAATATTTTTTCATTTTCCAGCTGTACCCCTAATGTGGCAATCACTATTTGCACTTCAATGGCACAGTCTACTGATGCTGCCCAGAGCTGCTATGTATACTACTGATCATTCTTACTGTTACACGAAACTTACTCACATAACCTGTATTGTTGCCTAGAGCTGTCTCATAAACCTCACACGGTAATCACTGTCACATACATACACAGTCGTATACACATCCACATTACACCACCAAGTGGTCGGTCTACCGGATGTACACACCCATTCTACAGCCAAGCATTCCAATCCATAATATAAATATGAGCATACACATCCACAACACAAGAAATACATGCTTCGGCTAGTTGCCTATATGCACGGAGTAATGCTCACTGTCGGGCTCAGTATTTACTCAATACTAATTATGACTGTACCCATAGCCAAGGGAACAGATTCTCAGCTTCCACCAATGACATACAATGGCTAGGTCTTCACCCTAGTTTTCTCATAATGATATGAGAGGTCGCACCCATGGCAAATAGGTTTAGGTAGTTGTAACTACCAAGGAACACATAGCCCTTGTGTCCAGCACCCACTGAACACCAAAAAAAAATAATAAAGTTGGGCTTATAACAATGCCCTATAGTGAAGCACTCAGACATACAAATTTCCCCCCAAATAGACTACAACTATCACTTAGGTATTTTATCAAACATCTTACCTACAATGATTTATAATAATGGAAATTTAGCAAAAGTGAGCTTACCTTAGCAAGGAGTAATCGTCGGAGATGCAATAATGTCGATCTCCACTTGATACGGACCATAACCACGTTGTCTCGGTACACCAATGCTTCAACCCCGATTGGCACTTGGGTTTCTTGAAGTAACTCACAAGAATCAAATTCTAGGTTCATGTTCTTCTTCTCTCTTTTCTCCTTTTCTTTACTTTCATGGAGCAACAATGGCATTCACATTCACACACACACATCTCTCTCTCTCTCTCTCTCTCTCTCTACTTCTCCTCTTCTAGTCTTCCTTGTAAATAAAGCTTTAATGGGGAAATAGTATTCTCAACAAGAACCATCAAACTTCAATAATTGGATTTGAGAAAATCTTTCTTGAGAAGCATTCAAGACACACATAAAGAGAGGAAAAAACTTCTTCTCTATTTCCCTCTTCTTCACTTCTCTTCCATTTTCTTTTCTTTCTCTTGGAAACAACCAATAGAGCTTGCTGCCTTGGTTTTCAGCAGCTTCCTAAGCCTCTAATGGGGGCTATGGATGAAGTGCAAGAGGATGGAAGTCTTTTATTCAAACCCTTAGCCTTCCATGAGCTTCAACTCATTTTTCTGACCACCTTAGAAACCTTCTACCTGATTTCTTCCCTCTGGTGTGTAGAAATCGGAGAGATGAAGAATCTCTAACTTGAATCACTCAAATCTGAGTTAAAATGAGGGAGATATGACCATTTGAAGTTAGAGCAATGAGATAGCCCGAAATAGAATCTTCGAAGGGGTGCCGTAGGCTACACCGGCAGCATGCACAATAGAGGCGCAGATCTGGCCATAGATCTCATCAAAAGGTATCTCTTAATCTGAGCAGTTCGATTGAACCATTGGACAATAGATCTAAACCATAGATTTTGAATTTTGATGACGTCATCATGACGTACGCGCTGACATTATCAGACGCTTTGTCGATCACTAATTGGTTGGTGTAGCGAGTTTCACGATACGTTGTCGGCTAACTTTAATAAAGCTCCATCGATCTTATCTGTTAGATCGGAACCGATCTGATATAATTGGCTCGGATCAAGATATGGAGAATCTCTTTATAGATTCTATGCACATGCGCCGCACACAATCAAGACTTAATATGGTGAGGCACCACACCATTATATATAATACACTTCACCAATGAAAAGCCTCAGATAAGCATCTTTAATGCAAGCTCTTACATGAACCGTCAGATCTGAATCTGACCGACGTGGCTCAATCTGAGCCGTGTATTAAGGATCACTCTGATTCTCTTATATACACATAAGCCCCTTCCTTCATATTTCCAGTGCTAAACACCCCTTATCAACTAAGACCTTCAAAATCTCAAAATTACATAAAATCCTTCAAATTTCAAAAATAAATTCTGAAAAATCCACTCAACATCAAGAACATACTGATGAATTTTCGGTTTTGATTTTCGAACAGGATTTACGAAAATACTTATAACCTTTTATACGATATCCGATCGAGATGAAATAAAGTGCATTGGAACCGAACTGGACGCTCTACGACTTTTCAGAAGACTTAATCATCTGAATCAACTATATAAAAAGATCAAAATGCCCCTAGACCTTTCTAATGATGCCTCTTTCTCATATGGAATCGGAACATGATGAAATTAAAACCGTTGGAAAGATTGGATTTTTGTCGTATTGTTATATGAAGAACACTTCCTTTAAAAAATTCATCTTCAATGCCGAAACTGCCCTCGACTGTCATAAATGTCGTAACTTCTTCATACGATATCGGAAAATCAGATGTCACTGGACTAGATAAATTACAATCTATATTTTTTATGAAGAAACGATCTTCCAAAAATATCATTTTCACTGTCAAAAATGCCCCGAGCGTAAATAGGCCAATTTTACTAGTTTTGACCCAGAAACCCGTACCAAATACTAAAGATGTATCAAACCATTCCATGCATACCAAGCGGCTCTATTATCTCATTAGTGATACTGGACACTACCATATCATCATTTTCATCCATGTCACCCAAACTGGCCACGTCATCACCGCCACGTGGCCGGGTTACCAACAAGGACAACCATAAACCAACAATGAGTACATCGCATGAAGTTGGTTCACACTGCTCATCAAGAGGGATCGAGAGTGTGAAATATGGTATAGTTGAACTGTTTAGGGTATTATGAGATTATTCCGAGTGATGTGCTATCTTGGTCAGATGGAGATTTGATATAGCACTCATGCCTTAGATATATATCTCTTAGGTCGCACATTCCATTTCTGCATAAAAGGTTTTGGTAGCTAGGAGAGATCCGCCACTTACGGCAAGTGGGAGATGTAATACCCTACTTCTTAAACCCGGTTTGATTACGCGGTTGACCCAGTTTAACCATACAGGACCCGAACCGGAGAGAGTTAAAGCGGGTTCCTTATGGACTATGATGGCAAGGGTGACCTTAAACACCGGCTGGCCCGATAAGTCCGAGCCAGTGCCACAAGAGACGGGTGTACCCAAGCCGTGTACATGCACCTATCACAAGGCCATTTACGGATAAAGCAGGTATGTAGCCGTATTTTAAGGCGCATACGTATATTACATCTTATGCCAAGAGTGAGATTCGTGCCGAGGCCCGAATTCTGTCAAAATCCCAATTGTTGGCCAAGTTTTGGCCCTCAGGTGGGCGGACAGGTGGGCGCATCCACCCACCTGAGTGACCCATCCATGTGATTGCTTAGTTATTTAGGAAGTATAAATAGCATTTAAATTTTCCTTTTTCTTTTCTCATTTATGACACTCATACGTTGGTGAGAAGAGTAAAGAAGAGAGAGAAAAGAAGGGAAAGAAGAGGAGAAGAGGAGGAAGAGGAAGAAGAGATGGATTTCAACGACGCCGAGGCTTGATCTTCCCATTCCGACGTCGGAAGAGTGATCTCCAACACTAGATCTACGTTTAGAGGTGAGCAAAGGCTGGGTTCCTTAAACTTTCACCATACCCAAGTAAAACCCTTGATTTGGGTAGGGTTTCTTGAGATCTTGTAAATCCCCCTTGAGATGATGAATCTAAGGTTTAATAGATGATCTATGTGTTGATTTTGAAGGAATTGAAGAAATATTTACAAGGTTGGAGAAGCATTGTTGATTTGAAGTGATTTTGGGGTTTTGAAGGAGTTCCTGAGCAAAGAAGGTATGATGGCTTCCCATTCCTTAAATCTAACCTAGATCTAGGTTAGAACCATCTTATGAGACCTTGAATGTGTGAATAATGGTTTGGAAAAGTCCCATTTGGATCCCCAAAGGTTGGGAGAAGTTTGGGAAGAAACAGCAGTTTCCCGCAAAGATCGATGGGCCAGACCGGCGGGCCACCCTGCCCGTCGGTCTTAGAAGGACCCTCGGGCCCAACCGACGGTCAGACCAGCGGGCCGATCGATGGGCCGACCTACCCGCCGGTCTAGACCGGTGGGTCTAACTGGTGGGTCAGATAGGTGGGCTGTCCGACCCACCCGAGAGGCTCCGAACGTGATTTTTACGTCCAATTGGACCCAAATGGACGTGTGACCTTCTTTTAGGATTCTAAACATGATATTGTCATTGGATCATGTTAATATTGATTCCAAAATGGTGAAATACTAACCCCACTCACTTATGATAGGTTCACCAAATCTCACGCTTCTCGCACCGGATCTCACCCGTACCGAGCGTGAGTCCTTGTACACTATAGGTAAGTGGAGAGAGGACGTCTGGCCTTGTTTCAAGGCATTTTTTGGCATTCATTTAATTGTATCTAGATTAGCCATGTCATCATGCAAATGCTATGTAGCTTAGCCATCCTCACATTTTGTGCTATGTGTGTTGTGTTTATTTTTCAATGCCAAATGATGATATGCTTATGTGATGAATGTGGACATCATTGTGCATGATGCATTAATAGACTAGATGCCGTAGTCGGCTTGGAAACGAGTGCATTGGTGGCCCGTGGTATGGGACGCGGTGGCACTATGCAATCGTATTATGTCATATAGGAGCATGCGGTTTAGGATTATCACCTTCCCGTGCTACGACCCTTCCCAATAGGGGTTAAGGTGTTGGGTTACCATTTGGGGGGAAGCAGTGGTCGCGGTTGTCGGGTCACTGTGGTGGTTATACATTATGACCGGTTGGTCATTAGGACAGTCGGCAACCCCGGTGGTATATTCAAGAGGGCCAATCGTACTGCTTTTAAATTGTTGGAGTCAGCACGTTTAATTTTTGTCATTTATTTTATGTTGAGAGCCAGTGGTCGACATGTTTTACTTTTTCGAGTACTCACGGTGGGCCTTCTCCGACAGCCCTATGGGCATATCGCGGGATGGAGTTCGCGGCTCGTACCCAGAGTATACGCGCACTGTGGTTGTAGTAGCACTAAACCGAAGACTTAGTAATGTTGCTTAGGTGGATGTGATTAAAAATGTATTGCATAACATATAGTGCATATGGTTGTGTTTTGTTGTGTGGACTGCTGTGTGGTCCATCTTTCTACTTACTGAGCTAGTGAGCTCATCCCTCATGTGCACTCTTTTTAGATGATTTTACAGGTCATCAACAGATGAGCACGGGGCGGGTCCACAGTTGAGTTCCCTGAAGAGGACTGGTGGGTCCTTGAGGAGTTAGAGCACGGCACTGATTGCTCGTGCGAGAGTTGTCTCAGGATCGGTTCGATCGAGTGAGCTCCACTTTTGATGCCGAGCTGAGCTCTACCTTGTGATGCCGAGCTGGGCTCAACCTTTGATACCGAGCTGAGCTCTAAGCTTTGATACCGAGCCGAGCTGTACACTCTGATTTTTTATGATTCCTTTTGTGTACTTGGTATGTGAATTGTACTCTTATTGTTTAAATATCATGCCTTCAAGCCCACATGTATTTAACTATTGTATCACAATTCGGGTATCAAGTATTATGGGAATATTCACAGGTAAACCAAGTCTTCCGCTGAACTGATGAACTCTTTCTTAGTTGTGTGTATGCTGTGGTGGAATACTGTATCAGATGATCCTGGTAGGTTTGGGTTAACCGGTGTTAACCCGGTCACTGGCCCGATTCTGTATGAATGGGGTGTGACAGGAGATGTTAAAAGTCATGGGTGGGGTCCACCCACATATCCGTTGTGGGGGTGGGACCCACCCACTTAGTGCCTAAGTGGACTGCTTGAGGGAACGTGAGAAGAGAGTGAGAGAGATTCTCTCAACCATCCCACCTATTCTCTGCCTTATTGGAGTCCAACTGGGACTCTATAAGTTAGGTAGATGAGAAGTGATGGAAGGTTATGTGAGTGCACGATTACTGCTCTCTCTAAGGCTCTCCCCTCTTCGAATCTTCCTCCTCTAGAAAATAGCTTGAGATTTGTTCTTGTATCACATTCCTAGAACCTCCATTAAGGATTCGTAGTTTGGAACGTGGAAACGTAGTGGTGAAGGAGACTTTGATGGGAACGCAAAGAGAGCACCTCCTGTGCTACTTCTACTGTCAACCCGGGCCTTCAAATTGGTATGTGAAACTCCATAAAGTTTAAAATAAGTAATTTGTATGTATTGACAAGGAAAAAACAATGTACAAGAAAAGGCAACCTCTATCTCCATCTTTGGACTGACATAAAGAATGGAGGAGAAGCCCCTAGAAAACAAAGCAGGACAGGCCCTGCATTACAAAGAAGGCAAGGATAAACTAAGACATATTACAATCTATAGAAAGTCTTAAAGCTGAATCCTCCATCACTAAATTATTCAGCTCCTCAGGGAAATCATGGTGCTGAATAATGTTCTCAACCTGAGATATAGCCATAGATGCCAGATAATCCGCAGGTTTATTAACCTCCCTCCATACATGCTTGAATTCCCTTCTGGACAGAGTACTAGAAGTGTGAATAATCTTGCTTCTAATGGCCATTCAAGAGCTGTTAGTTCATACTAAGCCATCCAATTCATCTGGAACATGCATCGACTCTGAGATACAAGAAAGCAAGATTTATGATAGCAAAGAAGCCCATCTCACATCTTTTGTGTGCAAGTTCATACTTCCATCACAGATTATAACTGGTCTAGTATTCAAATTACAGTCATACCAGCCACCTCCAAAGGAAGAGAGACCATTTGAGGACTAGGAATAAGAACAAAATCATAATCATCAAAGAATAACACACATCAAGGAATAAGTATCAGGCTAGCATGGAGCCCGAAAACACAATTCTATTATGGTACAACCACATAAAATAAGAAGTAGCCATCATTGATAAGAACATCCTACAACCATCTAGAACAAACTAATTATCAAGGATTTTAACAGATGGAGGATAAACGGGGCTTGGAGGTGCTTATTCCTTCCTACACCTAGTATATTGAGAAATTACTGGTCAACAAAATACCTATAACTGACTGTTCTAGGCATTGCAGCAGATTTGAAATCGAAGGATGGTTTACCACAATAAATAAGATCCCATACACAAATGTAGAATTAAACACTATTGATGTAATATTGAGTCCAACCCTAATGGGTAACTCAATATACATATCCTGTCCAAAATAGCAGGTTTCCATATTTTATGCGATCTCATATTCTGTAACTATATTTAAATATTACCAAGTGTGGCTGGTCGATTAGGACATTCATCATGTATAAATATTCTCTATTGTATAATTCACAAATCAATACAAAAAGTCTCTTTACAGACAATACTATCTTAGCAAACACCGACATGAGAACCTCATTTATGATGGGAAGCTGCGTAGATAACCTCATTTAAGCACTGCAGCCCAGCAGTGTTCTTTCTCCTTTTTTTTCATTACAAACACTAAATAGCTATAGAATGACAAAATCAAATGTTCCCACATAATGAGTAGCGTGGACTGTTTCGTAAATCCAACATCACAAAGTTGCTGGTGACTTTGTGGACTGAATTCTCCCACAAAAAGCTCTTTCAAACTTCTAAATGCCACCAGTCGTTTGCTTACAACACCCACTGGCTTTGTAACAACATCAAAGTTTGGCAGCTCATGAAATAGAATCATGTATGAAGGTTCACTCAATAGAGAAAGGCCAACAACTAGAGAGTTTACCAAAAAAAAAAAAAAAAGCTAAGAGAGAGAGAGAGAGAGATTTAAGTATAACTAATAGGAGTCAACAGAAACTCCTACTTCGAAGAGTTGTTTTTAGCTTGACACAAAGTTGGTTGATACAACCACTGGGCCAAATCTGCAATTGTGTAGTTTTTTAGTCGAATTCTCTCCAATATATATATATATATATATATATATATACACATGCAAATGCACGTAGGGAGAAAAAAAAAATACTATGAACTAACCAAAGCTATATGTGTACAAGAAGATTTGTATATTAAAATGACTGGATAAACCATCATACCTAAAATCTGTAATGGAATTTTGATATAGAACAAAGCAAAGGTCTCATCCGAAAAAAGAGAAAAAAAAGCTTCTTTCCACCAAAACCACAAGCCCAGAAATTTTACAAAACCCTTTTCAGAATTAAAGTGAGAATCAAGTCTATCTAAAAATCATTGCAATGGTAGAGCACACTCAAAGAACTTACCAATGCCATTCATCACAAAGGAAGGACTTTTGGTTTTAAACATCCGTGCTACAACAAATCATCCTCTCTCTTTGTTTGTTTGTCACCCTCCTCTTCTTTATTGCCATAGCCTTGTCATACTTTCAAGCCATATCAGCACTTCATTCTTCTTCAAGGAAAAGCATCCATGAAACAACAGGAGAGGAAAGTTTTCAGAGAAACTGAAAGAGAAGCAAGCTAAGGATTTTCTTGTGTTCACCATTACCTATACTACTGGGGAGTGCCTTCATAAAATAGAAAAGTGGATAAAAAAATATTGTATATAATGAGATCATTATTTGGAGAACCACATAAGAACCTACTCAGAGCTCGACAAAATAGAGGAGATAGTTCTATGAAACTGTGTGGGTAAGATTGTTTTGTACCATTATGAAACTCGATGTCTGCCCAGGATCATTGTAACAAGCAAGCAAATATCCCTTCTTAGGTATGAGACCATCCCTAAGAAATGTAGAGGGCAGTGCATTCTCTTTCTCCTAAACAATGTCCTCAGTTGGTCTTCCACTAAACTTTGATTCAGCAGCAATGCCTCCATCAACCTTTCTCAAGCTTAGGAAAACATTATCGATAAAGAAACTCAATGAAATCAGTTTAGTTTCATAGTAAATAAATAAATAATAAAAAAATTACGAAAGCAAAAGAGGAGAGAGAATATAGAAGATACAGATTCTTTAAATTAGGAAAGCAATTGAGAGAGAATCTAAAAATGAAGATTTTCTTTTTTTGTTAGTTTAGATTCATAAAAAAAAAAAAAAAAAAAGAATCAAACAAAATTAAGAAAACAATAGAGGAGAGAGAATCTAGAAAATATATATTTTCTTTAAATTAGGAAAGCAATTGAGTGAGAATCTAGAAAATAGGGATTTTTTGTAATTATAGATGACGAAATCAGTTTAGTTTCTTTAGAAAAAAAATCAAATGAAATTAGGAAAACAATAGAGGAGAGAATTTTGAAAATATAGATTTCTTTAAATTAGGAAAGCAATTGAGGAGATAGAATCTAGAAAATAAGGACTTTTTTTTTTTTTGTAAATATAGATGATGAAATTAGTTTAGATACATAAAAAAAAGAATCAGGAAAACAATAGAGGAGAGAGAATCTAGAAAATATATATTTTCTTTAAATTACGAAAGCAATTGAGTGAGAATCTAGAAAATAGGATTTTTTTTTTAATTATAGATGATGAAATTAGTTAGTTTCACAAGAAAAGGAATCAAACGAAATTAGGAAAACAATAGACGAGAGAGAATTTAGAAAGTATACATTTCTTTAAATTAGGAAAGCAATTGAGGAATATAATCTAGAAAATAGGAAATTTTCATTTAATTATTAATAAAAAATAAAGGGTACCAACAAAATAGTAAAATAAGAAAGATTAAAATTAAGAAATTTAAATAAACGAGAAGAAGAAGAAGGGTAAAATAGTCCAAAAAGATTAACCATGAAGCATGAACATGCACTCATATAACTAGCAAAAAAGCACGTGCAAATGCACGTGTGACAAAGAGAGAGAGAGAAACTAATGACTATTAATAGTTTAAATCAAAATTACTACAAGTAAGGACAACTCGATGTAAAAAACATGAAGATAGATAAAATATTAAAAAATATTAATAGTTTAAATCAAAATTACCGCGCCACCTCCTGGAGAATGCCACAATTATACAACCACCCTCTTTGTTTCACCAAATTATACTCAGACCCCCTACCGTCAGTCACAGTTAAGGAATATGCCTTATTTGCTGATGTCAGTAATTATATTTTATTTTAAATATCAAAATGCCCTTATTAAATATGAAGTACCAAAATACCCTTACAATAAGTTAATTTTTCTGTACCCAAATCGATAGGTTTTGAGCCCATTCCAAGACCTAATTTACCTTGCTCTCAAATCGCCACTATTGGACCACCGGCCAGCGTTCTTAGTAGTGGCAACGGCAGTAGCATCAGTGATGACGGTGACCTTGCGGTGACCCGCAGGACCTCGCAGCGACCAGCAGGACATCGCGGCGACCAAGAAAAATAGCTTGCATATAGTAAATCGGGTGTTTCTTCTCTCTCCAGTTGATTAGGTTCAAAGCAGCTTTCAGCCAAGTTATTTGCATTTCTTCTCTACAGGCGGCAACCAACAATGTGCAACCGGAGCTCGTTGTAATCGTTGGAGTTGCAGCTTTAGTTTTCGGATTGAAGTTCTCCCAGGTCGTGCGGAGTATTGGGAAAACGTTCAAGAGAAGGTTTGTTTCTTTTATTTGGTTTTTTAGGGTTTAGAATTGTTTGGTTGATATTTGTTTAGTGGTTTTGAATTATTCTGTTTTGTTACTCTTGGGTATACTGATGTATTGCAAGGGTTATAGTTGCAGTGCTTATGCTAATCGGTTCCTCTATGTCCTCTATTACGGTTTTAACATTATAGTTCCAGTGCTTATGCTAATTGGGTCATCTATGTCCTATGTTATGGTTTTTACGTTTGATTGTTTTATGTGGAGATTGGTTCTAGTTTGAGAAATATTCATATGTAATTTCTGTTCATGTCAAGAGCTTAGACTTTTCAAAGTGTCTTTTCTGCTATTCTTTCTTTCGGTGTTGCTTTCTTCCTTTCTTTACCTACAAGGTACTGTTATTCCATTATGGGATACAATCATACATGTATCTCTTAATAAGATTCTAAAACTAGAATGGAAATGGTTGCTGATCTCTCACAGATTATATCTGCCCAAATCAAAAAGTGGAGAATGGAAATGGTTGCTGATGGGCCCTCCTTCTAGGAGTTGGACTGGACAGAATATGATGGAATTGGGTTATTTAAGGGGCCATCTGTAGATAAAAAAATTCTTGAGTGAATTGAGTAATGTGAATTGGACTGGACAGCCCTTGAAACAAATGTAGTTGATGAATGGGGACCCTAAATGGACCCAACTCATTTTATATTACAAGAAGCTTGGGATCGGATCCAATTGGATCTTAGATTCTACTAGTGGAGAGTGTATCTTTTGCAAATTCATTTTAATACCCATTTCTTGATAACGTGTCATATACATGAATGATTCTTTCTTTCTTTTGTTTTTATTACTAGGGGGTGCATGTCAATCATCAATAGAGAGGAAGCTCTAGGTGGGGGGCACCTTTGGGTTCTTTAGTATCTTGTTTTCCCTTATTCTTTATACTCTGGTTCACTGTTGGTTACTTTTTGTTTTAAACCCTTTATTGATATGGGTTCCTTTTATGCATACTTTTGCTTTTGGTCTTACTTATGATTTTGGCTATTCATTTCTTGGTTTTCATTTGTAGGATGGATCTGTTATTACGAAGGGAAGATTGATCATAAGCTAATTGATAAAGAGAAATATGGATACTTTGACTTCTTGTGTGATGTTTATAGTACAGTATTGGGCCACATTCCAGATGGGATGTCTATCAAGTTTTCTAGTCAAGCTATACTGCCAGGTGATACAGAGAAGATTGATATATGGAATGATGAGTCTTTAATGCAAGTGTTCTCCATATTTGAAGAGGCGAGGATCATTAGAGTCTATGTATCAAATGTTAGGATAATTGACAGTGTTTCTTCCAAGGTGGCGATTAATGACTATCCATTGAAAGTTGTTGTTAAAGACACTCCAGGAAGAAGACAAAGAAATGAGATACAGGATCCTACTATTGGTAATTGTTTGAGATTTAAAATGTAACCGCAAGCGTACGGATCAGTGTAGCTACGGGTCGAACACAGGGAGAGCAGCCATTTTATTTTTTTTATCTCTTTTAATAATGCGAAAGTGAACCGATTAATATTTGTGATCTAATTCTAATTACCGTCCTAAACATATGTATCTAAAATAATGTCCTAACCATTCGTCATCTAAGAATTTAAAGACGCAAGCCACGCAATTAAAATTAAATAATTGAAAATAAACAACCCACGCAATTAAAAAATAATAATAATAAATAAATAAATAAAGGAAAAAAATGCTGAAATAAAAATAAAGTAAAAGAAAGGGGATAAAGCTAGAGAGAGACTCACAAGTAGATTTCTCTACTTAGCCCGAGGGATGCATCATAATATGAGCTTCCCTACTTGACCAGAGAGTCACTCTTACAAGGGTTACTCTACTTGGCTTTAGGAAAAGGGAGACAATTAAAATAAAAGCAATAAATTGATGGTTCTATGGCTAGGAGGCAAAGCCAACACATACACTAGCCATGAACCTTGGGGAGAGGGATAGCAATAATGTAACATGAAAATAAAAATCCTAAATTAAGAAAGAAAGGGTAGTCGAAGAGGGAATGAGAGGGGAGAAGACTACCGAATGAGCCTACTTACTTGAATCAATGCTTGAACTTGAAAAAAAAATTGCTCCACGGCTCGTGATCTTGTCACCTAGATCTAAGCCTAGAACTATAACTTAAAAATTACAACTCATTGCATAAATCATAAACATAAAAGGGCTGAATAAAAATAAAAGAGTGCTTGCATTAATTGAAATAAAAAAAACTATTACAAAAGTGATTGAAGAAAAGATAAAGAAGAACTAAAACTAAAGAGAGAGCAAGAGAAAGAGAGAGCAACTAAAAAACAAACTAGAAGAAGAATGAATTGTCTCCCCTCCTATTACATGAGTTGTATTTATAGGGAATGGGGAGGTAGGGTAACAAATTTCTCTTTCCTAAAAGAGAGAAACCCACAATTGGTTGTGAGATCTTTTGAGACCAAAAGTGCTAAGGTGGAGGAGAGAGAAGAGAGAAATAAATTTTGAGAAATTTCCTATAATTTGTTTGCTTATTTTCTTTCCTTTTTTTTTCTAATTTATTTCTCTTCTTTGTCTCCCTCCAAGGAACGATTTTCTTCTTGCTTTATGTGATTTGGACAATCTTTTAGTGGGTGATGATGTGGAGGAGAGAGAAGATTTGGACAATCTTTATTTCTCTCCTTTTTTTCTCTTTCCTTTTTTTTTTCTTCTCTTCTCCACGATTTTCTTTGCTTCTAATTTGATGTGGAAATCCCCTCCATGACCTTAGTGCTTTAAGTGAATGAAAAGCAAGAAATCTTCAACAAATTCTCTAAAAAAAATAATCATGAGATTCGAACTTGAGACCTCTTGGTGAGCAAGGGAATTTTGCACACCATAGCTCACCAACTACACTAGGTAGTTGTTGTTACAAAAAATAAATCATCTTCAATCACTTAAGGATGTGGTCCATCGATCCTTGTTGGCATTTGGAGTATTCCTTGTCCCTCTGAGACAATTGCAAACGGGCTGGTTCTGCATTTCGGTTCAGTTCTGATCTATTATTCTTTTTCTGGCCTGAAAAGAATAATCATTTGTACAGGTGACTAAACGAATGTGTACTTTTAATTGAACACATCATCTTGCTCAAAATTTCATCTCTTCGCAACCATGGAAAGAAATAGGACCTGTTTACGTGTAAAATTGAAGATATAGCGCCCAATAATCCTTAAGGCCTTGAAAATATAAAACCTGCAAAAAGAGAATAAAACCCAAGGTAGCTCCATTCTAAATATGTAAAATGCATGTTTTACAACCCTAGATTTCACACATAAATGTGCTCATCAGAATTCCCTTACACTTAGACTTTGCTAGTTCTCGAGCAAAACAAAAAGAAAAAGAATAAAAACAAAAAAAAAAAAACTAACTCACTTTCGTAGGAATCACGGTTGCACTTAGCATGTGCAACAAGCCTTTAAACCCCTAGGTCACCCCTAGTGGAAGAGTTGTGTCTCGTGGGTGTTTGCAGTGAATATACACCCAAAATTCAGAATAAACAAATCCCAACTTTGGCTAAAGGTGAGGCTCATACCGATCCGGAGCAAAGATAATTTCTCTTACAAGGGACCCCGACACTTGAACTTTTATTACCCTTTATCAATTCCAAGCACTAGCATATTTCTTAATTTGGAACTCACCTCGTCTCTTCCAAAACATCCTTATCTTAAGGCAAAACCACTTGTGAAGAAATAGGGAACCAATGACTAAGGCGTTGGAGTGTTTTTGACCAAACATGTTACCAAGCAATAATGACATTTGCACATTTTTTTTTTTTTAAATAATAAACTCTATTCTACTACACTACTTTTGGCTTGAATGACATGGTGGAGCAAACACCAGACACCCAAGTTACCATGTAGCTTCGCTTTTTGCATATGTCCACAAAGGCAGTGATGCTAGAGTTACTTCAGAGGTTTCCTCCCAAGGAATTTCGATCAAGACACCACGCTTCCTGAGGCGCAATGCCCTGTATAGTTCCAAGGGAATCAACTTTTATTCTTCTTTATACCACATTTCACATTTCACATTTCATTTAGAATTGTATATTTGTCAACCCATGCCAAATTAAAAAGAATGTCTCAACTCCAAATCAAAAGTACAAGGAACCCACAGACTTACATATGGTCCATCACCATAAAACAGGGGTCTCTTATTTTTCAAAAGAAAGTCCCATCTCAAGACACATGCTTGTTTCTTTCTTCTCAACAGGGTTTTATACGTTCAAAATGGGTACCTTCGTCAAAAATTTTATTTTCATACATCAAGCATCCGAATGGTCTGATCATTAGCCAAAAGCCAAAGTAGGACTTCATCCTTAGCAAGCTCAAAATAAAAAGGAAAACAAACAAAATAAAGTGAAAAAAAAAAGCAAAAACTGGTTTCCCTCCCCCACACTTAAGTCTTGCAATGTCCTCAATGCATGAAAAGAATTAAAAGCAAAGACAATGCAAGGGGGTCATACCTGATTAAAAGTTAGTCATCAGTGTAAAGAGGTTCATGGAGATCCATGACCTCTTCACTACTAGTAGTAGGAAACTTGAGGAATGGTTTCAAATCGACCATTAACCTTCGAATTACCCCTGTCTCGGAATCAAAATTCCACATTCCCATGGGGATATACATTATGAACAATAAATGGGCCATCCCATCGGATCTAAGCTTACCAGGAAAAAGATGCAATCGAGAGTTGTACAATAAGACCTTATCACCAATTGTAAAAGATTTACGCAGAATGTGTTTATCATGGAAAGCTTTGGTCTTTTCCTTGTAAATTCTAGAACTTTCATAGGCTTCATTCCTAAGTTCTTCCAACTCAGATAGTTAGAGCCTACGATGAATTCTCGCATCGACAAATCAAAGTTAAGCTTTTAATGGCCCAAAGGCCTTATGCTCCAACTCAACGGTAAGTGACAAGCTTTCCCATACACCAACGGTAGGGAGACCGCCAACGCGGCCTTGAATGCAATCGATGGGCCCATAAGGCATCAATGAGCCTAAGGACCAATCTTACGGTTGGGATTAAGTTTCTCCAAGATTTGTTTGATCCGCCTATTAGACACCTCCACTTGGCCACTAGTTTGGGGGTGATAAGGGGTAGATAACTTATGGGTGATCCTATACTTTTTCATTAGGGCCTCAAAAGGCCGATTATAAAAATGAGTACCCCTATCACTAATTATTGCACGTGGTGCACCAAAGCGGGAAAAAATGTTCTCTTTAAGAAACTGGACCACCACTTTGTGGTCATTAGATTTACAAGGTATGACCTCTATCCATTTAGAAACATAATCAACGGCCAAAAGTATGTATAAATTCCCAAAGGAATTAGGGAATGGTCCCATAAAATCGATTCCCCATACATCAAAGATCTCAACTACCAAAATAGGGTTGAGGGCATCATGTTCCTTTTATTGATACGCCAAAGATCGGCGGTGGCAAGCCTTGCAAAATCAAAAGCATCTTTAAAAGAGTGGGCCAATAAAATCCGTATTGGAGAACCTTGCGCGTCTTCTTAGGTCCAAAGTGTCCACCACATGCATGATCATGACAAAAGAGAAAATGGAATGTTGCTCATGATCGGAACATATCGTCGGATAATCGATCCGGACATATCTTAAACAAATAAGGATCATCCCGAAAAAGTGCTTAACTTGGGAATGAAACCTATACTTATCTTGGGTGGACCAGTGATCCGAGTCACACTGAAACTAAGAAGTTGACAATGTCAGCAAACCATGGTTCATCGGACATTGCAAATAATTGTTCATCTGGAAAGTTCTCTGATCGGAGAATCAACATCAAGGAATTGGGAAGTGGATAAATGGTCGCAACTAGGTTTTCAACTCCTTTCTTATCCTTAATTTCTAAATCAAACTCTTGCAAAAGTAAAACCCACCTAATGAGACGGGCTTTGGCATCCTTCTTCGAACTAAGTATCCGAGGCGAATGATCAAGATACACCACCACATGTGAACCAACTAAGTAAGACCGAAACTTTTCTAATGCAAACACAACAGCTAAAAATTCTTTTTCAGTGGTTGTATAATTGAGTTGTGCATCATTTAAGGTGGTACTAGTAGCATAGTAAATGACAAGCAACTTATTAATCCTTTGACCTAAAACTGCTCCTATGGCAAAATCCGAAGCATCACACATCAATTCAAAAGGCTCACCAAAAGTGGTTGAACAATGGGTGCATTGGTCAACTCCTTCTTAAGTTACTTGAAGGATTCTAGGCACTCTTTGGAAAACTCAAAAGTCGATCTTTGACAAGTAATGAGGTGAGAGTTCGGCTAATCGACTAAAGTTCTTAATAAACCTTCAGAGAAGCCTGCATGCCCTAGAAAGGACCGAACATCCTTAACAGATCGAGGAGGTGGTAAATTATCAATTAAATCCACTTTGGCTCTATCTACCTTAATTCCTCCTTGATATTACATGGCCTAAAACAATACCAGATTTAACCATAAAATGGCATTTCTCCCAATTCAAAACCAAATTCTTAGATATGCACCTTTTCAAAACTAGGGAAAGATGATGAAGACATTCGAATAGGAATTCCCATGAATTGAAAAGTCATCCATAAATACTTCTAAGAATTTTTCACCATGTCGAAAAAATGCTCATCATGCATCGTTGGAACGTAACAAGGGCATTGCAAAGCCCAAAGGGCATACCTGTAGCAAATGTTCCATATGGGCATGTAAAAGTGGTCTTATGTTAGTCCTCTAAAGCAATTGGGATTTGGTTATAGCCAGAATATCCATCAAGAAAACAGTAGTATTCATGTCCAACTAACCTCTCTAACATCTGATCAATGAATGGCAATGGGAAGTGGTCTTTTCAGGTTGCCATATTAAGTTTCCTGTAGTCAATGCACACACGCCATCCTATTTGGACACGGGTAGGGATCAACTCATTATTGGCATTAGGAACTACAATCACACCAGACTTCTTAGGCACTACGTGAACTGGCTTACCCATTGGTCATCGAAATAGGATAAATTATTCCATGATCCAAGCACTTTAGGATCTCTTTCTTAATGGCTTCCATCATCTGGTTAGCTCTTCTTTGGGGTTCCGTGGATGGTTTGGAATCTTTCATAAGATGTATATGATGTTGCATAATGGAAGGGCTTATACCCTTGATATCAGTCATGGTCCAACCTAGGGCTTCCTTATTATCTTTTAACACTTTAAGTAACTCCTCTTCCTGGCTAGAAGTCAAATTTGAAGAAATTATTACAGGAAGAGTCTGGTCAGGCCCTAGGAAAGCATACCTCAAATTAGATGGCAACTCCTTAAGATCTAGCTTAGGGGGCTCAACTATGGAAGGTTTAGGAATGGAATTGGAAAGGGGTCCTAAGGGCTTCACGAGTGTGTGAAGACTCAAGACTTCAGAAAAAAAAATTTCACTATCATCATCCAACTCATCCATACACTCTTGGAATTCTGAATCAAAATCAATATCAAAGTTGGTAACTAAATCATCAAAAAAATCCAGAAAATCCTCAAGTATATCGATCTCTTCTTCCATATGTGGTTGCTTGCCAATCCTAAACATGTTAAACTCAACAGTTTGGTTACCAAAAGATAATCTTAGGAAACCATTCCGACAATTGATTAATGCATTACTGGTAGCCAAGAATGGTCTTCCTAAAATTATTGGGATCTCATCCTTGGTTGAGAAGGGCTTGGTATCTAACACAATGAAATCAACAGGGAAAATAAATTCCCCCACCTTTAGTAAGACATCCTCAACCATCCCTTCAGAATCTTAGCGCACTCTATCTCGCCAACAAGAGTAGTTCCAGTGGCTTTCAATTCTCCCAATCCTAGTTGCTTGTACACATGGTAAGGTAAAAGATTCACACTTGCACCAAGGTCAAGTAAGGCATGCTCAATATAGGTGTTGCCTATGACACAAGATATGGTAGGGCTCCTGATCCTTATATTTGGTCGCTATAGGTGAGTAATTATGGAACTAATGTTACTCGCCAAGAACGCCTTTTGGGCACACTAGTGATACGTTTGTGAGTACACAAATCTTTCAATACCTTTGCATAGGCGGGGTTCTGAGATATAGCATCCAAAAGAGGGATGTTCACTTCTACATTTTTGAAGACTTCAAAATTTTATCCATGGAAGCAGTCTTCTTTTTGTGTACCAAGCGATTGGGAAATAGGATAGGATGAACATAAGGACTGTTAGGGATTTGCCCCTGTTCAGAAGAATCATTTTTTGTTTTCTCAACCAAATCATCTTTAGTTTCAGAAAAATCTTTAGGTTCATCAGATGAACCTGGAACAAGAGGCACACCTGTGTCCTCAACTGAAGAAGAGTTAACAGGAGTAATAGATGGGAAAGATTGAGAAACACTTTGTTGGTACTCTCTACCACTCCTAAGGGCATAAACAACATTGCATTGGTTAGAGGGTCCTTGTTGAGTCTGACCTTGTACTATATTCAGTGGTGCATTAGTTGGTCCTTGTGAACTAACGGGCTGATGATGCCAAGGGTTAGGCTCTGGTTGACTGGGTAAAGTTCCCTTCTCCCTCTCACGCATAATTGAGACAACTTGGGTAAGTTCTCTCATAAGATTTTGATGGCTTGTCATGAGGAGGGCCATATTTTTTTCTAAGTCACTTATTCTACTTGCCTCTCCAATGTTGGTAAACCCAGGGGGTTGCTGATAAGATAATAGAAAAGGGGCCCTAGGAAAACTCGCCTGAGGTCCTACATTTGACCTAGGAAATGTATTTTGGGAAAAAGATTGTTGTGCAAAGGGAGGCCTTTGGGGTCTAGGTTGACCTTGATTATAGAAATTGGAAGGTCCTGCTTGGTTGCCCTGATTCCAAAAGAAATTTGGGTGATTTCTCCATCCTGGATTGTAGGTGTTACTATATGGATTATTCTGGTATAAGGCATTAATACTATCATTAGAAGTGCCCCCAGAGATGTTGGGGCATTCTTCTATGACACATCCAGGGGATTGGCACCAAGCACAAATCTTAACCAAATTGACTGATGATGGTTCTCTAGGAATAATAGCCTCAATCCTCTTGATTAGGCTATCCAAATGGGCTTCCTTAGCTACTATCCCATCCACAAAATATCATTTTCCTTCTATGGTTCTTTCACTCTCTTGGGTTGATTACCACTCACGGGTTTTGTCAGCTAAGTCAAGTAAGAATTCTCATGCCTTTCCTTCATCTGTAAAGGATGTGAATCCCTCAGGGCATATAGACTCTATCATTTGTTTAGTTGGGTAATCAATACCCTCATAAATTATTTGACATAAATGCCATAGGTCTAGGCCATGGTGAGGGCATTCTTGGAGTAGATCCTTGAATCTCTCCATAAGTTTGGAAAATGACTCACTAGGCTTTTGCCTAAATCAAGGATATCACTTCTAAGCTTATTGGTCTTGTGAGTTGGGAAAAACTTCTTAAGGAAGACAACGTGAACTTCCCATGAGGTTATGGAATTTGTGGGTAACCCATACAACCACTTCTTAGCTTGGTCTTTCAATGCAAAAGTGATAAACCTAAGCTTAAAATCATCGAAAGTTGGATCTTAATTAGAACACATACCTCTTCAAATTCCCTTAGAAATAGGTATGCATCCTCAGAGGTCAACCCATGGAAGTGGGGCAACATAGTGATGTATTGAGATTTGAGTTCAAAATTATTGCCTGGCTTGTGGTAGAACTATACAGAAGGTTGGGCTGTTCTAGCAGGTAGAACCTATCTTTCGAGATTTAGGTGAAGGGTTTTGCTGTTGGTCTCCCATATTGAAGGATTTTAAAGAGAGCAACGATAGGGTCACTACTTGTTGGATCTCTTTTTCTAACCGATTCTTAGTATTACGTACCCACTTAACACTCATGCAACAGAAAAACTACCCACAACTAAAGTAAGACAAGCATAAAAGAATGGATAGCAAAACTTTTTGTTTTTTGATGATTTTTTTTTTTTTTTTTTGCTTTTTAGGAGCTTACCGGCAGGGATCCGGGGTTGCTCAGTCAATTCTCGAGGTATGCTCATGTATGAAACTGTCTTTATCATACTGTAAGGCATGGCGACCTCCACTGATACAACTATTATTAGAAGTTGTTCTTCTCAGGAATTCAATAAAAGAAAAGGAAAAATATAAAACAAAGCAAACAAAGCACTCCGATTTACCAAAAGAAAGTGAAAAATAAAATGGAACTGTCTCCCCGGCAACGGCGCTAAAAACTTGTTTGAGATTTAAAATGTAACCGCAAGCGTACGGATCAGTGTAGCTACGGGTCGAACATAGGGAGAGCAGCCATTTTATTTTTTTTATCTCTTTTAATAATGCGAAAGTGAACCGATTAATAGTTTTGATCTAATTCTAATTACCGTCCTAAACATATGTATCTAAAATAACGTCCTAACCATTCGTCATCTAAGAATTTAAAGACGCAAGCCACGCAATTAAAATTAAATAAACAAATAACTAAAAATAAACAACCCACGTAATTAAAAAATAATAATAATAAATAAATAAATAAAAGAAAAAAATACTGAAATAAAAATAAAGTAAAAGAAAGGGGATAAAGCTAGAGAGAGACTCACAAATAGGTTTCTCTACTTAGCCCGAGGGATGCATCATAATATGAGCTTCCCTACTTGACCAGAGAGTCACTCTTACAAGGGTTACTTTACTTGGCTTTAGGGAAAGGGAGACAATTAAAATATAAGCAATAAATTGATGGTTCTATGGCTAGGAGGGGCAAAGCCAACACATACACTAGCCATGAACCTTGGGGGAGAGGGATAGCAATAATGTAACGACTGCAAATAAAAATCCTAAATTAAGAAAGAAAGGGTAGTCAGAAGAGGGAATGAGAGGGGGGAGAGAAGACTACTGAATGAGCCTACTTACTTGAATCAATGCTTGAACTTGAAAAAAAAAATTGCTCCACGGCTCGTGATCTTGTCACCTAGATCTAAGCCTAGAACTATAACTTAAAAAATTACAACTCAATTGCATAAATCATAAACATAAAAGGGCTGAATAAAAATAAAAGAGTGCTTGCATTAATTGAAATAAAAAAAAAACTATTACAAAAGTGATTGAAGAAAATATAAAGAAGAACTAAAACTAAAGAGAAAGCAAGAGAAAGAGAGAGCAACTAAAAAACAAACTAGAAGAAGAATGAATTGTCTCCCCTCCTATTACATGAGTTGTATTTATAGGGAATGGGGAGGTAGGGTAATAAATTTCTCTTTCCTAAAAGAGAGAAACCCACAATTGATTGTGAGATCTTTTGAGACCAAAAGTGCTAAGGTGGAGGAGAGAGAAGAGAGAAATAAATTTTGAGAAATTTCCTATAATTTGTTTGCTTATTTTCTTTCCTTTTTTTTTCTAATTTATTTCTCTTCTTTGTCTCCCTCCAAGGAACGATTTTCTTCTTGCTTTATGTGATTTGGACAATCTTTTGGTGGGTGATGATGTGGAGGAGAGAGGAGATTTGGGCAATCTTTATTTCTCCCCTTTTTTTTTCTCTTTCCTTTTTTTTTCTTCTCTTCTCCACGATTTTCTTTGCTTTTAATTTGATGTGAAAATCCCCTTCATGACCTTAATGCTTTAAGTGAATGAAAAGCAGGAAATCTTTGACAAATTCTCTAAAAAAAACAACCATGAAATTCGAACTTGAGACCTCTTGGTGAGCAAGGGAATTTTGCACACCATAGCTCACCAACTACACTAGGTAGTTGTTGTTACCAAAAATAAATCTTCAATCACTTAAGGATGTGGTCCATCGATCCATGTTGGCATTTGGAGTATTCCTTGTACCATTGAGACAATTGCAAACGGGCTGGTTCTGCATCTCGGTTCAGTTCTGATCCATTATTCTTTTTCTGGCATAAAAAGAATAATCATTTGTATGAGTGACTAAACGAATGTGTACTTTTAATTGAACACGTGCATCTTGCTCAGAATTTCGTCCTCTTCGCAACCATGGAAAGAAATAGGACCTCTTTACGTGTAAAATTGAAGATATAGCGCACGATAATCCTTAAAGCCTTGAAAATATAAAACCAGCAAAAAGAGAGTAAAACCCAAGGTAGCTCCATTCTAAATATGTAAAATGCATGTTTTACTACCCTAGATTTCACACATAAATGTGCTCATCAGTAATGCACCAATTGTTGATCTAGAGGGTGGCACAAATACAGTACCAAAGAGACTCTTTGGAGGGGTGGTTCTTCAAGTATTAATGTAGGCAGGAGTGATAAAGGGAAATCCAGTCTAGAAGAAGAGGTTCATGATGTTCAGGATGATGTAGTTGTGGAATTTTCTAGTGGAAATGATAGTAGTATGTCTGATTCGAGGACGAAGATTCAAAATTGGGAAGTGATGATGGGTTTGAAGAACATGATAGTAGGAGTGATAGTGAAAGGGAGGTGAATAAAGAAAATGTGGAGGTTGCACAAGGAGATGGAGCAAATAGTGATGATTTATCATATTATGACTCTGATGAGTTCCATGCACCACAGGTCAGTAGGGCAAGAAGGGTGTTTGATGATCAAGGCAAAGTGAAGATGAGGATGGCATGATTTTTATGATATAGATCACTTTAGGAGTAAAATTGAAAGAATTTTCAATCCAAAAGCGTTTTAGTTGCAAAGATTGAAAAATGAAAAGACCAGGGTCACTGTTGTTTGTGCGGAGGATGGTTATGAGTGGAGGATTCATGCTTCTCCTACTGAAGATAAAGTGACTTTTATGGTTAAGTCATTTAATCCTATGCATATATACTCTAAGAGGAAAGAGAGAAACCTGGAAGCAACCTCAACATGGATAGCTAAGAAACTTAGTCCACAACTCAAGGCAGATCCCGCGCTCTCTACTGATAGTATCGAGCTATATTGTGGAAGAAGCATAAGATTGAACCAAGTTACAAGCAAATTTGGAAGGCACGAGTTATTACCAAAGAATCTAATGACGATAATCATGCCAAGTTGTATGCCAAACTTCCAAAGTATGGAGAGATGGTTAGATAGACAAACCCAGGTAATGTGTTTAAGCTGTAATTCATTTTCAGAAATAACATGTCTGCCAATCCTATTTTCAAACGGTTTTTTTTTATTTTATTTTAGTTTTTTGTTATGAAGCCTCTAAAGTGGGGTTTGTCAATGGTTGTAGATCATTTGTTAGGTTAGATGGATGCCATTTGAAGGGAAAGTATGGAGGCATTCTACTATCAGTAATTTTTGTAGATGGAAACAATCCATTGTTTCCATGGACTTGCATTTGTAGTTGTGGAATCTGAGTGTAAAGAGAGCTGGTTGTTTTTCCTCCACAACCTATATACTGCATTTCATTCTAGCTCAGATGGCATGGGATACCTAACATTTATATCAGATGAGCAGAAAGTAGTACTTGATGACTTATATATATATATATATATATATATATTTTCTTCTTTTTCTTTTTACTTCATATACTATGTCTTTACTTGCACATATTGATCGCATTATCTTCTTATGTGATGCATAGGGTCTAACTGAGGCAGTACGAGAGGTTTTCCCTGACTCATATACTGGACATTGCAGTAGGCACCTATATGCCAACTTCTAGAGCCAGTTTCCAGGAGATAAGATGAAGTCATTATTTTGGGCTGCATTAGGGCTTACAAAGAAATTGAATTTAAAGAGGAATTGTCTGAGATGAAGAGCATTAAAAAGGAATCACATGATTGGTTGAGTGCAAATCCTCCCAATTCATAGTCCAAATGGGCACTTGATCATAAAGCAAAGAGTGACCACATCACCAATAATATGACAGAGTCCTTCAATCATTGGATAGGCCCAGGGTGTGAGGACCACATATAAAAAAATTTAAAGGGCTTGGGGCCTGATGAGCACATTTATGTGTGAAATCTAGGGTAGTAAAACATGCATTTTTCATATATAGAATAGAGCTACCTTGGGTTTTACTCTCTTTTTGCAGGTTTTATATTTTCAAGGCCTTAAGGACTATCGGGCGCTATATCTTCAATTTTACACGTAAAGAGGTCCTATTTCTTTTCATGGTTGCGAAGAGGACGAAATTCTGAGCAAAATAGATGTGTTCAATTAAAAGTACACATTCGTTTGGTCACCTGTACAAATGATTATTCTTTTCGGGCAAAAAAAAGAATAATAGATTAGAACTAAACCGAGATGCAGAACCAGCCCATTTGCAGTTGTCTCAGAGGTACAAGGAATATTTCAAATGCCAACAAGGATTGATGGACCACATCCTTAAGTGATTGAAGATTCGTTTTTGGTAACAACAACTACCTAGTGTAGTTGGTGAGCTATGGTGTGCAAAATTTCCTTGCTCACCAAGAGGCCTCAAGTTCGAATCTCATGGTTGTTTTTTTTAGAGAATTTTGTTGAAGATTTTCTGTTTTTTACTCACTTTAAGCACTAAGGGCATGGATGGGATTTTCACATCAAATTAGAAGCAAGGAAAATCGTAGAAGGGTTCCTGCGCAAAAAGAGAAGAAAAAAAAAAAGGGAGAAATAAAGATTGTCCAAATCTTCTCTCTCATCCACATCATCACCAAAAGATTGTCCAAATCACACAAAGCAAGAAGAAAAATTGTCCCTTGGAGGGAGAAAAAGAAGAGAAATAAATTAGAAAAAAAAAAAAAGGAAAGAAAATAAGCAAACAAATTATAAGAAATTTCTCAAAGTTTATTTCTCTCTTCTCTCTCCTCCACCTTAGTACTTTTGGTCTCAAAAGATCTCACAACCAATTGTGGATTTCTCCCTTTTAGGAAAGAGAAATTTGTTACCCTAGCTCACCATTCCCTATAAGTACAACTCATGTAAGAGGAGGGGAGACAATTCATTCTTCTTCTAATTTTTTTTAGTTGCTCTCTCTTTAGTTTTAGTTCTTCTTTATCTTTTCTTTAATCACTTTTGTAATAGTTTTTTTTTTATTTCAATTAATGCAAGTACTCTTTTATTTTTATTCAGCCCTTTTATGTTTATGATTTATGCAATTGAGTTGTAATTTTTTAAGTTATAGTTCTAGGCTTAGATCTAGGTGACAAGATCACGAGCCGTGGAGCAATTTTTTTCAAGTTCAATTTTTTTTTTCAAGATTTGTTTTCTCTAGTCCTAGAAATTTCAGATTTGGTTTATTCCAGATCTGGTTTTTAGTACTGGTAGTATCTCAAATCGATCAAGTTTTCAGTTCAAGGGTTGAAGTTCAAGTAAGTAGGCTCCTTCAGTAGTCTTCTCTCCCCCCTCTCATTCCCTCTTCTGACTACCCTTTCTTTCTTAATTTAGGATTTTAATTTCAGTCGTTACATTATTGCTATCCCTTTCCCCCAAGGTTCATGGTTAGTGTATGTGTTGGCTTTGGCCCTCCTAGCCATAGAACCATCAATTTATTGCTTTTATTTTAATTGTCTCCCTTTCCCTAAAGCCAAGTAGAGTAACCCTTATAAGAGTGACTCTCTGGTCAAGTAGGGAAGCTCATATTATGACGCATCCCTCGGGCTAAGTAGAGAAACCTACTTGTGGGTCTCTCTCTAGCTTTATCCCCTTTCTTTTATTTTATTTTTATTTCAGCATTTTTTTCCTTTATTTTTAATTGCGTGGGTTGTTTATTTTTACTTATTTATTTATTTAATTTTAATTGCATGGCTTGTATCTTTAAATTCTTAGATGACGAATGGTTAGGACGTTGTTTTAGATACATATGTTTAGGACAGTAGTTAGAATTAGATCACAACCATTAATAGGTTCACTTTCGTATTATTAAAAGAAAAAAAATAAAGTGGCTGCTCTCCCTGAGTTCGACCCGCAGCTACACTGATCCGTACGCTTGCGGTTACATTTTAAATCTCAAACAGGGCCAAAGGAGCGGAAGGGGAAAACATGGATGTCAATTGGACTATGATCCAAAATACCAAGGTGATTAAAGCAAGCATGAGAGGAAGGAAAGGTATCAAGCCAAGCTTCCTTGACAAGGACACGGTTCAGCTTACAAGCCACCCGAAAATTACTAGCTCTTTGGTTATGCTAAGAAAGCTTGGTACCAGACCATCTAAGATCATTGAGACCAAGGTCATCAATACAATTGTTGAAGGAATCAATAGTCAGGGGGTCAATGGGGTTACCAGCAAGCTTCTCATGACTGAAGCGGATAACATTAAAATCACCTCCAATCCCCCAAGGTGGAGAGCCCATGGAGGGGCAAAGGAGAGGAGGTCAGATCAAAGGGGGAGTCTAAGGGGGGCAAGGTTGTGGGCATAAATAATTGAGAGGAAGCAAATAAAGGAACTAGAGGAATGGGAGATAGAGAGGTGAATGACTTGATCCGATAAGGAGAGAGAGAGACAAACCAATTTTATATCTCATCGATCAACTACAGATTTGCTTGATGAAAATTTACACAAGAGGCTTGAGTAAGCATGTTCGTATAAGGGGAGCTTGACACCAAAAATTAAGAAGAAATTGGATTTTATCTACCAGCAGTCAAGATCGTGTGTGGCATTATCCGGGTTACAATGAGTTTGAGGTGAATGATGGGGCCTCGAGGTTTGTGGTCAACTTGAATACTAGGAAGTGTGGGTGCCAAGTGTCGAAAGCAACTGGGCTACCATGTAGACATGCAGCTTGTTGTATTGCATAAAGGAGGGAAAGAGTTGAAGATTATTGTGAAGGTTTTTACTCCCTTGGTAAATATATGCAAGCATATGAAAACATGATACATCCGCTTCCTAATATTTCAGAGTTGGAGGATACTAGTATTATGGGTGTGGTAGAGCCTCCACCTCGAGAAGGCAACCAGGGAGACCCAAAAAGGTTAGAAGAAGAGAGGTTGGTGAACCAACTGCTGGGGAGTATAGGAAGAAGTCTTCTTCAGTAATATGTCAAAGATGCAAGCTTGAGGGTCATAATGAGAGATCATGTAAGGGTGGTGCCGTTAGAAGGAAGAGGAAACGATCACCTAGACAGACCATGCATGTACTATTTTCATGAATTAAAACATCCCTAACTGTTTTCACTATGTTCACATTAATGAATGCATTTCTCTATTTCTAATGTGGTAGAATCAAAATGTAGTGGGCACTCAAACTGATGTCAATGTCTCTCAAAGGATTAGACCACATAATGAAGCAACATATTAAGTGGATAGTGTTCAGGCAAGGAGAAGAGCAAGAATGGCAGCAACTCGTGCAAGGAGTCGTGAAAAGGAGGCAATGAAGTTGCAAATCAAGGATTAATTTTGGTTAATGATGGGATTTTAGGTTATATAACAGGGAAGTTTTTGTCGGGGCATAGTTTTATGTATTTTGTAGAAGAATGTAAATTGGATGTCCCTTTTTGTTTTGGATGTAGATGCTACTTTAGTTTGTTTTTTTGGACAGTAGAAGCTTCTTTACTTGGTATCCCTATTATATTGTGTAGGTCAACTATTTTTGATATCCTACTAGTATGTTTGATTCATCAAATGGGATGATGTAAATAGTAATGTTTGAACAGGTGAAATGAATATGGGATTTCTGATATGGAATAGGTCTACGATGTCCACTTTTCTGTTAATTTGGAACAGATGAAATGAAAAAGGGATTTTTGTCCCTTTTTGATATGGATTATATTTCAACTATGTTCATTATTTGGTTAATTCTGAACAGGTGATATGTCCCTTTTTTTTTTGGGTGAAACATATATGAGATCTAAGAGATTTGGAAAATGAGATCTTCATTTATACATGTTTCTATCTGCTGTTGGATTGTACAGGAAGAACCCATTTATGAGTTGTGAGGTAAAAGACATTTGGAAGATTTTATATTTTAAAATAGCTAATCAACATTTGTTCTAGGGAACAAAACTAGTTTTATCTTATCATGCTTTTATGTCTCTTTGGCCTCAAAACTTCTGTTTATAATTTCCTTGGATCTCATATCCCAAGATATATAACTTATGAATTCTCTTTCTTTAACTCGAGATTGGATCCTTCTTTTTTTTTTTTTTTTGCTAGAATTCAGAATTTGTATTAATGAGAAAAATTAAAAATAGAGTACATCAGAAGAAACCTTAGCTAAAGAGGGACCCCACCTTCGGCAATGCCATCAGCAGAGTCCTCTGAAGCTATCTGTAAAATCTAAATCTGGGTATGGAAAGTACACCATTTCTGATTACCTCAAGTATGTGAGAAGGGAAATTCTCCATAGTTCCAAAAATTCCAGTTTTGGCGTAGACTTAGCAAGATAATCAGCGATAGGGTTGGCTTCCCTATAACAGTGGCTGATTTTCCAAGAAACCGAATTGAGGTAATGTTGAAGGGACAACCAATCTTGAAGGACAAACCATGGAATGGATCTTCCTTGGATTGCTATGACTATAGCCACAGAGTCAGACTCTATTCATAGATAAGATACCCCGATTCATAGTGTGGCGAATTCCCTCGAGCAAGCTCTTGAATTTCTTATAATAATTAGTGTTGATGCCTAGGTAGATTTTGAAGGAGAAAGTCACATTTCCCTGTGAGTCTCGCATCACACCTCCCGCTCCAGCTCTTCCTGGGTTTCTCATAGAGCTTCCATCGATATTTAACTTTGTCCAAGAGCTAGAGGGCTTGCACCAATTGATTGTAAGGGTGAAAGGAGTGTCTCTCGATGATGGATGCAACCCCAACTTCCTACAGCAAAGAAGGTCAGAAACTAATCGAACAATTCCTTTCACATCAAGATTTGCCTCTTTGATCGCCCTTAGAACTCTTCTAAATAGCAAGGAGGCATCAAAACCCTTTTCACCATGTCTTCTACTGTTCCTTTCTTGCCAAATAATATCAGCAATGATGATTAAACTGGCCGCCCAAGGATCCTTAACTGAGAGAATTCTTCGCTTTCTCTTCCACTAAGATATCAGCTCAAAGATGGAGGTAAAGCTCTTCCAAGTCAGGTCAAAGCAAGATAGGAAGCTATTCCGGATATGCCAAGAAACACTACACTCTAAAAATAAGTGAGTCATGGTTTCAGGGGTAGATTCACAAAGGGAACACCTAGAGACCAGTGGGATGTCTTTTTGGAAAGGGCGTCATCGGTGGGCAGTTTCTCGTGAGATCATCTCCACCCAAGAGTTGATTGCTGAGGAGAAAGGCCTTTCATCCAAACCAAGTCATGCCAAGGGGCCTTAGGATTCCTGCATCAAATTTCATTCCAGGCCAAAGACATACAAAACTCCCCTGAAGTTGATAGGGTCCATATGCATTTATCTATAATTCCTTCCTTTGGAATATTGATTGTAGAAGCGGCAGCAAAAACGTTCTAAAGGAAAGAAGAGGAAACTTCAAGGAAGACTCATTCATTATTGCTAATGAAATTGGCTACCTTTATGTTGGAGGATGAGAACAGCGCCTCGTCCAAGTCGGCCATCTCTTGCATAGTTTCCGTCCCAACCCATCTGTCTCTCCAACAATTTATGGACTCACCATTGCCCACAATCCACCTTTCTTTTGAAGATACGAAGATCCGCATTCTTTTAAGGCCAGGCCAAAACGTGGAAGCTCTGAATCCCTTCTTGGGTGTACCATTTTTCCTCAGAAATCTCGCCTTCATGATGTTTCTTAGGGCAGATTTTGAGTGCTTAACATACCAGACCTGCTAGCAAAGGAGAGATTTATTCACATCCCTCAATTGCCTGATACCTAACCCTCGTTCCTGCCTTGGTTTGCAGATAGAGTCCCATTTGACCGTCACACCTTTAGATGTATCAGGATCCCTAGATCATATAAAGTTTCTCATCTACAATTCTATGGTGTTCAAAAGGGAACTAGGCCACCAATAGATTGAAAAACTGTGAGAGGGCATACTAGAAATGATCTATTTTACGAGCTCCACCCTACCAACCAAAGACAAAAGCTTCCCCTTCCATCCTGCCATCCTCCCTTTAATTTTGTCCAACACTACAAGCAATGGTCCTTTTGTAACCTACCTTTGAAAATCTCCACCTAAGTATTTCATAGGGAACTTGCAGATGGCAATCCCAAGAGTGTCAGAGATAACTGTTTCCTATCCAAGGACATTTTTCTAGGGAAAAGCTTGATCTTTTCCAGGTTTATCTTTGGCCGAGAATTGCTGATATTTAGATAAGAAGCTATGGAGTTGCGATATATCTAATAAAGCCATTTAGAAAGAAAAAAATATCATCTATGAACAATAAAAAACCAGGCATTTGAACACCTCTAGGACCCTTGAGGGCTGAAGCTTCTTCTCCTGAAGCAATTGGCAAACACCCCTGCACTGGACTTCCTCAACAAGAATAAATAAGAGGGGGGAAATAGGGTCTCCTTGACACAGACCTCTCTCAATACCAAAGTAGCCAACCGAGCCGCCATTTAGGAGTATTGAGATTCTTGAAGAGACTAGTATTTGATGAAGCCATGCAATCCAAGTATCAGAAAAACCAAAATTTTTCAAGAAACTATGTCAAAAGCTTTCTAAATGTCGATTTTGACACCCATACCTCCACCTCGAGTGCAATCAAATATGAGGTTGGCCAGCTCTGAAGCAAGACAGATGTTAAATTGAATTACCTTGCCTTTCTGAAAGGCTCCTTGCTCTTCTGATATCAGCCTAGGGAGGAGAGAAGAGCGCCTTGTTGCCATGATCTTAGACAAGATTTTACAGAAAAAATTCTGCATATAGAGAGGTCTGAACTTATCCAGAGAGTTTGCCCCATCACCTTTAGGAATTAACACAAGGAAGCTATTGTTAATCCCATTTGGAAGAACACCTGATCTAAAAAAACCTTTAACTGCCTTAACATCATGACATATCAGCCCCCAGTAGTGCCTGAAGAAAGCCCAGAGAAACCAACCATCGGGCCTTGGAGAGCTGTCTGGATCTAAATCCCACACTGCAAGCTTGACCTTGTCACCTCTAGGATTCAAGGGATGCAGCCCAAGAGCTCTGCATGATCAACAACCGGGCTAGCTTTGTGGAAAGACTCAAAGTATTCCACCACATGGGCAGCCACCTCGTCTGGATGCGAAACAACTGTTCCATCAGCCTTTTTCAAAGAACAAATAGTGTTCTTGGCCCTCCTTATTTTGGTTGATAAATGAAAGAAACAAGAGTTGCGATCGCCTTGTGTAAGACATTTTTTCCTAGCCTTTCTGCCCACAGCTTACCGTGGTCGTAAAGAGCTTTCAAGTATTTGGTTTTTGCGTCAGCCTCAAGTTGAAGAGATGGTCATCTATGCCAGAAAGATCAATCTGATTCTGAATCTGCTCTAGCTCATTCTTGGTTTCTTTTAGCTCTACTTCAAGGTTCAAGAATGCTAATCTATAGAGGTGTCAATTGTTCGGTTCGGTTTGGTTTCGATCGGGTTGAATCGGTTTCGGTCTAGGAATGAGGGAGACCAAAACCAATCCGTTGAGGAACTTTGATTTTTGGTTGGTTTTGATTTTGGTATAATTTGGTTTTGGTTTATTTTGGTTTTTCAATATCGGGTTAATACCAATTTAGATCGATTTATTATTGGGCTTGAACCATAATGAAGTCTTACATTCATAACTTATAGTGACAAGATTTGACGGAAAAAACACTATAAATTTATGATTCAATCATGGTTTGTCGTTGTAAGGGAAAGATAACTAATATTAAAACCAATGGATAACAAATTACTAAGAAGATAACTAATATTGAAATCACAAAATGAACTCTATCATCCAATTATTCATTCAACTATCCAACTAGCTAGTTTGTGTAGTGAACAAAGAAATCAATGGAACCAGTATTACAATTTACAAATCAATTTCTCTATCCATAACCTAATATTCAATGATTTGTATCAATTCCCCTTAGAATAAAAAAAGTTCTCACTAATATTGTGAAAAATGGATAGTCAATTCACCAATTTATAATCTCATAATCATTTATTTTTTTATCAGTTTCATACGGTTTGGTTTCGGATTGGTTATTGGTCGGTTCGGTCTGGACCGGTTTTCAGCTGGTCCCAACATGCCTCAGTCTAAAACCAATCCAATAAGGATCGGTTTGGTTCGGTTCAGGTTTTATCAATCGGTTTTATTGGTTCATGCTAGGTTTTGACACCCCTACTAATCTAGCCCAAGCCCTGAGAATAGGTTTGAGGCATCTCAATTTTTGAGATAGAACAAAGGAAGGGGATCCATTCACCTGCTCCCTCCATGATCTTGCGACTACCTCCAAAGAGCCATCGTGCTCCATCCAAAATCTGTGGGCTCGAAAGGGGCAATTAGCAGGCTTAACCCCAATGCCAAAAGTGATACATATTGGAGAGTGGTCTGAAGAGAAACATTGCAGAATCTCTTGGCTGCAGTCATGGAAGGAGTTAAGCCACTCTTCATTACAAAAACTTCTCTCAAGCACTGCCAAAACATTCCCTCTCTTTCTGTTGTTTGTCCATGTAAATTTGTGGCCACGGGAGGGAATCTGAATCAGGATGCAGGCATCAATAGCAGCATTGAAATCAGTTGCAAACCCAGGACCTCTTTTCTCATGAGAAGCAAGGGTTGCGTTGAAGTTGCCAACAACTAACCATGGGGAGAGACCTACTGGAGTAGATACGAGATCAAGCCATAGGTCTCGTCTAGCAATTCGAAATCAGCTCGCATAAACAAAAGTGATGAATACAGTAGAGCCTCTCCATTTCACAGACAGAGATATGTGCTGCTCTGACATGGAGACTACAACAGGTTTGTCTAAAGATCTCTTCTATACAACCCATAAATTTGGGTGTTTTCCAGTTCTAAAATTATGAATCATACAAGCATCATAGCCCAGTTTATTAAAGAATAGGGCAGGGAAGGCACTGACCTCCACCTTTGGCTCGGCTAAACATACTACATCAGGCTGCTTGTCCTGCAAAATACTACTGAGGGAGGCACGACCGACAGCCCTCTTAATCACCCTTATATTCTAGAAGAGTGCACGCATCATTAGAGTCTGTTCGAAGCAATGCGGTCAAACTTTCTAGCCTGCATCGCATTGATAGCTTGCTTCCGCTTTCTTGTTTTTGCAACTTGCATGGCCTGGGCGTGGTCTTTCTGAGCAGCAGCCTGGGCGTGTTCTTTCTGCACATCAGCATCATCAATGGCGCTCACATCAGGGTAATGGAGAGTAAGCTGGCCTTTATTGAGTGCACTTGGTGTAATGGCTTTAATAACATAATCAGCTTGCTCCAGAACTAATCCAAAAGCGGCCTCAGCTGATGGGATCTCATCAGCTCTTCCCTAGGAGAGGAGGCTGCACTGCAACAGAATTGAGAAAACCTCCCTCGGTTGGGTCGATCCATCTGATCTTGTTGACCCGTCTGACCTATATGGTCCATCCGACCCATAAGGACTGGCCGATCTCCCCTTATTGCATGAGATATTAGGGCTGATCTCCATAATGCGAGCAATTGGGTTGTTTCTCAAAGTAGCCGCAGAATATCCATCTGGAAAAGGAATCTCATTCACAATATTCCCATTATCAGCTTTAGAGAGATCTTCAAACGCTCTTGAGTTTCCATGATTGAATGGGACTGTTTCAAGAGAAACAGCTGGCGCATTCAAATTTGAATTCTTTCCATACTGGAACTCTCCCTTGTCCTTGCCAGAATCCACCACTCCAGCCACCGCTGAGGGTATCTTCTCCACCCAAGTCGCCCCCACAACACCATTAGTGGTGTCTTTATCTTTCAGCAGCATCAGCGGCCCGTTTCTCCCTGCAACCATGAATGGTATGCCCAATGGGCTTACAGAGGCCACACTTGCCCATCTCGTCCTCACAGAGGATCCTTTTCTTGAACCAGAATAGGTCCCCGTTCCATGCTGCTGCTCTCTACCTGGATTTCCTCCAGACGATGCTCCGATATCTCCATCTCCACCAGGATACGAGCATAGTTGCCAATGGAAGCGTTTCTGGTTCTTTTGTCAATATCCAATGCCTTCCCACCGCTTTTGCCATAGACAAAAGGATCTGCACATGCCAGTATTCGAAGGGGAGCTCTGGAAATTGGATCCAGACTAATTGGTGACTGCAGAGTTATCGTGGACGTTAAAGTCCTGCTTCTAATGTTGAAACCGAATGAATTGGCCCCCAATCCTAATAGGGCTCCTCTTCCATATGGTTGTCATATCTTTTTCAGCCTCAAACTGAAACAGGGTATAACCAAAGCCCATAGGCTTAATAAAGACCCTCTCCTTATAACGAAGCAATCGCTCTTTATAAGCATCTTGAGGTATCACGATCTTGGTGAGATTACTAGCGTGAATGGGGTCGGGCAGATCATCCACATCTGGTAGTGCACCACCCACTACTTTTGAATATGACCTCTTTGGAAGGGAAGCATTACCTTCATTAGCGCCATCCACAATAGCAGGATCCTTGGGGGTTGACTGGGCAGGTCCTCCACAGGCACCCTCAAAGTCTGTGATAAGACGCTGTCTCTCACGATTTGTTGGCCAGCCACCACCCAATGCCCAAGCCTCAGCGGCCGCAGATCTTCTCTCTCCTCCTTCACTCATCGTCTATCTAAGATTGGAACCTTCAAACATTGTAACTTTGTCTTCTTTTTAGCCACTTCCCAAATCTCAAAATTTTGCCCAATTGGTCAACTTGGGAATTAAATTTAGTTACAGGGTTCACAGTGGACATTATTCATCTTGCTATCCCAAGCACTTCCTAATGTTTGAAAACCAATAACTTTCAACGTCATCAGAGAGGTCTTCTGGTCTTGGCTATGATCTGGATCTGGACCTGGAACTGACCTGGGTTTCTCATGTTAAGTCTGGCCCAGCTTGTGCCAGTGAAAGCTTACCAAGGATATTTAGGGCTTTCATCAGTAAATGCATGCATGTGGTGAATGGCCTTGACAAATCAATGGCATGCTTGGGTTTAAATGGTATTCATATTTTCTTATTCTATTTTTCAACACTTTTAACATTACGAAAGGGGGTTCATCTTCCTTTTCCTTTTGGCAAGTCAGTTGTAGAGGGGGTTCAGAATCAGTATACAGCATTGCTAGATCCAATAAGTTTATTTGAGGAGCATCCTTGAAAGGTGATCCCATACATGCCTCCACATAAGCAGGTATTGGTCATTCACCATACAAAGACCGTTGCGATTCTATTCAGCAAAGAAGGGAGAAATTTAAGTAGAATTAAGGAACAGATCCATGATGTGCAAATGCATATCTAAAAACAAACTTCCTTCTGAGCTTGTTCACTGCTTCTAGAACATCTCTCATCATCCTCGTCTTGTCCGCATATTCTTTAATTGCACCATTCAAATACCCTTTGATATAGTCTAATGAAGGGGAAGGAGATGATGAAGTTGAGGTTTTCGAATAATGGGACCGAGGTGGAGTCTGGTCAATGTTGGAGCTTGTGCTTGAATTTGGTATCTGATGCGGAAAATTTGACCGGACTATCTCTCCTGCCGTTCCTGGTGCTTTGGCTAACCTGCACAGAAGAGATGACAAGGAGAGCTGGGCTGACCCGACGGGGGACTCTCCGATGCCTAAGTTAGACCTTTTCACAACAGATGCTCAAGAGAGCTTTTACAGTATGAGAAGTGAGTAATCCATCCTTTGTGATGGAGGCTTACCTTGGTATTTATAGGCTGCTGATGGAGGGCAAGTGGGAGACGATTGTGAAGAGTCATGTTTAGGCATGGAGTCCTCAAGGGGAGTGGCTCTGTGATTTTGGGAATATTCCTGGATATTCCCCTCTTAACTAGGAAAGATCAACCGTGTGACGTCATGATGACGTGTAGTGGATAGAGTCCTGTCCTCCGGAATAGGGACTACGTTCCTTGAATGTAGGGGTGGACGAAAACACGTTTCTGAAATCCTTGTTGTTGACGTCGGACCGAGGTGGTAGCTCGGCCAGATTGAGGCCGAGGTGATAGCACGGCATGATTGAGGCCGTGGTGATAGCGCGGCTTGATAGATGCCGATTAGGTAGCACGGCCTGATTAATGCCGAGGCAGTCGCACGGCGATGGAGGCCGAGGTGGAGCACGGCCTGATGGAGGCCGAGGTGGCAGCACGGCCTGATGGAGACCGAGGTGACAGCACGGCCTGATGGATGCCGAGGTAGTAGCACGGCATGATTGATGCCGAGGCAATAGCACGGCATGATTGAGGCGAGGCAGTAGCACGGCCTGATGGAGGCCGAGGTGGCAGCACGGCCTAATGGATGCCGAGGTGACAGTACGGCCTGATGGATGCCGAGGCAGTAGCACGGCATGATTGAGGCCGAGGCAGGAGCACAGCCTGATTGAGGCCGAGGTGGCAGCACGGCCTGATGGATGCTGAGGTGACAGCACGGCCTGATGGATGCCAAGGCAGTAGCACGGTATGATTGAGGCCGAGGTAGTAGCACGGCCTGATGGAGGCCGAGGTGGAGCACGACCTGATGGAGACCGAGGTGACAACATGGCATGATGGATACCGAGGTAGTAGCACGGCATGATTGAGGCCGAGGCAGTAGCACAGCCTGATGGAGGCCGAGATGGAGCATGCCTGATGGAGGCCGAGGTATCAGCACGGCCTGATGGAGGCCGAAGTAGCGACTCAGTCCTTTTCAGGTTTGCGTACACGCTTCAGCCGTGCTGAGGAATGTGACATATTTTGCCTCATCACCAGCCCCCCGCTCTAGCAGTTCGAATTGACCTACTAGAGCATTTAATCCGATTCGAGATGCACTGCTTCACTTTCTCAGCTGAGGCTACTCAACAGTTCGAGGACGTGGCTGTCGCTTGTTCGAGGGTAAAGGAAGCAAAGCGCTTTCATGGGGGCCGAGAAGAAATGGCCCGAGGTGGCTGATCCCTTAGCCTAACCAAGAGTTGTTGGATGACGTTAACATTTCTTCGTTCAAGGGCGGCTCAGACGTTGTCATCTTGTTCCTTCAGGATAAGATGCTCGGCTACAATCCGACAGACTATGAGCGGCGCGTTCCAGTCCATGCTACTCTGGTACAGCCCTGCGGCTCGATCGATGTTGGTGAAGAAGTGATCCAACTAGAAGGATTTTCTTGTGCTGAGCTAGGCTCATGGATCAGCCCCCCGAGATTAGCCTCATATATATAGATCCATATTTATGTAGATGTCTCCCTCGGTAGTGATGTATTTTGAGGGCACGTGGATTAGCCCCTCGAGCTTGGTCTAGTTGCTGCCGAGCTAGAGCACTGTCTTTGTGCCTCATTGGTTAAGGTCTTTGAGTCGCCAGACTAGGGTCTGGTCTTAAGGTGCCGAGCTGGAGCTCAGTCCTATTTGCTGCCGAGCTGGGGCCCGATCTTTGTGCCTCATTGGTTAAGGTCTTTGAGTCACCAGACTAGGGTCTGGTCTTGTGGTGCCGAGCTTGAGCCCGGTCTTTGTGCCTCATTGATTAAGGTCTTTGAGTCGCCAGACTAGGGTCTGGTCTTGTGGTGCCGAGCTTGAGCCCGGTGTTTGTGCCTCATTGATTAAGGTCTTTGAGTCACCAGACTGGGTCTGGTCTTTAGGTGCCGAGCTGGAGCTCGGTCTAATTTGCTGTCGAGCTGTACACAATGTTAGAAAAGTTAGATATTTGCGAGAAGCTTCATAGTATATTGATGTGTTGTATGCACTTGGGACAAATACATTGCTTCACAATAGAATCTAATCTGCTACGTGATTGAAATTGAATAACTGCTAAGGTGCTGATAGTATAAAATCTTCAAGACTAACACCCAATCGATGGGATTTCAAGGCAATCTACTGATAAAACTCTCTACTGATAGATTGTCTACTGGCCTCAGTGATTTGGACTATTGGCAGCTGTTAAACTGGTTCGGCTTGGGCCAGGAGGCTTTCATCTCGGCAACCAACAACTTCTACTCTACCATACATGCTAGGCCAGAGCACGGTTTTTTGACAGATTTTATAAAGTTGGCATAGCATTCCCGGGATTCCTTCTGGCTGGACTTGCATTCTCCGACTCCATTGCTGGTTGGGAATTTGACCTTCATGTGCCTAGTGGACACGATTGCCCCAAGACCGTTGAGACCAGGTCGGCCAAGGATTGCATTGTAGGGTGAGGCGATCTTGGCGACCATGAAAGAGACCATGGTTATGGCTGTCTGAGCTCCTTGTTCGATGGTTACAGGTAGGTCAACAACTCCCTCTAGCTCAGCTGGCATGCCTGAGAAACCATACAAGGGTCCGGGTGCTGGTTTTAAGGCTCCGGTGCCAAGCCCCACTTTTATGAAGGCTTCATATGACATGAGGTCCACGGAGGCTCCTGTGTCCACTAGGACCCTATGGAAGGGGTGGTTGGCCACCACTAATTGAATCATGACCGCGTCGTTGTGAGGCCAGTTCAACTCTTCCAAATCTCTGTCAGAGAAAGTGATGGGTGGATCCGTTTTGAGGGCTTTGACAGGTTGTTCCGAGACACACACAAACCGCGCATGTGCTTTGGCTTTTCTGACTGATTCTGCAGTAGGTCCTCCCATGATTGTTAGGATGGCCGGACCCATGGGCTGGTTGTCGTATGTGACAGCTCGGTTCGTGGCTGGATCCGTTGTCAGCTCGGCCTTTCCTCGGCTCGGCTGGGCATCGTCTCTCCTCGACTCGGGCCAGTTCCCACCATATTTCTGTTTCAGATACTGGCTAAGGTATCCGGCCTTGATGAGCTCATCAGTTTCCCTTTTTAGAGACTTACAGTCTTTAATGTCATGTCCATGGTCTCGGTGGTATCGGCAATACCTGTTGAGGTTCCTCTCTTCTGGTTTACCTGCCATTGGCCTGGGCCAACGAAAGTACTTCTGATTTTGGATCTCCAAGAGCAGGTTTGTTTGAGAACAATCAAGTTCATATCGCTCAAGTTCAGCTGTGTCCAGAGGCCGATCGTTACTTTTCTTTGGCTCACGAGTCATCCTATGTCTCGAGCCTTTTCTTCTCCTTCTCTGCTGATCAACCTCATCGCTATTCCTCGCTGCCGAAATTCCTCCATGTTGCGTATTGATTGCACCGTCTCAACGATGACGCATCGTTCCGTAAGTCAAGGGCGGATGAACCAGATCGGGGTGTATTACCCCATTGCACAATGTGCTATACGCCACTCCTTCCAGCAGGTTTTTTACCTCCTATGTCACCTTCGTGAATCGGGCAAGGAATTCTCTTATTGTCTCCCTTGCCCCTTGCCTCATATTCATCACGTTTTGCGTAGTTTGCTTCTGCTTCATACTTGCTTGGAAACGTGTGAGGAATGCTCTTGTCAGTTCTTCATAGCTACGGATGGACCGTGGCCGTAAGTTTGACATCCAGACCAGCGTGGCTCCTTTTAAAGAGGCTGCGAAAGCACGACAAAGAACGGCGTCTGACCTACCATGCACTGCCATGGCCGTGCTGTAGTACAGTAGATGATTGTAGGGATTTGTGGTGCCGTCATATCCGTTGAAGACAGGTATCACAAAATTTGAGGGCAGCTCGGCGTCAATCAATTCGTCGGAAAGTGCATTATGGGCCGGGGTTACTGTCATGTCGGCCGGGTGCTCCTACCTCTGCATTCCCTCTATTCACTCAGTGAGTCACTGGATACGGCTCTCAAGGTCAGCTCTTCTCTCCTCGGCTCGGCCATCTGTTGATCGGCGTGACCCTTCTCCTCTCCGGGGGCTTCTTCCTCGGCCTTGGTGACCCTGCCGTGGTGCACCTCTAGTCTGGCGATGGCGATCTCGACCAGGATGGGGTCGATCTTGCCGAGCTTGCCTCTGGCAGTTCTCATGTTCTTCTCTGTGCGGACTAGTGCCTCTAGTGTGTCTTTGAGGCGACGGTTGGCGTCCTCCTGTACGGTGTGGGGATCTATGAGTATCATGTGTCTCTGGGCTCCGATGTTGTTCAGAACGACCTGCTCTCCCGATCCGAGCAGGGATGGGACCTCGCCTGCACCCCTCAGTAAGAGATCGCGGTGGTACAGAATGAACAGTGCACGAAGTCCTGCCTGACCCCCTTCTTGCTGTTGATTGGGGGGTGACGCTGTTGTCAAGAGATTCGTCATTGGGATTTCTGCTCGGAGCAGGCCTAGGCGGCTGAGCTGAACTAGTGCGTGGTACTGGAAGTGCGGAGCCGAACCATCGTATAAAATCCCTCACCAATGCGTTCGTGGCTAATACCTGCAACTGCAAGCTCTGCATCTGTTCTTCCATGTTCGGGTGAGTTACCCGGGACGATGGGACATGGCGGGATAGCTGAGGGTTTTGCTCGCACTGATCCCCCTCTCCCTGGGCAACCTGTGCATCGGGCCTGGTTTGCTGGGGGCCTTCTAGAGGGGTCTCTGCTGGGACATTTTCCTGCCCTGCCACTGGTGGTGAATGGGAACGTCCAAGTGGTACTTCCCGAGTGGATCTTGCACGCGTTGTCGTTGAAGAGACGACCTTCTCACTCCTTAATTGCATTGTTCCAAGGTAACTTTTTGTAATAGTTTCCCACAGACGGCGCCAATCTGATGCGAAAAAATTTGACCGGACTATCTCTCCTGCCGTTCCTGGTGCTTTGGCCAACCTACACAGAAGAGATGACAAGGAGAGCCGGGCTGACCCGACGGGGGACTCTCCGATGCCTAAGTTAGACCTTTCCACAATAGATGCTCAAGAGAGCTTTTATAGTATGAGAAGTGAGTAATCCATCCTTTGTGATGGAGGCTTACCTTGGTATTTATAGGCTGCTGATGGAGGGCAAGTGGGAGACGATTGTGAAGAGTCATGTTTAGGCATGGAGTCCTCAAGGGAGTGGTTGTGATTACGGAATATTCCTGGAATATTCCCTCTTAACTAGGAAAGATCAACCGTATGACGTCATGATGACGTGTAGTGGATAGAGTCCTGTCCTCCGGAATAGGGACTACGTTCCTTGAATGTAGGGGTGGACAAAAACACGTTTCTGGAATCCTTGTTGTTGACGTCGGACCGAGGTGGTAGCTCGACCAGATTGAGGCCGAGGTGATAGCATGGCATAATTGAGGCCGAGGTGATAGCGCAGCTTGATAGATGCCGATTAGGTAGCACGGCCTGATTAATGCCGAGGTAGTAGCATGGCCTGATGGAGGTCGAGGTGGAGCACGGCCTGATGGAGGCCGAGGTGGCAGTACGGCCTGATGGAGATCGAGATGACAGCACGGCCTGATGGATGCCAAAGTAGTAGCACGGCATGATTGATGCCGAGGCAGTAGCACGGCATGATTGATGCCGAGGCAGTAGCACGACATGATTGAGGTCGAGGCAGTAGCACGGCCTGATGGAGGCCAAGGTGGCAGCACGGCCTGATGGAGGCCAAGGTGGTAGCACGGCCTGATGGATGCCGAGGTGACAGCACGGCCTGATGGATGCCGAGGCAGTAGCACGGCATGATTGAGGCCGAGGTAGTAGCACGGCTTGATGGAGGCCGAGGTGGCAGCACGGCTTGATGGATGCCGAGGTGACAGCACGGCCTGATGGATGCCAAGGCAGTAGCACGGCATGATTGAGGTCGAGGCAGTAGCACGGCCTGATGGAGGCCGAGGTGGAGCACGGCCTGATGGAGACCGAGGTGACAACATGGCATGATGGATGCCGAGGTAGTAGCACGGCATGATTGAGGCCGAGGCAGTAGCACAGCCCGATGGAGGCCGAAGTAGCGACTCAGTCCTTTTCAGGTTTGCGTACATGCTTCAGCCGTGCTGAGGAATGTGACATATTTTGCCTCATCAGTATCCATTCGAACATTCGGCATCCTTGGCTTCCAACCTGAAAGACAATCAGAATGATATTCTAAGAACTTAAGGAAATAAATACTGATATATTAATTATACCAAAAAATTCAGAAATTCATACTCTACTTGATTGCGGACAATACCAAAAGTGTTGACCATAATTAGCGTCTTCGCAGTTCTTACTTTACACTGGCCTTTTCCACACTTACAAATCCTAAGGTGGTCAACCCACATGAAGAATGAGCAGTTCATTGGACATTTGAAAAATTATCATCCAATATGTGATCTTGACTTTGATATGAAAATTAAATTGAACACTCTTTCTCTTTACCACACACATCACATGTAGCAATGACGCATCCAGGCACCCTCAAGATCATATCTACATTTATTTTAGTACCAAGAGAAAGTTAAGAATTCAGTTACATGTCTACAAATACTAAATTGGAATACAGAATGTATTGAGACTAGATATCCTATATCAAGTGATTGCTCCTTCTATGAGCACTGTTTTGGTTGGGTATTATATGTCTCATACATCTGTGTTCAAGTGTTAGTTGTTTGAGGTAAGTACAAGACTCTGGTAACTACTAAGATATTCTTCATTTGCTTTCCTCTATCTACTACAAGACAAGTGGGAATATATGCAAAAGCAAGGAGTAATTTTAGGTAATGAACCAACCATGACCACTAATCCAGTAATAAACTATAGAGACTAACAAGACAACTCATCACAAAATCTTCATGTCAGCTCAAAGAGACCATGTTCCTATTGAAAAGTATATGTAGATAGCAACACAACACATAGATAAAAGAAAATGAGACAAGAAAATAAAAGAACTTCATGAAATAAAAAAAAAAAAAAAAAAAAGGGTTTTGAAACACAATGATAAGATGTGAAAACAAAAGGGCCAGTGTAGTTCTGAAACACAAAAGGTTGAATCCATTAACTTCAAACAATGAATGGCTTTGGCATTTGCTATTTCTTCAATGTAGTCACACTAAGGTCAGAAACAAGGATAGTAAATCAGAAGAGAACCAGATTCAAGATTTAACATCAAGGCCATTGATTGATTGATACCATATATGAGAAATCTGTTTTGGCCAAAAAGCTCAATCTGGTACTATCTCCCTCTCTCTCTCTCTCTCTCTCTTCATGTAGCAATTTCCTTAGTTACTGCAAAGAATACATATGTAATGGATCAACCAAAAGACTAATTGAGTTCACTGATGGGAATAAACACTATTAGCTCAGCTTATGTCCCAGGTACTACCCATTTAGTCATAGTTCACTAATCTCTTTAAGGCAAGGGGCAAAGCTTCTACCATTTCTTTCCCCCTCTCACGTAGTTGTGAGACTTAATTTCAGACAATCCAAGAACCAAACCAAAAAAAAAATCCATTCCAGGGATGAAAACAAAAGAAAAGAACTTCATCCACCTAACTCACCTCAACGAACACATATTAGAGAAGGATTTAACATGTTCAAACCCTATTTGTGCTTTAAGATCACAGATCCCTGTTCAAACCCTATTCGTACTCTAACACAAATCTAGAATGTGTTCCTAGAGAGAGAGAGAGAGATACCTAGCCAAAGACTACAAATCCCTGTTTCAAACCCTGTTTGTACTCTAATGTCACAAACCTAGGTGAGAGAAAGGGTGATAAGTTACAGTAAATCTAGATAGAGAATGAGAGTGAGAGAAAGAGAGAGAGAGATACCTTGTCGGAGATGAACGAAGGCCCTTTTTAGTCCTTCATCAGCAATTGGTGTCTCTATGTTTGAGGGCTCTCAGTGAAGGTTAGTATGAGGGTAAAAATCGATAGGTTTTTTAATGGCAAGGGTATAACGGTTAAAACATGAGTTTTGTAATGGTAAGGGTACAATGGTCATTTCAATTTGACACTTAACGGTGACTGACGGTAGGGGGTCTGAATATAATTTGGTGAAACAGAGGGGGTGGTTGTATAATTGTGGCATTCTCCAGGGGGTGGTGCGGTAAATTTTCCAAAAATAGATAAACACTTGACAATAAAAGATCAGCTTTATATAGATTCTAAATTAGCGTTACTTCTTAGTAGTCACAAGTAGGGGTGTCAACGGTCCGGGTTGGTGCGGTTTCGGTCCGGTTCCACCGGTTTCGGTGTGACTTTGGAGCTGACCGAAACCGACCCATTAAGGATTTATCGGTTTCGGTCTGGTGTCGGCTTCGGTGCGGTTTGGGTTTGGGTTGGTACCGGTTTGGATTTATCAGGTTCATTTCGGTTTGGATCGGTTTTTTAAACCGGTATGGAGCCATTAGGAAACAACCAAATCTTTGAATCTGAACTTGGTTTCTTAAATCGATTTGTAAACGGGTTGGTTTTGGTTTTGGTCTAGTTTGGATTCGACTTTCCATACAAATGTATACAAAACTATGCAAATTTTGATTTTTAATGAATTTTGGAGTGTTTCGATTTCTTACGGTTTGGTTTGGTTTGATCGGTTTTGAGCGGTTTTGGTTTGGTTTGGTTCATCCGATTTTCGAGTGTTCGGTTTGGTTTTGGGGTTGAAATACTCGAAACCGAACCGAACCAATAAGGCTTCAGTTCGGTTCGGTCCGGGTTGTTATCGGTTCTGTCCGGTCGGTTTTACCGGTTCGGTTTAGGAATTGACACCCCTAGTCACAAGTCTATATAGAAAGTTTAAAATATCTATAGCAATTTTTGTTTTAAGTTTTTAGGAAAAACATTTAAGCACAAACTATGCTAAAGGTTTAGTGTATGCTCTTAAACCAATGCCTTGTATCTTCTATATTTGTTACTTGAAGTTATATAGTTTAAATGACTTCCTTGGATGCTCAAATTTCTTGTGCGTCAATATATGGCATACAATTAGTGGACAATGTGCAGATCTATTTCCTATTATCGATACATGGTTTCTATATCATTTTTTTCAATGAAAATAAAACCAATAAAGTGGGCATCGAATTGTTCTACAAGGGAAAGAAGGAAGTGGGGAGGAAATGAAAAGAAGTTGTCAAAAACACGATCGTAATTAAAAATATAAAATAAGTGTTTAGAGAAGAATATATTATAACATCAAAGTAATGGAAATGATAGAGTCACCAAAAACACGATTGTAATCTAGTTGTCAACACGGGGAAAAGGTTTGGATGGTTATCTATCATTTAGGCCTGGGGATTAGATGACTAATAAGTTCTGAAATTCTCATAAGGTCTCCAAACCAGTGAATCATGCATCCAACTATCACATTTAAATGTAGAAAATCAATCTCTCATATGAACAATATGAGAATGAAATAAAATATGGTTATAAAACAAGGGTTCAACACTTAATTGAAGTTGGAATATACTAACCTTTTTATATAGATAAATAAAGTAGAAAAGAATAACAATAGACAAATTAGAACTGAAAGAAACCTTAGTTTCCCGCTTCAATTAAGCCAAATCATAGCATTGCAGGCATAAAATAGAAACAAAAAAGAAGGAAATACATAGGAAAGAGACGCACTCACTACTCAAACCTCATAAAGAAAATAAAATGATTCAGGGATTTACTTGTACCTGATCAACTGCATTAGTAAGATAGTAAAAGAAAATAAAGTCTTCTGCAAGCACTTTAGTTCAAGAAAATCTTAGTCCCAATGTAGTGAATATGCCATAATCCATTGCCCAAAGACTTCGAGTGTGAGTGCTTCCCATGACGTTCTATTTCGTTATCAATCGTTTTTATGTGCTGGTATTATGGGATTGATATAAAATACGAGGAACAGAATCAACTACCTTCTTTTTTTTTTTTTTTTTTTAAGGAAAAGGTTCTCTTTGCTATTAGGGTAGGGCAAGCTAGCATCATTGTGTCTATCCCTCTTCTCATCACATAAATGACCTTATTGCCCTCCAATGTACAATACTATTCTGGTGTTATGGAGTTGATATAATAGATGAGGAACAGAATCAACAACCTTTTTTTCAAGGAAAAGGTTCTCTTTGCTATTAGGATAGGGCACGCTAGCATCATTGTGTCTATCCCTCTCCTCATCACATAAATGACCTTGTTGCCCTTCAATGTACAATACTATTTTACCGTAGCTCAGTGATGCAATCTTTTATGCCGTTTGCTCAAAGAACCCTCTCCCTTTTTTTAAATTCATAATTTCTTTACAATTGGATTTATACTATTATATATTGGATACTGGCCATGGTTTACTACTATTAAAAAATCTTTATAGTTGCATGTCATCCATTAGAATGTTGTAAACTTCCCCAGCCCCATTAAAAAAAAAAAAAAAAATGATCTGCTAGAATATTAAAATGCAGTCACTAAAATATTTTAAGTTTTCTCCCTGATTGAGAGAGAGAGAAAGAGAGAGTGTGTGTGTTTGAAGTTTTTCAATCTTTCACTTCATGTCCTTAACTTGTTTCCACCTGTGGAGTGCAATACACATGATGAATCTCATTATAATGGTATGTTAAATATGATTGGGTGACATGTTAAATGATCAAGTACATGCTTTCTTTCTGTTACATTCAGAGTCTCTACCCTTCCTTGCAGATGGAGTTATATTTCAGAAGAATCTAGTACCGGCTAGTGAGAATCCAAAATTTCATACTTTAGAGTTGTTGGAACTTTTTGTTTGCCTTGCCTTTTCTTGTATTCAGGTAATTTTATATATCGACAGATCTACTGGTCGGATTTGCTTCGGACCCTGGTTGAGTGCTCCATTTAGGAGAGCCTTGAAGTCCCCAAAAGTTTGTCCCAACCTATAAAGTAAATCAGTCTCAGATGCAATAATAAAACTGACAGAAAATTGATTAAAATAGGGGTGCCGCAATGATTAATTCAGGGATTATTGATATTGGAAATACCAGAAATTGATCACCAGTATTACTAACCAGGTTTAATGATGAAATCTAAAGCAAACCAGTGAATAAAACCTAAAAAAAAGCAAAGCTAATCGATGGAGGAAAAATCATTACCTGGTGAATAAAACAGAGTATGATGAAAGATAACCCACGTTTCCCATCCACAGGTTCAGATTCTCACTGTCCTAGCTTCATGCCATAGCTGATTGAATCTCACAGTAGAGTTGCATAACTTCAAGCTTCAAATTCATTACATTGCAAGGAGCCCTTGGCTATACAAGTTTGTATAAAAATAATGAATTCTATTCCTTACCATTATAGTGCAATACTATTCCTCTATGTGTGTGCGCGTGTGTGTGTGTGAGTGTGTGAGAGAGAGAGAGAGAGAGAGAGAGAGAGAGAAAGAGAGGTGTGGGAGTTATTAATTAATTAATAAAGAAATTAATTAGGAAAGTAAATGAAATTAAGAAAGCAATTTGGGGGATACTATTCTTCTCTGTGTGTGTGTGCGAGAGAGAGAGAGAGAGAGAGAAGGGGGGTGTGGGAGTTACTAATTAATAAAGAAATTAATTAGGAAAGTAAATGAAATTAAGAAAGCAATTTGGGGGATACTTTTCTTCTTGTTTGTGTGTTTGTGTGTGTGTGTGTGTGTGTGTGTGTGTGAGAGAGAGAGAGAGAGAGAGAAGGGGTGTAGGAGTTACCAATTAATTAATAAAGAAATTAATTAGGAAAGCAATGAAATTAAGAAAGCAATTTGGGGGATATTATTCTTCTGTGTCTCTGTGTGTGTGTGTGAGAGAGAGAGAGAAAGAGAGAGAGATAATTATGAGATTTAAATATGGAGAGATGTTAAATGGAGGCATTAGTCGTACTTTAAGTAGTAAATGAGGGCATTTGAGTCAGATGGTAAAGTTTTCCAAAAAACACTAGTACGCCATTTGATAGAGTACATAGATGTGTGTGTGTGAGAGAGAGAGAGAGAAAGAAGGGGTGTGGGAGTTACTAATTAATAAAGAAAGTAATTAGGAAAATAAATGAAATTAAGAAAGCAATTTGGGGGATACTATTCTTCTTGTTTGTGTGTGTGTGTGTGTGTGTGTGTGTGTGTGTGTGAGAGAGAGAGAGAGAGAGAGAGAAGGGTGTAGGAGTTCTAATTAATTAATAAATTAATTAATTAGGAAAGTAAATGAAATTAAAAAAGCAATTTGGGGGATATTATTCTTCTTTGTGTGTGTGTGTGTGTATGTGTGCGTGTGTATGTATGTGTGGTGTGTGTGTGTGTGTGTGTGTGTGTGTGTGTGTGTGTGTGAAAGAGAGAGAGAGAGAGAGAGAGAGAGATAATTATGAGATTTAAATATGGAGAGATGTTAAATGGGGGCGTTGGTTGTAATTTAAGTAGTAAATGGGGGTATTTAGGTCAGATGGTAAAGTTTACCAAAAAACACCAATACGTCCTTTTATAGAGTACATAGATAGTAGGGTGATTTACATCAACCTCCCCCGGCTTTTGCACATATTTCCTCTCTCATGGTGTTAGTTTGGGTGGGTTTAAATGTAATAAACAGATTTTTAAGTGGGAGGATGTAATATAGGTAAACGTTAGGGGAGGTTGATGTATATCACCCTAGATAGTATGATAGTATGATATGTTTAAGTAGTTGGTGGAACTTGTTCCGATACAAACCATCAAACCAAATCTGCAATTGGGTAGTTTTTTAGTCAAATTCTCTCCAGAGTTATATAAATATATATATATATATATATATATATATTAGAAGCTAGTGGAACTGTTGGATAATAATACCTTCAGCATGTCACCTATGTTGCAGACAAATGTACCACGAATGGTGACTACACATATCCACTCACCAGACATGTTTCTTATCTTCACTTGTTCACTTTGTTGAGGGAAGGAGGAGGGGAAAGGAGCCGAAAAAATCCCCATGAATCAAGAAGACAATGGTAATGAAAAATTCCACGCAAATTTCTGTGTTTTTTTTTTTTTTTTCGGAGGCAGGGGGAGGAAGCTAGTGAGACAAACTCTAGCCTTTTCATCAAGGAGGGCATAGCCCCAGTGGTTCTACAAGATATTGCCCTTGTTTCCACAATTACGAAAAGTTGGTCTTCAAATAGTATATTGACCTGAGTGTCCTTCCATGAAAATATTTGGATTGGAAACCAAGAATAATAAAATATGGGGAAAAAGAACTCTATATGGTCACGAGCCCCTATGCCTAGACACGGGTTGATGAAAATACCACCTTAAGCCCTTTGGTTGAATGCTTATGCATCTCCCCTGGTTTATTCCCATGCTATTGCAGAGGGCACGCAACTAGGTAGTGATCCGCAACCCTAAAATATGTGATTAATTCTGTTAGAGTCCCCTGTGCACCAAGAGTGAAGACCCCATTCCAATTAATCTAATGGTTTTTGATCATGGCTACAAGCCCAAGGGTATCCCATCAATCTCAAAAAGTCAAAAGACTCAAAACCTAAAATTTTGGGGTATAGGGATGACATACCCTACTCTTCTCACAATGATTTCCTCACAACTCTCTGTGATATACTAATTTTCATTGCTAAATAAGGTTACATTGACATTTACAAGCTTAAGCAGTTTGGAGCAACAACACTGAAGTTTTTAAAATAGGTAAATACGGTGCAAAGAAGGGTTTAACTGCAGGTTGGAGGTGGGGTGTTTTCCTAGATTTTCTGCTGACAATAAATAAGAAATTTTCATGCAACATAAATTGTAAAAATTAGAACAAAAGATGATATACAAAGTTAGGCCAAGCTTGTCTTGGGCGCCCATCTGCAACTTTGCCACTTTTGGTTGGAAGCTTTTTCATGAAAAATTATCTTGTGATTAAATGGTAAAGGGGTGTTTATGCCTTCGAGGTCTGTTATGCGAGGGTACGAGGAAGAATCTCTGTTTCATTTATTTTTCCAGTGTGATTGTGCCAAGTTTCTTTGGTCTTCTTTCTCAGAATTTTTGGGTGTTCTACCAGTTTCAATTTAGAAATATTGGGGATTTCAGTAGATGATGGTCTGAGAAATCTAATGATTTGGGTCTCAAGGGGGCATAGCTTTTGGGTTTCGTACTGATTCCATTCTTCATATGGCTTGAAAGAAATGCTAGAAGATTGAATGGTCTGACCAGAAATCTTCAGCAGATTGTCACTTTGATTTTGGGCTAGGTCAGAACTTTGGCTCCTAATTTTAAAGGGCGAGTGGTATCTGTCTCTGATTTAATCTGCTCAAGAAGGTTGGGCATCTTTGTTCCCCCTCGCAAATCACAAGATATGGTGGAAGCGTTTTGGTGTGCTCCTCAATATAATTGGCTTTAAACTAAATATAGATGGGTGTTCTCTTGAAAACCCAGGGAAGGGAGGTGTTGGGGGAGTTATCAGGGATAGCAATGCTCAGGAGATCTTGTATTTTAGAGGTTTTCTTGAGGTGTCCAAAAATTTTGAGGCAGAATTTCATTCTATAATTTTAGGGTTGGAGAATTCTAGAGAGCTTCAAGTTGCAAAAGTTTGGATCAATTGTGATTCAGCGGTGGTAGTGGTTATGGTGAGGAAGGGTGTTGTTCCTTAGTTTGTGTAGTAACATTGATCTGCTTTACAAAGCTTTTCGTTGGATATTGAGTGAAAAATCACTCACTGTTATCAAGAAGCAAATTCCATAGCAGATAACCTTGCAAAGTCAGTTGCAAAATATGAATTGTTGTCCTTGTGGCCTCATGGCCATTTGTTGCTCTTCAAGATCTCAGTTTTGATGCTCAAGGCAGACCAAGGGTACGTACGTGCTAGCCTGTGGTAATGTTGTTCTTTCTTTTGTGTGTTCTAGATGGTTTCCTTGCTGATAGCCATGCCGTAGGTGGGGAAGCTGTCTAGATGCTTCTATTGATTGTTTCTGGCATAGCTAGCTTTTTGTAATTTTTCTTTCTTTTCTTTTAATATACATGACCTTTTAGCGAAAAAGATGCTATACAAAGTTGAAAAATATCCCTACTATTAGGGAGTGCAACTCAGGTGGACTCAGCCTGGTTTTTAGAAAATTCAAACCCAATCTGAGGTCACTTTTCCTCAGCCCAAAGCCCAAAGCCCAGAGAAAAATGCCCTCCTAAAATGTTTAAATATATTTGATCAAAGGATATGTCAGGGAGATTTGAATCCTGGCTGCAGGATGGCAATATCCATCATTCACAGTGTGTTTATTAATAATCATAGTATTATGTATATATATATATATATATATATATATATATATATATTTATGTATACTTGCTCACCTGAAAGCAAGTATACTTTCATGTAAATTGGGCCTGGGCCTGGGCCTGGCTAGTTTAGGCCCTAGACCTAAACCCAAACCCAGCCTGGCCCAAGTTCAGCAAGGATTTCTCATCCTAGGACCAGCCCAAGCCCAAAAAATGTAGGTGAGCTTTGGGTGCGCTTGGGTTTTCAAGCCCAAGTTACATCCCTACCTTATATATTGTTGAGTGTTGACTGACACTGGAAGGGTGAATTAGTGTCTAGATTATTTTTCCTTCTCTGTTCGTGCACACCGACAAGGCAATCACTGTTGGCACATATACACACATAGTCATGCACACACCCAATTTCTATCATCATAGGCACTTCCAGGTGTGTACACACATCCTATAACAGTTGACACTCCATATCCAATACAAGAACAATAAAGCAATCACACCCACAACATAGAGGTTTTTACGAGGTTTGGCAAATTTCCTATGTCTCTGGAGTAGTACCTATAAAGACTTTGTATCTACTCAATACACTACGAGTACTGCACTTATAGTTGGGAGCACCCACTACCAGGCTTTTCCCAGCATAGAACTAAGAGGGCACTTAGTGCCAATACAAGTGATAACACCCATTGTCAAGTTTACTCAACATAGAACCAGGAAGGCACACGCAATGCCAATACAAGTAGCAACACCCACCTCCGGTGCCTAGCACCCACTAAACACCCTTTTACAATTAATAAAGTAAAAATGAGCTTATACAAATGCTCTACAATCAAGCACAGGCTAGTTTACAACATTTTTATCCTATACCTACCACATATAGGGTTACAGACAATGTACTGAAGTAACTATAAGATTAGAAATATTTACAACCTTTTGTCTCTCTTAAACCTGGTACCCTGGTGAAGCTTTTATAGACTGTCGAGCTTCACTGGAGGTACATTGGAAATGTGGGGACCTCCTCTTCATTCTTCTTCTTCCCTTTCTTTCTCTTTCTTTCTTTCTTCTTCTTTCTTTCCTTTCTTCACTTGTAGAAGCTTTCAATGGCTTCAACAATGACATAAAAGTACTCTTGCATTTTCAACACACTTCTTTGACCTTCAATGAAGCTTGATGGAAGGCAAGAATGGTGGTAGAGATGACAAATGCAATCCCATTTGTTTTCCTCTTTCCTCTCTTGGATTAATGTATATATATTCACTTGCAACCACCAAGCTTAAGCACCTTCAATGGAGCATTCAAGCTCATTTGAAGAAGATAAAACCATTAAATGCTCTCATGTATGTGGAGGAACCATCTCCTCTAATTTTCTTCCTCTTCCCTTTCCCTAACACATCATCACAACCCAACCATCACCATAAACCATACTTAATGGAGCTCTCTAATGTTATTTACAAGCTCGAAAAAAGGAGAACAATGCAACTTGGAATCAAAATGATCTTCTAGATTAAGAAAAATAAGGATAATTTACAGCACCACCCCCTAAAGAAGGTCACTATTAGAGAGACACCCCTTGCATAATACCAAATTATATTCAGACCCCCTGCTCAATCATTGTTAAGTGAGAAGTTGAAATAACTGTTGTACCATTTTTTATTGAAACACATGTCCAATTGGACTTTTGCCCCGTCGCCGCTTCACTCTTTTTAGAACTTCCCCTGCTCCAGCCCCCTCTAGATTGAGCTCCGACGAAAGCGAAGCCACCTTCTCCTCTTCGTCTTCCGCCGATCCGAGAGCTTCGCAACGAAGAACCGACTATGGGCGACAAGGATCCAACGTCCAATAATGAGAATGTGATCTGGAGATGAGATCTCTACTTTGTTCTCTTCTGGGCGATTTTTTAGGGTCTCACACTTGAAACTAACTCTTTACAATTCGCAGCTTCAGTTTAACAATCACAAGTTGAAGAGAAACAATATATGATATGGAAAGACTAGCAAACATTCCTCATCTTTGCGGGTCCGAATCCATTGCAGAAACTACCAAACTCTTTCCTCTTCTACGGTAAGTTTTATATTTCTCTCTCTCTCTCTCTTCAACAATCTTTCCTTTCCTTTCCTTTCCTTGTAATATATGCTAATCAAGTTTCTTACACTTTACTAACGAATCGTATTGCAGAGATGGAGATGGAATCTTGGAATCTTGGAATCAGGAAAGAGAATCATGAAACTAATTATGGATTGATGTTCCTTACCAAAGGAGAATGGGTCAAATCCTCAAGGGGAGGATTCACATTTCATCTGTGACTATGAGCAGGTTTTTGGTGTGGCTGATGGGGTTGGTGGTTGGACCAAAAAGGGTATCAACACCGGAGAATACGCTCGAGAACTTATGTTGAATTCTGCAACGATAATTAAAGAACTATCCAGAGGCTCTGTTAATCCATTGTCTGTGTTAAATGAAGCTTACTCAAAAACAAAAGCCCAAGGTTCTTCAACTGATTGTATCGTAGCTTTAAGAGAAGAGGATAATGTAAGCTTACTCAAAAAATTAATCGAAACCGAAACAAAACAAGAGTTCCCACCGAGGGTTCAAAACCAGGGTTTCAATACAAGAAACAAAGTGCAGCAGAATCGAAAAATAGATGAATTGGTCAGGGGTGACGATGGTGGGAGCACTTGGAGGGTCACTTTTAAGGAGGTGGAGAGTGAGATCTCTGGTAGAGGAGGAGGAGTGCTCCGAGGAGTTAGGGGAGATTCAGAGAAAGGAAGAAAACGAAAGAGAAAGAAGAGAGAGAGATATTAGACTAGCAACGTATGGCGCAACGGCTATTAATATTAACCAATCGATTGGCTATTTAAATGGTGGACTTGATAGGAGCCATCAGATCAGTGTTAGCAATCAAGAGATCTCGGTCGTGATATCAGCATCAGGACTGATGCATTGACTAATGCATTTTTAGGTGCTGATGTCATCATCTGTAACGCATTGCATGCTCATTGGATGATGCTTATGAGAGTCTCAGGAACCGTCGGATTAAAATCATTTAGACAGAATTTACTGTAGACCATCCGATCTAGATCTAGGGAACACTTGAGATAAGCACAAAGGCCCTTGGGCTTCATAAAAGCTTTCCAAAAACTTCCCTTCATAAATTAGAACTAGGCCCTCTGCATTTTGGAGAATACTAATAGGGCTGCTGACTTTTAACTAATTATATTGAGCATATCCGCCTATATTTGCCTTCGGAAACTCCCCATATCCTCTTACTTAGATTCAATCTGGGCCATCAGATTCGGATCAGATCCGATTTTGGATATTGCATAAAAACCCTGCACCAATAAAAAACAATTCTAAAAACCCCAAAGGTTACCGAGAGCAACTTCCAACTTGGAATTGTGATTTTTCGGACCAGTTTCGTGGAAATCACTGTATCTCCCACATATGGATTCGGGTTGAACCGGAACAAAATGCGTATCGTTCACAACTCAAAGCTCTAGAAACTTCTAGAGCATCCCATCAACAAACTTGGCCAAGAAAAAAGATCAAAATTCCCCTGAACTTTATGAAGACCATAATTTCTTCATCCGATATCAAATCGAGACAAAATTCAGGTGCGTTGGAAAGAATTTTTTTAATTTTTCAACTTGTATGTAAGAGTCAACACCAAGAAAATTCATGTTACATGCCTAAAATTGATGAAATTGTTCCAAGGGAAACAACCAAAGCACCCTAGACAACACTCCTACAAATGGGGAAATTGATTGATTGCAGTGACCAAAACATATTCTTTCCATTTTATAGTTTATTTTCTCTGCTACAAACCCTTTTACTACAGCTAGATCTCTCACTAGAAGTCTTAATAAGCTGAGCCATGAACATTTTTTAATTTGTACCTACTCTATCTTACTTTATGTGTGTTGGGGGTGGGTGGTGAGGACCGGGAGGTTCGAACTCGAGACCTCCTGGTAGGATGGACTTTACCCCACCACACACTACCAAGTGCTCTAAAGTTGTCCTCCTGAATCATGAACATGCTAGAGACAACATTGAACTTTCATGGCCATAGGCAGATTTTGATCAGAAAAGGAAGTGAAATGAAATGATATAACCTCCTCCGTAAACTTATGCACAACTAAAATAGAAAGTTGCACTTCCTTTGAATAATTATAACCATGACAAAAATTAACGATGAAAGCACTTGTTCTCCCTTCAAGCATTGGAACCCTTCGTTCTTCGGTTTGTTCCAAAGACAATATGATGTCAACAACCATATGTAGGGATCACATTGTGAGACCCAAGAACTTCATCATTAACAACAAGGAACAATGTTTGGGTTGCTAGCGTAAAATTAATTTGAAGATGAACTGAGAGTTACTTGGTTACTAGCAAGCCTTTTCTTCTTTGTTCGAAGTCCAGTGTTGAGGTAGAATAGAGAGTCATCGCTCATATTGCATCTAAATTAAAGTGGTTGAGATTACTTCTTCAAGAGCTTGGATTATTTCCAGTTACCAAACCCATAAATATGTTACGTGATAATCAAGTAGTCATCTACATTGCTAGTAATCCATTTTTCTTTTTTTCATGAGAGAACCATATATTAAGGTTGAATGTCAATTCCGTAATAAGGCTTACAAGCTCGATCCAATTGTTTAATAACTTCGTATACACCATGATCTTCAGTTGTTGAAGGATCACTGCAAATGAGAAGATGTGGTAATAATATTCAAGCTCTAGAAGAACAACATTCCAATGTTCAATCCAAAGAACATATGCATGATTAAAAAGAACTGCTGCTCTTCTGCATTAAGCAAGAAAGTATTGTTTCCACTTATAAATGTTAAAACCCAAATAATCACTGATCACAGAGTACCACCTCAAACTAACAGAAAACAATAAACTTACTCTACCTAGCATGCTGAATTTATTTAAGCATTTCCAAATGCATAACATCTTTATCTTTGCATATCCTCCTATTCCCCTAACTTCTGAATTTTTAATTAATGAGGCATATATATCACACCCAAAAGAATCGACACCTCCATACCAAAGAACCCAATATTAATCAACCTTAAGAAATAAATAATGAATCAGTAAATTCTCAACCCAAATGCCAGTGTCCAGAATCCAGATGCTGTAATTGCTTCATGGTAAGGCTATGTTTGTTTGTAAGGGAATCAAAGGAAAGGAAGTGAAATTTTTTTACTTTAAAAAGAAATATATGTAATCATTACTCATGTGACTTTAACATTAATTTCAAATCATTCCATATTTGGTTATGAACTTTCACTTTACTTTGCATACAAAACCTTTTGCTATAATACGTGAAATAAAAATTACATGTAAAATATGTCATTACTAAATATGGTTAAAAAAATTAAGTAGGTTATACAATCACATGGGGTAATGATTATAAACATTTCATTTTAAAGTAGGAAAATTTCACTTCCCTTCCCTTTAAATTCCCATTGCAACCAAACGGAGCCTAAGTGAATTTGTCAGGCATGTCTATATTAAAAAGTGGATAAGGGAATTGCAGTATAATGCTATGGAACAATAAAAATCAGAAATGCTTTAATTAAAACCGAGTTCATCCAAGAAAAAAGAGATGTAAATTCAACTAGTAGAGACAGAAGTACATAAGACAATTTGCAGCTCTCTGGCTTATGTAATACAGTTAGGGCTCGTTTGATTTTGATTTTAAAAACAGTTTTTCCTTTTTTCTATGCTCAGAAACGGAAAAACATTCCAAAAACCGTTTGATTTTTCTGTTTTGTATCACTTGTTTTTTGGAAACAGAAATAGAAATTTATGCCTATTTCTGTGTCTGGAAACAGGAATGGAGAAACAAGTTAGACTTGTTTTTCTGTTTCTAGAAACAAGTGGGAGTAACAAAAATTGTGAAAACTCGATATTTCACTCGACGTACTCAAACCCAAACCCCAACCCATTGTTGAAACTTTTCACTATCCAAATGCGGCGATTCCAACTTGGTTGTGCAAAGCTCACAGTTTTGGATTGCCTTTATCCTTCTAAAGCTCATCTCCATGAAGCATACCTGCAACTCCAACATCATGCCTTCACTCATGAGTTGCATTCCTACAACGCCATGCCTTCACTCATGTCTTGAACTCGACTACACTATTGAAAACGTTTTGAGAAACAGAAAAATCAAACACCTTTTTACAATTCTAAAAATCGTTTCTTAGTACAAAAACGGTGAGAATTGTTTTTGTTGTTTCTATACATAGAAACAGAGAAACAAAATCAAACAGCCGCTTAACTAATGAAAATTCTTCAATGTACATGGTTTTAGCACTTTGAAATTGTAAAGACTTGGCCGTTTAGAGATAGAATAAAAGAAGTCCATCGTTTCTTGCATTCAAACAAACATCAAATACACAAAAGAACACTACTCCTTCAATAACATCTATTTACACCAACCAGAAGAGGCAATCAAAACCAGGAACTCAAATCCTCTCAGTTCATTCAAGTTAAATTTGCTTCTCAGATCAAAGTCACCAATAAATAAATCTCTACCACTTGCTCCTACTCCCTAGAGTGCAGCAATCATTAGAAATGCCCAGGACTGGTTACTGCACAACAAGAATTTGTGGGTTATTTCATTTTTTGGATTTCTTTCTCAAATTTCATCGAACACAACAGTAGTGAAAATTCTTCTGGGGATTGATTTTGAAATTCATTCTCAATGATGTTAAAAGAGTCAGTTTCGAGTCACAATCGCTTAAGTATCTTAGAAAACCAAACCAAGAGTCACAATTCTTTGGGCTGCATGTGACCTTCTTGAACTTCATGACTGAGCATATCTGGCCGTTGAATGAGTGCCAGAAGCCCTATTGCAATATAGAAGAATTCAATTCATGTCTTATGAGTATTGGAGTTAATCTATAGATTTTTTATTGGCACAAAAGTAGAAGTTAAGATCATCCATGTAAGGGTTTCAATCGGTATGGTATCAAGAAGTGTAGTTTTGATTCAGTGCAAGAGGTGGAAAGGAGAAACGAAAAACATACCATATTGAGAACAAGAATGGATTTCCAATACCAAAATTGTACTTAGCGGTTTCATAAATGGTTTCATATTCGGTTCTAACAAGCAATAGTTGGTATAGTTTTTATTCAATTTGAAAATTACCAAAATTGTACTTTGCCGTTTCATAAACGGTTTCATATTCAGTTTTAATAAGCAATAGCTCGTACAATTTTTATTCACTTAGAAAATTCAAATACTAAAATATATATATTATTTACCAAAAAAAAAAAGATACATCATATATAATTAGGGAAAAGGTTAGGTCATGTGTTATCATCTCTCCTCACTCATTGGAAAATACCCCATTGCCCTCTTGTGTTAAGTCCTATGATTGATGCATGCCGTTAGGATATCTAAAGTTAGCTGCATGCCCAACCCTCTCCCATTTATTATATAGGAAGAAAGAATGCTACCCGCTAATGTGTGTTGCAACTAGACATAACGGGTGCAAAAAAACCATGTTGCCCCTTGCTGAAGATGCTCCCACGTTGCCATATACTTGTGCTAACGAAATAGTGTTCTATTGGCCTTAATTATAATACATTGAATTCTTATTAAATTAACTATTCCCAACATGATTGTCTCCATCTATTGTCTATTAAATTAACCATTTGAATCCAAATACTGAGGCACATATATAATATATGGGGAAGAGAATGCTATTCGCTTGCGTGCTACATTATGCCAGTGCACAGAGTAATGGGAGACCGCACGGAGACATCTTTAGGGCTATGGTAAGATAGTGCAATATTTACATGCTATATAATTTATAATTATTTCTACCAAAAAAATTAATTTATAAATATTGTATGCTTAATTTGGTTTGAGAATAAATAATTTGGTATGATTCGATTTGTAACAAATGATTTTTACTTAGATATTGAAACCATACCATCAATTCCAAGAAAAATTAACCATATCAATACTTCTTCCGTTCAACTTGATGCGATTTTCTGATATTCAATTTCGATTCCAAATTGACATCTTTATCCATAAAGGCCTATAAGCCTAGCTCAAGCTCAACATGAGGCCAAGTCCTTTCCATTTTTTAATTGGGCCTCTGTTTTTGCTCACCATGTTTAAACTTGAAAGGTAGGTTTGATTTTGAAGTCTGAAATGGGGTTAAGAGTTATAGACATGAGAAGCAAAGCACATGGGAGTTACATTTAAATATCTACCCATATCATCAACACCATCTATATGCGTTCTTTAATAAACATGACACGTGTCAAATTCTTATAAGCCTAAGACAAGTCAAAGCAATAAAATTTAAAGAATGGATGGAATTAGAGTTGAAATCGACAGCTTGACCTTTCTCTCCCTTCTTCTAAGGAAAAAAAAAAAAATTATTGGCTGCTGCCAGGTTGCCACTATTTTATTTGCAGTTAAAAATTTAAAATAATTCACCTTCTCTTGTGGATGTTTATAAGTAATCTTTTAGTTTTTTGTAATTTTAAAATTACTCTTAAGATTTTATTTTCCTTACTGCAAATAAAGATTACAATTAGTTAGCTGCAATTTAGGTTGTACCCAAATTTTATTCAGTCTTCAACCCTAATGTAAAAATAGAATTTCACACAACAGCTTGACTTTTCTCTCCCTCGGATCATCTCCCTCATTCAAGGTTCTAAAAAAAATTGAACAGAATGTTCAATATCGGCTTAATCAAAAGATATCAATCGTTCTTGATTGATCCCCGAGCTTAACCTTTCCGATCCCAATCCACTGTTTTGTCAGATAAAATCATAATAAAAACTTATTTATTTAAAAAAATAATATTAAAAATCATGAAAAAAATTAGCTACTAATTGAGTTGCAGCCAAGTGTAGCTTCTTTTAGTAGCCAAATAAATGAAAAAAATAATTCACTTCACCTAACGTTTACAAATACCTTCCTTACGATATTTTCAAATTATCCTTTTAAATTTCAATTATTTGGTTATCAAAGGGGTTGCAACTTGCAACGCAGACAACAACTAAATTTCGTACAATAAACAGTATTAGCTTTACCGATAACGTGACCATTCCAGAGTTTTACAACCTTTCACTCCCTGGTCGCTGCTGCACCCTGCCTCCCTCCGTCCCCACCCAAGTCTAATCTCCATCCAAGGACCCTCAAATAGAATTTCAGTGCATCCATTCACGTGAAACCCGCGGCCACTATTTTAACTGCCAGCATTGTCCACACGATAAAGAAACTGTGTAAGATCCGTTCTAATTAAAGCAATCCCACCTCTCTAAACGGTACATAATATCAAAATTATACTACTAATCTACCACTCTCTCTCTCTCTTTAGTCCCTGACTTCTTCTCTCCCACCGACACTATCTCTCCATCTCTCTAAATCTCTGACGATATGTTTCCCAAGTCCCACTTCTTAAGCTAGAAGTGTCAAAATTAAAGCTTTTATCACATGGTCTAATTAAAGAAGTGGATCACAGAACAAGAGATCAACCTCTTTTTTTTTTTTTTTTTGGTAAAAAGAGTTCCACCTCTTCTCCTACCTCTGTTCTTTACCCCTCTGTCACCGACACCCCCATTTTGGCCAAAACAAGGATCAACTAGAACCATCAACTCTCCCCTCTCCAGTGTTTTTCTCCGCCGGTGAGGTGATTGCGATAGAACCAACACTCTTTGCCGATATTTCATTTTAAAACCCTGTATTTGAAAACTATATGACACAATTACACAAACACCTTTCAGGTGATTGTAAATATGTATAAGAAGAAGAAAAAAAAAAAGGAAATCTAAATTAACAGAAAGAAATTTCTATGAGGAAGAAAATGATGATGCCGATGTACGGTTGTGACAGAATTCCGAGGCATAGCTGTTCCTTCTCTCAATTACGAAATGGGCGAGGAGGTCCTTTGACTCCACCAGGTTCTCCCTGCACAGGAACTCGTCACTGCAAACACTCTCCGCCTCCCTCTTGAAATCGTGAACGAACACATGGGTCTGCGCGTATCCACCCTTCTTGCTCCTCGCCAGAACACCGGCGGTGAAGATCGCTGACATCCTCCCCGGCGCCGACGGGGAATACCCTCTAGGCCCATCAACCAAGATCACATCCCAAGCTACTTCGTATAAGTGGTTGGGGAGATCGTTGATCCCAAGCTTGCAATCGGAGAAGAGAAGATTCTGGACGGGCCGACACTCCTTCCGAACCTGCTCCCTTGTAGTCTTGATCAATTCCTTCATCTGGCTCACCTGAGTTGTGTACGACACGTCGTAAGCTTCCATGTCTGGGTGCTTCTCCTCCAACTTCGCGATGTAGTACTCGTTCTCATCAAGGAAAACGGTGCGGCCATTGTGATTCAGGGCTTTCCAGAGGAGGGTTTCGTGGGTGAGACCAAACACAAGGAAATTACAGGGGTTGGAGAGGCAGTTGCGGAGGGCTTCGGAGATGGATTTTAGCTCCGCGGCGGACATTTTGCCGGTGGTGTTAGAGTTGGCGGCGTAGTGGAGGAGGGCATCTGCGACGGTGGTGGACAACCGGGTTTGATCCTTAATTCCTTGGAAAGGGAGGAGGAGGAGGTGTTATTGATGAAATCCCTTGTGTTGATTAGAGTAAGAAAGAAGGCGAACATGAATAAGGAGACCAAGGCGAATAGACATAGACGGTAAGACCCTGTTTGCTTGTGGAGAGAGGAATGGAGAAGGATGAATTTCATGTTGTTGCTGTTGGTGTTGGTGGTGTTCTTCATCACTGGATTTCAATTTACAATTTCAAAACAGAGATAACATTTCTCATTGTCTGGAGGGTTTTTGGGTGAACAAAAATTTAAAGCTACTTTTGAGAAAGATGAATTAAAGAGAGTCTACAAGTGTCGAACTAATCTAAAACAGTTATGGCGTCGACCCAGGGATGGAACTGAGAGAGGCCAGAACAGATCTCTCTGTGAGAGAGAGAGAGAGAGAGAAGGGGCCGACAGATTCGATTTGCGAATAATGAAATGAAATAGGGATGAACAGGCATGAGAGGGAGTTGCAGAAGATGGGTGATCCCAATCTCATCGTTGTCATTTACTCAATTATATATACAAGGAGAAGTAGAGAGAGAGAGAGAGAGAGAGAACGACTGTACAAGAGTGGACGGAAATCTCGGGTTAGCACGGTTTAATTTGGGGTTTGGGTTGATTGGACCGGGGTTGGATGGAATAAGGAAAGAATTGAATGAAAGAGGGGAGAAGAGCAGAGAACGTTCTTCATCCATGAATTTGGAATCAATTTTCTCTCTTTATATAATAGATTCTAAATCCACGTACTAGAGACGTATGATATGAAAACATTATCATACGTGAACCACTTCAATGAAGAGGAGAGGATTGGAATTGGTAGAAGAGAGAGGACGTGACGTCCCATCTCCCAACAGAAGAAGACCCAGCCAGATGTCGTTGTTACTTTTCGTCACATAATTTTGGCGTCTCTGCGACTGCTAAAACACACGAGATTTCCCTTCTTTCTTCTTCCACCCACTTGATGTCTTCTCTGAACACTTTGGAAGCTTGGACCATTAATGGAGGAAATAATTAAATTAAATTAAATATATTTTAATAAAATAATACAAACAAATCTCTTTTTAGTGTCATGTAAGGCGAGCAATGAAGTGAAGAGAGTTAAAATGTTTATAAAGCACTTCTCCGGGAACTGTGGCTTCAGATTGGGAAATTTGGGATATGATAAGAGCGAAAAAAAGGAAAAGCAACCTCCACTCTCCCAGAGTCCCAGGCTTCAATCTGTCTGTCTCTATCCTGCTAAAAGTGGGAAATCTTGAGAGAGAGAGAGATTTACCCAAAAAAAAATTTAGAGAGAGAGAGAGAAGAAAGAGGAAAGAGGTCTTGAGCAATTAAAAATGGAAAAGAACTACTCCGCATTCAACGGAGTTCTATTAGGTGTTGAGGTCCGGCATGAAATGGTGTAAGCGTGGCCATGGAATTGACGACGACACAGCTCTGCTTGGATCAAGGGGCCATTTAATTTCTAGAGCATTTCTGGAGTGTAGAAAGGGGAGGGAGATACCAATTCCTAGGGCTTGAACCGTTCTCTGGTTTTAGGGCTTGCGTGCACGTTTCGAAATTTTGGAATCAGTTTGGTGAATCGGTTGATTTGGATTGGAATTGGTCACGCCTAATCCTATTTCTGATTGATTCAACACGACTGATTTATGCAGGAGAAAAAAAAAAAAAGAAAAAGGAATTATTGTTATTATAGACTTGAGTGTCAATTCTATGGTTTTTGGACCGATCCAATCATTCAATCTTTTGAGACTTCTTAGGTCTTTACCAAAAATCATAGAGGGAAAGAACACTCCCGGGTCAGGGCCTATGTCAATGCAGGGCTAACAAGGGACCCAGATGCAAATGGTGTAGACAGCTAATTTTGTTACCGCCCATGGTAATAATGATTTCACATAATATGGATAAGATCTATGTTCACTTTTGAAAAAGATTTGACATTTCTAGAAATAATCTCAAATCAAATTCTAATCAGGTTCGAAGCCCTAATATGGCCTAAAACCTTTATCCATATCAGGTCCTCTACACAATCAAATCATATCCGATCTTGTGGTTTTCATTATTTTCACATTATATATTGATGAATTGATTTTAAGTACTCTTTAATAGTATCAAAGTGGCATGAAAAATGATGATCAGAGATCTCAATTAGGATAAGAGTCCGCTTGCAAATCTTCAATTTTTCTGAGGAAAAAAAAAAGCTCAAAACTCGCCATTGAATAGTGCTCGGAAAAAATATTCTAACGATATGATATGTAAAAATCAACCTCTGGATCTCCCGGAATTGCTCCTAGACAATAGAAACACTAATTAGGACAAAAACTACTCGCGAGATGTAAAATGACCATTTTGCCCTTTTCATTTGCCAAAAGCTTATAAATATGGCTTATTTGCCCCATTCCAAAACAAACCAAGCAACTATGGAATCCAAGTTGAGGAAAAGTCCTCCCGTTGCCTTCTTATACCTCTCTCTCTCTCTCGTTCGTAAGCCAAAGATTGTCAAAATCCCTTTAGATTCATTTGCCACAATTCCCATGTCAAAACCCTAAAAACCCAAAAAGAACTCAAAAAATCCCAAAACCCTTAGGAACCCCCAAAATGTCTTCTTGAACTCACACATTCTTTAGATTCCATTGTCTCAATTTTTCGTTCCCAAAATTTCAAATTTTCAAAAAATCCAGAATTCCGCTAGTCTTTAAGAAGACCTAGGAAGCCTTCCGAGCTTTTATAAATTCCAATAAAGCTCATGTTCCCATATTTTTTTCAGGTTCTTGCAGACTCCCAGAACTCTACCAAAATTAAAAATAAAAATAAAAATAAAATAAAAAAGATAAAAAAAATAAAAAAAAATCTCAAAATTTCCCAAAGATGTGAAAGGTGATTAGAAGGCCAAATTCTCCAAAGAAGAAAAGTAGACGGTCAAATCCATCTCCGCTTGAGCTAGGAAACACTCACTGAAGTTCTTGTCTGCAACAATAGAGGCACACCCCTCTCGACTCGAAATAGGGGTTGAGCAGAGATATAACCTCTCAACTCAATAAGAAAAATGTAGATTTTTAATTCATATGTAGTAGTGTACATAATAAAGTAACAATAATTTAGTCATGCATACAGTATATGATTAATTAGGGAAAATTGTTTGTTCTTTAAGTATATAGTAGGATGTCCGGTTCAACCGGATGGAGAGGGTACCTAACACCTTTCCATCTTCGTAACCTGACACTTATCCTTATCTCTGGACCATACCAACTTTCGAGTCTTTCCTTATGGATCGGACTCACCCATCAGGTCCTAGGCCCTAACTATAGATGGTGACTCTAAATATCATGTTCCCAATCCCCAATATTTTTTAATCATTAAAATTCTTTTTAGAAACCCCTAAGAGAATAAGCCTCTTCGAACTAGGCCCCCACGTATCTTCGACAGGGGACACGACGGTGCGGGGTCTGCAGATATCCAAAAAAGGAGGGTCGAGCCAAATCCTGACCTTTACCCTTACACATGGACATCATTAGGGGTGGATTTTATAGGTTTAAGAGGAGTGTGGGGAATCATTTTAGCTCCCCATTTGTCTGAGCCCAAACGTTTATTTCCTAGCCCCGTCCAAAAAACAGAAGACGCTACTTCTTTTGGTTTGCACAACTTAATGGGAGCTCCAACGCAAGACATTGTATTTGTAATAGTGTATGCCATTTTGAATTGAAAACTCCCAACAAAACTATGAAAGAAAACAGAGTGACACTACCACTTTTGGAATAAACTTCATTTATTTCAACATTGCGTAGATAATATATGGTTTAAAGAGTCAGATAGAATCGATGAAATGGATGGAATTGAATTAGAATTAATAGATCAATACTTATTATGATTAATATTGATCCTGACCATTAATGTTTTTGATTTTTTTTTTCTTTAATCTTTTTTAATTAGTAAATAGCAAGAAATCAATGAAACTTTATCTCTTGTAATTAAATCTATAATATTCTTGAATAAAAAGCTCCAAAAACCTAAATATTTGAGTTTGCTTGAGGGGCTCCGCATCTAGTTTGATATGTTGCCTATGATGGCGATTTCAGGGTTAAGCCCAAGCATCTCAACGTAACTCTGGGAAAATATGTCCAAGTATTCCTTAAGAAGCTGGATGTATTGTTCAGTTTGCTCTGATGATAGGCTAATACTCAGGAAGATTGGATGAGGACACTAGTGTGCCTAGCATTCTGACTTTACGTTTTTGTCATTTTATAACTTTTTTTTTTTTTCATTTCATATACTACTTACAAAAATATTTCAAGAACTTCTTTTTTACTTCTACATGAAATAAATTTTGAAAATAATCTAAGGACAATCAAAAGAATGTTATAATTTCTCACTTCACCATTTCGATGACAACAAGATGCACCTAAATCTGATGGTGTCAAACTCTACTTGCCCCCAATACAAAAAGGAGAAACATTATTCGATTGTATTGGGCATAAGCATTAGATCTCATTTTTAATTTTTGGAGGGAGGGGGTTTGCATTGAAAAGCGAATTTTATTAACTCAGGGAGACTTAATCAATGTTGGGGTTGGTGGCTAGACCTAACGGCCCGGCAAAGATACACTTGTGGGTTATGAAATTACACTAGGAAACAACTACAAAGGTAACCAAGATCAACTAAATTGACCTATTACATTGGGCACCAAACTTAGAGTTACCTAAAGGGATGTGACAATCAATTTGAAACATAATTGTTAAGGCGCTTATGCAATCCGAGGTATTGGAGAGCTGCCTAAGCACCTAGGTGACAAGTGCCTGCCTAGATGGCGTTAGAACCCTCGTACTTTTTTTTATGTATCCCTTATATCTAGTATAACAATAATATAGTTATGCTTACAATGTTATATCAACAAAAATGCATCCTTTCAAATGATACTTTCCTTTTTTGCCGAGCCTCGACTGAGGATGTATCCACCATTAAATGCATCATTGATCTCTTTACTGACCTTTCAAGCCTTGCTATCAACTTGGAGAAAAGTGGTGTGGCTTTTAGTTCCAATATTGACTAGTGAACTAGATCTTTTCTATATCATACTCTGGGCATTAGTGAAATGAATCTAGTTCGGTTTTCTTGGAAACAACTTTGTTTCACCATAGAGCAAGAACAAAACTTTTTTTTCCCGTTGTCCAAAGACCAAAAAACAAGCTTAGCTTGTGGAAAGCAAACCTGCTCTCTTATGCTAGTCGGTCTGTCTTACTTCAGTTGGCACTTTCCTCTGCTCCTTCATATTTAATGTCTTGTTTTGCCCTCCTTAAACAAATTTGCAAGAAATTGGATTCAGTACACTTACATTTCTGCAATGGTGATACCATTTCTTCAAATAAATCTCATCACATTGGATGGCACAAAATTTGCAAACTAAAGTATTTGGAGGGGTTTGGGTATCAGGAATTCTGAAACTCAAAACCGTGCTCTTCTTCTTAACCTGGGATGACATTTATTAACTGAAAATGATGCTCTATGGGTCAAGATCCTCTCTTCTAAATATTTCCCTAAGCAATTCATTTTCCACAAAACACCTTAAAAAGAATGGGATCCATCTTTTGCGGAGCATTGTAATCATTCTCCCTACTCTTCAAAACCTGGTTTTCATAAAGATTGAAAATAGTGGAAACACTCCCTTTTGGGATGATAATTGGATATCCACTTTAGATAGTTATTCTATCTCTGATCTCCTTCTCCAAAGACCAACCCCTCCTCTAACCCAGGTAAGTGATTTTCATCTTTAATAATATGTGGAATTTTAATTTATTATCTGCAATGCTTCCTCCCCATGTTGTCACTGATAATCAAAAAATCCTAATTTCCTCTTGTCATGATGTTTGGCATTGTAAGCTTCTCTAAAACAGGGATCTTCATTACTAAATTGGTTGCTAATTACTTATCTACTAGTACAACTACTAACAGATTTGGATTATCAAACATGTGTGCATGCTTATCTCTTTGCTATCATGGTGGCAGTTTCTTTGGAAACTCAAACTTCACCTAAATTTAAAGTGTTTTTCTAGAGATTGCCTCATTGAGGGGTTCTTACAAAGGACAACCTTGCAAAATAGAAGGACATTGATCCTATTTGTGGATTATGCCATGACAAGAAAGAATCTATGTATATACTTTTCTACAATATGAGTTTACTAAATGGATTTGGGCAGCTAGCCCCTTAGTCTGAGACCTGAATCTCTTGAGGAAGTTTCCTTCTTGATGGTGGTGTTGTATTTCTTTCATTATGTTCCACATGACACATTCTTTCAGATTTCTTTAACATTTCATCATTACTTGTTATTATATATGGAACCATAGGAATGCTGTGCTTTTTAAATAGGACAAACCCAACCCCAATGTGATTCTCCATTCCGTTAATCAATGGACTACCCAAGCAAGCAATTTCTATATAACCATCCAGGTGACCTCAATCCAAGAGAACCCAATCCCTATGATTCTACGCAAATGGATCCCATAGACTATTATTTATGTGGGTGTCACTGATCAATTTCAAGTAATTTCTACTTGGGTCTATTCTATAATCAATGACAAAAATATTGGTTTAATTAAAGCTGATTATATTATGACAGGAAACATCACTGAAGCATACTTCGAAGGCTGCTCATGGGAGTGAAGCATGTGAAGGAGGAAGGATGGGACCATGGGACATTTGGACTAACTCAAACACCCTCCAAGTTTTTTTGACTAACTACATAAATTACTCTTGGCCTATTCATGAAATCCCCCTTTTTTGGGATATTCAACTTTTTTTACTAAACTTCCTACCAAATTTTTTTTTTCTTTTACTAAACTTAATTCCATCTTAATCCTCCTAATGATGATGTAATTACCTCTTTAAAACACGTGGCTTTTTGGGTTCTCAAAAAGAGAATCTCAATCACATCCCCAATAGCTTACTGTGATGTATATTCTCTTTTAAGATTTCTATGAACTTTTCTTTTCGTATGAAAAAAAGAAAGCAAAAATGCATATTGAGCCAATGCACTAATTTGCACTATATCTAGCAACATTATTTAGAAAAAAGAGAAAGGCGTAAACAAGAGAAGTGACTTAGGGCTCTTGATTTTGTTTCTCCTGTTTCCGTGCTATTTGAATTACAAAAAGTGTTTGATTTTTCTGTTTCTCGAAACATTTTCAACAATGTAATCGAGTTCAAGACATGAGTGAAGGCATGATGTTGTAAGAATACAACTCACGAGTGAAGGCATGACATAGGAGTTATAGGTATGCTTCATGGATATGAGCTTTAGAAGAATGAAGACAATCCAAAACGGTGAGCTTCGCACAACCAAGTTAGAATCACCGCTTTTGGATTGCAAGAAGTTTCAACAATGGGTTGGGGTTCGAGTAGGTCGAGTGAAGTATCGGGTTTTTCATAAATTTTGTCGCTCCCACTTGTTTCTAGAAACATAAAAACAAGTCTAACTTATTTCTCCATTCATGTTTCCAGACACAGAAATAGGCATAAATTTTTATTTATGTTTCCAAAAACAAATGAAACGAAACAGAAAAATCAAACAGTTTTGAGGTGTTTTTCCATTTCTGAGCACAAAAAAGGAAAAACCGTTTCTAGAAACAAAATCAAATGGGCCTTTAGTAAAGTTCAATTTCTTTCTTAAATAATCAAATTTTCTTTTTAGTACTAAATGATCCCATACTTCTCACCTATACATAAACTTGTACACAAGTCAATGAAAATGTGAGACAACATTACTTAGAAGAAAAAAACACACACACACATATATATATATATATATATATTTTTTTTTTTTTGATCGCCTTCAAGGATCTTGGCACCCTAGGCAATGCCTAGGCATCCCAAGAGGTTTGCCCTGTCAAAGTTAGAATACAGTGGAAACACCTTCACAACTATGATTTGTATAGTCCAATGAGGGAAAAAAGGCTAGACACGTTGCTGGAGTGCCTAGCCTGTATCACTCTCTCTCTCCCCCTCCCCTTTAGAAATGATCCCCCCATGCCCCTTGCATCTAACCACCCCATAGGTTGAGCAGATACCTCTAGAAAAACTAATGATGTGCCCAACCCTCTCCGACCAATAAATAAGGCACCCTTTCAATTGGTGACATGTGAGATTTAGAGCACCAGCTTAACCATAAGATCATGTTGTACAAGACTTCGCCCTTTCATTTTCAATCATTTAGTTGTTTAATTCATTTCTTAACTTTTGACTTATATGATATGCATTTGCAAAAGCCAGGCATGCACCAAATTTGGTTGGTAGGCATGCTGGCTTGTGACAATGATAAAAATGCTGGTTGCACCATGCCAAATATAATAGTATTTGTGCTACCATCTTCTCCTTCTTAATTAGAAAGACAATCTTTTTTATCAAGAAACTTAATCTGTTATTGATGGAAGAGTAATAGTTAGGTAGTAAGTAGTATTAACAATGGAGAGGTGAAGTAGTCTCTTTTACCCCAACCCAAAAAGGGATTAAAGGTAGCTATGGCAACCATCAATGAATGCAAGTCTCTATGTCATAGAGCAATTGTGATATTTCAAACCATTTTTATGTTTTCTAGATGCCAATGGTGTTTTTGGTCACAATTTTTGTTGAAAGGGCAATTACTTAAATAGAGAGAGAGAGAGAGAGAGAGAGAGAGAGAGAGAGAGAGATTACTTTTTACCATATCCCCCTAGGTATTATGTGCACCCTGTTTAGTCTTGGATTTATGGATATCTTTTTCCCCTTTTCACAAATTCCAGTTGCCACTAAAACATGATATGTGAATATAAGACATTGGGGACTGTGTCTACGTTTTGATTGAATTGAATTATGATTAAATAGCCAAATACATGAAGTTAGGAGGAACACCTCTTGTGAGGGCAAAAAGCTTGGGCTTTTTTCTTCCACCCTAAAAGTTGTTGTCAACATAAATCTAAGGGAAAGTGTTGTGTAGGGAGCGAGGCACTTTCATGTGTTTATTTCTTTTTTCTATGCTTATGAAATAATATCTCTTTTCCTTATTAGTGGAGGAAAGGGATGGGCACAAGAAATGCATAAGCCATATTCTCAGACAAAGAACATTTTCAAAAATCTAAAATGTGTCTAAAGATATTTGAGCATGACCAACTAACCAAATTTGACCTAAGGGTTTAATTGGTCAAATGAAAAAGCTTATTTTGGGATTTGCCTAATATATAGGACTCTACTTTTTAGAGAGATCACCTTTGACTACAGAAGGAGACCATTCAAATCAAAGCATAAGAAGAAAGAAAAGAGGAGGAACCCGGCAGATTTTCTACCATCAAAATAAAGTTGAAATTTCTCTATTGCTTTTATATTTACACTTGGCAGATGATTCTCATTTTTCATACAAGTGACCAAAGCAAAGAGAAGGAAATCTTGCTCTTAGTCACTCTACTTCTATCTTTTTTATATCCATACCTATATAGCGATTAAAATATCAACATAGTAGGTATTTCCATCTTTCATGGGGGGTGGGGTGATCATTTTGTCTACCTCTGTGTCTGGGTAGTGTATTTCCTCTGCACTCCTGGATAGAAAATTTTCTCCCATCAATGATATCGCAGTATTGGAATGAGTATCGAAATCCGATACAATATGGTAGTGAATTGGCATCGGATCACCTATATCGGATAGAAATACCCCTGATTTTTCTTTAAAAATATATTTTTTTGACTTTTTTACCCTTGATCTTTACCGTTCAACTAATATGGTATCGGCCAGGTATTGGGATCAAAGACATGTCAAACCAATACGGATTGGCCGTGTTGGGCGATCCGATACCGATACTTAGAACGATGATATGAAAGCACATCCAAGATTCCAGATAACTTAGGTTCCTTATTTTATTTCTCTTTTTTTTTTTTTAGGGTTAAATTGGGATACCAAAAACCTTAAGTTGTTGGGTAGAAATAGTCCAATGATACATGAAGACACATTCAAAGTCTCCCAAATTACTTTTTGGCTCAGGCCTAACAATGAAATTGTTGTCCTGTTGGACTATCTTGCATATCATGCGATGATTAGGAAACTAAATTTGTATAATTGTAAGGTGGATAACAATGTACTTATTTGTTTACTTTAGTGCATTTCTTTCTCTCTTTCTATATGAAAAAATAAAAAAAAGTCTCAAGTTATTGGGATTATAGTTCTATACAGTTCAACATTAAGTCCAACAATCAAACCTTGTTCATATACAGTGAAAAAGTCAACAAAATACCACTTGGGGCCTAATCTAAAATCTTAAGTTATTAATTAAAAATTGTCTCAATGGTACATGAAGACACACCTAAGATTCTAGATAATCGATGTGAGATTATCCATAAAAAATGAAGGTTTTTAAACTTGGGATCTGTCTCATTCAATACCAATCGAAATTAAATTGGTATCGACTAAGATTAGACAGATTTACCTTTTTTTCTTTTCTTTTTTTTTTTTCCTAATTGGTATTTTGGTCCATTTTATCCTTATAACTTGCCAGTGGATTGATATTTCATCAATCAACTTTTAAAACTATGTCGTGACTGATTCGATCCGATTATTAAAATTTATCTATAACCCTCAGCATCTCAAGACTCTTAATGATTAGAATGCTTTTTTCATCCTCTGTTTACAAAGAGGAACCTTTCCTTGTTTGATTGTGTTGAGGCTTCCCCAAAAGCCACTGTCCATTGAGCTAAAAAAAATGTCTCAACGAAAAATTAGCTGCACTTTTCCTGTTTATTTTTATTTTCTATTTTTTTGCAGAAAGTATCAACGACAGACATTTAGTTAGAAATCTCGTGGAATTATGTTATTCAGAATCATTTTAATTAGTAAAAGGTGACTTTTACACCAGCATAAAGAATTAAAGACCAATGAGCATACATATGAAAGAATCGACAACGGTCAAATTCCGTCATCTATATGGGGGCAGGGCGGCCTCAACAGTTATCTGGACCTAAATGGCAAAAGGTTCATCTGAGGGGCTGTGGCTGTTGACTGTGTGTATTCAAGCCCGATGGTTCAACCAGGTAGACTTGAAACAAGGACTGTTTCATTGATAATGTCAGCCTTTAGGTTTGTTTCAAGCAAGGTTGGCAATATCGGTACTCGCATTGGGATCAGTCTCCATCAATGGTGACCTAGATTGCCCTTTGATCGAATAAATTTATCCAAGGGAGTAACGCAGTTGGTGAGCAACGAACTTGTTACAAGCCTAAAACTTGGACGTCCTAAGTTCGACTCCCACTAGGCACACCTTGGGCTAGGGGTGTCAACCGATCGAGCCGTCCGATGTCGGTCAGGCTTAATCGAGCTTAAAGACTTTCAAAGGCTGCACCGTGTCCGCCCATTTAACTAATCAGGCTTAATTATTGAGGGCATGGTACGCTTTATATTTGGTCAATCGGCCTTGGGCTATAATCGGGCTTTAGTCGGGCCTTAACCGGGCTACGGACATGTTTAATGTTAAACGGGCTTTTACCGATTTTTAAACGGACCCTCTTTAAAGTGTGCTCTTATATTCCAGGCTACTCATGCAAGCCCAAAAAAATGACAATAAATCAATAGATGATACCAAATATAACCATTATTTAAAATGTGAAAATGTCTTTACTTTGTAGTTTTTACTCTTTAATTTGGGGAGTAAAATAGGTATTCTACAATCATTAAAGGGTCGGACTAGGCCGGTGCACAATTGGCTAGTCTCGGTCGGGCACCTGATAGTCCAAGTAGCAAAATCGAGACCTACCGTTTGTAAACGGGCCGGGCTTAAGCCCGGAAAGTTTAATAAATGGTCTGATCCGGGTCGGTCCAGTCTATAAACGATTGGTCCCAGTCGGTTTAGTCGGGTCGGGCCACGAATTGACACCCCTACCTTGGGCCTCTCACACGGAGGTGTTTAGTGATCTTCACTACTTTCAGTGAAAGTTGAATGGTCCTCATTCAACCCTAGTATGACCCGGTCCATACTATTGTAGGGTCAGTATGGGCCCGCAGCACAAGTTAAGCCAAAGGCCTAGATCCCGTCGTTAGAAGAAAAAAAAAAAAGAATAAATTTATCCTTGTGATCACTACCTGGTGACATAGAGCAAAAATGTGTCTCTTTCTCTCTCTCTCTCTTTCTTTCATTTTTTTTGTACTGATTAGCAGAAGTATATATTAAAAAGGACAAGTGTATCCTATCCGTCTAGCATTCCCATGTCAGACACAATTAGGCCTGAAAATACTCAACACGTATGGAGTAGGTGGGTCTTTTGACACCCAACTATGTCTAAACGAATAGGGTGTGAAAGGGAAGAGTTCATTTCTCCTAAAATAATAATAAATAAAAAATATAGGATTTAATACCCATATGGAAATAAACAAACTTGAAATAGACTCTACCTTTGGTATGGAGTGCTGATCAAGTCCTCGTACGAGAATGATTCTCATACGGTGTTTGATTTACACTTGGACTCTACTTAATCTCTCTCTTTTTTTAATTGATTTTTATTCTGAGTAGAATCCAAGTATAGGTCAAACACCATATGAAAATCATTCTCGCCACACAATACAATTTAAATGGGATCCAAACCTCGCCATGTGGTAAATCCAAGGGATTTAAATAGAAAAAGATTCACATGGCTCATGGTGATGGAAGATGAAATGGGAAGCACCTATTGGTGTGGTGGGGTTAGAATCAAAGCACATGGTTTCAATTAGATTGTCCCAAAAATTAAAATTGTCGAAAAAATATTGAAAATTAAGTAACTAACAAAGTAACCAGAGTTTAAATTCAATACATATAGTATGCCCCTCTCATCTACGCTTTCTTTTCATTGAGGAAAGCAAAAGCTATCTTGCAAATTCCCTTGTCCTTCACTCCCAAAAAAGATTCATGGCATTGGAGACCTTCGAAATCAGGTAAGTTTTCAGTTAAATCTGCATATCATTTAGCAATTAATTCAAATAATGGTTTGGCATTATCATCAGTTGCATCTTTTTGTCTAATACTTCATTGTGTTGGAAGGGTCTATGGAAATTCGATATTCAACCAAAAATAAAAATGTTTCTATGGAGATGTTGTGCTAATGCTTTGGTTGTAAGTAAATTGCTTTTTCTCCGATCTATTTCTCCCTCAGCCATCTATCCTATTTGCAATGAGGAAGAAAAAACTGTGGTCCATGCTTTTTTTGGGTGCTCCTTTGTGGCATCATGCTGGCAGGTATTCCCTTTCCGTACGTCTAGATCCCTCTAGCTTTCATGGGACCGAGTTTATTGATCTGGTAAGCTTCATTGTGGAAAAGTTCAAGGACTATCCCAATTAAAGAGACTACCACATCCAATGTTCTTCTTTGTTCTGGCAAATTTGAAAATCAAGGAACAAGGTAGTGCTTAATTTTGAAAATTCATGTTTAACTGCTACCATTTCAGCTTTCCATCATACAGTGGAAGAAGGTAGACTGGGTTCCCACCGCTTATTTAATCTTCAGTTGTACAATAGGAACCCTTTTTCTCCCTATTGCACTTCTAATTTTAATCTTCCTGTTTTTGCACCCGACGTTGTGTTGGTGTTTTTGATGAAGCCTGGAATTTGAGTCCGAGAGTTATCATTTTTTATAGAAGTAAAAATTTTATGGCGGCAAAATGCAAGTTCGGTTGGGGATCTTCAGCAATTGCAGTTGAAGTTGAAGGAGTCTAGGACGCCCTACAAGTTTCACCTCTCTGGAACATGGTGGCCTATCCCCCCCACCCCTTTTATTTCTTGTAAACTTGTCTTTTCTGAGCAGGAATTATTCCATAGCTGAGTTTGCTTAATGAATTTAGTATTTTGCACCCCACCCTAAACAAAAAATTCAATACATAACGGACCACTGACCACCGATTGAAAGGAACCACACAAATTGGTTGATCTAGGCCACCACTTGTTTATTAACCGTAATAATTTCATACATTACGTACCATATAATTGATATTGATCTCTCTAATAGTTAACATTTTTTAATAAAAAATAAAATTAATTGACTTAGGAAAGAAAAAACGTCTTAAATTGCTTTTATTTAAAAATAAAATCTTTTACACTGATTTTTTTAAGACAGTTTTCTTTCGTCGGTGACTGATCGACGACAGAATCTAGATGGGACCTCTCCACTCTCTCCACCTCTTTTACCCCTCTTGTCTTGGGTGATAAAGAACATCGTGACCTTAGAAAAATTCGATTCTTTTTATTAGTATGCGAAGAATTCCATGCAACGTGTTTCTTGGAAGTGGACGTAGAGGAATTCCAGTCCCTTCAGATGTAGAGATATAGAAGTTATTAATTAATTTATGAATAATATATATTATAAGATGTAATCAAGCTCTGTAACCATATAATATATTATACGAAGATGAGATAACGAGATGATGACAATGAGATACTAAAAGCTAGCTGTGTCATTCAACAAGTACGTAGTGAGTAGGTGAGCAGGATAATAAGTTGGATTAAATTTATACAAACTGGATCGAACCTTAATCTGTTGATAAATTCATCATTTAGGGGTGTCATTTTCGCACCGACAGACCTGATCGAGACTGGCCAAAGAAAGTTAAATCAACCCGATTGTTTATTTAACGGTCTAGTTTCGGGTTGTGCTCCCCTTATTCATTTGACAGTAACATGTTTCTGTCAAATGCATGGAGGCTCTAATTTATTTCATCAATTCTTCAGGATGGTTGTATATAATTGTCAAATTTATTTGGGTTTCTTAGGAGTGTCATATCAAGTCGAAGTCTTTGTTCTCCAAGTTTCTTTTAAGTCCTTCTCCAGTTTGGAGAGGAGGATTCACTTTGTTTCCTAGGGATAGACCTAAGGCGGAGGGTGGTTTAAAGATTAAGGATAGGATTTTGGCAAGTATTCTAAAGCAAATCTTGTGGATACCTTTCGAAAATAATAAGGAAGGCTAAATTTCTATTTGTTTTCCATAAACTATTACAAATATGATTGTTTGGATAAATGGGGTGGAAAATGTACTAGACAATGACATGTAATGTAATAATTGTTGTTTGCTGATGTGATAATTAACTTTTCTCACCCCATTCACTTTCAAAGTTCTGATAGAACTTATGGAAAAGTTGTTGTCTATTTCTCTTCTTCCTATTTCATCTCTTTTTCATAGAGTTCCACCTAATTTCCAATTCCTCTTTTTCATAGAGGTGGACCCCATTAAAAATTACCATTATTTCATTTCTTTCCCTTTCCTTGTCAAGTACTCATAGGAGAATGATTTGATCCACATTAGACACCATTCAAAATAAAAGCCAATTAAAAGAAGAGAGAATAAATAGAGTCTAATTATTCTCGTATGAGGACATGATCCATACTCCCCATAACATGTGTGATCTACCTTTACAAATTTCCCACTTCTTTTTATCTGTCAAACAAATGAAGCGATGAATTTGGTGAATCATAGATGCTTGAAAGGAAAAGACATTTGGAAGGTGAAACCCACCCAAGATTGCTCTTGGGTATGGAAAAAGGTTCATAAGTGCCGTGAGTATCATTGGGAACAGTCTAACCACTAACCTTTGGTTGGATCCTTGGCATCCAGTTGGGAATCTGATGCTTACATGAGGACCCTATTTTTATGATGATGTGTCAAACATGTTTGTAGTGATACATTTTCTCCTCAAAGATGATGGTTGGAATTTTAGGCCTACTTCTTTATTGGACCTCCTTCAGGTTTGGCACCAGTTAAATAGTATAGGTAGACTGAGGGAGACGATCTCGAACTCCATCCATTATATGGAAAAGCAAGTCTGTTCGAATCTTTTCCACTAAATTGGCTTAAGTTATTCCCAAAAGCCCTCATCCTCAACTGCCATGGGCTGCTTGTGTATTGTTTTTGTTCTTGTATACCTCGACAATGTTCCACAGCTTGGAGATGTATAATGGATGCTCATTCATACCATGGATCAAGTTCAAATGAAATCTATTTAGGTAATCTTTATTGATGTTTCTACTAGACGAGGTTGAAAGATAAATGTCATTTATTCTTTGGATGTCCTTTTACTTCCCAAATTTGGAGGGTTACTTAAGATTGTACTTCTTATCAAGGATCTAGGGGAAGATATTGATATCGGCTTGATCCGGATCAAATCAGTGGGTATCGGTCAATTTTTTCCTTACATTTTATAAAAAGTATCATTTTTTTATTATTTTACCCTTACCCTTGAACAGATCCAAATCAATCAAAGATCAAGAATCAATCTCAATCGATATCGATTCAATCCAATCGATACCAGACTGATACTTGAAACCACGCTCTTGTCTTTGATCCTTGAGAGGAGCCCAATCATTTTGACCTGAAAAGTTCTTATTGGCGAAGTTTCTTCATAGAAGAAAATAGGGGGTTGTTGAAAGTTGAAATAGCTCTTTCTTAAATTGGTTTAGCCGCCTTGTCCCTCTTTTCTCTTTCCTAACAAATACAACAAAAGAGAAATAAGAGAAAGCCAAAAATCTTATCTACCAACCTAAGCACAAAAGTCAATTAATTTCACAACCACATATAATAGACGAAACAAGTATAGTGACTCCTAATTCTATAGTATTCTCATCCCCACTTAATAATAATACAACATATTTATTAAATATTTGAATATACCAATAACTATAATCGACAAAACATCTTGACCACATGGTGACAACATAAATAATTATATCTAAAATGAGGTGTATGATTGAATTATGAATAACTAATTCTTTATTTAGTTAGTACCTAACATGTTGTGAAAGTTAGGTCTGTGGGGGTCTATTCATGGATCAATCATTCCTTTTCTTCCCCCTCTCCCTCTAGATTCTCACTGAAGCTTTAAGGGGCAACACCAACCCCTCAACCTCTCTCATAATATTTTGAGGGAGGTTGGGATATGAGATAGAATATTACCTATGTTTTGGCTCTATGTTTTAATATTCAAAATACAATTCAACCCCTTCCCCCAATAAAAAATAAAGGTGAGATATCCCTGATAATGTGGCCCTACACCAGGCCAATGAGAGTAGAAAAGTACACAATCTATATATATATATATTTTTTTTTTTTTATTTGATCGGTACCTACTCTATAGAAGGGGAAGGGTGAAGGTAATGGCCAAGAAATTCTCGAGACCTCCCAGTGAGTGTGGGCTTAGCGGCACTACACCTTCACCAACTGCCTAATTTATAGTCAGTTTACTTTATTAGGTAGAGGAATTGGATTATGGGGCTTTATTAAAAGTTCCCCAATGTCATTATCCATTAGTAATGATCATTCGAGACCCAAGAATTAGTTATTGCTTTGGTACAACTAATGCACCAAATTATAGGGAAATTAGAGTTTGACAAAGTTGATCTCATTGAGTGCCACAGTTTTCTCACAAATATCAGCTTCTGTTCCTCTACGTGGTCCTTACATCAAAATTATTGGTAATAATCCTATCAAAAAAGAAAATTTTATTAGTATAACAATATATGAGATTATTTTGGCTGTCATTAAGGTGAACCAACCCAATTAAAGAATTGGGCTGGGTTGAGTTGGGTCAGCTGTAAGGCTATTTTGGAATTTTCCACTTCATTCTTCCAACAGTCAATAGAGAATGGATCTTATGCTCATATCATGTAAAATATCCTCTACAATGCAATGGGAGGAGGACCGGGGTGCGCACCCATGTGTTGAAATTCATGTCCAAATCCTCCCAACTGTGATGCCAGGGTTAGGTACCCAATACGTTGATAGGAGCCGGATCCTCATATCAATCCACTCCCTCCAACCCCACCTATTTTTTGGCTGGAGAAGGACTAATCCCGTTAACACTAGCATGTCCCTTGCTGGCTATTAGCAAGGGGTCAAAGTTCAGCCTGAATTAGTCAGACTAACTGGTTCAACCTAGATTGATTGAACCAGATTTTATCAGTTTGGCTTTGGGTTATATGGATTTATGTAATCAGTAGAAATTAAAAACCAAACTGGCCAGAGACCAAAAACAACGACCAAAATGAAAAACATATCGAGATCGAACCTTGTAAAAATCTAGACCAAACTGATAGCTCAGGCGTGCTAGAATTCCTTTTGATGGATTCAAAATAAATCTGATTTCGATCAAGACGATTATGGTCCTCTCATGCCCCATTTGCTCCAAGACTTAAAACCTTATAAAGATTGAGATCCAAAAGATTATGGATAAACCAAGAGTTTCACTAGTGGGGAAACTCGTTGAAATTATAACTAAAGGAAAACAAAAGTCCTAAGTAAAATATATGACTATAAAAGAGATAAAACTTGAAAAGAGTTGCATTTTGCTGTCAATTCCAAGCTAGCACCGGTAGGCCCGATTGAGCTCGACGCATTTATGGCCAACTTAGACCAACTCGATTAATAAATATGTTGGGCTTGAGCCTAATACATTTATAAACAGGTAGTACATGGTGTAGCCACCTAGCCCAACGGGCCCCCAACTGGCCGACACATTTACAAGCCCGATCTTAACCGACTCCTTTAAGCCCGACCTAGCATGACCCCATCAATACTACTTGTATTTTTTTTTTTTAATACTATTTGTATTTAGTACTAAGGCTATGTGATATGTACATTTGAGATGGTGGTGATTGTTATCTGAACATTCATCTTTTTTAGGCATTTTTAATTGATTTGAACTTGCTAAACTTGGGTTTTATAGGCATAGTTCAATTGATTTGAGTTTCGTGGGTCAAATACCAACCTTAGTAACTTAGTTGTGTTTGCCCATCTTTGGTTTAACCATTTTAACTATGGAATCTTTCTTTACTCATCTTTGCCTCATTTTATTAGTATTCCTCTTGAAGCACATTTAAGAGAAAAATTTTAAAGAGGACCGTTTAAAGCTCGTTTAAAGTTAAATAGGTCTATAGTCCGGTTAAGGCCCAATTAAGGCTCATTTATGACAGCCCGATTAAATCCTAAGACTGATTAGCCCGATTATCAACCGTACTATACTCACACTAGCTAAGCTCGTTTAGCTAAACGGACGTTCACAATGCAGCCTTAGAAATTGGTCGAACCTAACTAGGCCCTATCAAGACCGGCCCAGCTTGGCCCGACCGCTTGACATCCCTACTCATATTTGTCAATGCAATCTGTGCCACGTGCAGAGTTATCCCATAAATCCTAAATTCATCACCAATAATTGCCCCTCATAATCCATTATATGATACCATTAATTGGCCCAAAGTATGATTGGATTATTTCTCTTGATACACAAGATACAATTATCATCCTCCCAAAATATAAGAGATCACAGCATCATATCTCCTTGGGGTACAATTTAAAATTCAAGAGATAACTAAAAATACCATTGATTGACGGACATCAATCAATCTCTGGTTTTGCTAATGCAAGGATAACACTTGTCTAATTAGTGGCATGGCTCTCCCTCGTTTTGGCTCTGCCACTTGGGATTGGTAACGGTGTCAAAGTTCAGATCAATTGAATCTTTATGAGCTTGGTTTTGGATGAGAGATTTATGCAACTGGTAGAAATTAAAGCATCATTTAATAACGTTTCTATTGTTTTTATGCCTAGAAACAGTAGAAATAATTTTTCATATTAAAAAAAAAAAAAAAAATTTGATGTTTAATAAACTTTTCTTTCAAAATATTTTTTGCAGATATAATACTACTAAAAAACCTAATAGTATCATCTAATGCCCAAAAGAGAGAGAAAGAAGTTTCGATTGCCTATTTTTAAGTTAAAGTAGTTGAGAGATTTATCAGGCACCACAATCTTTTTTTTCTCTCAAATTCGTTCCTAGAAACGATAAAACAAGTTCGACTTGTTTCATCAAAGTCATTTCTAGAATTATAAATAGGCATAAATTTGATTTATGTTTCTAAAAACGGATGAAACAGAATAACTTTATCAAACACTTTTTAGGCTATTTCTCCGTTTTTGGGAACAAGAAAATGTAAAAATGACAAAAACAAAACTTTGTCAAACGATGCCTAAATACCAAACCAAACAAACCGAAGGCGCTGACTGAAACTGAAAAACAGATTGAACGTGATAAAAAACCATGACTGAACCAAAATTAACCGATAAGAAACCAAAACCGCCCAAAAGATAGAATTTTTCCATTGAGTTTCATATATCTATATGTAAAAGTCAAAACTGGATCAGACCAAACCCAATAGTAGCTCAATTACATACCGATAACAAGAAACAGATAAAGGAAATTAAACCAAACCTGACTGAAACTAAAATCAAAACTTTCTTAACGGTTTGGTTTTGGATTTGTCTAGTAATAGACCAAAACTGATCAACCAAACAAAATCAGACCAAACGAACCAATTGACACTCTTAGCTACTGAAAATAGATCTTTGCCTGTGAAGTCTGACCAAATTGTCCATTAGATCAAACAGCTTGGTAAGCTCATTTTCTAGACGAGGTGGGTCGGTAGTGGTACTTTACCTGCCCAACTCCTTTCATCTTTGGGCTTCTGCTATGTAAGAAATTTGACTAAGGCCATAACGCCCTTAACTGAAATCTTATTTAATTTGGGATCCCTTCCGGTGGATACCCTTTTCAGCCCAGCTTCGTTGGATGGTTTAAATAGTTGAATTGGCATAGTTTTCGCAATCTAATATTACTCAAAATTGACAAGTAGCAACATTATGAATTTATACAATAAGGGTCGACACTGTAGGCTATGTTTGGTTGTAAAGGAATTAAGGGGAAGGGAAGTGAAATTTTCTTACTTAAAAAAGAAAAATATATAATCATTACCCATGTGACTTTTAACATTAATTTGAAATCATTCCATATTTGGTTATAAAATTTCACTTTACTTTGCATCCAAAATTCTTTTCTATAATATGTAAAATAAAAATTACGTGTAAAATATATCATTACTAAATATGGTTAAAAAAATTAAGTAGTTTATACAATCATATGGAGTAATGATTATAAACATTTCTTTTTAAAGCATGAAAATTTCACTTCCCTTCCCTTTAAATTTCCATTGCAACCAAACAGAGCCATAGGCAAATGTTAGTCTATTATTTGATGGCTCGGCCCACTAGTCCATATGAGAAAGATGGCCCATAAAATTCAACAAATAACAAAATCAGAGGGTCCCCTAACCATCCATTCAACCGATAAGAGAACTCTTAGCTTAAATGCTGATCGTGGCCTGTAAAATGCTTGAACAATGTGATAGAAAGAGACTGTGAATTGTAATTTTGACAGTTTGTTTTGGCCAACTAACTGTTAGATAAGTTGAACATCTTGTGGATAAGCCATGACATGGGAAAGAGAGGCTTCTCGGAATTCTGTGATGGAACCCATTTTTGATTTTGATTGCTCAATCCCAACCTTCTCTGCGCAGAAGACAGTAGCAGTACCACGTTGTTTGCAGATGAAGGTGGGGAGGAGTTTGGTGGTGGGGATGCTTGGTTGGCACAGAACCATCGTACACCGAATCAAAACCAAATCTTTCATGGTGGGGAGTTCTCTATTGAACTTCCCTTGATAATTGAGGAGTGTTTCATCATTTTGGTCTTGAACAGGTTCAGGCCTATGACAGCTTTGTACATTTGAGTGCTTATTTTTATCAATAAATTACTCGATCTGGTTCCTTCAGCCTATGAACTTGCTGTAAGTTATTGAGATAGTTCCACATCGGATGTGGGTGATTCAACGATCATGTATAAGAGTCACAAGAGGCCACCCTACTTAAAGTCACTTGGTTTCTAGATGGAAGTTTAAAAATGGTATAAGAGGGAGGTACATAGATAGCAGGCAATTTTTCATGTGTGTCAACTCTTTGTAAAGAAAGAGAATTCTCAATAGTTTTAAAAAACTAATAATAATATTAATATTAATAATAAAAGGCAGAGGCAGTAATATTTGTATTTTATTAGAAAAATTCCCGTGAAAAAAAAAGGGCAACATAAACAAACAGAAATATAGCAACAAAAACAGTAATAAAAGTATGGTAATAGAAACACTGAAATATAACAAAAACATTAATAAAAATATAGTAACAGGAACAAAAAATATAGTAGCAACAGAAATAGTATTTCTACAGTAATTAAGTAAAGGGTACAAATATTTATATTAAACCTAAAAAATTTACAAGTAATTCCGTTTCTAATAAGTTTTATGATTATTATCATCTGTGTAGACACCGATAAAAAAAAAGGTATATTAATATAAATTGAGAGATTATTATCAGTATACCTGTATCTAATGTTCTAAACTAGGAAGCGAAGAAAAAGAAAAGTCATGGAAAACATTGTTGTTAATAAGCAGCATGGATTTAGGTATCGATCTCTACTGATACTTATATGATACAGGATTGGTAGTATGTCATTTTTACCCTTACTTTTCATAAAAATTAGCTTTTATACAGTTTTACCATTATACCAATATGATAACCAATCCTAGATCAGCCAAGTACCGCTATTAGTCTCAGTTGATATTAATACGATACTTTCGATATTATCGATACATTACTGATACCTAAACCATGATAAGAAGTCATTCAAAAATGAACTACTTCAAAGAACATATGACAGAAAGTCATTCGGAAAAAACCTAGTTCAAATAAGCATATGAAAAGGTACTACAAGATGTGACATTAAAGAAGGGAAAAGATAAAAGCAAAAGAAAATTAATCCAATAGAAGCAAGGAACTCAGTAAGAATTAAACCCTAAAATTAAGAAATGCACCAACACGGCATGCTTGCTGAAGAAGAGAAAATAAATTTATAGACATCACACAAGCCTGCAAATATTCTATTAGAGAAATTCAAATAAACCATTCTAATGAAACCCTAGCGATGAAAATGAACCAAAATAACATTGCAACAGAAGCAAATCTCCTGATTACTTCCTAGCTTGAGGAACTGGCCACAACATCGTCTCTAGCAGCCTAGCTTGAGTTCTTATGGATCGAGAAATACTGGAGCACTTGAGTTTGAGTTGGGAAAGCAAGAGATCTTGGAGAGATTTTTTTGTTGTTTTTAATTTTTTTTCATATTGTTTAAAAGTACATGGCAAAACGTGTTTTAAACGGTTGCAAACAGCATGGTTGTTTCAACGCGATTAAAATGCATTTTGTTAAAGAGTCTCTCAATACTGCTTATGGTCTTCAAACAAGGGTAGGAGTATCCACAAGCATCAAATTATTTAATTAAGAATCAGCATATGATCCGTAGACTATAACAAGGCTCTCGACTCAGCCCATTCACACCATACAAAATCGGTGTCAGGCTCACCTTATTAGAAGTTAAAATGGTTGCTGTCAAGGATTTGAAACCCCATATAAGGGTTGACTTGATTGGACTCGACAAATCGTAATTCAAATTCATCAAATCTGATACTTAGATGATTAGGTGATCATAAAGGATCCGACCCATAGCCCCGTTCCCAATCCTCATCAATGTAATTTCGGTCCCAACAAAAAAATAGTGATTTATAAGTGAATTCAAGGTGAGAATTATATGAATGCCTCTAGAGAGGGTTTCGCACGCTACTATTATCAGAAGTATCTCCCATACCACACCAATTGTTCTGTGGAAAAATGATTTTGTCAGTAAGGACACTCACATGATCATGGAGGAGAAAAAGCCATTAAGATAGAGGGGGGTGGGGGGTTGTCTTCATTCTGGAGTTGATGCACTTAAACTTGACAAGTTGACTCAGATCCATCAACTATACTGAGCAAAGTTGGGTATTCCGATTGAGTTGTCTTCTTGACTAGCTTACAGAGTTTCACTCAGCTTATTCAAACAAAAAATAAAAGGGAAAAAGAACGCAGCATGCCAAGCTGTGTTCCCGAAATCGGAAGGGCGAAATGAAAACACCCCTCTTTCCCATGAAATGAAAAATCTACCTCTATTGGATGCATCATGAGTGTGTTCTCATTGGCCATGTGCTGTTGTAGGGGGCATGCAACCTGACAGTGATCCCCCACCCAAGATAAATAATCAACTTGCTGTCAACTGTTAACAAGGAAAAAAGGAGGAAAAAAACCTACCGGCTCGCATGTGTCTGCGATGCCTAGACACAGGTGGATGTGAAAAAACTACGCTATCATGCTCTGAAGATATCTCCACGTGGCTTTCCATTGGTTTACGTGTTGGCACAATGGCCACGTAAACGGATAGTGTTCTCGAGCAAAAAAAAAAAATAAATACTTGCAACCAACTCGGCATAACACGCTAATTAATGAGAAAATAGAAAAAAAAACTTAATAATTAGATTTGTCCAAAAAAAATTATGAGACTTTAACATTGTTAAAACGACACCAATCAAATTCATAAATTCTTATTGTTTTATTTCATTTTTGTTGCTGCCAAAAAACCCCGCGAGTTGGTCCTGCACAAGCACAGACGGTGGAGGCCCGGAGCTTTGTCCGGGGTTAGTCCTCCAACGCTCAAGTTAGGGTCGGCCGCACAGTTTTCAGTAAAGGAGTAATGGTGAGGGTCTGAATGCTTGCCCCCTTCCTTCTTCTCGGGCCCCCTTATAAGGTTCCTCGGGCCTAGGGTTTCCTCTTGCCTTCTGGGGTCCACCTTCCTCTCTCTCCCAGTCCTGCTCCAATACCTCTGTCCTCCTTGTGGGGAATATTCCCCTCATGCAAACGACGTGACAGAGCGTGATAGTCTTCGTACTCCCTACCTGGCGGGCGACACGTGTCCTAGTGGGCGACGCATGTCCTCACCCTACTGAGGCGTATGAATTGGCTGTATCAGGAGCCCCCTTACTCCCGCTAGGAGTCTCTTCCTGTGGGAGTAACCAAATTTTTCGTAATTGTAATTTTTCCCTCTTTTTCCTGCCTTCGGCCTTATTCCTTCGGCTTTAGTTCTGCTTGCAACCGAGAGCTTCAGTCAGCCGATGTGAAGACCTTCGGTTAGTTGGCTCGGCCTTAGCCTGAGCCCCCGACCGAGGTGAGGACCTTCGGTCAGATCGGCTCGGCCTTAGCCTGGGCCCCCGACCTAGGTAAGGACCTTCGGTCAGGTCCGTTCAGCTTTGGCCGAACTCCCAATCCGAGGCAAGGACCTTCGGTCAGTTCGGCTCGGCCTTGTCTGAGACCCCGACCGAGTTAAGGACCTTCGGTCAGTTCGGCTCGGCCTTGTCCGAGTCCCCGGCGGAGTTAAGGACCTTCGGTCAGTTCGGCTTGGCCTTAGCCTGAGCCCCCGACCGAGGTAAGGACCTTCGGTCAGGTCCGTTCAGCTTTGGCCGAACACCCAACCGAGAGGGGGACCTTCGATCAGGTCCGTTCGGCTTTGGCCGACCCCTGACCGAGGTGAGGACCCTCGGTCAGGTCCGTTCGGCTTTGGCAGAACTCCCAACCGAGAGGGCGACCTTAGGTCAGGTCCGTTCGGCTTTGGCCAAACTCCCAATCGAGGTGAAGACCTTCGATCAGGTCTGTTCGGCTTTGGTCGAACTCCCAATCCGAGGCAAGGACCTTCGGTCATTTCGGCTCGGCCTTGTCCGAGACCCCGACCGAGTTAAGGACCTTCGGTCAGTTTGGCTCGGCCTTTTCCGAGACCCCGACCGAGGTAAGGACCTTCAGTCAGGTCCATTCAGCTTTGGCCGAACTCCCAACCGAGGTGAAGACTTTCGATCAGGTCCGTTCAGCTTTGGCCAAACTCCCAACAGAGAGGGGTACCTTCGGCCAGTTCGGCTCGGCCTCACCCGAGCACCGTCCGAGATAAGGACCTTCGGTCAGTTCGGCTCGGCCTTTCCGAGACCCCCACCGAGGTAAGGACATCGGCCAGTTCGGCTTGGCCTTAGCTTGAGCCCCCGACCGAGGTAAGGACCTTCGGTCAGGTCCGTTCAGCTTTGGCCGAACACCCAACCGAGAGGGGGACCTTCGATCAGGTCCGTTCGGCTTTGGCCGACCTCTGACCGAGGTGAGGACCCTCGGTCAGGTCCGTTCGGCTTTGGCAGAACTCCCAACCGAGAGGGCAACCTTCGGTCAGGTCCATTCGGCTTTGGCTAAACTCCCAATCGAGGTGAAGACCTTCGATCAGGTCTGTTCGGCTTTGGCCAAACTCCCAATCCGAGGCAAGGACCTTCGATCATTTCGGCTCGGCCTTGTTTGAGACCCCTACCGAGTTAAGGACCTTCGGTCAGTTTGGCTCGACCTTTTCCGAGACCCCGACCGAGGTAAGGACCTTCAGTCAGGTCCGTTCAGCTTTGGCCGAACTCCCAACCGAGGTGAAGACTTTCGGTCAGGTCCGTTCGGCTTTGGCCGAAGTCCCAATAGAGAGGGGTACCTTCGGCCAGTTCAGCTTGGCCTCGCCCGAGCACCGTCCGAGGTAAGGTCCTTCGATCATTTCAGCTCGGCCTTGTCCGAGACACCGACCGAGGTAAGGACCTTCGGTCAGTTCGGCTCGGCCTTTTCCGAGACCCCGACCGAGGTAAGGACCTTCAGTCAGGTCCGTTCAGCTTTGGCCGAACTCCCAACCGAGGTGAAGACTTTCGGTCAGGTCCGTTCGGCTTTGGCCGAACTCCCAACAGAGAGGGGTACCTTCGGCCAGTTCGGCTTGGCCTCGCCCGAGCACCGTCCGAGGCAAGGTCCTTTGATCATTTCAGCTCGGCCTTGTCCGAGACACCGACCGAGGTAAGGACCTTCGGTCAATTCGGCTCGTCTTGCCTGAGCACCGTCCGAGGTAAGGTCCTTCGGTCAGTTCGGCTCGGCCATGTCCGAGACCCCGACTGAGATAAGTACCTTCGGTCAGTTCGGCTCGGCCTTAGCCTGAGCCACCGACCGAGGTAAGGACCTTCGGTCAGGTCCGTTCAGCTTTGGTCGAACTCCCAACCGAGGTGAGGATCTTCGGTCAAGTCCATTCAGCTTTGATCGAACTCCTAACCGAGGGGTAATTTCGGCCAGTTCGGCTCAGCCTCACCCGAACATCGTCCGAGGTAAGGTCCTTCGGTCAGTTCGGCTTGGCCTTTCTGAGACCCCGACAGAGGTAAGGACCTTAGGCTAGTTCGGCTAGGCCTTAGCCTGAGCCCCCCGACCGAGATAAGGTCCGTTCAGCTTTGGCCGAACACCCAACCGAGAGGGGGACCTTCGGTCAAGTCCGTTCGGCTTTGGCCGACCCCCGACCGAGGTGAGGAGGTGAGGACCCTCGGTCAGGTCCGTTCGGCTTTGGCCGAACTCCCAACCTAGAGGGCGACCTTCGGTCAGGTCCGTTCGGCTTTGGCCGAACTCCCAATCGAGGTGAAGACCTTCGGTCAGGTCTGCTCGGCTTTGGCCGAACTCCCAATCCGAGGCAAGGACCTTCGGTTAGTTCGGCTCGACCTTTTTCGAGACCCCGACCGAGGTGAGGACCTTCGGCCAGTTCGACTCGGCCTTATCCTGAGCCCCCGACCGAGGTAAGGACCTTCGGTCAGGTCCGTTCAGCTTTGGCCGAACACCTAACCAAGAAGGGGACTTTCGGTCAGGTCCGTTCGGCTTTGGCCAACCCCGACCGAGGTGAGGACACTCGGTCAGGTCCGTTCGGCTTTAGCTGAACTCCCAACCGAGAGGGTGACCTTCGGTCAGGTCCGTTCGGCTTTGGCCAAACTCCCAATCGAGGTGAAGACCTTCGGTCAGGTCTGTTCGGCTTTGGCCGAACTCCCAATCCGAGGCAAGGACCTTCGGTCAATTCGACTCAGCCTTGTCCGAGACCCCGATCGAGTTAAGGACCTTCGGTCTGTTCGGATCGGCCTTTTTCGAGACCCCGACCAAGGTAAGGACCTTCGGTCAGGTCCGTTCAGCTTTGGCCGAACTCCCAACCGAGGTGAAGACTTTCGGTCAGGTCCGTTCGGCTTTGGCCGAACTCCCAACAGAGAGGGGTACCTTCGGCCAGTTCGGCTCGGCCTTGCCCGAGCACTGTCCGAGGTAAGGACCTTCGGTCAGTTCGGCTCGGCCTTGTCCGAGACCCCGACCGAGTTAAGGACCTTCGGTCAATTCGGCTCGGCCTTAGCCTGAGCCCCGACCGAGGTAAGGACCTTCGTCTATATTCATTCGGCAGAGTTAAGGTCACCAAACAGGAGAGTCCCTCTCAATTTTCGTAAACCAGCCTTCATATTTTCCATGAATAAGATCCTCCAGAGTTTAGGATGAGGAATTACAACTTAAAAGTGCGTAAGAGAAAAAATTGCAAAATGCGAGTGTGCTTGCTACTCTTGTACGAGGCTTGGTTCTGCTCCATCAGCTTGAAGGGTTTCTTCCATCTGGATGTACTTATGGCACCGAGCTCTCAACTCGGCCAGGTTCCTCGGTGTATGCTTCACCAGAGACCTTTTCAGCTCCTTATCCTTGACGCCTCCTAGCAGGGCTGTGAACTTCTCTTTCGGGTCCAGACCTCTGATCGTGACCTTCTCTTGTTGGAAGCGCTTCATGTAGTTTCGCAGTGATTCTCCTTCATGTTGCTTGACGTTGGTCAAGTTCAACGTGGTCTTCTGAAGGGGTTGGCTACTGGAGAATCCCTTCACGAAGAAGTAGCCTAGATCGCTGAAGCTATGGATCGACTTCGTCGGCAGATGGTTGTACCATAGCCTCGCCGCTCCTCTGAATGTCAATGGCAGGGCACAACACATGATGTTTTCCGAGACCCGATGGAACTGCATGGCAACCTTGAAGCCTTCCAGGTGATCGACGGGGTCCCCTGACCCGTCATAAGTGTCATACTTGGGTAGGCGAAAGCCGATCGGGAGCGGATCCCTCATGACCTCAACAGCTAGAGCCGTGTCATTAGTGAGGTCTAGCTCACGGGTTCCCGTCTGATTTTCTGCCACCTTCTTGATCTCGTCTTTCAGTTCTAGGATCATCCGCTTCAACCCTGAGTCCTCGTGCCTCTCATTGTCTCCTCGGCGCGGATCCCCATGTGGATCTCTGGCGGCACGCTGCGTCCTTCCTTGGGGTGCGGGACTTTCCCTCACCGCTCGGTTTCATAGGTTATGACCGGACCTTATAGATCCCGTACTGCTCCGGTCCTCATCTCGAGCCCTCTCAGGCCGGATGTGGGGGCCTGGCGGTGCTTCGTCGGTCTTCTAAGAGACAGCTTTGGAGACCTCCTTCATTGCCTCGACCATCTAGTCATACTTATCCTGGAGAGCTTCGAATTGCTCCCTCGTCACGTATTCTTGCGCTTCAGGAGGGGGCGGAGGATCACTACCTTCGCGTACTGAATATCTGCCTGAGCGCGGGTACCTTATGGATACTTCCCGGTCGTCATTGCCCCTTTCTCCTCCTATCTCAGTCGAGGGAGGAAGCCCCCCTGAAGGTTCTTCCCCCACGTTCATGTTTAACGCTGCTCTTATCTTCCTGCGGTTGTAGGCTCTCCCCACCATTACTATCGTTCCCACAGACGGCGCCAATCTGTTGCTGCCAAAAAACCCCGCGAGTTGGTCCTGCACAAGCACAGACGGTGGAGGCCCGGAGCTTTGTCCGGGGTTAGTCCTCCGACGCTCAAGTTAGGGTCGGCCGCACAGTTTTCAGTAAGGGAGTAATGGTGAGGGTCTGAATGCTTACCCCCTTCCTTCTTCTCGGGCCACCTTATAAGGTTCCTCGGGCCTAGGGTTTCCTCTTGCCTTCTGGGGTCCACCTTCCTCTCTCTCCCAGTCCCGCTCCAATACCTCTGTCCTCCTTGTGGGGAATATTCCCCTCATGCAAACGACGTGACAGAGCGTGATAGTCTTCGTACTCCCTACCTGGCGGGCAACACGTGTCCTAGTGGGCGACGCGTGTCCTCACCCTACTGAGGCGTATGAATTGGCTGTATCAATTTTCCATTAAGTATTTACAATCACAAATATTAATAGGAAGGGATGAGTGCAACCTTCTACCGGTGAGGCTGTGAGGGAGTAGAAAATCAAATTATCCAATAGGAGGGTTTAATAAGGAAAGAGTGTGATGTTTATGAGTGGATGTGAGAGGGCTAGTGGCATGGTTTTAAGTATCTCCGATACCTATACGATACCCTCCGATACGTATCTTAAATTTAGCCGACCGATACGATACACACCGATACGATACATGAAATTTTTAAAATCCTTTTGTATCGATATATATCCTACAATACATACTGATATGCATCAATACACCACCAATACACATCGATACGATACGATATGCCTCGATACGACTCTATGAAAAATATAAAATTGAGGTAAAATATACGTTTCGGTATGTATTGGTACGTATTGGTGAGTATCAGTATGTATCGATCGGTACGTATCGGTATATATCGACACGTCTCGGTGAGTATCGATATATATCGGTACGTATAGGTGAGTATCGATACGTATTGGTGAGTATCGATATGTACCAATACAGTGCGCTACGGTCATATAATAGCCAAGATGGGTAATTTTTCAGAAAAAACACGATTTTTTAAAGGGTTTTTGTTCCAAAGTTGCTGTCAGCCATATTTCTTTCTAACTAAAGTGGAAATCAAGGTTGGGAACAAGGATTTTACATTTATGGGACAACTACAAACCTTGAATTCTTAATACGATACCCTCAATTTAGTGTTTATGCATAATACATGTTATCAATAGTTTTTTTTAACAAATTCTTTATGCAAAAGTGTTTAAAAAAATGTTTCCTATCCATTTATGTGTGTATCTTTAGCGTATCTTAGTGTATCTCCGATACGATACGATACCCTCCGATACGTATCTTAATTTTGGCCGACCGATACGACGACCGATTCCGATACTTTAATCCTTGGCTAGTGGCAATATTTTTTTCTCACAAATTATTTACCTGTCAATTTTGATTATGCTTGACTTTCATCTCTCTCTCTCTTTTTTGGAAAAAGATAAAAAAATATATGTATATCTATAGAACCTTAAAAAAAGAGAATTATATCTACCGAATTAATCTGGTTAATAGGGGAATGGGTGCTTATAGAAGCACTAGCTAACTGTTTAACTGAGGGCACCACCTCGTTATTAGGCCTGAGCGAAAACAAAATTGTGAGGAGTTCATTATAAACATATAATAATGTAGGGAATGTGCTTAAAGCCCACGATGTGGTGCTCACATTGTCAAAAAACTGTTTCAGATATACTTCATCAGTCCAAACTTGAGCAATTTGCCACCTCTTTTGTCTCGCTAGGTTAGTACTTTAGTCCGTATAGAAGAGCCTTGGCTTCAACGTGGGCCGATCATCACATGATCTACCATGAGTGGGATGCATTTACCCAGGTAAAATACAATTGATCCATATATAAATATTAACGCTGCGTTAAAAAAAAAAGAGCAAACCAAAATAAATTTGTTGGGGTTGGGGATTTTTTTTTTTTGGGTGGGGTTTGGGGGAAGAGTGTGGGGGGTGGGGGAGAGATAGCAGTATAGGTGCCAAGATCGGAATCCTCCCCCAACGGTGACCTGTTTTCCATGTACATACTCCAATGGAAGATATTTCTAATAACCCCTAAAGGGTTGGCTCCTCCATTTGTAAAACATATTTTGTTACTATGAGACCAAAGAAAATAACGCTCAATGATAAAAGTATGGAAAAGCTTTTCAGATGGTGATACGGGAAAACAGCCCAGTGGACTGGCAGCCCAAATCCTCTTGGTAAGGTTGCAAGAGATGAAAGTATGCCACGTTGTTTCATGATGTGAATGAAACAAAGTCCACATGTAGAATCTAGAGTCATTACAAAAAAAGCGCTCAAACACCGCGGTTGGGCGGGGGTCTACGGCCATGATTGCGGGGATTGCGGCTACATGCAGTTTTTATAAAGCGCAACCACTTATGCAACATTAATCGCAGTTCTACAAAACCGCAGCTGTTGATGGATTCTATAGCCGCGGTTTCTATAAACCGCAACAATATGTATAACATTAATCACGGTTCTACAGAACCGTGGCAACTGATAGGCTCTATAGCCGTGGTTGTAAATAACTGTGGTCATATATCTATTACCGTGGCTATAGAAGAAACATATATGGCCACAGTTATTTACAACCACGGCTAAAGACAGTTTCATTATTTTATATTTATCCAACATACTATTATATCTCTTAGTGTAATAATAATAATAATAATAATAATAATAATAATAATAATTATAGTTCATTATTGGATTTTTCAATGTTCTGCTTACAATTTTATGATCGACCAATGATAACCCTTGAAATAGAATCTTTTCACCTAAAACTCCAATTGATCTGATATTAGTGTTATTTGATCCCCTTACAGATTAAGTGGTTTTGACGTAATATTTTTAATTGTTCGTCGTCCCATTACAGTTATTGTTGTTTTATGGTTGTCCTTGTTGGCAACCCGGCAACATGGCGGTGATGACGTGGTCAGTTTGGGTGACATGGATGGAAATGATGATATGCCAGTGTCCAGTGTCACCGATGAGATAACAGAGCCGCTTGGTATGCATGGAATGGTTTGATACATCCTTAGTATGTGGTGCGGGTTTTTAGGTCAAAACTGGCAAAATTGACTTATTTTCGCTCGGGGGATTTTATGTAGTGAAAATGACATTTTTGGAAGATCGTTTTTTCTTGAAAAATATATATTATAATTTATCTAGTCCAGTGCATCTGATTTTTTCGCATTCCGATACAGTATGAAGAAGTTACGACATTTGTGGCAATTGAGGGCAGTTTCAACATTGAAGATGAATTTTTTAAAGGAAGTGTTCTCCATGTAACGATACGAAAAAAATCCAATCTTTCCAACGGTTCTGATTTCATCGCGTTCCGATTTGGTATGAGAAAAATGCATCATTGGAAAGGTCTAAATCAGATGATTGGGTCTTCTGAAAAGTCGTAGAGAGTCCAGTCACGGTTCCAACACACTTTGTTTCATCTCGATCGGATATCGTATGAAAAAGCTATAAATGTTTCCATGAAGCCAATTCGAAAATCCAAACCGAAAATCCATCAGTTGCTCTCGGTGTTGGGTGGATTTTTAGAATTTATTTTTGAAATTTTAAGGGCTTTTGTGTAATTTCAAGATTTTGAAGGTCTGAGTTGCAGGGGGTCTTTAAGCACTGAAATATATATGGAGGCAGGGGCTTGATTGTGATAAAAGAGAGTATAGGGTTGTTAAATGGACGGTCCAGATTCGACCACGTAGGCTTGATTCCCACCTAAGAGTGCTCACGAATTGGAGCTGGATCAGACGCTTAATATGCTTGCGCGAGATTTTTCATTGGTTGGATTTATCAAGAACCATATGCTGGCGCTGCACATGATTGAATTTACTACGGTGTTACGCACATGCAAAAAGTGGCATAGATAGATGTTGTTTCTCAAGATCTCATGAGATCTAATTTAAACCAGATCTGAAGATCTCAATCCAAGGGCTTCGAGCCGCCTATACTTTATGAGACATAGCGACAACCCTCCGTGAATTGTGCCGATCTAACCAATAGGATGTCGACAACATTTCTGACGGTGACGTAACGTTGACCGCCTATGTCATCATGACATCATATGATCCTAGATCTACGGTTCATGTTTACTATCCGTTATGGGAATCCGACGGCTCATATTATTAGAAACTCTATGATGAGATCTACGGCCAGATTTGCGCCCATGTTGCGCACGCCGCCAGTGTAGCCCACGTTACTACGAAGATTTCATTTCTAGGCTATCTCATTGCTCCAACTTCAAATAGTCATATCTCCCTCATTTTAACTCGGATTTGAGTGAACCAAGTTGCTACTTCTTCGTTTTTTCAAGCCCTACACTATGGAAGTAAGAAAAATGAGTTTAAAGTGAAGAAATGCTACGGTTTTGGTAAGAGAAGCTTCCCCCTTTTTGTTGGTCCTTGAATGAACATGAATACTTGATAATAAATGTTCTTAGGCCATTAAAGGAGGTAAAAGAGGTGGTTGAGGTGTGTTAATGATACATTAACTCAAATTCAAGGAGGAAGAAAAGAAAGCAAGGATGTGTTTACTTTGAAGAGCAAGAAGCCAAGGAGAGAGAAAGTGTGAGCACCAAACTTGTCAGTACAAGTTTCCAGTCATCCCAGGCAATCGGTTGTGAGATTCTCTAACATTTGATTTACATTATATACATGTATATATATTAGGGTTAGTTGTGGATGAATGTATACATGCTAGGTTAGTTGTGGATAAACTGTAAGCATGCTAGCTAGTTGTGGATATATATACTAGGCAGAGCTTGACTGTAGAGCATTGATATAAATCCAAATTTACTGTATTCTTTATTAAGTGCTTAGTGGGTGCTAAGCACCGGGAGTGGGTGCTCCCGTGTAGTGGGTGCTACACATTATACCGGCACTGCGAGTGCCATCTCAGCTTCGACTTGAGAAAATTGGGTGTAGGTGCTCCCGACTATGGGTGCAGTCAAAAGTAATGTATTGAGTAGGTACGAAGCCTTTACAAGCATCACTCCGGGGATGTAGGCAAATTACTGAACCTCGTAAAAATCCTGTGTTGTAGGTGTTTGTTGTTTGTATTTTATATTGAAGTACGTGGAATGTGGAATGAGTGTGCACACTTGAAAGTGCCTATGAGAGGCTGAGTGTGCATACTTTGTATGCAAACAGGAGAGTATATCGAGTTTTTCTTGGCACGACATCAACAGTTTTTTGGGATCGAATTAGACTCACGATTCACCCCCCTCTCGGATCGAGGGTTACAACAGTTATATGTTACTATCATTGTCGGCCAATGAGGACCCTCGAAATAGAATATTTTCATTAGACTTCGAATGACCCGATATGACTATTATTGGTTCCCCTCTCAAAATTAAGTGATCTAGACCTAATATTATCAATTTTGCATGGTCTTAAGCCCTTTGTTTTGTTGAGATACATTTGTTTATGGAAGGGTTTCGGGGTTCAAGGTTTGGGGTATAAGATATAAGACTTTTGTTTCTAGGAGGAGTGGAGTGAAGGGAGGATTCCATTTATATTTGGGGTTGATTACATTGGCCTCCTCTGCAGTTTACCCTATTATTATAACCATCATCCCTGCAAAACGGACAATTACTCTGTACTCCTTGCAGTTGACGGATTTAACTCAGAAAACAGAAATGACAGTTTTATCCTTATAAAAAAGACCCATCCATTATGAAATATAGCCGTTGGATCTGAGATAGTGATATTGTGTGATCATAATCATTGATCCTAGGGCTTCATCACTATGGGTAATAGCCTAAGGTCTACAATGGAGCTGCCGCACCTCTCTCAGGGAAGCCATTGCAGCCAGCCAGCCACACCTCTCTCAGGGAAGAAGCAAACCCACTATGGAAAACAACCTAAGGGCACACCTCTCTTAGAGAAGCCGTTGCAGCCGCACCTCTCTCATGGGGGAAAAAAAAAACACATTATGGGTAACAGCCTAAGGGCTACAATGGACCTGTCGCACCTCTCTCAGGGAAGCCATTGCTGCTGCACCTCTCTCGGTGAAGAAGCAAACCAGGGAAGCAATCTTTCAAATGTTTCAGGCCTATAAATCCTAAAAAGAAATTACATTATAAGGAATAAAGAAGAAAATGGAAAGCCGCAAATATTTATTCGAACATGTCTCCAACCTGAACCAAGGATGAACCAACAATGCATAAAACCTGAAATAAGCAAACAGACATGAAGAACCCAGATTTTTTTTTTTTTTTTAATCCCAATTAGTCCTTCCGTTTTATCCCTAAACTTGAAATAACCAAACAGACATGAAGAACCCAGATTTTTTTTTTTTAATCTTAATCCCAATTAGTCCTTCCGTTTTATCCCTAAACCTGAAATAAGCAAACAGACATGATAGCTTTTTCTAACTCAAACTGAGTAGGGTCTGTAATTCAATGGAAGATTTATAGAGGTAATTTGATGATAATAGAGACGAGTGGTTCTGTGAAATTACCAAATAACACTCATTACCATCCTTGTAAAATGACTTGAAACTAATGGAGAGAACAGGAAACCAAAAGTAGTTCCATATTCAAACTTATGGTGTTTGAGCTTGTTACTTACCTTGTTGAGATTTAAACTTTTTTCCTGATATCTGTTAGAAAATTGATAATGATGTTTGATTTATCACAATGTAGCAAATGAATTAAATCTAGTACTCCATTGTTGAGCCTAGAGCATTGAATTGTTGGCAAACCATCAGGAGGGATTATTGCTTTTGCTGAGGTGCATTCTGGGTTTTAGATTGCATTGAAGTAGGATAAATAATGGATGCGATAGAATGAGAAAACTGTTATGCTTACGTCGTGGACTGATTCTGTGTTTGCTTGCAAATTGGGTGAAAATGAAATGATTTTCAGCAGTTCAATTACAGGATTTTTAAAGGAAATAAAGTATCCTGCCCCTATTATCTGGAACTGAATGACTATCAAACACAACCTTAATATAATATAGCATTGGCTGGTACTTACTGTCATCTGTCTCGATAAAATGGGACTGGTTTAAGACAACTCAATTCTCCAATTCATTTTCTTGTTAATTTATAAACGCTCAAGTTTCCTAATTTTATCCTAATCTTGTAATTGGCAGGAGTATGTCCCAGAATATGATGAGATTACATCCAAATTGATATGGGAGGTGGAGAGACTAAGTTATATTATTGAATCAAGTCCTAATTATTGTATATCATTTTTTGGTTCAAAAGCAATTATAGCTAAAGCTACCATACATATCTATAGTATTCACTAAGAACATTGATCAGGTCTTTTTTGGGGTATAAGTTTCTTATACATGTTCATGTCGAATACAATTTCAGACTTTATTTTTATGTGAAGAAAATCTTAAGTAAAAAGTGCTAAATTTTTGTCTCCGGTCTCAAGAATGATGATCATTTATAGCTTTAATCTCCATTTCCTTTCTTATTTTGGGCTTAGCCACTGAATTGGGCTTGGGTAAAATGTTTTTCGTTTACAGGGTTAGCTAGAGTAGAGGTATTATTAAAAAAAAAAAAAATACATTTGACCGCAGCTATTATAAACTGTAGCTAATAGTTCGAGCACAATAAAGTAAACCACGGGTATTGATAAACAATTACTACACTTTTTTAAACCGTGGCTAAATAATATTTTAGCGCCTCAGTTTTTTCTAAACCGAGGCTAAAGTAAAAGTATTGAAAACCACGGTTTCTTATAAGTATAGCCAAAACGCAAAATACTGACCATAGTTTCTTTGAACCACGACAACAGAAAACATGGCAATAGCGTAGATTATATAAACTGTGGTAAAAAAAAAATTAATTTATTCACTACAGTTTAAAAAACCGTGGTTAAAACTAAGTATTTAACCTCGGTTTATATAAACGCGCTAAAGAAGCCTTCTCATTTGCCATGCAGGATTGGTTGCGGATTAGTCGCGGTTTGAAAACTACGAATTAGCCATGGTTTTCAAACCGTGGCTATTGACCTTTGCCACGGTTATATTATCAATCGCCATGGTTAAAACCATGGCTAAAGATCACTTTTCTTGTAGTGTGTCATCAATCTTTCTAGCAAATCTTTTGTCGGAAGTTCTCCAAGTGTTAATCTCCAAAGGAAGACTTTAAATTTATGGTATAATTGTAATTTGCAAAAGAATCACCACCAATGTAAGCAGAGAGAGTAGCAAGAGCACTTGTTGGAGGTCCCAATGATGTTAAACTATTTTTCAGAAACTTTGCTCCCAGGCTGACTGTTAGATTCCGATCTGGGAAGCATGACACCACCACACATCATATGAAAGCTTGCTTTGCTTTCATATCTCTTTTTGATTCCACAATGAATGTATTGAATCCTTACAACCCAAGAAAAATAATGTATTGGATCTTCTTTTTACATCATTTTCTCTTTTCTTTAGTCAAGATAATAATAATAATAATTCATTTTTACCTCTAATAAAGATTGTAGAAAGTTTTTCTTCACCTGGAGTGTGAAGGAAATCAACAGTCAAATATGTGGTCCCTAATTGTACGAAGTTGTTAGTATCCTTAAAAGTCTAATTCGGCGAAGATTAAGGTAGGGAATCCCTTCATCATGGGTGAAGGGGAACTTGATCAGTCTATAAAAGATTTGCAAGACTTCTGACTTAAAACTCTGAATAAAATAAAAGAAAAGATCAAAGTTATCTGAAAATCTTTGATTCTTCTTCTCAATTTTATTTCTAGGATTTTGACCCATTATTGGATGCTTCCTATGTCATTCAAATCCAAATTGATAGAGGTTGATCTCATGTCAGTTCCCAATTTTTATATCTTGCATATGGCAGTACATGCAGCTTACCCTGGTTGCAACAACTTTCTTGCTAGTCAAGTACTCAGGCTCACAACTAGGGGTGTCAATCGGTCGGTCCAGCTCGGTTTTGGTCTGAGTTGAGTTGGTTTCGGTGTGGAAAAGTTGAAACCGAAACCAAACCAATAAGGAAATTTCGGTTTCGGTTTGGTTTCAGTTTCGGTGCGGTTTGGTTTCGGTTTGTCTTCGGTTTCTTAAATCGATTTTGTAACCGGGTTGGTTTTGGTTTTGGTCTAGTTTGGATTCGACTTTCCATACAAATGTATACAAAACTATGCAAATTTTGATTTTTTTTAATGAATTTTGGAGTGTTTCGGTTTCTTACCGGTTTGGTTTTAGTTTCGGTCCGGGTTTTGAGCGGTTTCGGTTTAGTTTCGGGTTCATCCGGTTTCGGTCGATTCGGTTTGGTTTTGGGGTTGCAATACTCGGAACCGAACCAAACCAATAAGGCTTCGGTTCGGTTCGATCTGTGTTGTTATCGGTTTGATCTGGCCTATTTTGCCGGTTCGGTTTAGGAATTGACACCCCTACTCACAGCCAATGAAATGAAATCTCTAAGAGAATTTTGAAAAATACTAAAATCTAGGAGGGTACTTATAAACCTAAAGAGAAGTGAGTTATTCCATTTCTTTAACTACAAACCCGAATAACAAGAAGGCTGGGCAAAGGCATTGCCATTTCTAGACTGCACAAACATAAAACATTAAAACTAGCTAGTAGATAAGAAGTTTGGTCTTCATATATATGTAGGCTCGCTACAATAAAGTAAGGAAAGCTCTCCTCCAGACAAAGATATATCGACGAGAGCTTGAAAGTCATAAACTTAGGCAGAAATGCCAACGTAACTGACGCCATAAAGAATCATGGAAAGCTGATGACCCGGGCCGATCGGACACCTACCTACCCACAAGGAATGGAGTTGGAGACTTTGGATCCAAATCTTACTTAAAAGTGACTTTTCTATAACAAGAACTCTTAGAAAGCTAAGCTTCTTCGCCGAGATTAGCGCTGGTTGTAATCAATCAAAATATCATTACTAAATCTACTCTCATCATTTCATGTTGTACGCAAAGGCAAAAACAGTTGCAAGAACGGCTCAGGGATAAATAATATCTCTAGATTTCATGTTGTACGTTTCCCACTCTTTGTCGGATTTGAATCTTCTATGTCGCAACATGGTATCCGGCGAGCATCCAACGCCTAGAAATGCCTCATTATCAACTAGAAGAAGCTTAGGAGGTGCAAGAGATAGAGAGAAATTGGGTGGAAGAAGTAATTAAGTATCAATTGATAGAGAGAGAGAATTAAATAATTAATGGAAGTTGAAACTTGAAAGGTAACATGTACAACAAGTGTTTGTACAGGTATACATACAATACGATTTACTTTATTTATCATTTATTTTATACAGTTTTAAATCAACGCACCACAATAAATATACCTAATCTAACTGCTGTTACCCGCTTGCGTGTTTTCTGTGCTAGCGTTCTTTCTTCCTTTTCATATATAGATAAGGGCGTTAATCTGTTCCCTTATGGTGTAGAGGGTTCGATTCGGTTTGAAGCAAGATTTTTTAGGTAAAATCAAAATTGAATCATTTAATGAATGATTTTATATATAAAACCGAAACCATTTATAAGTGATTTAGGTTTGAACGATTTTCTTATATTTTCTAACTTTTTATACAAAAACTTCTTTACCTCTAAAATTTTTAGTGAAATAGATGTAAATTACAACATTGAATTGAATTGTTGTTATATGCCTTTTTTAATAGTTGTTTAATGTAATTTTTTTTTTTTTTATTGAACTGTATATAAACTTAACGTTGAATGAGTTAAACTTACTACATATATGTTAATTGGTTTAATGATTTAATAAATAATTTATCAATTGTTTAAATTTAAAATCGAAATTAAATTACGATTTCAATTTTAAAACCGAATCGAACCATTTAATAAAAAATTTCATGATTTTGATAAAAACGATTTAATTCGATTCGATTTTGATGATGGTTTTGATTTCTAATTCACATCGTTATATATAGGATTTAGAATATAGTGTATTGATTATTTCTTTTTGGTAAACGTGTATGGATTATTTCGTGAACCCTATACATGAAAATTTTAGATCTTCAGTTGTGGAGGAGAGAATTCCAATACCAGAGATGATCGGTCAGAGGTCCCACCCATATGGTTGTCATAAGAAAAATTTCCTACCTAAGGCATCATAGTTACTTTATGTGATACTAATTAATAGGCATGCTTAAGAAAACATAAACATTATAATCATGCCCTTAAGGTGGTCATCAGCTTGAATAATGTACCACCACAAATCTTCATCATAGGTTTGGATTTTACCACTCGATATCAGAATGAGATCCTCTCCAATGCGCATTGGACAGTTAGGAGGCACTTGAAGTGCCAAGCATGGTTGCCCTCATCCTTTCTTTTTCTCGGTCCCACCAATTTGAAAAACTACAACCTGCATTAGCACGAACTTGGGAGTAGTAAAGTTGATCGTAGACCACCGTTGCTTGCTCGGCTCAGTCAAAACTTTGGAGGCACTCAAGCATATGATGCAAACTACAAAGTGAAGAAAAAGCCTTACCTTTATATAAAGAATCAACTCCATGAGCCAATTATCAGTTAGGCACGTGCAATCTATAAGCACTCTCTCGTGTCAAAGCATGCTAACACAATAAGAAAACCCAACCATCCAATGTGTGCAGGAGGGGTTAGTGCATTGGAGAGGATCTGGTTCAGGTTATCACCCCTTTAGAGTAGTTGTTTCTTATCCTTTTTTTGAGAGGGAGGTGGATGCAATTCTTATGCTCTCTCTCTCTCTCTCTCTCTCTCTCTCTCTCTCGCTCATGAAATGATTTCACTGCCCTCCTACATATGAACCCATTCCATTGCACACCTCATTAGTGCATTCCTTTATGCCAATTTCTCAGATAACCCTATATATAGATTTGGGAAAATATTTTCTATGCGAGAGTGTGGCTCCTGCACTCGAACACATTGGGGGTGAAATGACAGGCCCGCCTCCCATGAACCACAGCGTCATTTTTCCTTTTATGAGGGGTAGGTCTCGTTTCGCCAAACATGAAAAGAAAAATGACTCCTCTATGAATTCTTCCTCATACACTCTCATCAGCTCTTGCACATGCACAGGCCCCACAGGAAACACTTTGAAGAAAAACATTTTCTTGCACAAATAATGCTGGTTTGGTTTTTGGTATATAGTGTCCATTTTAATGATTATTCCTTAATCTTGGACCCAACAGGAAATCCTTGGATGGTTCACAATGTGCAATATACATGCGCATCAAATAGGATTGATTGTAATATCAATAATTATAAATTATAAAATTAATACATAATAAATTATATTAAAAATTAATTCATAGTAGATTATAAAATGAAACTGTTCCCTTAAAAAATAAGTTCATTTTCTGAGAAATCAAAGCACAATGAAATATTTGAACCTTTGCACCCAAAAAATAAATAAATAAATTGAAGCTCCTCTACCATACCACCTTGCCACCCCTTTGCATGGCTTGGAAATGACATCCAAAGGTTACATTTATATGCACAAGAGGGCCAATAAGAGGACACAAAAGAACATCTTCAATGCAAGGATAACACGATCTTTCCGCACTTACAACCCTAGACATGTCTTTCTTCCTTTTCTATTATATAGCATATGAAGGTAGGGAGGTTTTTTTTTTTTTTTGGGTTAAAACAAAGGATTCTATTAATTAACTGATACGGCCAAATTGACTGCCCAGGAGGGCGGTGGAGTAAGACACATGTCGCGCACCTGGACACGTGTCACCCACCTGACAGAGGCTGCAGGGACTCTACCACGTTAACCGTGTGAAGAGAATATCCCCACGAAGGGGATAGGACGTATCCAAGTAGAACTCTATAAGGAGAGGAGGTGGACCCGAGGAGGACTCCTCCAAGGAAAGGGAAACCCTAAACCCTAAAAGCTATATAAGAGGGCCCGAGAAGAAGGAAAAAGGTAAGCATCAAGACCCACACCATTACTCCTATAACAAAAACTATGCGGCCAATCCCTAACTTGATCGTCGGAGGACTAACCCTGGATAAAGCTCCGAGCCTTTGTCGTCTGTGCTTGTGCAGGATCAGCTCATACGGATTTTCGGCAGCAACAGATTGACACCATCCGTGGGAACGACAGTAATGGTGGGGAGAACCTACAATCATAAGAAGACGAGAGCAGCATCGAACATGAACGTGGGGGAGGAGGAACCTTCAGGAGGGCTCCCTCCCTCGACGAAAAATGGGCGAGAAAGGGGGAACGACGATCGGGAAGGTTTCGTGAGGTACCAGCATTCGGCTGGATATTCAGTGCGCGGAGATAGTAATCCTCCGCCCCCTCCTGGAGCACAGGAATATGTGACGAGGGAGCAGTTCGAAGCCCTTCAGGACAAATATGACCGAATAGCCGAGGCAATGAAGGAGGTCTCCAAAGTTGTCTCTCAGAAGACCGGTGGAGCACCACGAGGCCACCATATCCAGCCCAAGAGAGCTCGAGACGAGGACCGGAGTAGTACAGGATCGATAAGGTCTGGTCATAATTTTTGAAACCAAGCAATAAGGGAAAGTTCCGCACCCAGGGGGAGGACACGGCGTGCCGCCAGAGACCCGCATGGGGAACCACGCCAAGGAGACGAACAGAGGCATGAGGACTCGGGGTTAAAGCAGATGATCCTAGACCTGAAAGATGAGATCAAGAAGGTGGCAGAAAATCAGACGGGAGCTCGCGATCCAGACCTCACTAATGACACGGCCCTAGCTGATGAGGTCATGAGGGACCCGCTCCCGATCGGCTTTTGCCTGCCCAAATATGACACTTACGACGGGTGCAGGGACCCGTCGATCATCTGAAGGCTTCAAGGTCGCCATGCGTTCCATCGAGTCTCGAAAAACATTATGTGTCGTGCCCTGCCATTGACGTTCAGAGGAGCGGCAAGGCTATGGTACAACCGTCTGCCGACAAAGTTGATCCACAGCTTCAGCGATCTAAGTTACTTCTTCTTGAAGGGATTCTCCAGTAGCCAACCCCTTCAGAAGACTACGTTGAACTTGACCAATGTCAAGCAACATGAAGGAGAATTATTACGGAACTACATGAAGCGCTTCCAACAGGAGAAGATCACGATCAGAGGTCTAGACCCGAAAGAAGAGTTCACAGCCCTGTTGGGAGGCATCAAGGATAAGGAGCTGAAAAGGTCTTTGGCGAAGCATACACCAAGGAACTTGGCCGAGCTGAGAGCTCGATGCGATAAGTACATCCAGATGGAAGAAACCCTTCAAGCTGATGAAGAAGCCGAAAGGAAGACGGGAAGAAAAAGGATCTCAAGGGGCGACGACAAACCCTCCAAAGAAGGTAAAAGACGAAAGTCTGAGCGCGGTCGGGCACCCAGTCCACTAAGGAAGTTCGAGAAATATGCACCCCTGAACCGGAGACAAACGAAGGTACTGATACAGATAAAGGACTCCCCGGACGCCAGAGCCATGAAGTGGCCAGGGAAGATGGGACGGCACCCTGAGAGACGCAATATGGACAGGTATTGCCACTTCCACAGAGACCACGCCCACGACACCGAAGATTGTTGGCACCTCAAGGGGGAGATAGAAGGAATGATCCGAAGAGGATATCTAGGCCGATTCGTGGACCGTGAAAAGGAGGATGCCCAAGATGGTAATGACCGTAGGGATAACCGTCGGAGAGATGGCAGAGGCCGCTATGAAAGAAGGGGGCCTACCCGCAGAGGCAATCAGGAATGGCGAAGGGACCAGACACCCGAGGAAGCTAACCATCACCTCCGAGATGAGAATAAGAACCCAACTAGAGTTATAGTGACCATTTGTGGAGGCCTAGCCACTGGAGAAAGTTCAGTCTCGGCCCGGAAAGCAAAAGCCTATGCGGGAAGCGTGCATGTGACTGAATGGTCGAACAAGAAGGCAAGGATGGGGACGGTTATTTCCTTCTCAGACGACGATCTGGAAGGGGTGCACACCCCGCACGACGATGCCCTGGTAGTCACCATGACCATAGCGGATTGCAGAGTGAAGAGGATCCTAGTGGATAACGGCAATTCAGCTGATATCCTGTTCCTCGAAGCTTTTCGGAAGATGGGCCTGGACGAAGGAAAGTTGAAGAAAGTCGAACACCCATTACAGGGATTCTCCGGCGTCCCAATAAAAGTGGAAGGATCGATTGAGTTGCCAGTAAGAGCCGGCACCGGAGATCACCAAGTAACAGTCATGATCAACTTCCTGGTAGTAGGCATTACCTTGGCATACAACGCCATACTAGGGAGGGTTGGTTTGAACCTACTAAAGGTCGTCGTCTCCACACCCCATCTCAAGATGAAATTTCCAATCAAGAACGGGGTCAGGAAATGTCGAGGCGATCAGGAGGCATCCCGGAGGTGCTACGCCACTACCTTGTGGGGAAGAGAAAAGGCGAGCGAGGCGCTCCCAATAGAAGATCTGCGCGATGACGCCAGTTATCAACGAGGGGAGCCGACTGAAGATCTGGTACAGATCGAGGCCGAAGAGGGGGATAGAGCTCGGTAATTCTAGATCGGGGCTACAATGCCAAGGTAACAGTGAGAAAAACTCGTCTCATTCCTCCAAAATAACTCGCGTCTTCGCTGGTCACCGGACATGCAGGAATAGGCGAGGGTAATAGAGCATCATCTGAATGTTAACCCGATGAAGAAGCCGGTGCAACAGAAGAAGAGGACTTTCACCGTCGAAAGGCAGCAGAAAATAGACGAAGAGGTAGAGAAGTTGCTGAAGGCCCAGTGCATCCACGAGATCCAATACCCGGAGTGGATATCCAACGTGGTGATGGTCCCGAAGGTAAATGGAAAGTGGAGGATCTGCATCGACTTCACCGACCTGAACAAGGCCTGCCCGAAGGACGCATACCCCCTGTCGAAGATAGACCTCCTCATTGATGCCACGGTAGGGTACGAGGCGCTAAGCTTCATGGATACGTACTCGGGGTACAATCAGATCAAGATGTCAAAGGTTGATATCCCAAAAACATCCTTCGTGACCGAGGGAGGACTGTACTGCTATGAAGTCATGCCCTTGGCTGAAAATCTGAGGGCCACCTATCAAAGGTTGGTGAATAAAATCTTCAAGGGGATGATCGGAAAAACCATAGAGGTGTACGTGGACGATATGCTCGTAAAAAGCCTGAAGGCCGAACGACACATTCAAGACTTAGAAGAGGCGTTCAGTCTGGGATGCGGCATGAAGCTGAACCCGGCAAAGTGTGCATTCGGAGTAGCCTCGAGAAAGTTCCTCGGCTTCATTGTCTTGGAGAGAGGAATTGAAGCCAACCCGATGAAAATACAAGCCATTCGGGATATGAGATCACCCCAAAATGTGAAGCAAGTCCAGGAGCTAACAGGTCGGGTCACCGCCCTTGGGCGATTCATGTCTAGGTCGCCTGACAGGTGCCTGTCCTTCTTCAAAGCACTGAAGGGGACCAAAAAGTTTGAATGGATGGAGGAGTGCGAAAAGTCCTTTGAACAACTGAAGGAGTACCTGGTTGCACCCCCACTGCTGACAAAGCCAAACACCGGGGATACCTTGCAGTTGTACCTTCTTTATCGCGATGGCGATGCGCTTGATCTTGAGAAGGAAGAAGGGAGGCAACAACGGCCAATATACTATGCCAACCGAACCTTGCTAGATGCCAAAACAAGATACAAAAAGACGGAGAAAGTGGCGTATGCCCTAGTAACAGCAGCAAGAAAGCTGAGGCCCTATTTTCAATCACATACGGTATGTGTACTCATAGACCATCCCCTGAAGAAGATACTGCAGCGGCCGGATATGTCCAATCACGTGGTGAACTGGGCCATAGAGTTGGGAGAATTCGACATCCAGTACAAGCCGAGAACCGTAATTAAAGCACAGGCCCTCGCAGACTTCATCGCCGAGACAACACTCCCTGATGATCCCCAGGAGTTTGTCGAGGACCGAGGAGAAAAGGCTTGGACATTGTACATGGATGGTGCTTCCAACAATGTAGGAAGCGATGCGGGAATCATATTGGTCAGCCCCGAGGGTTTCAAGATAGAATACGCCCTACGGTTCGACTTCGATGCCTCCAACAATGAAGCAGAATATGAAGCGTTAATAGCCAGAATTAATCTGGCTTGGGCTTTGATGGTACAGGAGCTGGTGGTGCATATTGACTCAGAGCTCGTGGTACGACAGGTGAATGGAGACTACGAAGCCAAGGAACAAAGGATGGCTGGGTACTTGAAGACAGTGCGAGAAAGAATAACAGCCTTCAAGGATTTTGAGATAAGGCAGGTGCTATGGGAAGAGAATGCTAGTGCGGATGCACTATTGTAATTGGCCACCTCCGACTTCATTGACCTCGGACGATCGGTGTATTTCGAAGTGCTACCACAACCAAGTACCGAAAGACCCCGAGAGGTATTACTTGTAGGCGAACACGGCCATAGCCGGATAGATGCCATAACCGAATACCTCAAGGAAGGAAAATCTCCCAGAGAATAGGGACGAGGCAAGGAAAGTACGAATGAGGTTAACACGCTTCCTTCTGAAGGACGAGACACTGTACAAAATAGGGTTCACCATGCCGTACCTCAAGTGTTTGGACCCCGCCGATGGCGAGTACGCACTCCGAGAAGTGCATGAAGGGATATGCGGCCAACACCTGAGAGCCCGCGCCTTGGCACATAAAGTGCTAAGGTAGGGTCTGTACTGGCCGATAATGAGGAAGGACGCAGAATCATTAGTCAAGAAGTGCGTCAAGTGCCAGATGTTCGCCTCAGTTCCCAGGCTACACTCTACCGAGCTCTCATCTTTATCGAGCCCAATACCCTTTGCCATGTGGGGAATCGACATCCTGGGCCCATTCCCCTGGCCACAAGACAAAGGAAATTTGTCATGGTGGCACTAGACTACTTCACGAAATGGGCCGAAGCCGAAGCACTGGCAACAATAACCAAAAAGAACGTAAGGGACTTCTTCCAAAGGGTGGTAGTCTATCGATTTGGAATCCCTCGAGTTATGGTAACGGACAATGGAACTCAGTTCGCCAACCCAACCTTCGGCTTGTTCTGTGATGCCCTCGGTATTGACCACAGGAAAACCTCTGTTGGTTATCCACCGACCAACGGGCTGACAGAGGCAACCGACCATACACTGCTTCAAGGAATAAAGAAGAGACTGGATGATGCCAAAGGACTATGGGCATACGAGTTGCACCACATCCTCTGGGCCTACCGCATAACTGAGAGATCGGCCACCGGAGAAACACCCTTCATTTTAACTTATGACACTGAAGTTGTACTTCCAATGGAGATAGGGGTCGTAACCCATCGGATTCAGTACTACAATGAAGAGGAAAATGATGGAGGGCTCCGAGCGAATTTAGACCTCTTGGCCGAAGTCAGGGACACCTCGCAAGAAAGGATGGCCGCTTACCAACAGAGGGTTACGAGGCACTACAACACCAAAGTTCGAAAGAACGAGTTCAAAATGGGTGACCTCGTCCTCAGAAGGGCTGAAGTATCGACCGAGACATCAAGGAAGCTAGCTCCAAATTGGGAAGGTCCATCTGAGTCTCAAGGGTTCGACTAGGTCCTATCACGGGGACTACGGGGAGAAAGGATACCCCGATCGTGGAACTCTGAGAACTTAAGAAAATTCTATCAGTAGTGAAGTAGCAAGCACACTTGTTTTTGTAATTTTTACAATTTTTGCTCCTATGCACTTTTAAGTTGTAATTCCTCATCCTAAACTCCGGAGGATCTTATTCATGAAAAATACGAAAACTGGTTCACGACAATTGAGAGGAATTCTACTGTTTGGTGACCTTAACTCTGCCGAACGGATACAGTCGAAGGTCTTCACCTCGGTCGGGAGCTCAGGCAAGGCCGAGCCGAACTGACCAAAGGTCCTCACCTCGGTTGGGGGCTCAGGCAAGGGCCGAGCCGACCTGATCGAGGATCCTCATCTCGGTCAAGGGCTCAAGCAAAGGCCGAGCTGAGCTGACTGAAGATCCTCACCTCGGTCGGGGGCTCAGGTAAGGGCCGAGCCGAGCTGACCGAAGGTCCCTACCTTGGTCGGTGGCTCAAGCAAAGGCTGAGCCGAACTGACCGAAGGTCCTCACCTCGATCGGGGGCTCAAGCAAAGGCTGAGCCGAACTGACCGAAGGTCCTCACCTTGGTTAGGGGCTCAGGCAAGGGCCGAGCCGACCTGACCGAGGTTCCTTACCTCGGTTCGTGGCTCAGGCCAATGGTCGAGGGGACCTAACCGAAGGTCCTCAATTTGGTAGGGAGTGACGACGGTCGAAGGATTTGCCCTCGGCTGGATCTTCAGATCAACACGAGTCTAAAAGACCCTTCGGCCGGAGCTAAGGAAAACACACCACTTGGTGAAAACCACACTTGTTCAAGATCCCTTAAAAGTCCAGAGCCCTCGGACTCGAAAAACCTCTCGGATAAGCCGAGGGAGCAGGACCGAGCCGTGCTAAATTAGACATGCGGATCATTAGGCTGGCAACAATAGGTTTTTGCCTTCTTGCACCTACCTACGGGCTAAAGATCACCCTACCCGAAAGAACACGAAAAAGTGGAAGTTGAAGCATACGAAGGGAAATACATTCATTGATAAGACCCGAAGGCCAAGAGTACATAAAAAAGACCCAAAGGCCGAGGCTACATGAAGAAGTCCGAAGGCTCATATCAAAAACAAAAAGAGCTCAAAGGCTGAGCCGAGACCCAGGGTGGCTTCAGGAGGCGTCCGTCGGATTCACAGCCTCATCCTCGGCATGGTGGGTCTCCTGATCGGAGCCATTGTGACTGGGGGTCGGAGGGACCTCGCGTTGCGGCTGAACCTCACCTTCCTCGCTACAGCCTCCGCCGTCGGCATCGGCAACCTCGGTGGCTGATGGGGACGCCTCAATACACTCATCTTTGAAGATGAGCCCGCTGTCCTCTAAAGAGACCCCTGGGTAGCGCTCGAGGACCCAATCTCAGACCTCGGTAGCACCCATGGTGAACCCAGGGGCGATGGCATGCTTAATCTCTTCACAGAAGTCCTCGGAGGACCTGTACCTCTCGGCCCCTCGGGCCTCGGCCTCCTGAACCCTTGCTTTCATCTGAGCCTTCAGCTCCGCCAACTTCCGATTGCATTCCTGGAGCGTAAGGAGGAGTTCCTCTTCCAGGTGCTCGACCTTCTCGAGGAGAACCGAACGCTCATTCTCCAGGACTGCCTTCTCTCGTTCGGCGATCTCAAGGTCTCGGCCCATAGCTTCAGCCCGAACCGCCAGCTAACCCATTTGGTTTTGGGCCTACATGAGACACCGAAGGTTAGAATGTTGTGATGAAAAATAAATAAAGGTTAGAGGACCGAAGCTTACCCCGGCCATGAAGATGCAGGCGTTGGTTATCATAGCCGTCGTCCCTTGTCGTTGAGCTTCTGCAGCATCTCAAGACAGCCCTTCATCACCAGCTCATGAGCAACACGTCCGATTGCCAACGTGTCGTCTTCCTTGACCGACCACTGAGGGACAAATCTGACTTCGGCCCTCACGTTCCCCACCCCCGGGCTTCTAAAGTCTGCGTCGGGGGAGGAGTCTCGGGCGGGCATGTCATGGCCCGGAGCAGCGAGGGCTTGGACTACCTCGGTGCTTGGTCCCTCGCCCTTAGATCTTTTCTTCAGAGTCTTGGAGGAGGGCCCCTTCTTCTCCTTCCTCTTCGGCCTCTGTTGCTGCTGGGCATCCCGCGCCCTAGCCTCCCTTATTTGGACTTGCCTCACCGCTGTGACAGCCTTAGCCTCGGCCCTGGAGATTTGCACTACATGAAGAAACAAAGGGAGTCAGTACGAAACACCGACGCCCGAGGAAAATAAACTTGGGTTGGCCTAACTCACCCGGGCTAAGCCCGAATCTAAACAGTATGGCGTCGGACTTGAGGTAGTCGGCCTCGACTGGAGGGTAGGTTTCTTACCACCTCGCCATCGCCAGCGACTCCGCATCTACCCCGAGAAGGGTAGGGGCAGAGTTCACCTCCCTCAGGTCAGGGATATCCCAGACGGTGCCGAAGGGCACCCCCTCGGACGACCTCATGAAGAAGAACTTCTCCTTCCACCCGTGGATCGATGTCGGGTAACCACTCAGCAGCCGAAGGTCCTTCCGGGGGCAGAAGTAGTATCAACCCGAAAGCCCCTTACAGGCTTGAAGGAAGAAGCATTTGATGAAGAGAGGGAGGGAGAGAGGCCTCTGGTGCCTTGAGAAAAGGACGACGAAGCTGAGCACCTGCCGCCATCCATTCGGCGTCAGCTGGGTCGGACAAATCCCGTAGTGCCAAAACACTCGGGCGAAGAAGGGATTGAGGGGAAGCTGAAGGCCGGCCTTAAACGCATCCTTGTACAAGCACAGCTCTTCGGAGTTCCGATAGCTGGCTCGGTCAGACGGTCTGGGCAGCTGGAGCTCGAAAGCGTCCAAGATACCGAAGGAGGCCTTCAGCTCCTCCAGTTTCGGCTCAGGAATCGACCATCCTCTCCCAAAATCCTACACTGTTTGAGCCACCCGCGGACCTAGATGACGAGGCCACAGACGATGAGTAACCGGTAGAGGGAAAATCGGTGGAGTCCGAGGACATCCCTCGAACCTCCCCTGGACTCCGACGCCTACGGTTAGACTTTGTCCTCTCGGAAGACGACGGACTGTAGCCCGACGAACAAGACATGGAACTTACTTTCGGAGTATTGCTCAACTAAAGGAAAGCCGAGATTGAGGGTAAGCTCTCAGAAGGAAACACTGAGACCGAAGGAAGGCTCTCCGAGGGAAAAAGAAAAGTGTCCCACAAATGAACCCCCATACTATATAGATGGAAGAAAAACGGTACGACTACCCGAGCATTAATGGTGCCGCCACATCATCGAGTACGAACCCTCGAGGTTTGTGCCCGAATGGACCTAATCGAAGGTCCTCACCTCGGTTGGGAATTCGGCCAAAGCCGAACGGACCTAACCGAAGGTTCTTACCTCTGTTGGGAGTTCAGGGCAAGGCCGAATGGACCTGACCAAAGGTCCTTACCTCGATTGGGAGTTCAGGCCAAGGCTGAACGGACCTGACCGAAGGTCCTTACCTCGGTTGGGAGTTCAGGCAAAAGCCGAACGGACCTGACCGAAGGTCCTTACCTCAGTTGGGAGTTCAGGAAAAAGCCGAACGGACTTGACTAAAGGTCCTCACCTCGGTTGGGAGTTCAGCCAAAGCCGAACGGACCTGATCGGAGGTCCTCACCTCGGTTGGGAGTTCAGGCCGAGGCCGAACGGACCTGACCGAAGGTCCTTACCTCGGTTGGGAGTTCAGGCAAAAGCCGAACGGACCTGACCGAAGGTCCTCACCTCGATTGGGAATTCGGCCAAAGCCGAACGGACCTGAACGAAGGTCCTCACCTCGGTTGGGAGTTCAAGCCAAGGCCAAACGGACCTGACCGAAGGTCCTCACCACAGTTAGGAGTTCAGGCTAAGGCCGAACGGACCTGACCGCAGGTCCCTACCTCGGTTGGGAGTTCGGACAAAAGCCGAACGAACCTGACCAAAGGTCCTTACCTCGGTTGGGAGTTCGTAAAGCCAACGGACTGACGAGGTCCTCACTCGATTGGGAGTTCGGCCAAAGCCGAACGGACTGACAAAGGTCCTCACCCGTCGGGGTTCGAGCAAGGCCAAGCGGACGTGAAGGTCCACTCTCGGTTAGAGAGAGGTAAGGCAGCAGACTGACCAAGGTCCTCACCTGACGGGGGGCTCGGACAAGCCCGAGCCGAACTGACCGAAGGTCCTTACCTCAGTTGGGGCCTCGGTCATGGCCGAGTCAAACTGACCGAAGGTCTTCACGTCGGCTAATCGAAGGTCTCGATCGCAAGCAGAACTAAAACCGAAGCCGAAGGAATAAGGCCGAAGGGACGCAAAAAAAAAAAAGGAGAAAGGAAAGAGAAAAGATGATGAAAAATTTGATTACTCCCACAGGAAGAGTCTCCTGGGGGAGTAAGGGGGCTCCTGATACAGCCAAATTGACTGCCCAGTAGGGTAAGGACACGTGTCACCCACCTGACAGAGGCTGCAGGGACTCTACCACGTTAATCGCGTGAAGAGAATATCCTCACGAAGAGGATAGGACGTATCCGAGTAGAACTCTATAAGGAGAGGAGGTGGACCCGAGGAGGACTCCTCCAAGGAAAGGGAAACCCTAAACCCTAAAAGCTATATAAGAGGGCCCGAGAAGAAGGAAAAAGGTAAGCATCAAGAACCACACCATTACTCCTATAACAAAAACTGTGCGGCCAATCCCTAACTTGAGTGTCGGAGGACTAACCCCGGACAAAGCTCCAGGCCTCTCGCCTCGTGCTTGCTGAGATCACTCATCGGATTTTGCAAGAACATTAACCATTAGCTTCCTGGCCAAGGACCGAGAGAAGTACAAATCCTGTAAGTATCTCATAGGATCAGTAGTCCCTATATTAATATAAGAACTTTAGATGCCCATACTGAACCTGGATTTCCCAAAAAACCCCAAAACTATAGTACAAGCCAGTTGAATGAGACGGTATTGGAATAAGCTGAAGTAGGTCCTTTGAGGAGAACCAGACTTCAGTGATAGCCCAATGCATAGCAGTCGATTGACGTAGCCCATATAAAACTCCAACGGCTTCTATTTCAGCTAGTGATTGTGCTATGGAGGTTCCATGATAGATAGACTGAATCAACCATGAAATAGAACACCACATATCCAAAAATATTCTAGTTGTAAAAAGTTAGTAAACCCAATACATACTAAAACAGTACAACCAGGTTGAATGAGACGGTATTGGAATAAGCTGAAGTAGGTCCTTTGAGGAGAACTAAACTTCAATGACAGCCCAATGCATAGTAGTCGATTGACGTAGTCCATATAAAACTCCAACGGCTTTTGTTTCAGCTAGTGATTGTGTTGTGGAGGTTCCATGATAGATAGCTTGAATCGACCATGAAATAGAACACTACATATCTAAAAAGATTCTGGTTGTAAAAAGTTAGTAAGCCCAATACATACTAAAACATGAAATGGAAAAAAGGCCGAGAGATTTCCCTGTTCAAGATGAACGCTGAATTATCTATGATAAAGGAGGAAATAATAACATTGTTAGAGACTTTAAACAGATCCAAGTCATACAACTAACGATTAATGAACAAAAAAATCGACATGGGCTCGGAGTTCATATGATTATCACCACAGCATTTCAATGGGACCAAATAAACTACACAACAATTGCCACCATACTAAAGATCCTAAAAGGGGAATCAGAAAAAAATATGTTTAACAAGCCCAACAACTGAAGAAGCATTCAAGGATTTAGGATGAACCCCAAGAGGGCATCCTACCCAAATTCAATCACAAAACTCGAAAAGAAAAAAAAAGATGAAAGATTGATTTTAGTCCTTCTAATCACATAATGCACGAACTTGATCGATATCCATCCACTTGCCTAAAAACTGTCGCACCGATAAACCTTCAAATAACAAATGCCAAAAAAACATTTTAAATTTTAGGTATATATTCATTTTCCAAAAAAACTTCCACCAATTGAGAGGAAGTGAGAGATAGAAGTTAGGTCTAGGAACCAAATGCTTAATGAAGGTAGGGAGTTACTATGGCGTAGCTCCCACACAAGGAAACTGTCAAGGATACAATATCCATAAAATATTAGTGAGAACAACAATTCATGTCTATGTTTGAATTTGAGGGGACCTTGATTTGACAGCGTCGTTGGATTCTCTACGCCTCCATCTCACGTGGATCCCTCACTAGTCGCTTTCCCACTTCTGTCTCTACGAACGGGTATGTGACTCTGTTCAACTCTCTACCCTTTTGTCCTGTTTATGATGAAAAGAGAAATTGTTAATTCCCTTTACCTTTGATCATCGAATTTACTACGCAAATGATAATGTGAGAAAATTTATAAATTAAGCAAGAATAAATGGTAAATTATCCTAAATAATGATTAAATAATATAATATTAATTAATTAAAAAAAATTATCAGACCCTCAGACTTTGACTGTCACACCACCCACCCCACTTGTGGAAATTGGTCTTCGGCCCTACGATGCTACAGCCTATGTCTCATAACCCTCCCAACACTAAAACCAGAAATAACTTACACTTCGCCTTTTCTATTTCCCATATTTTAATTTACCAACAAAAGTACCTACCCACTGACTCCATGCAACCGGCCGGTAACATATTCATGTGAGACCACTCCTTTATTTCTACCCCCCAAAAGAAAAAGACCACTCAGTTATATCCTCTTGGGAAATTTACATATCTATCATAACTATCATAAGTATCCACTTTTAGTTCTTCCCTTCGCAGATTACCCACCTTATGTTTCACTCAACAAAACTACCTAAAATTAGGGTTGAATTTACAAAACCTATCCAAAAGAGTACCCCAAATTCATCTCTGACATTTTTACCCATTTCTTTTACCTCCCTTCCAAGCATCTACCACTCTCTAGTACACCACCTCAACCATTCTCACATGAACTTCCATGGGGTTCACTATTCAGAGGTCATGGACAGAAAAATACACAGAGCATCTACCTCTTCTTCCTCTCTCTTTCCTCCTTTTCCTTAATTCCACAGAGATTAAAGAGGGGGAAAAAACTGAAAAATCACGGCCAACTCTTGTGGCATGATCTTCCCTCACCCCCACGACTGGCCAATAACGAGAAAGCATCTTCAGAGTTCAGCGAGTAGAGAAAAAAAAGGAATACAATGATGGCTCCCCTACAATCGACAACCTCATTCACCCCCTGCTCCCATCCTCCTCCTCCTTCCAAGAGAGATAGAGATAGAGAGAAGAAATCTCACCCAGATGTCGAACAAGAAACAGTCGAAAAATCTATGAAATTAGCATGAATGAGGGAGGAGTATGGAGGACGAGGGTGTTGGGAAGAGATGCAGAAAAGCCTTCCCACGTGTGTAAATCAAATAAGAAACAAATAGATAACAAAAATAGAAATGAAATGGAAACAAAATAAACACAAATAAAGCACACACAAGATATAACGTGAAAAGCCCTTCTATGTGAAGAAAAAAAATCACAGGGCAACTCCTAGAACAATCCACTAAAAGTCAAAGTAAAAGGATTACAATTTTCACCTTTCAACATATGCCCGAAACTTGAGAGAACTACAAGATTGAAAAAGAAATAACAAGCATTTGAAGATTTACATGGTTAACTATTTAACTCCCACGCAATATCATGCTATCAAATCACCTCTAAAAGCCACCAAGAATTTCTCCCAAAGCTTGGAGAACCTAATCGAACGCACAAACCATAGCTTTGATCGATCAGCTAAGACAAGAGTGTGAGATGTAGCAAAACTATAAGAAAGTGACCCAAAAGTGAGAATAAATCTCTGCAAAATTCTGTAACACTTCTTTTTCAAGAGCTCAAGAATACCTTCTTCTTCTTTCTCTTCAAGCAAGCAAAACCCTTCTTGTCAAACCCTTGACCATTTCTCTCTCCTTGGTAGAGAAATCCCGTTCATTCTCTCTCCTTGCACTATATACTTTACCAAATGACTCTTTGAGTTCTACAAGCCACTACGAGAAAGATAATAGATACAATTCACCATTTGACTTGACTTGAGTTTGCACCCACGTTGGCCAAACTACCCAACTCCACATGGACTTGAACCAATATGACCCATATCTGCCAAGTAGACCTATTTGGCAAATGAGTTGAGTTCCATTAACAAGCTAGATTGAAGGTGAGAGAAATGTAAAACAATTTTGTACAAGGGTTTAGGGATCGAAAAGCAGAGAAAAAAGGCAGCGACAAGTGTTGCATGGCCATAGGCAATGACAATATCTGACAAAAATAGGAGGCGGGGCAAGGCAAGGGCAAAGGAGGGATGAGGGTTGTTGGAGGGTTAGGCACCACAGAAGTTGATCGGAGAAGTGGAAGATGGAGGTGAATGTAATAGGGGGCAAAGTAAAATAAATCATTAGTTAAGTGAAATCATTGTTTGGAGTAATTTTATAAATCTAAACAAAAAGTACTTGATAGTTTGGTAATGAGAAGCCCAAATGTGGGTGTTCCAATGCTTTTCCCTATTTTATATATAAAGAGATCAGAATCAATGATGGGCTCCACCAACTATGGATTTAAGGGACAGTATCTGTTGATATCGATTTAATATTGATTCAGATCATATAGATCGGTGAATATCGTTCAATTTTATTCTTAATTTAAAAATAAAAATACATTTTTTTAATATTTTACTCTTAAAATTAAATGGATAACCAATCTAAATCGATCAAGAATTAAGAATTAATCTCAACCGATACTGATACGATTAAATCGATAAAATACCGATACTTAAAACATGCTTGAAACCATGCCACCAGCAACCAAATTCTCAATCCAACTTTTTCTGTTTTGGTAGACCAATCCAACTCTTATCACGTGAAAATTCGACTTTTATCATATGAAAATTCTCGTTCACCGTTTTCACTCTCACGGTCTCACCCTTCATGTGATACCTGACGTTGCAGTCCTGACAGCTCCTTGTCCACATTATCCATCTCCCTCCACTCTTCATTCCCCACGAAGCTCAACTCTGAGCTCACTCTCCTGAAGCTCTGAGCATGGAATCATTGATGAATATACCGTAGATGGTTTCTGCTGCCGACCAAGAGAGAGAGAGAGAGAGTTGAGAGGATGAGGATTACTTCCCACTGTTCCCCGTCCTTCAGGTGTGTTCTTCTACTACCTCTGCTTTCCATCTTAGTTCCTGCTGCTGCTATGGCGTTAATTTCGACTTCGGTGAAATCAGAACTACCATCTGATGCTCAAGCCCTCCTGGCCTTCAAATCCGAGGCTGATTTGGAAAACAAGCTCCCTTTCTTCTTCTCTAAACGCATCATCAATCACTGCCAATGGCCTGGCGTTAAATGTATCCAAGGTAGAGTGGTCCGTCTCCACCTCCAAGGCTTCGGTCTTTCTGGTTCCTTGGCCCCCAACACCTTGACTCGTCTCGATCAGCTTAGAGTGCTCAGCCTTGAGAATAATTCCCTCTCCGGTCCCGTCCCTGATCTCTCCAACCTCGCCAGTCTCAGGACCCTCTTTCTTGATCACAACTCCTTCTCCGGCTCCTTCCCTCCTTCCATTCTCTCTCTCCACCGTCTCCGAACCATCGATCTCTCCTCAAATAACTTCGTGGGTGCTCTTCCCTTCGGCTTGACAGCTCTCGACAGGCTCTACTATCTCCGGCTAGACAGCAATAGGTTCAACGGATCCATCCCTCCACTCAATCAATCTTCCCTCCAAATCTTCAATGTCTCTTCTAACAACCTCACCGGTGCTATCCCCGTCACCGTCACGCTCTTGCGCTTCTACAGCGCCTTTTTTTCGGGTAACCCAGGGCTCTGCGGCGAGATTGTGCGCAAGGAATGCCATCCTCTTCTGCCCTTTTTCAGGCCAACAGAACGGGCGCCGGCACCCACGGCTCTTGGGCAGAACGAACAGCTACAAGGGCTCGTTCTGCCACCGCCGTCCCGAGAGGAGCACAAGCGATTGACTATGGTAGTGGGGTTCTCCATTGGGGTCTTATTTCTGGTTGGGTCTCTGATTTGTTTCGTGGTAGCGGTAAGGAAGCGGACGAAGCAGAAGGTGGCGACACCGAGGATGGCATTGGACGACGCTGCTACAGCCGACGCAGCTGCGGTAATCCGGTTAGAAAAAGAGAACGAGCTGGAGGCGAAGGTGAAGAAAATGCAGGGGATGCAAATAGCGAAGAGCGGGAGCTTAGTGTTCTGTCCAGGGGAGCCACATGCATACTCTCTGGAGCAGCTGATGAGGGCTTCGGCCGAAATGCTTGGGAGAGGAACCATCGGAACAACTTACAAGGCCGTGCTCGATAACCATCTGATTGTGAGTGTTAAGCGATTGGACGCTGCGAAGACTGCGATTACAAGCAGGGAGACGTTCGAGCGGCACATGGAATCGGTCGGCGGTCTCCGCCACCCCAACTTGGTCTCTCTCCGAGCGTATTTCCAAGCCAAGGAAGAGAGACTTCTCATCTATGATTTCCACCCCAATGGCAGCGTCTTCTCCCTCATCCACGGTAAGCTCCCTCTGTCTCAAACGTAGTTACACAGGTGACTCGCTTGCTTCCGCCGACTTGAGCGATTCCACTCGCTTCCGATCCGCCATTGTCCCACTCCCGCCTCGTTTCTGGGCATAATTCTTAATTCGAAAAAAAAAATATTCAAATTTCTTTTAAAAAAAGTGATTCCATTACAGAAAACGATACATTTGAACAGGCGGGAATAGTTTATGGTATTGGAATCCTCGTCAACATTTTTTAATTTGTTTGGCGTGAATCTAGCCATAGGATCAATCAGAAGCATTGCTTAGATTTCTCTGGTTTTCTGGGTTTTCTTTTTTATTCTTTCGGGAGCAGGTTCGAGATCAACGAGAGCGAAGCCGCTGCATTGGACATCGTGCTTGAAGATAGCAGAGGACGTCGCACAGGGGCTGGCATACATACACCAAGCGTCTAGGCTGGTCCACGGCAACCTCAAATCCTCCAACATCCTCCTCGGCTCGGACTTTGAGGCTTGCCTCACCGATTATTGCCTCGCCGTACTTGCAGATACTCCGGTCAGTGATGACGACGTCGTCAACTCCACCGGATACCAAGCCCCAGAGACCCGTAAGTCCACCCGCCGGGCCACCCCGAAATCGGATGTCTATGCCTTTGGTGTTCTCTTGGTGGAGCTTCTCACAGGGAAACCTCCGTCGCAACACCCCTTTTTGATGCCGACGGAGCTTCATATGTGGGTGAGGACGATGAGAGACGAAGACGGTGGGGAAGAGAACCGCCTGGGTATGCTGACTGAGGTCGCTGCGACATGTAGGCAGACGTCGCCGGAGCAGAGACCTACGATGTGGCAGGTGTTGAAGATGATTCAGGAAATCAAGGAGACCGTGATGATGGAGGAAAACAATCAACTGGGTTTTTCTTGATTAATTTGATATTTTGCTTCTTACAATTTACAACTACTCAATACACATTTTCCAATTTCATTAATTCATTTCTGGTGATAAGAAAGAAAAGAGAGCAACAGGAAAGTACCGGACCAATAGAGAGGAGATACACAAAGTCGGACTTCAGGTGGTCTACTCATGGTTCAAAAAGTTGGTCCGGTTTGATGCAATCATTCGACCGTGAATTCTATGGTGTGAAAATTGTCTGCAGCGGCTGCACCGGTGCAGTGAGCATCGGGTGACTCTCAGAGCCCCTTAGGGCTGGGGCATGCGTCGAAATACTCTTAGCTGCCCAATACTCACCATATCAAATACTCTTAGCTGCCCAATACTCACCATATCTCACCGTTGGCTGCTGTAGAGGATGTGGATTCGAATTGTAAGTGGTGATTTAAATTGAGAAAATTACATGATTACCCACTTTTGGGTTTCCCTTTATAAAATTACTCACAAAAAGTTTTGGTCAACAAAAATATCCAAAATTAGGTTTGGGTTTACAAAACTACCCAAAACAGTGATTCTCCTTCCTCTGCCTATTTGTTTTGTCATTTTACCTGGCCATTGTTAGGCTTTGATGGAGGCAGGTGAGGCGGCCGATGAGCCGAGTGGAGCAGGCTGATGGAGGCCGAGGTGGTAGCCGGCTCCACTCGCCTCGATAGCCGTCTGAACCTAGGCCTCCATCAGGCCGTGCTCCACTCGACCTCCATCGCCGGTCTTGCACTCGGCCTCCATCGCGGCGTCGCCACCTCGGCCTCCATCAGGCCGCTTGTCGCCTCGGCCTCCATCGCCGTGCTCCACCTCTGCCTGAAGCGCGTCGCCACCTCGGCCTCCATCGCGCGCTCCACTCTCTTGTAGAAGCGTCGAACCTAGGCCTCCATCAGTAGTGCTCACCTCGGCCTCAGTTAGCAGGCTCCACCTCTGCTTAAGTGCGTCAACCTAGGCCTCCATCAGGTGCTCCACCTCGGCCTCCGTTAGGCGCTATCACCTCGGCTTCCATCAGGTGAGCGCCACCTCGGCCTCCATCGCGTGTCTACAATCTTGGCCAGGGGTAAAAATGACAAAACAAATAGGCAGACGAAGGAGAATCACTGTTTTGGGTAGTTTTGTAAACCCAAACCTAATTTTGGGTATTTTTGTTGACCAAAACTTTTTGTGGATAATTTTGTAAAGTGAAACCCAAAAGTGGGTAATCATGTAATTCTCCCATAATATTTGTAAGAGTAATTGGATTTGGTGAATTATTGGTATCCATAATTCAATTAACCAAACAATGGTTTTGGGCCATTGTATAATGAAAATGGATCAGTTGTTTGTACGATCATCTGGTCATACGAGTTAGTATCCAACATTTATCATTTTTGTTTTCAAATATATCCCTTCCTAACATTGTAATGGTAGAAGGAAGGACAGGTGTTAGATGTTGACTCGTATGATCAAGTGATCATACGGGCAACGGATCCTATCTCCTGTATAATGGGGAGGGGAGGGGAGGGGAGGGGAGGGGGGGTGGGGTGGGGTGGAGTGGTATTTCGTATGAACCACTAATCTGGGCCATTGGCATGGTTCAAAAAGTTGGTTTGGTTTGATGCAATCATTTGGCTGTGAATTGTGCGGTGTGAAAATTATACTGGTGCAGTGAGCGTCGGGTGGTTGAGAGCCCCTTGGGGCTAGGGCGCGTGTCGAAATACTCTCAACTGTCCGATACTCACCATATCTCATTGTTGGCTATTGTAGAGGATGTGGATTCGAATTATACGTGGTGTTTTAAATTTTTGTAAGAGTAATTGGATTTGGTGAATTATTGGTATCCATAATTCAATTAATTGAACAATGGTTTTGGGCCATTGTATAATGAAAATGGATCAGCTGCTTGTGTGATCACCTCTGGTCGTACGAGCCATATCCAATATTTGTCCTTTTGTTTTCAAATATATTCTTTTTTATTCTTATAATGGTAGAAGGAAGACATGTGTTTGATGCTTATTCATACGACCTGATGATCGTACAAGCAATGAATCCTATCTCCTATATAATGAGGTCAGGAGTGAGGAGGTGGCGTGGGGTGGAGTGGTGTTTCGTATGAACCAGTAATCTGGGCCATTGGCTGCATTCCATTGCTTCTAGAACTGTATTATGGTCTTCGGAAGTAGAAGTTCATGAGAGAGTATACGCAAATGTTTCCTTCAGGCTATTCGGAAAGCCTTTCCTTTTTTTCTTGCACAGGCCAATCCTTTCAAAGCCATGAAGGTCACATCCGGAAACAAATAGAGAAAATTAATCATATGTTTTCACTGATTCAGGGCGATCCGATTTGGTATAGCCGATACCATTCTCGATATTGTGAACTTAAACCATGATTCTAATGTTATGAAGTCCAAAAGCACGGTTTTAGGTAGGGGTGTTAATCGGTAGGGCCGGGCCGGTCTCAACGGGCTTAATCGGGTCTGGCGGTTTGAAACCCTTGCACAGTGAACGTCTGTTTACTTAAACGGGCCAAGGTTTGGGGGGTATGATACGATTTGTAATCGAACCATCGATGTTAGGGTTTAATAGGACTACCTTAAACAGGCCTTAAACGGACTACGGACCTACTTAATTCTAAATGGGCTTTAACCTAAAATCTTTTTTAAGTGGATTAAATGCCCTTCTAATCATAAGATTATTTCTTTCCATACTGTCAAAAGGGCTGATATCATCTTGTTTTGTAATTAATTTACACTGTTTTAATGCCATAATTAACCCACTTGATCAAATTATCCCACAAGAAAAGGCTTAAACAACAGTTTTTAAGGATTGAAGCATCCACCGTCTTTCTTCTGCTCCTAAAGTTAATTAGCACAATAAATAAGATAAAGAGAAGGCTTCATGCCTAAGGCACACACATCCAATGGATCATTATCTCTAAAGAACCTCATAATAAAACTCATGTATAAGCAGAGGAATAGAATCTGTCATAGACATCTGGGATAGTTGCAATAGAAAAAGTTATTAAATTAAAGATACATTCAAGTCGAGAACAATGAAATCAAGAATATACAAATAAAACAGCTGAAGCATTGCCTGAATATATCATATAGGCAATGACACAATCAAGCATCATCAGCGTCACTTCCACCAACCTCAGCTTCAAGACTAACCCAGTAAAAAAAAAAAAAACCAGAGGAGGAAGATGAGAGCTTGAGAGATTAAGATTTAAGACCACATCATAAGTTCTTTGATCTTGAGGTTGAGGATGAAGAAGACGATGAGTCGATGAGAGCTTGAGGACCTGCCGACCTGAGGTTGAGGAAGAGCATGTGAAAATTTGAGGAAGAGTGAAGCGGGCAGCAGTGAGTGGAGGGAAGAGGGCAGTGGCTAACAGCGGTGATTCAAGGGATGAGTTTAGTGACTTTAGTCGTTCTTTAGGCCTTTAGGGTTTTTTTCACACGAATTTACCATTTAGTGATATATAGTCTTTACTCATATTTTGTATTATTCGTGATAAAATAAGTATTTAGACAGTTTTAAACTGGGTCGGGTCGATCAAGCTAAATGAGTTGGTTCTAGCGGACTTCTTAAGTGAGTCGAGTCGGTCGAGCACGCGACAGCTAGTAGCCTGCACCGTAAACGCCCGTTTAATAAACAGGCCGGGCTTAAGCTCGACACATTTATTAAATTAGTCGATTCAGGTCAGGCCTTAAGCGAGTCTTGCTCGGTCGGGCCTACCGGTGCGGGCTCAGGATTGACACTCCTAGTTTTAGTTATTAATATTAGATTGGCCGTGATCGACATAGAAACCTAATCAATATGGACCGGCAATCAGCATAAGAGTTTTGTTCACATGAGTACTTTTTTTTGCTGGTGGCAATTGGTATTAGCCGCTGCTAAGCCCTTTTCTTCTACGGACTTTGAAACCTTATTTTTTTTTATGTTTTCGATTTAGGTAAGAAGAGGAGGGAATATTCCTCTTTGATTCTTTTAGATAGTTTAAAAAAATATACCCATCAATTTTTTGTTAGCCAAAAATTTACTAAAAAAAAAAAAAAAAACTTTTAAATTAAAATTTACCACATAAAGGTAAGGGTGATTTGTAATTTTGTGTTTATACATAAAAAGATGGGAATGCATTTTCAGCTAAAATTTTGAATTTTTTTTCCCCTTTCATGAAAGTCATCAAAATTTGCCACATGGGAGCTTAAGATGCATTTCTATCTCTATGTCCAAAGGGATCAAGATATAACGCAATTCAAGTAAACTAAGTTTCCTTTAGACCTAATATTTCTTTAATAGAAAATTATCTTTTATCACCCCTATTTTTAAATTTTATATGATATACCACCTTAATTTTTCCAAAATATCTAATGTACCCCTAAAGCCTAACACTGTTAGTTTAGAAATGGAAAATACTCTTTTGACCATAGAACAACATTTGAACTAAAGCTTATTTCTCATCGTTTCCCTGTCTTTTATTCTTAAAGACCAGACTTGTGAACTCTAGAATGAATTTGCAGGCAAAAACTGACAGATCCAATTTCAGAGAAAAACAACCATCAACACCTGAAAAGCGACAGATCCGATTCTCCACTCCCCAACCCCCCTCCGCCAAAAAAAAAAGAAAAAAAAAGAGCAGTTGTGCATTTAAGTTTGAGGATAGAAGGTGCTGAAGATCAGCAAATTGGAGCCATCTGCCATTGGAGGTCTCTAAGAAATCGTCGAAGTACTAATGCAGATGGGGATTTTCCTATGGAACAGGACAATTAAGAGAGCAGGATGGAGCCAGGCTTTTGTGTATCACCATTTTGCTGCCGCAAGTGGTAACATGCAGTCTAAAATGGCCTTCAACATTAAGGAAGAAATCGAACCCAAGCGATCTAAACTACCAGAAGTCTCAAACCAAAATCAAATTCAGAACTTAAATAAGTTCATTTCACTCCTTCATGAGGATCCAAGCTGATAGAATTCAAGGAGGCCCATGGGTCGATTCACATCCCAAACCCATGAAGATAGAACACAGAGATTGAGTTCTCCAAGAACACATCCAAAGAGGGTTTTCTTCCTTAATTGCTAAGAAAAACCTTAAGGAGAGTGAACCCACAAATGCCACCATCGAATCGAAGGAAGTTAGAACCCTTGAGGAAACCCGTCACAGAATCTCCATGAATTCCATAAGCCCAACTAAAAACATCAAAGCTATTGATAAATATTTGATGAAAATAACAATAAACCTCTCTAGATATATCGAATATGGAGTAGAGACTAAAGAGATAAATGTTGTTGGAAGAGGTTTCAGGCTAAAGCTTTCGAAAATCAAATCAGCAAGCTCTAATCGAAAATCAAACTTGCAAACATTGTCGTCAAAGCTCTCGCTTACGGTAGGTCGCAATCCTCTGGTGAACTTCACCTTCAGAGGAGGAGGTTCATCGGAGGAGAAGGGTCAGCCGCCTGAATTGGGGGAGAAGGTTTGGTTGAAGCTCTAAATCGAAAGTTCTTTTGTTTCAATAGCATGAAATGGGAGTTTTTACATCATAGAGTAACATGGAGTAAACTTGTCATTTAGAAAATAACAACTTTACCACGTCATCACTCGACGATTTTGATCTAATGAAATTGATTTAAGAGTCATTTTTTTCACAACACAGGGTACGTACTAGATATTTGGGGCATATTAGAGTGTTATGTCATATAAAATTTAAAAATAGGAGTGATACAAGAAAAATTTTCTTCATGAATTGATCCATATTGATTAGATACAGATCAATTTTGGTTGAGAAAAGGTTGAGTTCAATTGAGTTGATCCATATTGATTAGAATGATAACTCCATCCCATCCAAATTGAGTAGCTCGATAGATTTTCCAGAGAGCATTTCTACTATATGGTGAATGGACCACTCTACTTGGTTTGAACTTCCCTACTGGATCGCGTATTGGAGGGCCTCGCTCTTTTAGGACCAGATAGGTGATAGGTCTGCCTTCTTTTATTGAAGGCTTAGGGCCTTAGGCTATCCTTCGTCGATATTTCTTCATGTCAGAGTCCGGTATTCCGAACACCGTACTGATCCATTCATATGGGATCGGTCTTGACCGATACCGATACAATTCTGTTAATCCGATATCGATTCCTTTATCCATGTCCGTAAATAATAAATTAATAATCATTTTAGGAAGAAGGAGAGAGAGAGAGAGAGAGTGAGAGAGAGAGAAGAGGTGGGATGTGACGAACTGACGATGGAGAGCGAGAAGAATAGGGAAAATATCGTTGGTTGGTTCGCCGGTGCCATGGACGAGAGTTCAGGTATGGAAATGGACACTGAGACGACGGCGACGCAGACCACTACGGCGTTACTGGAGCCTTCGAACCGCGCTGTTGAACTCAGAAGCTTACTCACAGTGGCTCGCCAGCTCATCAATCAGGGGAAGCCGTCTCTTGCCCTTCAAGCGGTAATCAAGAACGACTTGCAACCCCTTTTTCTTCCTTTCCCTCCTTATTTGAGTGTTCATGTTCTTTTTATCTGTGCTTTTGTCCTTGATTTCTTAGCCATATTTCAAATTCTCAGTTTGCAGTCTAAATTGCCTAGAAATGAACCGTAGCAGTGTTTAGAGCACATTTACTAATTCTGTAGGGTTTGTTCTTATTGTTTCAATTGATGTTGCAAGTTGGTTCCTGTCGGTCTGCAAGATAGTTTGCACAGTGAGATCAGGGAAACAGATTAGGGAACCTGTTAAATGGGGAATTTACACTTTCTTTGTTAGGCCTTATGGCAGAGCACTACTCTACCAATGCAAGTTCAAGAAGGGTTGGTTTTTCATTTTCATGGAAATTCTTTGAGGATACATTCGTCTCAGCTATGGTATAGTATCAAATTTTTTTATTCCCAGGACCCAAATTGGGTGTTGCTCTTTTCATTGAATGATTTAGAAATAAAGCTACTTAGTCCTTCGTTTTCTTTAGCCATATGTCAAGTGCTCAGTTTACAGTAGGAACATCATCAGTGTAAAGATCATAAAGATGAGGTGTGTGCTGATAGAAATGCACATTAGCAGTGCCTATTGTGAAGTTACCTAATTCTGTAGGGTTGGATGCTGCTTGTTAATTGGTTCAATTGATATTGCAAGTTGGTTTCTGTTGGTTCAGGAAAAGAAACTCTTTTTATATGTTATCTGTTAACAGTAAATAAATGTAAATAAATGCGGCATATGTCAGATACTCCCACTACAAATCTGGAGATGGAAGGGCTAGGGATGAAGGAGATCGATCAAATCTCTCTCAGCCCTGTTGATTTGGTAGTAGAAGGCACAGTTAGGAAACAAGGAATAACAGGAAGGAAGGAGAAGGAGAAGGAACAAGAGAGGAAGAAGGGGAAAGAATAATCATTTGAAGAAATAGAGGCAATAAGAAGGAAAATAGGAGGGATCGACCAAGCTGCCCTCACGTAACTGACAACCCGTGAGGTAAACTTCAAAGTTCAATTCATTGTCATTCTTTGTGTATTTCATTTGGTTACATCCAATATATAAAGAAAAAACAATACTCCTAGCTCTATCCTAAGATAGATTCGGTAGTAAAATAGGTAACTACCTCCAACAATGAAACCAGTCTCCTATGTAATTCTCCTTCGCATAAAAATAAAGATTATGAGATAGCCCCAAACAAACAAATAACTCCCTAAATAGCCTACTGAACCAACTACGCAGTTTGGACTTGGTTCCTTGTGGTCTAGGAATCCAAACAGATCAAAACCTGCTCCAGCCAAGTATCTGTATCATTTGGCCTACTATAATGAAACTAACTAGGACTAGATGATTAAATTCACAGTGATGTGAGGAAACATTCAAATCAAAGACTAACCTGCTTCAAATGATTGATCTGAACGGTATTCAAGCTAGTATATTCATCTATTGTAGTAGTCTTCTCACTCTTCTTGGGGTAAGACTGTAGCCTCTTTGCGAAGCAGGGGTAAGGCTGTGTACCATAGTTTTTAAGGCACTGCTAAGGCGTCGTCTTACCAACGCCTTGGCACTGATGCGGTCTAGAGATGTAAGGCAGTGCTCCGCCTTATGTGAAGTGGCGCCTTATGGGTTTTTTTTTTTTTTAAACACATTTTAAACTTACTTGATGAAGATTCCAAATATAGGTTTTTTATTGGTAGGTGTATGGTTTTGTTAACACTTGAGATGTATGGGATCAGCTTTACTCTACCAAAAATAACCAAAACAAACAAAACAAAAACACGATTCACAAACAGGGTTTGGATTTTTTTGGTCAAGGGTTTTAAGAAAGGGCTTTGAAAAGGAATCAAGGAACAAGGAAGAACCACTGATCCAGGCGACCATTTTGCTCCAGTAGCGGTGAGCTTGCTCCGACAGCAGTGAACTTCATTCTTTTTTGACAGGAGTAGAAATATAGTGGATGAGCTTAGGGCTTAGGCACTCATTTTGGCATCATAGAGGTAAATATAATAAATACTTGTATTTTTTGTCTTCTTTTCTTTATATTTATAATTTTGTTTCATAATTATGTATTTATATTATATGTTAATATGTTATGATGATTGATGATTGATGATTGATGATTGATGATTGAATATTGATGATTGATGATTGATGATTGATGATTGATGATTGATGATTGATGATTGATGAAGATGAACTTAGTTTATTCACTTTATTGATTTGTTTTCTTGATGAATATCTTACATTGGTATGAATATGAACCTTTAATATTTATTTAACATATGAGTAATAGGATTCAACTAGGATTTGAGCCAAATAGATTGATTTTATAAAAAAATTACACATGAACGTTTTAGTCTATAAGGCGACGCTTTATGCTCGCCTTATCGCTAAGGCGCTCCGAAAGACCCTCAAATGCCTCCGTCGCCTTACCGCATTAAAAACTATGCTGTGTACATTATGACCCTCACCAGACCTCGCAGTGGTGGGAGCCTTGTGCACTGGGTACATGATGGGGACATCAAAGTGTACAGGCGCAAGAAGAAGAAGAAGCAACCATCTTTGTGGCTGGAAGAATAGAAAGAAGAAGATCTTGTGGGCCCCAAGCTCGATCCAGATTTTAGAAGAGCTTAGAAGATTTTAGAAGATCTTGTGGGTCCCAAGATCGATCCAGATTTTTAGAAGATCTTGGAAGATTTTGTGGACCCCACCAAATCTTATTTGATTCTAGTACTTTGCTTTAAATCTAGTGATATTTGATTGTCTTACACAATTAGGAAACTAGGATTTCTTTATATTGATCTATTAGGTAGTTTTTATTTCATGAAATTGAGTTTCTAAGTATCTTTTTATTTTTGGAAGTTTATTCTCTTTAAGTGTAAGGCCATTGGCCATTGTTTATTTTCAATTAATGAAGAATATTGAAGGCAAAGCAGCCCCAAATCCCTCCTCCACGATTTCTCTTTCTCTCCTCTCTCCCTCTTCTCATCTCTCACTCTCGGTCTCACTGTTTCACGCCATACCTTACTCTCTCGGCTCTCTCTTCTCTAAGTCTTCTTGTCTCGCCTCCCTCTCTTTCTTTTCAGTCTTATTTTTTTTTTTTTTTTTCTGCTGCTGTGTTGTTACTATGCACTGCTACTTACCCACCTGCTGCAACACATTCTTGGCGTTACAAAATTGCTGCTGCTGCACCTGTTGCCTTACCTCACTTTCTGCAACATATTCCTGCTTGTTATAAAATTGTGCTGCAACATATTCCTGCTGTTATAAAATTGCTGCTGCAACATATTTCGCGGTACAAAACTGCTCTGTTCACTGCTGCCTTTACACCACTTCTGCTACTCTCTTTACAATTGGTGGATGTATCTTCTTCAACAAAAAGTGGACTACAACCTCTTTATTTTGGAGAACCTGGATTTCTTCTTCTCTCCTCAGATCTGAATAGCAGTATGGACTACTGCACCTGCTACCTTACCTCACTGCTGCTGCAACACATTACTGGCGTTACAAAAATTGCTGCTGCTGCACCTGCTGCCTTATCTCACTGCTGCTGCAACATATTCCTGCTGTTATAAAATTGCTGCTGCAATATATTCCTGCTGTTATAAAATTGCTGCTGCAACATATTTCTGCCAGTACAAAACTGCTCTGTTGCACACTGCTGCCTTTACACCACTGCTGCTACTCTCTCTACAATTGGCTGGATGTATCTTCTTCAACAAAAAGTGGACTACAACCTCTTTATTTTGGAGAACCTGGATTTTTTCTTCTCTCCTCAGATCTGAATAGCAGTATGGTAAAGTATTAAATTAGATCCTCCCCACCTTCCTTAATCCCTATTATATATATTGCAACTCATTGACGTTGAAGTCTGCCTTTGCCCTTTGTTTATGCCTATTTTATCGATTGTTGCATATCTAATTTGGGTGTCTAGATGGATTTGTGCTGAACCTAATATTCATATGTCGTTTGTTCCCTTCCCCATGTCCCCACTTGAAACTTGAGTAAGAATTTATGTGTTTTTCTGTCTAGATTAATATTGCTTTTGGCTACTTTGTTTATTAGTCTCGCTTTATCTTGCATGCTTAATCGTGTTTGCTTAGATTCTTTGGTCTTATTTACCTAAGCCCCTTGAGTTAACCTACCTAGTTAGTTAATCTTGTAGGAGACCTAGTCATCTAGGAACCCCCCTACATCAGTACACCCTTTGTTTTTACTCTTTGATATTACACAAGTCAAATGAATTTTACTACATTGCCTGATGTGGTCTTCCACCACTCTCCAAAAGCATACTAGAAAAAGTCATTGGTCTCTGCCACCAGTGAAACAAATATGCTTTTTGGAACTTTTTTTTTTTACCGAGTTTAAAGTTAATTATGGGCCTTGATGTATTGCATTTTGTAAAAGTTCTTGCAAACCCATGATTTGTACTGGAGCTGCACTTGAATGCAATATACTTCTGATTGTCCATTTTAAATCCAGTCTTGGCGGACTGCTTTTAAATCTGTTTATCTGTAGCTTATGGGCTATGCAGTATGAACAGGCTCAATTCTGCTGATTCTCAGTTTTAAATCTTTACTAGGATGCTTTTGTGGTGGTATTCACTGTGCAGGCTTTGAGATTTTATGATTTACTTTTCTTGTTTTTTTTTTTTCGTGATAGTTGAGTCTTATAAATTTTATTTATAATTTACATATTTGATATAAGTGGACTCACTTAACTACCAAAAGAGATAGTTAAATGAATCTGTTCAATTTTGATTAATTTTAAGCCCTAGTTTGCACTACTGTAAATGGGTGTGTATTTTGATGGGTAAACAATCAACACTTAATTGCAAATCCACTTCTCAAATCTCAGCCATGACAGAAACCATACTTCTGGCACACATTTCTATGGTCAAAAGCTGTAAGCACATCATGTCTAGAAATCAAAGATACATAAGTAAGGATTTTGTGTCTTACTAACCTTCACAAATTCAATCCAACCTAGTTTGTGGATTTCTAGGTATCTTAAATCTCAAGGACTTTCAACCTAAGATGCCCAGATATGGATGTGGATATGCCCATATATGGGAACAAGCATTTGACTTTCATCTTCTAGAAATCCAGGACACATACAGATAGCATTTTACTTCGAGTTATTAAGTTGAAGTTCATTTTCTACTACTTGCCTTACACCAAAATCATTGAAAAGTGCTTATAAATTTCTTTCAGAAAGATTTAGGGAATGCATGAGAAATTTGTTGGGAGCTAAAAGGTAAATCCATGTTATAGTGGGGATTTTTGGGAATGAGATCCCGTATCGTAGAAGTATGCGTGCAATATCTAGTATTGGTACAAGTTTCTTATCTTATTGACATGGGTGGGTGATGGGGTTCTAAATCACCTATGGATAAAAAAGGGCCTACCCAGTGCACAAGGCTCCTCCCATTGCGGGGTCTGGGGAGGGTCATACTGTATGCAGCCTAACCCCTGATTCGTGGAGAGGCTGTTTTCTGACTCAAACCAATGACTACTAGATCACAATGGAGCAACCTTATTGTTGTGCCAAGGTCCGTGCTCTCTAACCCAAGGATAGGGTTTAGAATTCCATTAGAAGACCAGAATCGCAAGTGAAGGTTTGGAAACCATATTCAAAAGAATATTATTGTAAGCAAATCAAATGACCAGATGAGGCGAAATTCTGGTTAAAGGTCAAATGATGGACTGAGGAGTAGTATTGCAAAGTTTGACTCAATTCGAAAAGTTGGATTGGGATATCTGAAGATTTCATACCTGAAGTAGGAAATTCAATCTCAGCAGAATTGATATCCAGAATTGATGGTTCAATGCAGGGATTAATTTAAACTCAAATAACAGATTAATCAGCAGTAGGAATGAAGATCAGAATAGCCAAACAATTATTGGATATCAGAATCAGATAATAGAGTCAAGAGATCCTGAGTTTTACGAGAAATTCATTATGTTGCAGAAAACAAAACCGATGATCAGGACGAACCAATGTTGAAGGTCGAAATTGAAATCTTTTGAGTTTCGACTGAAACCTGGTCAAAACATTTTTGTTGTGGTTTCTTTTAACCATTTCGGTGGTCAAAAGGACATATTTGGCCGAAACTTCTGGGAGACCTTAATTAAGCATCTCTAAACATGATGGAACCTTTAGGTTCTTAAAAAAGGCCCTCAAAATGTTAGTTTGGTTCATACCCTAGGTTGGTCGTGTACAGTGTACGTTGGCTGCATATTTCTCAAATATAGCGAATTCTACGCATAATTTAGTACACTATAATACATAAAAATCAATGAAAACAACTAAAATATGCAATTACAATTTACAGATGACCAAAAAAATTTAGAAGTTATTACATTTCAAAATGTATAACTCATTAAAGTACACATACAAGTGTTAGAACTATAATTCCGTAAGTGTACAGTCAACCACATCCAAGGTGAAACTCAAAATACCCCTACAAACTCTGTCAATACCACGTAGAGTTCCGGGTGGGCTTGAAAGATGAGGAAGATTTTTGCCGTTGACGATCCATTCCTCCAACTCTATCACAAAAGAAGGCCATGTCGTCTATGTCTAATGAAATGCTCAACGTCCATTACAACAACCTCTTGTCATCAAACATTCTCTAGGTATCCCAACCTCGGATAGATCACCGGGTCGAGAAGATGATGCAAATGTGCCTCACTTGTAGCTGTTTGGTGGAAAGGGCTGATATGGTTGCTAGGGCCCTGGGGATGAGAAGATGCCATCCACAAAAGATGCTACAGCTGTGACTAATCATCGTGAGTAGTGGGGAATGAAGATGATGAAGAGGCATACGGATCAACCCATCATACTCACTATACCCAACCTTGGATGTTTATGTGGGAAACGATGGTGCACGCCAATGTCTTGGCTGTCCATACCCACCATATTCTCCATGTCAATGCTGTCATGCTCCTCATCTGGAAAGAACCTACTTGAGCTTTTGGAATAACTTGCATGTGTGGGGGCACGTGCACCATGGTCGACATCCTATGTAGCATGAAACCGAGTCTCTTTTGGGAACCGACTAGGTTCCATCTCCACCTCTGCCTGGTCGTAGTCCTCTCGAAGGCTCACAAACTTATTTCCATCACCACTAGCAACACCATCATCATCATCTCCACCACCAGATGTGGGAATTAGAATGCGGCTACTCAACATCCTTATCATCCCCACTAGGATGGGATTCAAAATGTCAGGGGGTGTCTTGTGTGTGAAGTTGTCCCTCTTGAGAAGCCATGAACTTACTAACATCAGCACCCATTTGACTAGCAATCTCGGGCTCGGACCTACCACAAGGTTGATCCATCGGAAGGTCACCTTGATCCCTCACCCACTTGTATAGGGGATCCTCCTTATCTTAACTCCAGCTGGAAGATATTGAGTTTGATTCAGTATTTGTTATTGTCCATGTATGGGTGTATGTGCTGCATCTTCATTCTTCATGTTGTAGTGCACATACACCAACTGCTCTAGATGTTTATGACGCAATTGTTTCCGCCTCTTGGAGTGGATAAGTGAAAACTTACTCCAATTGCACTTGCATCTGGAGGTGGAACATGTAATTTAGGTGCATCTCTCCCATATAACACCCACTATTCACCTGCATTGGAATATTCTTGGTAAGTGGTTTTGTTGGATATATACTTACATAAATCGAACTAAGAAATGAAGTTAATGGGCCTACCAACCAAAACTTCCAAGTGCATCCATGAAGGTCTTCATCCATGTCCATTTAAAAAAATTGGTAAGTCAACAACAGTATGCTAATGGGAGTAATTGCATTGATTATAAATACTAAATAAACTAGAAGTTCATAGGTTTCTTAAGTTCTCAACAAGGTGAATAATAATTCTGGACTGGTACTGAATTACAGGACACAAAATAAGACCAGACAAGCCTATCGACTGACCGAACCAGAATACAACTAGAATTTAGACAAGCATCGAAATTAGAAACTAGATATTCTCTCAACAAGGTGAATAATAATTATGGACTGGTATTGAATTACAGGACACAAAATAAGACCAGACAAACCTATCGGCTGACAGAACCGGAATGCGAACAACCAGACTTTAGATAAGCATCGAAATTAGAAACTAGATATGGATGATAATTTAATTGTGGGGATTGAAGTATCAGCAAAGTTCCATGGGAAAACTGAACCACAGGGTGTATTTTTATGTTCTCCAACACACACTTGATGAAGTACTCAAGTTATAGCAGGATATACTCCTTAAAGGAATCTACAAGGATTCCTGCAGCAACACAGAACTTCAAACAGATCTTAAGATGTGCAGAATTCTCAGAACCGCAACTGGTAATAGGGAACCGATTGGAAGATAAGAGAAGAAGAAGGGTGGATCGAGCCTCTAACTCTCTTCTAGGTATCTCACCTGACATGGGATTCTCTCCTTCTCTACTGTCTCTCACAGCACTCATAGTTGTGAACATGTGAACAACTTTTTTTAATCAAAATCTCCAGAGGTTGAATGCAGGCTCTATTTTATTTATAATAATGAAAATCGATTACATCCTAATTCTCCATGCGTGGGAGAGACAAATCTTCTAGAAACACTTCAAAATAAAATTAAATCCTACTTGCTAAAACTGGTATCTGAAATGATAAAGTAAATCTAACTAATGCTGTTACATGAATTAGAAAAAGGGAAATAGAAACTAATAAAATTAGAAAGCAGGTGAGATTCTGGAAAATTCTCAGCAATATTCTTCCTCCACGCAATCAGAAAAAACTGCAAGGAAAAAACTGCTCCAGAAAAATTCCATGCAACAGCCTGGCTGGGTCCCACAAGAATTTGAAAAATCTCCACTCTATTCCCCATGCAAGGCTGCAACTAAATCCTGAATTATATCTCACCAATTCTGATAAAATGTCCTCCATGCGAGCTGGCCATGGGACCCACTGTGGCCGTCTACTAATAACCAGTAATGTTGCTAATTGATGGGTACAAAAGGGTCTGCTTTGTGGGCTTAAATAAAATCAGAATATGGCCCAAAAGCACTGGATCGTTGGGAAATTCTGGACAGAAACTTGGGCTTAAATATATGCATCACACGGGCCCAAACATTGGCCTACCTAGAAGACAAACCATGGGTCTTTACTGCATCAATTACATCAAGGGACAAATTTAAGCCCTTATTTGTTTGCATTTAACCAGAGACATTTAAGATGATGTTCCTTGGTGTATATAATTTTCTAATGATATTTTTTGGTGGATGAGACAAATGTAGGGATTAATGCCAAATTGGATTTGTGGAGATCAACCTTGGAATCAAAAAGTTTAAGGTAAGTAGAACAAAGACGGAGTATATGGTCTTACACTAGGATGGATAATGAACAGTGAATATTAATAGGAGGGAGATTACACTAACTAATTATTTTAGGTATTTGAGCTCAATCATAAAGAAAGAAGGCAATATAGAGGATGATGTTTTACAAAGAATTAAAATATGATGGATGAAGTGGAATGGTGCATCCAGAGTATTGTGTATCGACTTATTCCTTAAAAAGTTGAAGGAAAATTTTATAGAAAATTATATGACCGGTTATGATGTATGGCGCAGAATGTTGGTCAGTTAAGAAGCATCATGTAGATAAACTCAGTGTCGTGGAGATGAGGATATTGAGATGGATGTTTAGCAAAATTTTGAAAGATAAAGTGAGGAATGATCATAGAGCTGATTTGGGAATAGCTCTAATACATGATAAGCTACGAGAAAATCGTTTGAGGTGGCATGACTATGTTCAAAAGAGGCCATTGGATGCTCTAGTATGGAGGAATGATTTGATTCAGATTGAAGGAACTAAAAGAGCCAGGGGTATACCTAAAATGACCTTGGAAGTGGTGAGGAAAGACATGTATAGCTTAGGCCTTGTATTAAGTCAAGGTTCAAAATATCGTTCGTTTCGGTATTTCGGTGGGTTCATGACCACCGAAATACTGAAATTTCGGCGAGATTTCGGCTTAAACAGTGTTTTTTTTTTTTTTGTTTGTGGTCAAATAGTGGTATTTTGACTTGAAATTTGGGGGATAGGCTATTTTAAGGTTAATAAACATGATAAGAACATAAAAATGTAAAAATATTAGAAGATATTATTTTAGAGTTGTACCTTTGTTTGGTAGCAACCGTCGAATTGTTCTGAAAATTGTACCTACTTCATTGCTATAACAAGATGTAATATGATAATAAAACAAATAAATAATGCATTTAAGCCATGATCAAACATACATCAACATTAATTAGCTAATATTTAGAGTATTAGAGTAGTATACTATGCGACTCCCTAATCCACATGTCCCAACTAAAGTCAAACACAGAGCATGTAACTTACATAACAATATAACTATAATCATAAATTCATAATGACTATGTAGTAGATACTATCTACTGGAAAGAACTATGATGGCCTGGCTGGATTCCATGCTTAGTACGAAATAATCGACGTGCATTTTCCTCTGACTGTGCCACAAATGCATACCACGTCATAGTGTGAGAATAATCGAACGTAGTCCTCCACAACTGCCAAAAAAACTAAGTCATCTACATACTGAAGGTAACCTATCCGAGGATACGTATCACCACCATAGTATAAAGAAGAAGAACCCGCCACTGAGTTACTGTCAAATGATGGTTCCGGCAACGTGTACGGGTTGGCTGGGTATGAGAATAAAGTGTCCACAATGCCGCTACCATGTGACTGGGTCTGGGAGCCATAGTCAGTACTACTACTAGAAATGGATGAACCAGATGTATGCCCCATCCTAGTGAATTGACCATAAGGTCCATCATACTGCGACCAGGTGCTCCCTCCAGTAAATGATGGGACATGCCATTGCCAACTCCCTCTACTCTCACTGTACGGATGAGTATTCCCTCCACTCAAACTCATTCCGCCAATAGAAGTAGATAGATTATCGATGTCTATACAATCTCGTTGCCCTTCACCAAATCAGCGATGAGGCCCTCTACTGTAACCTGAACTCCTCCCTCCACCTGATGGACATGCACCATGATTAGAATCTTGAGTGGCATACTCAAACTGACTCTCCTCAGTGAATCGCATCGGCTTCGGCTGTGGATCATCTTGCACATACTACTCTCAAACTCCTTCAAATCTATCACCATCACCTCCCCCATCACCATCATCATCATCGTCATCACCATCACCGCCACCATCATCATCATCCTCAGCACCTCCTCCATCTCCATCTCCATCTCCATCTCCATCACCATCACCATCACCATCATCACCACCATCACCATCACCATAACCATGTGTATATGTCTGAGTCTGGGTGTGAGTACGACCACCCGATGAAATGGACCAATCATCTTCGTCATCATCATCATCATCCCTACCAGGTGCAGGCTCGAATGGTCGAGGGGTCTGTGAATGTATCCTTCCATCTGACCTCATATAATCATCAACATCGACCGCCATCTCTCGTACTAGGTATGGGTCCGGCCTACCTCCCGACTGATCCATCAACGGCTCTCCTCTATCCCTCACCTAATCCACTAGGGGATCCTCATCATCTGAGTCGATCTGGAAAATATCAGCCAACTCAATATGGCCCCTATCATTATCCTGACCCATGCGTATGTGCTGCACCCTCAGTCTTATATTATAATGCACATACACCAAGTCATTCAGACGTTGTGAACCCAATCGATTCTGCCTCTTCGAATGGATGAGTGAAAATGTGCTCCAATTTCTCTCACAACCGATGCAAAACATGTCTGGGAGAGTACTTTGATGGCAATCTTCCTCAATTCCGGAGACAAACCCTATACAACACCCACCATTCAGTTGCATTATAAGTTACAACAAGTGTAAAAGATTATTTATGTTCCAAAACACTTAACACTTGTATAAGTAACATAATAAAATTTGGATTTCATACCAGGATCAGTATTCGTGCGACCCGCATATGCGGCGGGAGCCTCAAAGCTTCCTAATGCATCCCTGAATTCTTTCATCTATAACAAATTTACAAATAGGACCCTGGTTAACAACCATTGTACTGAAATTTAGATTCCTATAGTATAATAGTAATAGTAGTACAAAACTAACCTCAGTGTTGGCTTTGCCTTGTAGATCGGGGTTTGATTGTAACTTGGCAACCACCTGCTTCACTGCTTCTAGAAGATCCGGATCCAATGCAAGTCTCTTGCTGTACTGATACCAAGGGTTTAAATAGTATGCTGAAATGTGACAAAACATATTATTGTCAATGTGAACATTAATGCATTTTAATATCACATAAAAGAATGTCTTCAGTTTTGCTTACCAGCCAACGGATGTGAAAGTTGGCGCTCCCAACGGTCTTCTATTATTTTCACAAATTTCCTACTTCCACGTGGGTTGGTAGCATAGACATTTTCCTTCATCATTGCAATAGCAGCCCACAAGCTTGGCAAGGTGGGTTTGAAAGCAGAATCCACCAACTTCAGCATGCTAACAATTGGTGCCAAGATTTTAACCACTTTACCGAACCTCTGATGAAATGGTTGCTTGTGCCTCCCTACCACCAGCTGGTCCTACTTCCCTCCAACCAAACCACTCCTTAGATGCAAACATGGATCGAATACCAACTTTCTTGGATTCAAAACTCTGGAGTGCAATATAGTTGGTAGCAAATCTTGTGAGATCGGGCCTGACCAAGTCACCTCTGCACATCTCCCTCAATAGGTTCAATGAAAACCTATGATTATAGACAAATGTGCTCACTTGCATAGCCCTTTCAACCACAGTCTGCACAATTTTAAGTTTCCCCATGCCTGTCAACATTAGGTCAATGTAGCGTGCTGCATAAGGAGTCCAAAAGAGTTGGAATCTAGGGTTGTTCATCATTTTAATTCCGGCCTTCTTGTAGTTGCTTCCATTATCAGTCATAATCTGAACAACATTTTGTATCCCATCTTCTTCCACAACATCCTTCAGAAGCTTGTAAATATATTTTTCTATCATTTCTTTCCTTGGATGCATCAATAGACTTCAAGAAAATGGTTCTACCATCACAATAAACTATAAAATTGATGATGGACTTTCTCGTGGGGCCCTGTACAACCATCACACATTATGGTCACCCCATAGCTCTTCCACATAACTTTCAACTCATCAATATATGCTTTCAAGTCAGCCTTCTCCTTAGGCAAATATACATTCATCACCTCATATGCAGTCGGCCCCTTTATCCCTGGACCGGCCTCAGCCACAGCATCAAGCATCGACTAGTAATAGGGACCTGTGGTGGCGTTTGCTGGGATCTATAAAATAACTGTTAGAATATGTGTATTAGGGGTACATTAGGAACTGTTTTATCTTAAGTTGTCCTTACATTTAATTTTTTATTTTCCTTATTTCTCTTTCACCTCCCTAAGGGAGGAATATGTAATTCCCTAGACTAATATTTGAATGTCATATGGGTGAGATGAGCAAACAGCTCATTCATGATTTTGTCTTCACCGTATCTGTCTTTTTCTCTCATCTTCTCTCCTTCTTCCTTCCTCTCTTTCATCTTCTTTCCTCATCTTAAACCCTAAGATCCTTCATTTCTAACTATAACATCCACTTAGACACAGCCTCCCCAACATAAGCCTTTATGTCTCTTCACATTCCCTTTATCTTACGCTGCTTACTACCCTTTTCCTGTATGCACGGGGATCCTGTTGTAGCACGGGGTTCAGACGAGGTGGAACCACTGGAGGTGAAGGTGGAGGTGGACCCTTGTACTCTGTGATCTCCTATTGGGCAAAAGGATCTGTGAAGATCTACTACCTCCTGCTCTAGATGGACCAGCTCCTCCTTATCTATGCCTTTCCGTCTCCTCATGAAGACTCTGTCGGCTCAATGCTTGCACCTGCCGCTAATCTCTAGCCTCTTGCTCAGTTTCTATGTCATTAGGCACATACACCGGGTCATCGCTGTCATCATCACTATCATTATTATATCGATGCATGGGAGCATGTAGTGCCTCCTCAAACTCTATCCTCTGCTTATCCTTTACCGCTTTTCTCTTATTCCCCCCTTCATGTCTTGCTATAGCCTTGGCAATTTGACTAGGCACTTCTCTGCATTTAGCCACATCTAAGGAATTTCCAATCAGATGTTGCTTAAGTCTTGTGGCCCCACTACCCATAAACCTCTTATGACAGTAGTTGCATTTTGTTTGCCTCTTATCGCCATCAATTGGCTCTCCGTGTTTCCATGCAATCTCTCCACTATCACGACTACAATCTTGTCTCCCACCTCCTCTCCCTCTTCTCCCGCCTTCCTCATCACCTCCTCTAGCCATTTTATGTCACCTTGATGCTGATGCTTAGAAAAAAGAATGTCATTATCAACTTACAAGTATACGGTATCTACTTATATATTTTATTCTTACATAAAATTATTTTTTAATCAATTTTAGAAAATATTTTAATGACATAATACAACAAAATCAAAGATGTTATAACATAACAAGTATATAGTACGCTCCAAAACACTTTGATATTAATCTCCTATTTTTCTTTTATTTTTAAAATCAAAGCAGAAAATTTTCCCTATTTTTTAAAATTATTTTTCAATTATTAATCTATTTTTCATATTTTTCAAAAATTAAAATAAATAATTACCGGATGGAAAAAAATTTCACTCTGATGGAGTCGTAGAACAGCCATTGGTGACTAACATATAGTGACGACCATCAAAGCAATATTTATCATAAATAGTAGACAATTTATGTTAATGAAAAATGAATTTTTAAACCAGAAAAATAGAAAAAATATTTATGTACCAAAAAAAATTTTTGACTCCGTGAGGTCATAGATCGGCCTCTAATGTCTAACATATAAAAAATCTACAAACATCCAATAAGTATTTATATATTATTTCAAAAAAAAAAAAAAAATAGTTGTAGAGAAAGAACTTTACTTTCCTTAGGCTTTTATGTATAGATCTTCTTGTAGGAGTCCAATAGAAGTCAAAGAGTGATGATGTGGATAATTAGAGGATGGAAGGAGAGTTTTCCCTTCAAAATAGCTTCCTTGGACTGAAATCACCGAGATAGCCGAGACAGAGTTGAGATTTCGACTCTATCTTGATGAAATGGGATTTTATAACACATGGAGTGTACCATTTCGGCGAGATACCGAAACGGTACCGAAATTTTGACCGAAACATTGCATACATCCCATTTCGTATATAATTTTGTTTCGCTAAAAAAAAAAAAAGACCGAAATTACGAAATTTCGCCGAGATTTCGAACCATGTATTAAGTATGACCTCGAATAGAGCTGATTGGAGGGCAAGGATCCATGTAGCCGACCCCATCACCCCATTTAGTTGGGGTGAGGCTGAGTTATTGTTGTTGTGTACTGAAACCCTAAAAAATAAAATCCCAACCTAAGATATAACTACCTAAAGGCCAATTTCAGCCCATTGGATTGACATCAGCACCTTGTGGGCCTCCCAAGATTGCACATAAGCCTCTATACAGGATTAATGTCTATTGCAACTGCATTAGTGGGCTAAGCATGTTAAGGTATTCGGGTATCACAGTTTGCAGCTTAAGGCTTAGTTTCCTAGATCATGGATACTTTGGTTCTCATTCAGGTCTTTAGCTTATAATTCACAGCCCTCCAATGAACATTGTTTTATGGGGGTTCGGCTTCTTCACTCCTTGGCTTAATAAGACCTATTGTTGTGTGTGATACTCTGTGTGGATATTTTATGCAGTGTTTTACTGGACCATTGAAGGAGATAGCTGGACAATAATGATCATTTTCAGTCCATATTTCTTCACGTTTGGACGTCATGCTAGAGTTGTTACCTAGTTAGTAGTCTGGTTGGTACAGATAGTTGGATCATTTCAGGAGGAGCTATAAATGTGTCTCTTATTTAGAAGTATTAAAAGAGACATGTATAATTTGTAACTGATGTTACCAGATTACTGACTTAAAGCATCCCACCAACATATTCACTCTCTCTCTCTCTCTCTGGTGGTGGGATGCTCTCTCCTGAGGAGAGGATTTGTTGGTGGGATTCTTTAAGTCAGTAATTTGGTAACATCGGTTGCAAATTATGTCTCTTTTAATACTTCTAAATAAGAGACACATTTATAGCTCCTCCTGGAATGATCCAACTGCCTTTACCAACCGGACTACTGACTAGGTAACAACTCTAGCATGACATCCAACCGTGAAGAGATATGGACTGAAAGACAATTGTTTTCCCAAAGGTCCAGTAAAACACTGCATAAAATATCCACACGACGTATCACACACAACAATAGGTCTTGTGAGAGGGAGAGGGGGATTCTCTCTCCCGCGGGGGGAGGGGGAGGGGAGAGAGTGACTAGAAGGGAGAGGGGAGATTTTATCAGATTACTGACGTAAAGCATCCCACCAGCAACAATCTCTATCTCAATAACAAACTAATTCTTAATCCATTGCTGAAATCGTGTGGCTGGAATAGCCTTATGTATATTTATAGAATCAAACCTTATCTAAATAAAGAGAAAGCCAAATTATAAAGGAAACCAGAACCAAAGATAAGATCCCATGGGCCCCACGAGTTGTGTACTGATAGGATTCCTTGGAACCAAAAGCTTAAAAAGGGGTCCCCAAATAACTCTATGATTTCTTGTTCCTTAAGTAAATCAGAACTGAACCAATAACCCAAAGTTGAACCAAAAAATTGTCTAATCTTGGTCCAACCCAATCCAACCAAACCAACTTGGTTCAATAGGAATACTACACGTTGAATACATGAAAAGTTTCTTAGTTTTACCTAGATTTTAATACATGCTATTTTTGTGAGATGACTGCTACTTTATTTTTTGAAGCCATTGAAAGGTTCCCTGTTTTGGAACTGCCATTGCAACTTGTTGCTTGTGGGTTCAAAAGTTGGAAGCAGCCTAGCAGCCTCTCCTGTGAAGCAGGGAGTAAAGTTGTGAACACTCAGCCCTCCCGACCCTGTAATAGCGGGAGCCTTGTCCACTGGGATGCTTTTTAATTTTTGGAAAGGTTTCTTTTTTATATAGGTTAGCTTACCTGTTTTCTTCTTTTTACAGTTTTGTTTTCTTATTGTTCTTTATGCTATTTATTAAGGATCCAGATCCTCTCCAACCGGTTGGGCGCCCAGCGAGACATCCGACGGCTGGGATGACCCGGACACGCACCCCAACACATGGGTGCGCTGATGTAGTACTGATTTGAAGGAATAAAGCAGTACCAAACAGGATTGAAAACCGAGAATAAAATTCCAGATTATGGAGGACTTCTGACAACTCTAGGGAAGGGGTAAACAGTTCTTTAATCACAGAAATTAGGGCTCACAAAAGGGAAGTTAGATCATTGATTTCAGATGTAAATTAATCCAATATCAGTATCCTAAATAGGAAATGAATATACATTCGATTTCAGATGTGAATGACCTAAACAGCAGCTCTAAATGGAGGTAGGGGCAGAGTTGGAAATTATAAAATATCTTCAGATCTGACCGTCAGAATTGTCTCAGATTTGAATCAGATCCTATTTTAATGAAATAGAAGGTCTGGTCAAAAGTTGAATACAATCGGATGGTGCTTAATCCGAAAAAAAAAAAAAAAAAAAAAAAAATGCATCCAACCTTCTAGGAACTACGGTTCTAGTTGAGTAAAATTAAGAATAATACTTGACAGCAGCAGGAACAAGAGAATGAAAGATGATAACAAAAGTAAACACATACTTGTAAAACAAAGAACGGAAAAAGAAAAATGTGACCTTTGGCTTCTAAAGAAGGGAGGGGGGCGGTAGGGTAATGGCTATCTCAGCTTGGATCTCTCACTTTCAACCATCCCAGTTGATGAACACAAACCATCTCAGGAAAATCTTTGCAAATTACAAGAGAAAATTTCATTCAATCAAATTCGTGTACAATGTTGTAGTCCCTTATAAACTTACATACAAGACTCAAAATAGACTCAAACACTAAAAAGGAAAGACCTGACCCAGTCCTTAACTAATTGGGAAAGCTAAACTGACTAGGAAACTGAAATAACAAATAAGAAAGAAAATAGACTCAAAACAGGACTCTAACTAAACTAATGAATTAAATTTTGTTTTCTACTTTCTATCAATATTTTAGGCCTATTAAAGTGGCTTATTACAAAGAAAATCCATGGGATCAAAGGCCCAACATTTACATAACCCGACCTAAGGCTTATTTCTAATAACATAAACCCTTTAAGTGACTTACGTGCATCACACATACCCCCAGGTCCTTCCAGCCATCGGATGCCTCGCTGGGCATCCCAGTGGTTGGAGAGGATCTTTTTTCAAATTATTAATGGTTTCTCTGTTTTATATGTTACCTTTTCTATTCATATTTCCGTAGTGGATAAAGAATGGGAAATGCCAGCTTGCCTTCACAGTCTACCTATTTGGACCTTGTGGACGGCTGATCTGTTCAATCCAAATTTTGGATGGGTAATCCTTTGGATTGACTATTTGACAAGTTTTGCTCCCCACCTCAAGCATGTGGTGCAACATGTATGAATTTTTCCTGTTATCATTTCTTCTGTAATCCCAAAATGTCCAATGCCACACCCGCGAAATTCATTGGGACTGAAACTTACCAAATCGGTACATGGTGACATGGAAAGCATGTCCACAGAATTTGAATGCTGCCTAAGCAGCTGTTTCAACTAGTTCTTAACCAACCAGTGCAGAAGTTGCTTCTGTTCTTAGTGAAATAGTAACTATGCCGTAATTTCTTTCTGATTTCAAGCTCCATTGACATTTAAAATGGATAACTATTGTGATTAGGAATGTATGTTTTTGGATCTCTTTCGGGAGTTCTCTTTTTTACTGGAAAGTTTTGACTTCTGAGGTCTTGTAAGAGTATTATTGGCTCTGTTTGGAGATCAACTGGATCTCTTTGGGAGATCTGTCGGTTTGTTGAATCTTAAATTCATTTTGGGAGTCTAATTTATTGTGTTTGAGATTTCATCTAAAGAAATTCTTAGGCCACTAGGCATGTCATTATTGGCTGCTGATGTACATATCTCAATGGCTGCTTAGATTTTTGAAATGCTTCTGTATACTCCATTTCTTCTCAAGCATCATTTTATATGATGTACTTTGTACTTGTGGTGGGCCTCACCCACTTTACACTATTTTCTCAGAGACGTGCATTATTGCGAGCATTCTAAGTCTCCTGAAAATTCTTTGGAAGTTATTGTTCCTTATCTTTATGATTTTAGTTGAGTTTATATGGATTTGTGAAGGATTTCAGGCAAAGTAAGACGAGCATGATAAATAGCATGCATTTTTGGTGCCAGCGAATGATAATGTTGGGATTTTGGGCTTGTGAAGATTAGAACTTATTCTATAAAAAGCGTCCAACATTTCTTAGTTAGCTGTGCATATATTCCAAAAATTGTGTGTGCTCATCTGATTCAACTATCTCTTTACCCTGAAAATAGAACTGTCAAGAGTTTTCTATTGATCCCACAAAATGCTATTGTCCAAGTGTGAGTTATACTAGTAGATGAAGTTTTTTTCTGTTTTGCTGTACGATCAGATTTAACAGTTGATATAAATGGCTTGATTTCTGTTGTGTATACATGTGTCCAATTGTCTTGTTTCTGACATATAATAGTACAGAAAACTTAATACTCTCATTTATTAGCACTTAAAAAAGCTTATAGGATTGTCTTTTTCCTTTTACCAAATCTTTATTTTATCTGGACCCATTTTACATGCGGTAGGTGATCAAGAAACACCATCTGGAGGTTTTAGTGAAAAATTCCATAATGTGCATTTGGAGTTTGATGTATTGTAATTGTATGTTTCTTGTTTAATAGGCACATTCTAGGGGAGGTCTGCTAAGTTCCATTGAGGGTTTCAAGGAGTTTTAAGTTTTCTTTAATGCCTGTGAATTGTTCCCAAGATGATGTGGATAAACACGTTCAAGTTCAAAGATGATATTCGTTTGTTGGCTTGAGGGTAGCGCTAAGACAGACTTCTAGAATTGTGAAGGGAAACAAAAACTGTTGCATGAATATGGGTGTGGATATGGGACTCCGAGATGGGCATGAGGGGTTCGATTCTCCAAATTATGTGAGGAAGAGATGTAGGAATCTAATATTTTGAGCTCTCAAAATTCACCATTTCTGAAGGTTCATACTTTATTCCTTTTCCTTTTTATGACGACTGTGATTAATCTGGAGAGTATAATGATTTATATTTTATATTGTTTCACTTGATTGATAATCAACATCTACTCTGGGCAACAGGTTATTATGGCTATGAAAACTGATGGTGGAGAAGACGCTGTGTATCAAACTCTGCACCGTGCTCGTGAGCTGTATCGAAACAAAGTGCAGGCAAACGCTGCTGCTGCTGAGCTGGCTTCTTTGTTTGCAGAATGTGCAATTGCTGAAGCGCATCCACTGGAACATAAACCATCACCTTCCGATTCTGGAGCCCCATCTGTGGCACCTGATCTTCATGGAAGTTTGATTCTCGCCAAAACTGGAAGGGAGCAGATTATGTTGGATGCCTGCACAGACGGAAGCAGTTTCATATGCTTACAATGCGGGGGCCTCGTGAGTAAACATCGAAGGGAGGAGCACTTCGCATACTGGTGTTTCAGACAGTAGAAGGTATAATAAATGGGGGGTTTTACCTTCTTTTCTCAGTTAATCAACCTAAATGTTTTTGGATTTTGCATAGTTGCCATGATAACACCATGATGCTTATGTTAACAGCTTGGGTGCAATTGAGGCCAATTCAGTCTATGGTAGCTGTAAAGAGAAACTTTGGATGCACAATTTTACTCTCTGGCCTGCTTTGATGGAGAGGACTTGTTTACATAGAATACTGTCCGTGGGAAAGCTTCAGAGACTTGCATTGTTATAGCAGAATCTGCTTTCTTGCATGTAGAACTTTGTTGTAGCTTTTGCCTGGTTAACTTTTAAGGAGAAAAAGGAAGAGGGAAGATATGCATCTTTAGCTTGGAAGTTTAACTTTTATTCCTCACTTCTCCTAATCATTTCCCCAAAACTTGGAAGCAACATAGAATCAGCATAGAGTGAATAGAATACCAGAATTTGAAATCACAATCTTCTTAGTGGTTAACAATCGTAACCAACATATGCTATACCAATGGTAAAACCCAACCTTACATAAAATCCAAACTGTGTACTCAAAATCTTGTATTCTATCCATTGATGTGTTATGTAACTGAATTTTTTATTTTTGAATTTTAATGTAGAAACACGTTACAATTACACCATACAAACTCTTCAAGCAACTTTGATAAGGTGAATTGAGACTTTTATTCTCAATAACCAAGTTCTTTTAATGGTGTCAGAGCCTTAGATTTGCAGTCATCTTCGATCCCTATGGTTTCAGGAAATTTCTCCAACTCATCCACTCAACCCTCTAATTTTCATTCTAATCCTTCTTTGGTTTCGTGCAATAATATTCACCAAACATCACTATTAAACTTGATCGTCAAAACTATTTTCTTTGGTTGTCTCAGTTTGTTCCACCTCTAAAAGGTTGTTATTTGAGGGGTTATATCTATTGATCGAACTCATCCTGGTCCACCCGAATTTCTTCACTCTACTAACTAGGTACAGCTAGGTTATTCCTGCTTCTCCTACTGGTGTACGAACAGAGTTGCAAGGAATTAATGGGAGAGGATAGAGACAGAGAAGAAGATAAGCGAGAGTTTCTTTGAGGGAACTTGACCTCCAATGGTAACGTCTTTGTAGATAATTAGCTGCCTACACCCTTCGTTACATTAGCTTTAAATAAGGGATAAAATAAGAAGAATTCAAAATTCAAATAACGGAAACATAATAACTTAAAGAGATATTTTAGGATAAAATCCCAGATTCTACTACTACTACACTGAACATGCTAAGGACTTGGTCTTCCGAGCTGGATTTATTTGAAACTTTAACAGTTGGAGTGGACTTGGCCTCCTATCTGTTGGACGACGGAGTTGGGGTGGAGAGTTGGAGTGGAATTGGTCTCCTATCCGTTGAAGACTTGAAAACATGCTTGTGCAAACACGTGAGGTAATTGTAACATTTCCCCTCCCGCTTAAATGCATACTTGTCCTCAAGGATGTAGTCAGGAAATTGCTTCTTCATAGACTCCAGAGGTTCCCATGTAGCATTTGATGGAGATAAGTCTTGCCATAAATTAACACCTCCCTTATATTTTTCTTTACATGATGGGCCAGAATTGCTTGTGGCCTTGGACTCATGTGTCCATCTTCTTTTATAATTGAAAGCTGTGTTTGCACCTCATCATCAGCCCCCAATTTTGGCTTGAGAAGAGAGACATGAAAAATAGGATGAACTCGGGAATCTGTTGGTAAGTCCAATTTGTAAGCCATCGCACCAATTCGTTGAATGACCTGGAATGAGCCAAAAAATTTGGTGACAGCTTTAAGTTCCTCCGCAAAGATACTGATAGTTGTCGATATGGCTGGAGTCTTAAGTAGACCCAGTCACCCACTGAAAACTCTCGCTCCTTGTGCTTGGAGTCGTAAACGCGTTTCATGCATTCTTGTGCTTCCTGCTCAACTGCAGCTACCTTTGCTGTGCCTTCAACATAGCTTAAGAGATTTGGGGGAACCCTTCCATATACTGCTTCAAATGGTGTTCTTTTAATTGTGGAGTGCCAACTTGTATTGTAGCAGTATTCTGCCCATGAAAGCCATTTAAAGCACTATTTTGGTTGAGAGTTAGAAAAACAATGGAGATACATTTCTAGCGTACGGGTCACTACTTCACTTTGACCATCGGTTTGTGGGTGATATGCTAAACAGAAATTGAATTTGGTCCCATTTAAATTGAATAATTCCTGCCATAAAATACTTGTGAAAGTTGGGTCACGATCACATACTATGGATCGTGGCATTCCATGTAGACGAAAAATGTGATCAAAGAATGTTTGAGCTACACTTACAGCCGTGTAAGGATGTGAGATGGCAGTGAAATGTGCATATTTGGATAGTCTATCCACTACAACCAGTATTGTAGTCTTACCCTTAGAATTAGGCAACCCATCAATGAAATCCATTGATATGTCTTCCCACATCAAATTGGGTATTGGTAAGGGTTGTAGTAGACCTGATGGACTTGTATTTTCTCCTTTATGGCGTTGCCAAACATCACAGCTTCGGATGTGCTCCCTGATGTGTTGTCTCATCCCCTTCTCATAGAATATAGCTCTTATTCTATGAAGGGATTTCAGAAATCCTTCATGGGTGCTACTGTGGAACTCATTAATAATGTCTTTTACAAGAGCAGAATCTTTAGCAAGGTATACCATTTTCTTAAAAATAAGAATTTCATTTTGTAACTTCCATGGTCCCACTGCCTCTCCACTCTTTACTAATTCAACTAACCTTTGATGAATAGGATTAGTGTGAATTTTCTCCTTGATTGCATCCACCCAATGGGGAATGGGTAGTGATAGTGTTGTAAGCCCAACTTGAATTTCTGTTCCTTCATATTTCCGTGACAATGCATTGGTAACAACATTGTCTTTCCCACTTTTGTACTCAATTGTGAAGTCAAAGCCTATTAGCTTGTAGAGTCAGCGCTGTTGGGCTGGAGTGATGACCTTCTGGGACCATAAAAACTTGAGACTTTGATGATCCGTACATACCACAAACTTCCGTCCCAAAAGGTAAGGTCGCCATTTCTGCACAGCAAGCACTAGAGCCAATATTTCCTTGTCATAAGTAGAAAGTAATAAGTTTCTACCTTGGAGAGCATGACTATAAAAAGCAATGGGTCGTTCTTGAAACAGAACAACACCAATACCCGATCCAAACGCATCACATTCAATGATGAAATCTTTGGAGAAATTAGGGAGTGCCAAAACAAAAGCTTGAGTCAACATCTTCTTTAACTTGTGAAATGCCCTTCTGCAAGTTGATTCCACCCAAAAGAATCCTTCTTGAGTAGTTTGGTGAGTGGCCCTGCTATTTTTCCATAATCTTTGATGAATTTCCTGTAATAGCCCGTCAACCCAAGAAACCCACACATTACTTTGGGTGTGGTGGGTTTAGGCCAGTCCATCATTGCTATTACCTTGTCTAGATCTACAGCTACACCATCATGTGAAATTACATGGCCTAAATAGTCAACCTTTATCCAAATTGACATTTTTCTAATTTTACATATAACTGGTGTAAACATAAAATTGAAAAGGTAATCTCTAAATGGTTCATGTGATCAGCCCAAGATTGACTATAGACCAAAATATCATCAAAAAATACAAGAATGAATTTTCATAGATGATTTTTGAATACCTTGTTCATGAGGGCTTGAAATGTTGATGGTGCATTGGTGAGACCAAAAGGCATGACGAGGAACTCATATTGGCCGTGATGGATTCTGAAAGCCGTTTTTTCAACATCGGCTTGATGCATTCTAATTTGGTGATACCCCGACCATAAATCCAACTTCGAAAAAAATTTAGCTCCATGCAACTCATCCAATAGCTCATCAATTACAGGATTGGAAATTTATCTTTGATTGTAATTTTGTTCAATGCCCTTTAATCCACGCCCATTCGCCAAGACCCATCATGTTTCTTGACTAAGATCACCGGTGACGAGTAGGGTCTGCGGCTAGGACGTATGATCCCTTTGGAAAGCATTTCATTCACAATTTTCTCAATTGCAGATTTTTGAAAATAAGGATACCTGCATGGCCTCATAGATACCGGACTGCACTCACGCATAAGAGGAATGGTGTGATCTGATTCACGTTGTGGAGGAAGGCCTGTAGGTTGTATGGTAATATCTTGAAACTTCTTTAACAAATGTTGGATCTCGTGTGGGATGGTGGGTTTTTCTGATGTGTTCCCTCGAGTCTCCAAGCATGTCATTTGAAGTAGAACTCCTTATGTGGTCTTCTGTGCAACACGTCTCATAACTGCTTCTTTAACCCATTGATTTTTAGGTACAGACAGCCCTTGAAGGTTAACTTCCTTTTCCCCTATTTGAAATCTCATTTGTAGTTTGGAAAAATCCCACATGATGGATCCCAATGTTTTTGGCCATTGAGCTCCCAAAACTACATCACAACCTTCTAATGGAAGCAAAAAGAAATCAACATAAAGTAAAACACCTTGCAAACTTATCTTGACATTGGATCATTTCCCGGTGCTTGAAAGTCGTTCTCCAGAAGCAACAACCACCTCTAAATGTCCTTCTGGATGAGGTTCTAAGCCCACACTCTGTGCTAGTTTTTCACTAACGAAATTATGAGTGCTCCCTGAATCGATGACGATAAGGGCTTCCACATGTCTTAGGCGCCTTTGACCTTCATTGTTTCTGGTGCTCGAATTCCTGAAATTGCATGAAGCGATATTGCCGATGTTGCTATTAAGTCTTCTTTATTTTCCATCACCACATCGCCATCAATTTCTTCTGTGCAAGCTTCAATAAAAAATAGTTTTTTACAATGATGGCTTGGGTTCCACTTCTCGTTACAATTGTAACACAAACCCTTACTCCTTCTTTCTTGAAGTTCTGAAGATGACATCTTCCTCACAGGTAAAGTAGTTGGGGTGGTAGGAGTAAATCTATTTTGAGTGAAAGTGCTATTTTTATTGGGGAAAAAAGTGGGCCGTGAGGTAGGTGGAGTTACCTTTTTTGAGATTGATTTCTAGCCTCATATAAGCGTGCAATGCTAATGGCCCGAAACAGAATTGTGGGCCGATTTGCTTGCACCTCCGTTTTCACGCTTTCGTGTAGTCCACTCACAAAGCAACTGACTTGACGAGCTTGAGGTAGGTGCTCCCACCTTGGACAACAATTTCTCAAATTGAGTTTGATAATCCCGTACTGAACCCGTTTGCTGTAATTTGGTGAGCTCGCCGAAAAAATCAAAGAACTGATTTGGATCATTACGCAAGTGGAGCCCCTCTTGGAATTCGCCCCAAGAGATCGAACGACTTCTCTTGTTTCAGGAGTTGAAACCACAGTTGGGCTTCTCCTTCAAGATGGAAGGAAGCTAGTGACACTCTCTCGTCATCAGCCATTGCATGCAACTGAAAAAACTGTTCAACTCTGCATAACCAACTTGTTGGTTTTTCTCCCCATTGAAACGAGGAAAATCTAACTTCACCATTTTGGGGGTATATGTACTAGAAGAACCTGTCTATTGAGAATGAATCCCATAGGACCGTGCTGGTCCATGAGACCCTTCCCCACTTTCTTTGGTTGGACGAACTGCCATTTGATCGATTAGAGTATTAGGCTGTTGGAAAAGCTCACTCATAATTTTCATAAGGTCTTGCTGACTTATGGATAGTGAGTCCATAGTTTTCTCTAATTGACCCTTTGGTCCATGCCTAGGTTCTGATACCACCTTGGTACAATCAGGTTATTCCTGCTTCTCCTAATGTTGTACGAACAGAGTTGCAAGGAATTAATGGAGAGGATAGAGAGAGAGAGAAGAAGATAAGTGAGAGTTTCTTCAAGGGAATTCGACATCCAATGATAATGTCTTTGTAGATAATTAGCTGCCTACACCCTTCGTTACATCAGCTTTAAATAAGGGATAAAGATAAGAAGAATTCAAAATTCAAATAACGAAAACATAATAACTTAAAGAGAGATATTCTAGGATAAAATCCCAGATTCTACTATTACTACACTGAACATGTTAAGGACTCGGTCTTCTGAGCTGGATTTATTTGAAACTCTAATAGTTAGAATGGACTTGGCCTCCTATCCATTGGACGATGGAGTTGGAGTGGAATTGGTCTCCTATCCATTGGAGACTTGAAAACATACTTGTGAAAGCACGTCAGGTAATTGTAACATAACTCTTATTCTCAAAGACTTAACCATGCCCAGACTCTAAGCAATACCAAGATCAATAAATCTATAGTTGGCTTCTCTCCTCTTACAAAAGGCTTGCTTGGGCTTGGGCAAATCATTGATCACACCACCATTGTTGCTGTTTGGATGATCTAAGTAAAAATATATCAGGGTCAATCTTATGCTCACATCATGCAACTCAAACATCAACTGAAGAATCTCCAAAAGGGTGGACTCTCCTTGCATGACTAACTCCAGGATAAGAGAACTATGTTTCTTGAGAAGTTATATTTCTATTTATATATTGAAGAACAACATATTGAGGAGCTCAAGAAGCCTATTTTGAGACCTCACCTTCTTTTCATGTAGCTTTTATAGGTGGCTGTTCTATTAAAGGACATTTCTCTTGCCCTTTCTCTTCTTCCATGTAAGGCCAATCTCCTTCTAATTAATCTTATCATGGCCGAGGTAACTCTTCTCAACCACCTTCATTCACCTCTTCTAGTAAGATTTTTTGGGTATACAACTCTTGGCTATCATAATCTCTTTGATCATGTACTTCAACCATTGATTGCATCTAATCTCACTATCATGTTAGTAGCGCCTAAGACTAGTTTTGATGCTTATGGTATCTTGACTCAGGGGTCATAAACCACATCACATATGATATACATAATCTCTCTACTCAATTTGATTATCAGGGCCTGAGCAAGTAAAAGTTGGTAATGATTAAGGTTTGCTTATTTCTCATATTAGATCATTTACATCGAATACTTCTCAAGATTACCGCCAAATTAAATCATGGAGATCAATCTTGGAATCGAAAGGTATAAGATAAGTAAAACAAAAATGTTAGATAACTTAGAGGGGGTGAATAGGTTATGCCTAGTGGATTTTAATCTTTTTCAATTTTTGACCCCGTTTATGTGATTACAAATAAATGCAAAATGTAAACCATAAACATAATCATACAAATACACAAAGATTTATAGTGATTCAACTCAATTGAGTCTAGTCCACTCTTTAGAAGACCCCTTTGAGAGGTATTACACTAGTTCTTCCCTTTTAGTATAGTAGGTGGGGGGAAATCACATTTACATATTCTTTTAAGGCTAAAAGAATTCGTACAAAATCTCTTTTATAGGTAGAGAGTGTGACCTTCTAAATCTCTTAAGGATGAAAGGTTTTTGTACAACCCTAAGTGTAGTCTAGCACTTGTGTAAATGACATGAATTGAAATGAAAGTAGAATGGTAAGAAATTACCTTGTGTGGTGCGTGAAATGAATATACCAATGATAAAACATGCACCTTTAGTCTTTTCACAATAGAATGCTTTTAAGGGCACGTTTTATTGCTTGATCGTATAGAGACATGTATCTTTTAAGAATATAACTCCATAGAATGTAGTTCCCTGGAATTGTATTCTTGACAAAATATATTGTGTTTTAGGTCCAATTAATTTAACACTTATCACAAAAACTGGTGGATTTATTCATATTTCACAATCCACAATGCCAATATTGTACACAGTGCAATCTCAAAATAAAGATTATAGTATATTCAATTATACCTCATTTCTTATGTTGGTATCGGCATGAGATAAGCTATTAAAATCATGATACTAATAGTTGAATCTTGTCTCTATGGATAAGATTAAATAGTTGATGAAATGGAGTGTTTAAGACTCTAAAAATTAATTAATTTTGGTTCTTATGCGGATTGTATTAAAAGAAAACAGACAAACATGACCAAAAAAGTGTCATGATGAGTACTGAGATGTTGATGATCATACATATAGTTCATGTGATAAATTTATCACACTTTGTGTGGATGATTTGAGATGTTTCTTATTCATAGATGTCTATATGAGTTTCATGTATCTCTAACTTTTAATTTATACCGGTGAGACACTAAATGTCTAAAAAAACTATTATCTAGAATAGAGAAATATAATGGAAAAGAAATTAACAGATCAGACAAAGATGTTAAATATGATGTTAAATATTATAGATTTGAGACTTAGAAGTGATTTATTAGCTCAATTCCTAAATAGCGAGATGTTGCATTTTAATATACCACGTCTGGGTCTGTAGACTAAAATGATAAATTGTTGAATGTAGGAATTGAACACTTATTGATATTATCAGGAGTATGATCAATAATACTTGTCTCTTATTTACCTTGTGGAATGAAGTATTTGAGATTACACATATGCTGTCAATTCGCAACTAAGAGAGGTCTAAATGTTATAGACTTTTGTCTCCTATCACACATGTAAAGCCTAATATATCAATTTTCTGGAGGATGGTAAGAATAATAGGAGTATAAACTCATTGAACATAATTTATGTTTCAACGGTTGCTCCCATATTTTGGCATTGAGAGTTTATTTTTTTTATAAATACCTTATAAAGGATGTGCAGTTGCTAAATCTATTGGTCACAATGAGGAAATCAGAAGTGAATAAATAAGTTTATCAATACCTTAGAAAGTCATTAATTTTGACATTACCTTAGGACTTCTAAATTAACCTTCAATTTGTGAGAATTGTGTTGGAGTTCATATAGATTCAACAACATTCTTATATACCATAATAGTCATGATGTTAATAGTTTATTTTGACTTGAAATTACTTCATCGGATGTTAAAATGAAAATCTGAATTATAAAATATTGAAGAGGTGTATTGATCATATTGAGAGTATTATCGGATAAAGGATCACCTTGTATGCAAGTTTAAGAAATCTATATATTGGTTGAAATAAGCTTATAAGGTGGTAATACTTGAAGTTTGATCAAATGATTATTTCCTTTCGATTTTGTGGAGAATCATGGTGCATCTACATTAAGACCTAAAGAAGCTATTATATATATATATATATATATATGTATGTATTCTTTTGGCAAGCAATAATCTTAGGTTGCTACATGAAACTAAAGTTTAGCTTTTGATATGTTGGTGAAGCTGTCTATATTTAGGATTAAAGATTCACTAAACAAGTTGGATAAGACCTTAGGTTTATCTAAAAGGGATTATATTAAATTTTATATCGATTCAAGTGGTGGATTCTAAGCCAAAAATAATACATGTAATTAAATGTTACAGATTTAGTTTGAAACATTGCCCAATCTGTAACTTGGAGCAGTAAGAAATAAAGGGTACCCCATACACATTTATCTTAGCTAGTTTAATGTGAGCTCTGGTTTGTTCAAACCTAATATTACCAAAGTAGTTGGAGCATTGAGTAGATTACAAAAGAATCTAGTAGGAATGCCACATTTGACAATAGATAAAAAGGTACAGACCAAATATCACAACTTTTGTGTATTGATCATTTGGAGTTGTTTAGCTACTCAAATTCAAGAGATGGAACAATCTACTGTCATGATACTTTAGATCACATTTAAGGGATCGCACAATCTACAATTGTGATACTTGGGATCATCCTTAAGACATTGCAATTTATGATTCATGAATCTGAATGAGGCCTTCTACCATTTAGTTTTTGTAGTTGTTACTTATGCATTTGGCATTCACATTAAGCTGTGTCATGTTTGATATCCATAAGGTTGTATGGTAATTTTAGTTAGACCATGAATTGACCATTGCATTGATCCAATAAAGTCCTACTCACCACATTAAGGTTCATCTTGAGAAAATAATCTATCATGATACATGTAAGGAAATTTTCTTTGTATAGACATACACCACCATGATTCGTGGGTAAAAGTTTTTATCTCGAATGTTTTAATACTCTTTTTGAATGAGTTCCACAAGACCATGCATATGTTTTGAACTCATAACGACAACTTGGCATGTGGTAGTATAAACCAAGTGGAAGAGTGAAAGCTGAAGTGGCCAATACTTGCTACGTTAGCATAAAAAGTAGGAGGTGGGTGACTCAACATGGATAAATACCTTGATGGGAGGTAGTTATCTAACGAGCAATAAAAGGGCGGATGTCCTTAGTTTTGGGTAATGTTGTACGTACTCTACCATCAAGAGAGACATTGAGAAACCTAAAGACTAGAAGATCAATCTCAGAACATTAACACCGCCGCCACTACCATTGCCACAACCACCACCACTCTCGTTGCCATCGCCAGAGAAAAAGAATGTAAAGTTGGAATTGGAGATCAAGTGAATCTTTCCGATCCTAATGGAGGTAAGTCTGCAACCTCAAATTAACTTTAACATCCTCAACTTTATGCTTTGTTGGGGGAAAATTATCTAGTCTACCTTATGGAAAACTAAGAGTCATGAAAGTCAAGGTTTTCACTTGGAAACCCTTGCATTTGGGACTTCCTACTCGGGACAAGTTAGCATATTAATCACCAATTACTAATAGTTGTCCAATATGCAAGAATGTGATGGAAACCGATTGGCATCTCCTCTTATCTTGCCCTTAAAATCAGGGCAGCAGGGGTATTGGGATTAAAGACTGATCGATCGTACTTCTCAGGCTCATCTATTTTTGAATTATTTTTGAAAATTAGAGAGATACAATGACAAACAAGAAAAATTTTCTCTTTTCCTCTTGGCTTTTAGCATTACTTTTGTGGAATGAATGCAATATTCGTGTCATAGCTAACAGACCTCCTAATCCTTCCATATCATGCTTAGCATTTTCAAATGGCTCTTGACCTGTGATTCTGCATTATCCCTAGAAGGATACTATAAGATTCTCCCACTTGCATATCATCTTATTATTTGTGATGAAAGAAGCTATATGGAGAGCAGTGGTGAAGCTAGATGACAATTAATAATTTTGTTAGATAAATATTTTGTGAATTTTACTCTATATTTTGGTTATGCAGGTCCGCACGACAATGGGGGGCACAAGAAATTCTCCAAAGATTGAAAGAAGTAAGATGATTAGGAGTCACCATCGTCACCATTTAGACTGATTGCCACCACTTAACTAAGGAGATATGAATCAATGGCCTTGGAAAGTTTTTAGTTTTCTATGAAGAAATTAAATCTACTATGAACAGTTATGGTTATGTAACTTTTCCTAAGCTAACTTGGTCATATATTTTAGTAGTTCACTCTCTTACCACTAGGGCTATATTGGAAAACTAAAGACGCATTTAGATGATAATATTTTTTAATATCTTTTATGGGAGAGGGATAAGTATGCCATCGATATCAAGTATACTAGCGGATAGCACCAATAGGAACACATGATGGAGTATCATTCATGAAGGATATGAGGTTCATTTCAGAAAAAGGAATGAGAGATAGACACAATGGGTGCTAGCATACTTGATATCGACGGCATACTCAACCTTTTCCCATCTTTTATATATAAAAGGAAGAAAAAATAAATAAATAAACAATTCAGGTTTTTTTTTCTTACACCCCTACCACCAAGTTGCACATTTTGATGTTTCAGCACTGCCAGCTACATTTTTTTATTTTCACTTAAAAACAAAGAGTGATGGTTTGGTTTCTCGGCTTCTTGTCTCCATTTTATTTTATGGGCCCGTGTGAGAGGCAATGTGTCGTTTGAATCGACACATTAGTTTGACCAAAAATAAAAAATTACCACATTAGTGACGATCTTATACCAAAAACACAAAGAAAGACACATTGGTGACGAAAGCTCGACGACTCTACATATGAGAAGTTTGCTGAAACCCAATAACCTGCCATACAGAATAACAAAACTGTGTCACATGGCATCTCTAATTACTTGCCAAAAAAATTCGCCCCCAATCTTCTTCACTGTCAAAGAAATAGCATAATTTCATCTTTCTTCTTCAGTTCATATACTTCATAAGTTTTAGTATTTTTAAAATATTATTCAAGATTTCATATCTTTGGCTACAAGTAGTGGTGGCTGTGACTTGGGCAGTAGCCAAGTTTCTTTCTCTCAAGAGTCATAACCTAGGACAATCAAGCGTTAAAGGGTTTGCATACTTGGGCCTTGGCTTGACTGTTTGCAGTGCTCAATGGAGTTATTGCTTGAGGGTTGGCCATTTGATTAACTTGTCTCAAGTGCATCAGTGATTGGTTTGCATCAATTTCCTCACTTTCCAATAAGTGTGGCCATGGACCCCTATTGATTCCTCTGTAGGTCTGTGCTTGGCATCTATGTGGGTCTACTATGTAATGGCCAACAGGCCCTTCAACTTGAAGGAAAAAAACTAGCTCAGTGGTAGGTTCGTAGGCAATTGCGTTCTAACATATGTTCAAGGAAGATTGAAGATCTAACTTGGGTACCCCATTTTTCTTGATATCATAGTAAACATCATCAAGAAACCAATAAAATGCAAGGATGAGTTTTTAGCTTAGTAGCATGCTAATAGACAATTAGGCTCTAACAAAAGTTCAAGAAAGACCAAAGATCCGACCTTCCTCCCTCATTTTTTTAATATAATAGTATATAGATTAGTAGTTAGTAATAAGTGTAACTCAATGCCCCTCACGGTTCATATCTATCCTGATTGAGTCTTGAACCAAAATAATAAATAATAAAAAAATAAACATGGAAAACTATAATATTGGCCAAATTTTCCTTATACATCAATACAAAGATCACAAAATCCATCAAATCCTGCTCAATTACATAGTCAGATCTTCTGATCCCTGCATTTGTCAATTGCAAGACCATGGCTTATCTATCCGAATTATACATTATTGTAGGGTTGATGTACATAAGAAATAAATTTAGCACGCGAGACCTCACATATATATAATCAATTCACTCATTGATAGAACTGAGTTGCAGAGACAAATTGTAGCATAAAAACTGAAATTTTGAAACAAATGCCCCAATCCAAGTTTCTTTCTCTTTTTCATTATCTAGTAACCTATAATATTTTTGTTTTGGATAAATAACCCAACTTTATTTATGAACAAACAGAGCTATCACAAAGCTACAACAATTAAAACTGAGGAAAAGTGGTGACATATGACACATGTCGATACGACATTGGCCCGTTGGCTGACCCAGTCCACTATTAAACCATTTCATCAAAAACAAAATGGAAAAAAAAAAATATACTATATATCTAAAGAAAAGTAAATAAATATTTTTATATTTAAAATCTTCTTCTTCTAAAAATTCTAAACACACCTGAACATTAAATCTGGGTATGATCAATGTTACCTTTTTTTTTTCCCCCTTTCTTTTCTAAGAAATTTGGCAACAGAACAAAGAAGACAAGAGGATGTGCTCGAGAGAGTGGAACTCACCAGACTTGAGAGAGAAGAGAATGGGATGAGGATCTTGGGAGTTGAACTGAAGGAGATCTGGTGGGGGGAGAGAGAGAGAGAGATCATAGAGCAACCGTGTGGAGGGCATGGAGATTGGCTTCGTGGATAGCGTGGTGAGGAAAGTGGGTGGCTCCATGGATCACATCTCTGCAGAAAAGCCAGAGGGCTCTCTCGATCCTATTGATTCCCCTGCCTCCGCCGTTGGGTCCTCCGGCGAGGATCCGTCGAAGCCTGAAACCCAACAAAGATGAAGCCGTAGAAAGAGTATCGCACATCCTGCAGACACGCCTTGATAGTGGAAGGTAGAGATTGAAGGGCCACAACAGTGGAGAGAAGTTGAACCAGTGGAGTAATGGCGACTTCGCCACCACCACCAGATGAATTGCCATCTCTCCTATTTTTTTCTTTACCTTCAATTCCTCTGCTCTGGTCTTTTATCTGCAAATTTTTCAAATAAGATGTTGAGATTTTAAGATGAAAAGGTTACTGGGAATTACTTTGCTGTTGGAAGAAAGGAAGTTCTCTCTCTCTGGTCTTGTGGGGTTCAGTCTGGCAGAGGGAATGATGAAAGAGTGAAAAGGGTTCATAGGATAGAGAGAGAAGAGGAGAGAGAGAGAGAAAAGATTTTACGTTTCATTATAATCTTGGAAGCAGCGAATCGTATTCAATTTGCTCATCTACGCTATCGGCGGGCTAACAGAGAGAGAGAGAGAGAGAGAGAGAGAGAGAGAGAGAGTAAAGGAAAAAATTGCAAAAAACAAAGGAAAAAAAAAGAGACTCAGAATGTGGGCATCCATCTGCATATGCTATTGCTTTTTTTTTTTTTTTAAAACTAATATGCATTATACGAAGCAAATTATGTTTTGATAGAAAAAAGTGGTGAAGCGGAGGTTTTAGGCCTGATAAAGAGAATGCCAAGGGCAAGGATGAACAAGTCAATGGTGGAAGCAATGTGGAGTGATGCAGTTGACCTTAAACACTTTTTGAGAAGCAATATGATAAACTTTCAGATTTGTGGCCAATGACCCTAATTATGCTATGTAGTGAGTTGGTTAAACAACCTAGTTCTCCTAGCTTTTATATTACTAATAGTCATAGACTTTTAGGAGATCTAAAGACTATAGCTTATGAAACTCTCACTAGTAGGAAGCCCATATATATGGCTAATATGGATTGTGATGTGTATATTATACAAAGTAATGGTAATTTTCTATTCTGGCTGCTAACAAAAAAAATAAAAAAATAAAAATCTCCACAATACATGATTTCTTTGGCCATATTGAAGAGTCCGATGGGCACAATATATATTATTTATTATTATTACGATTATTACTTTTCGAACTATAGGTATTTTGGTCTGACTAGTTCTATGGATCTATATTGACTCCACTACTACAAGGATCAAGTCATATCAGGGTTGAGTGAGAATCATTCAATTATCAATTAAAACAGTAAATAGCATTAAACACCCTGTGTGAGTGACTCCAATGAGGTAAGAACGTGAGAGGTGTCTAACTCAGAACCACATGCTTCTTAAGGTAAAGATCCTATGCCAACTCTGGAATGTTCAAAACATTTTTGATCCTGCGCTTCCTTTCCATTGAGATGGATCCTAGAAATTTTTTGCTTTTCTTTAGATTTATTTGCAGCCCAAAAGAAGCTTGATAATCTTCTAGAAACCTTTTAAGTTTCTTTATTTTCCTTATCTCTATATTCATAAAAATCAAAAGATCATCAACATATAGCAAGTGAGATGGAGAGAGAGTGTTTCTTGAACTAGGGATTCCTTTTAGGAAAACTTTCTCCCGGAGATCTTGTAGGCCTCTGCATAGGACTTCCTCATTAATAATGAACAACATTGGAGATAGGGGGTCCCCTTGACGAACACCTCTTTCCACCCCAACGAAGCCCACTTGGCCACCATTAATTAAAACATACAGTCTAGAAGACATCAGATTATGTTTTATTTAGTGAATCCATATTTGTGAAAATCCAAATTTGATCAAAACATCAAATAGGAATTCCCACTCAAGAGTGTCAAAGGCCTTTTGCACTTCGAATTTCAACTCAATATTTTCACGAAAGCTTTTAGAAGCCATCATATTTGTTAGCTCAGAGGCTAATCCAATATTGGAAAAAATAATCTTTCCCTTCTGAAATGCACTTTGCTCCTCAGAAATAGTATGGTGCAGGAAATGGGAAAGCCTTTGTGGCAATAATCTTAGATATTAATTTGAAGAAAAAAAATTCCCTAAGCAGATGGGTTTGAACTGGCCAACTTTATGGGCATTTTCAACTTTAGGTATTAAAGTTAGGAAATTAATATTCACCCCTTTTATAATCACCCATTCCTTGAAAAAAATTAAAGAAAGCATGACATACTTCAGGGCCAACAATATCCTAGCAGGAACGATAGAAAGTACCTGGGAACCTGTCTGGGCTAGGCGCACTGGTAGGATCAAGAAAAAAAACCGCTACCCGAATTTCCTCTAGAGATGGAATAATAATGATGACCTCATTATCTTGATCATTAAGCACCCTGGGAATAATATATAACAGATTTGCATTTTTATCAGTGATGCCCCATCTATGAAATAGCTGGAAATGACTGACCATACGCTGGCCAATAGCATCATGGTCAGTAAGAATACTTCCATCTCCCCCTCGAGTATTCAAAATATGATTCCTGCCCCTTTCGATCTTGGCTAAAATGTGAAAGAACTTAGAGCAATGATCACCATCTTTTAGCCATTGCATTCTCGCCTTCTCAGCCCACAATTTCCCTTGAAGAGTAACCACATTGTTAAAATTTTCTCTTGCAACAAGCTCCTGCTCAAAAGAAAAACCATCCAGCCCATTCTCCTCAATACTCCTCTGGACCGAATCTAAAGGTGCCTTTGAAGTTTCCAATCATAATTCAATGTGCGGGAAAGCCGATCTAGCCCAAGCCTTCAATGGACCTTTTAGCTTTTCTAATTGTTGAGCAATAATGAACAAGGGAGTTCCTCTGATCGACACCTCCCAAATTTCTTGGACAATTTTTTAAAATCATCATGATCAGCCAAAAATCTCTGCATTCAAAATGGAATATTGGGAGGCCGAGGCACTTCATTGTAATCCACCACAACAGGGGAATGATCAAAATAACTTCGAGTCAAAATGTGCTGGCAGATAGTAGGTAAACATGCAACCATTCTTCATTACAAAAACTATGATCAAGCACTGCACAGACGTTACCAATAGCTCTATTATAGACCATGTAAATTTGAGACTAGATGTCGAAATAGGGAGGAGCATACATGAGTCAAGAAAAGTCACAAACTCCTCCGTAGATCCTTGGTTGAATTGGCCAGGACCACGCTTCTTATGAGAATATAAATAAGCATTAAAATCTTTCATAACAATCCAAGGCAGCGACGTACCTGAGATCGAACACAAATCATACCATAGTTGATGCCTGTCAGCCCTAAGGCACTTTGCATGCACCACCGAAACAAGAAGTTTCGCCCCATTCACCTCCACTAACAAAGAAAGGCATTGATCAGTATCAAGAATGATAGCTGGGTGGGGAATCGTGCTCCTCCAAAAAAAACCATAAATTGGATTAGCATCATCTCTATTATTTGACATAAAATTAGCCTCATAACCCAAGGCATTGAAAACAACTGAGGACAGCAACTCGAATCCACTTTTGTGAGTTCTAAGTAAGTCATTACAATGACTGTTTTGAGAAAAAATTTCCATTAAGTATATAAATAGTATAAGTGTGTAGGCATAAATGATGTTATTTAAAGATATTGCATCTTGATTATAGTCTTGAATATATATAGACACCTTAGGGTATTTTCTAATGTATCCTCAATCCTCTCTCTAAGGAATATGGTCCACTATATTCTATAAATTAAGATTTAACTATGTATTGGAAAGACTAAGGAACTATAGATAGTATACATTCAATCACCATGTTGAAAGGCAAACCAGTAAATCCTTACAAAAGAAGGAAAATCGAACACTCGAGTACTTCTTATTAAGAGGGAAAGGACATGTTGAGTTGGATTACCTCTTGTATGGAAGTGTGATTGAAATGGAAGATATATTGTGTTTTAAGTCCAATTAATTTAGCACTTATCACAAAAACTGGTGGATTGATTCATGTTTCACAATCCGCAATGCCAATACTGTACATGTTGCAATCTCGAAAGAAAGACTATAGTATATTCAGTTATACCTCCTTTCTTATTTTGGTGTCGGCATGAGATAAGTTATTGTGATCATGGTATTAATAGTTGGATCTTGTCTCTATGGATAAGATTAAAGAGTTGATGAAATGGAGTGTTTAAGACTATAAAAATTAATTGATTTTGGTCCTTATGTGGATTGTATTAAAAGAAAACAGACCAACATGACCAAAAGGCTATCATGATGAGTACTGAGATGCTGATGATCATACATATAGTTCATATTTATAAAATTTCTACACTTTGTGTGGATGGTCTGCGATGTTTCTCATTCATAGATGACTATATGAGTTTCATGTATCTCTAACTTTTAACTTATAAGGGTGAGACCACTAAATGTCTTAAAAACTAGGGTTTATTACAATGGCCTCCCCTGAAGTTTACCTTAATATTATAACCATCCCCCGCAGGACTGAAAATTACACTGTACCCCTTGCAGTTGATGGTGTTAATTCAGAAGATGAAAAAGAAAATTATACCCTTTGCACTTTTCTCATTCATAGATGACTATATTAGTTTCATGTATCTCTAACTTTTAACTTATAAAGGTGAGACCACCTATCACGCTCGTTCACATAGAACCGGACCGGTGATCGGGTTCCCTCGGATAACCCAAAACCACCAGGATCATCTGATATAGTAACCATAGCACAGCAAGCCACATGTACATGAAAATATAATAATGTAATTCCAGCGGAAGTCTTATCATGTATAAATACCTATAAATCCCCATATACTCTTGATATCCAAATTGTTATATATATAGTATATTTACATGTGGGCCGTAGGCATGATAATACACAAGAAATGACAATTTAACTATCGAGAGCACAAAAAGGGGAATATACCTAAAAGAATAAAAAAGAAGAATTGTGAATGGTGATATCTATTGTTGCCCAGGAACACAATTCTCACACAGGCATCCATCTCTGTGATCAAATTCTTTAGGGACCCATCAATCCCCCATTAGAGGTTCGTCAGTGGACCTCGGCATGTGTCCCTCTATTGGGAAACCTGTAAAATCATCTGAAAAATGTGTGTACACGAGGGGTGAGCTCACTAGCTAAGTAAACGGACGGAAAAACTCACACAAGCAATCGTAATTCAAATGATACTATATGCAAGAGATTCATTATAATCCTATTCACCTAAGCAACATTATTAAGTCATAGGTTACGTGCTACTCACAACCATAGTGCACTTATACCCTGGGTACAAGACGTGTTTCCCATCCTGCGATATGCCCATAAGATTGTCCGAGAAGGCTAGCCGTGAGAACTCAAAAAAGTAAATTGTGGTCAAACCATAGCAGAAATGTAAATCGTGGCCGAACAACAGCAGAAAATAAAAGCAGTATGATTGGCCCTCTAAATATATCACCAAAGTTACCAACTGTCCTAATGATTAGCTGGGCGTACTTCTAACTACCACAGCGATCCATGACTGGTGCTTCCCTTCGGTGATAACCTAACACCTAAACCCTTATTGGGAAGAGTCGTAACATGGGGGAATATTAAATCCTAACCACATACTCCTATATGAGATAGTACGACTACATAGTACTTTCACGTCCCATTCCACGGTGTACCAATACATTCATTTTCAAGCCAACTACGGCATCTATTCTAGAAATCCCATACATGTTTGGAAAATCCTCATCATAATCCATCAATGAATAAATCCATGCCCAAGATTCATAGCAAATAACAAATAATTGAAAATTTATAGATACAACATGTTCATTTCTAAATGCATCCAATAGAAGTGAAGCATATGCATGAGAATGGCATTCGTAATGTCAAGACAATACATGAATGAATAAGATGCCATAAACACTCCCAAAATAAAATCAATGTCCTTTCCACACTTACTTATTTTGTAGGAGAATATGCACTCGCAGTACAGGTTGGATCCAGAGTGAAGACGAATGTCTCGAATCCTAACACATATAGGAATTTAGAATACGTCCATTTCAAAATTAAAAAAAGATGTAAGAGATGGTCATAAGGCATTTAATAACACGAAGAAGGTTGTCAGTGAGTTTGAGTTCCAACGGAGCTCATTTGGGTTATAGGTTAGTCACACAGGTGGGTAGGAGAACCCACCTATGCAAACTGCCCAGGCAGACAAAACCCAGACACAAATCAGCGGATCATACCAGTGGGTCTAGTACTCACTGATCTTACCTGCCAGTAGGACCCTAGGCCAAATCCAAAATCGATGGGTGCTACCGATGGGTCTATGAAGGTAGTGGCCAGTGAATCGATCACTCTCTCCCTGTCAGGGGAAGGTTTCGTTCAGGCCTTCTCTCCTATCTCTTTATCTTAGTGGATAAGGAAAGTATTGGTTGTGTGTGCTTCTGCGGGCCCTACACTACTGTATCGTCGCTCAAAAATACGTGAAGGTCTATTTCACAGGTGTGTCAGGTTCGTCGTAAAGACGTGGCTTGATGATAGCCCAATACGGGGGATTGGGATCATGCAAAAGAAGGTTGAAGTCACCACCTAGGATTATGGGCCTAGAACCTGGAGGTGGGCCCAATTTTGGAGAAAAGGACCCGAAAGTTGGTATGGTCCAGAGATTCGGGGAAAGAGTCATGTTGTAGAATTGGGAAGGTGTTAGGCACCCAATCTACTCGGTTCAACCGGTCTTCCTACTATATACTTAAGATTGAATATTTTTCACAATTATTCCTATTCTGCATGCATGGCTAAATTATCAAACATATGTAGATTAAAAAAATTAACTATTTATGTACACTAAAATGAAATTAATTAAATATCAATATTACGCTAAATGAGGAGAGAGATTGTACTTGGATTTGACCCCTCTTTCAGGTCAAGAGGGGTGGGCCCCTGATTGGCTCAGACTTTCGGGTAGATTCTCCCGGCTCAGGGAAAGATGGTCTTGACCTCTAACTTTCTATTTTAAGGGATGGTTACTCTGGTAGTGTGCAGACAGAGGTCTGGTTTCGGGTTGGTTACTTTTGGGCTGTTGATTCTGGTAGAGCTTCCGCTGGGGATGGGCTACTTCCAGGAAAGGTTGAGTTGGTATTCCGGCAGAGCTCCACTAGGGTCAACTACTTCTGAAAAAAATTCAGGTCGAAACTTCGGCAGAGCTTTCACTAGGGATAGGCTACTTCTGGGAAAAGTCGGGTTGGAACTTCAATGAGTTTTTGCTAGGGATAGGCTAATTCCAGGAAAAGTCAGGTTGGAACTTCGGTAGGGGTTCGGCTGGGATTTTTAAAAAATATACTTTTAGAAAAGATGATTGAAGTGCTTTGAAGGCCTGAAGAACACTTTTAAGATCCGAAGAACACTTCGGATCTTGATGAAGATCTCTCTGAAGACTAGAAACACCTCAAAGGGGGAGGGGATTTAGTAGAGAGAAAGTCATCTTCACAAAGAGACTAGAAAATGACAAGTGGGTGTGTTTTTCAAAGGAAGGGGGGTATTTATAGTGTTTTTGTGGGCCAAAGGGGTGAAGGGAAATTTCTCTTCACCCAAAAAGGTGAAAAGATATTTTGAGCCAAAGGAGTGAAGGGAAGTTTCTCATCATCCAAAAATGTGAAAAGATATTTTTGTTGTCCAAAAGGTGAAAAAGATATTTTTTTTGAAAGAGGTGAAGGGAAACTTCTCTTCACCTAAAAAGGTGAAAATATCTTTTAACCAAAAGGACGATACACAGATCTTGGTTGCAACTTCTCATTTCCAGTTGATAGAGATGTAGATGACTAAGATTCTCTTACCCAACCAATCCCTGCTTACCCAAAAAAATTCTCAGAACCATGTGCGGGAGAGAAAAGGTCTAAATTTGACTTCGCATATACGGAAGATTCTAATCCAGCAAATCTCCCGCAATCATTCTGAAAGTTATCCCTCACATGCATACATAGCCGCCCACCCGCAGCCATCGACCAGTGCCAGTCACCCACAGCCTGTCTGAGCCATGAGCATTGCAGGTGTAGCCTGATACATGTCCCTTCACGCCACGACATTGTTGGACACCTTTGTCTGCTGCATGGTACCCCCACCAATTGTCCCACACTCCGCATTTGCCCAGAACATCCCACCGACAATCAAAATTTTCTGCTAAAAATTGGATTTTGGGAAAAGATCCCCTTTACATGCTTGCCCTCCACACGCTCCTTGATATACCAAATATCTTTTCACCTTTTTGGGTGAAGAGAAGTTTCCCTAACCTCTTTCAAAAAAAAATATATTTTCATCTTTTTGGGTGAAGAGAAGTTTCCCTTCACCTCTTTCAACAAAAATATCTTTTCACTTTTTTGGGTGAAGAGAAACTTCCCTTCATCCCTTTGGTCCAAAATATCTTCACCTTTTTGGGTGAAAGAAATTTTCCTTCACCCCTTTGGCCCAAAAAACACTATAAATACCCCCTTCCTTTGAAAAAGACACACCCACTTGCCATTTTCTAGTCTCTCAGCACTTTCTCTCTCCTAAATCCCCTCCCCCTTTGAGGTGTTTCTAGTCTTCAGAGAGATCTTCGTCAAAATCTGAAGTGTTCTTCGGGCCTTCGAAGCACTTCAACCATCTTTTTCAAAAATTTCATTTGAACCCCTACTGAAGTTCGGACCCGACTTTTTCTAAAAGTAACCTATCCCTAGCGGAAGCTTTGTCAAAGTTCCAACCCAACTTTTCCTAGAAGTAGCCCATCCATAGCGGAAGCCTTACCGAAGTTCCAACCAGACTTTTCCTGGAAGTAGCCTATCCCTAGCGGAAGCTCTATCAAAGTTCAAACCTAATTTTTTTTCAAATTAGCCGACCCTAACAGAAGCTCTGTCAGAATACCAACCCAACCTTTCTCGGAAGTAGCCCATCCCCAACGGAAGCTCTACCAGAATCAACAGCCCAAAAGTAACCAACCCTAAGCCGGACCTCTGTCCGCACACTACCACAGTCAGTATCTCTCAAAACATGAAGTTGGAGGTCAGGCCATCTTTCCCTTAGCCAGGAGAATCTACAAGAAAGACCGAGCCAACTAGGGACCCACCCCTCTTGACCCAAAACAGGGGTCAAATCCAAATACAATCTCTCTCCTCATTTAGCGCAATGTAGATATTTAATTAATTTGTTTTAGTGTACATAAATAGTTAAGTTTATTTAATATACATATGTTTGATAATTTAGCCATGCATGCAGAATATGAATAATTGTGGAAAATGTTCGTTCTTAAGCATCTAGTAGGAAGACCGGTTGAACCGGGTAGATTGGATGACTAACACCTTCCCAATTCTACACGACTCTTTTCCTGAATCTCTAGACCAGACCACTTTTGGGCCATTTTCTCTGGAATTGGGCCCACCCTCGGATTCTTAGCCCATAATCCCAGGTGGTGACTCCAATCCTTTTTTTTTTGCATGATCTCAATCCCCCGTATTGGACCATCATCAAGTCTTGTCTTTACGAAAAACCCAACACACCTACGAAATAGGCCTCCATGTGTGGGGCCCACATAAGCACATGCAACCAACACTTTCTTTATCCTCTAAGATAAAGAGAGAAGAGAGAAGGCCTAAACTGAAACCTTCCCTCGACGGGAAGAAGTGATTAATTCTCGGGCCGCTACCCTCACAGTGGTGACTCCACTGGGGAATTTTCAAGCTTTTAATGCTAGATGCTACCTTTAAATGCAAGAAAATTTTCCACCACATTGTTTGAAAACATGTTTGGCTAACCCCATGTTTGTAATTATATTCACTAACAACATCATGCATCATGCTTGAAGTGAAATCATTTGGCAAGGGACTCCCTGTCATGCCCGCACCCTCGGGGAGGTAAGTGCATGTCATAGGGAGTACTCTGAGAGTAAATGGTAGCCACTTCCTATACAAGGGTGTGGGGTATTGTTAAACGGAAAGGATGTTCGTAATTGTGCCATCATCCTTAGGGAGGTTTGTGCACTTTATGACATTCTGAGATCGAATAATGATATTTTCACATCACACTTTTGCACACAATCACTCACGGTTCCACCACCCGTGGCTAGTTGCTTAACCTCATGTGTAGTCACGAGTAATGGGCAAGGAAATCATTCCCTGATCTCGTACCTATGAGTATATCAAAAGGATCACGTACCTTGCGTATATAGATCCTATCAAGGAAGTCTTATCAGTCCTATTGCATCCACTGTATGCTCGCATCATGTAGGAAATAGATGGAGAATGCTAGGAACACCACAAGTTGATCTGTAGAATTTGTTTACGGTCTTGAAAAGAATTTTCCTATGATACATTATAGTCATAAAGAAATGCTCTCCTAAGTGGGTTTCAGATAAAAGGTGTCCTTCCACCTTAGAAATGAAATATGGATGATTTAGCATACACGATCCGAGCTAATTTCTGTCAAAGCCCCGTAAAAATGCCAAATTATTTAAAAGACCCGAGGAAACTAAGAGGAAGGTCACCTACTGGGGTAAGATTAAGGAAAGCATTTATCGATAAAGAATGCTTAATAGGGATATTCTGGTCAAGCCATTTGTGTGAATCTCCCACTTATGACATTGAGTAGACTAAGGGCATCAACCCCTACCCACTCCCTATCATTAAGTGGACTAACCTTGGATGACCCATTGGCTGATAATTGAGTGGATGAATAAACAAAGGGTTGGAAATACAAGAATCCTAAAATAAGCCACTTTTTTGTTCAGGCATAGTTCTACACCTCAGGTATTTTCCGCAGTCTATTTGGACACGTCAGGGTAATTGGTTGACTCGTTTAAGTCCAGTGTCACCTACGTCATCTCTTTAAGATAGCTTATTTTCAAGTGATTGTATTTTGGTACACATGGATCCGGTAGACATGGAAGCTCCTGATCAAGCATGGGTTCACCCGATCGAGACATTACAAGCTGAGATGATTGAATTCAAGAATGGGTTAGCACAAGTGCTCCACCTACTTTGAAACCCTCCCAGGGTTGACCCTACTCTGGTTAGAGGAGAGCAAGATCAAAATAGGCTCACTGGGCATCGTGGAACTTCCTCTAGGGTAGAATCCGAAGAGCCAGATGCAGCTAGGCCTATCGGTCAATGAGGAGTTTCACCCACCCGTCAGAATGGTTAGCGAGGAGCTTACTCCCGAGTTCCCTCTCCAAGGGTGGTGATTGATGATGAAGAAGAAGAGTTTATAGTCCATGTCAGAATGGAACTCCGAGATAAAAAAGGAGAGAAAGCTCAAAGAATAGTTAGAGAAGCTGGAGGATCTGATCCGAATTGAGAAAAGTCAGGACACAGATAGCAGATTCTGATGAGATGAGTTTTTTCTTTAGAGTAAGGATTCTGAGAAGTTCAAATGGAAAACTGACAGGTTCGACGGGTTCGGGGATCCTAAAGCTCATTTGAAGGTCTTCCTCAGCATCGCCAAGTCTTGGCTACTAGCAGATAACCAGATGGGTTAGGCATTTATGTTGAAATTATCAGGTCCAACTCTGAGATGGTTAACATAGTTAGAGTCTGCATAAACATAGAATTAGGCAATAGTGGTGAAAGCCTTCACCAAGTAATACTCTTATAACACAGAAGTGGATGTGAAGCAATGAGAGCTCGAGACTTTGAGGCAACAACCTAGGGAAAGATTCATCGCTTTCCTTATGAGATTCAGGGATAAGGCCACCAAGATGGCAGAGCGACCTTCTGAAGCAGAGCAGGTGGAGATGTTGATTGAAAACTTGTCCAAACCATATTATGATGCCCTTTATTATCAACATTTGCAAACCTTTGAAGCATTGATAGCTATTAGGACACGTATTGAGAACAAAATCCTACGGGAAGCACAGTACCTTGGGACTCCTCAGGATGGAGGAAAGGTTGGATGAGGGAAAGGTCCTGAAACCAATGTTGTTAGTTCAGCCCAACAATTAATAGCAACCATCTCTCCATCACAACCATTTGTGATGCAGACAAATGCTCCTGCTCAGAAGCTCCCTCATCAAATAAGGCAATTTTCAGACTTAGAAATGCCAATAACAACAGTGTATGAGAAATTGAAGAAGCAAAGACTATTGGGGATAGTGGCTCTGAAGGTGATTCCCACTCCTCTCCCAACTTGGTATTGGGATCATGAGTATTATACCTACCATACCTAGAAGGGCCACTCCACAGAGAAGTATCTAGGGCTACAACATACAGTACAAGATCTAGTGGATAACGGAACTATTGAAGTTAAATTCAAGCAGTCTCCCAATGTTACCATCAATCGGCTCCCAGATCATAGTACAGTCAGTAATTTGGATGATGATGAATCCACAGAAAGTGACCTCACTCAACTTATTGAGCCTAAAAAGCAAAAGGGTCATCTGACCGCCCAAAATTATCTGAAGATCATGAGGTAAAGAGCCAAAACCTTAAGACTTCTCAGGGAAGAGAAGTCATCAAAAGAAGAAATAGGGAGTGAAGAGTAGATGTCCACCTTTCCTCCTTCATCACCAACCCTGTTGAGAAGTCCACTGTTTCATGCAGCTTACCTCACCAATCATTTTTCCCATATTATACAGGATTGAACCTTCCATCATCATCATACCAACCTTTGCCTCCATCTAACTATCCTACTACTTAGATTGAACCCCAATACCCACCATATAATCATCAACCTCTACCTCTACAATATTATCACCCTCTGCAACACTATCAACCTTTACCTTACCCTCAAATGGAGGAAACCCCATCTCCATCTTATCATTCACCATCTCTATCAAGATACCCTACCTCTCATAGCACATCATCATCATATCACTCTGCCTTATATCCTTCATCAACCTCATATGATTCTCATTCCTAGGGTTCAATCCATGACCAAAAAGGAGGATGGATTGGTGGATATGATTGGAAGGATAAGAAAGTATTGCCCGACTCTCCAAAAATGACTTCATCTTTGGGTTCAGTAAATGTTCATGAGGAAGATCAAACCATGGACCCCCACACCCTTAATTCAGTCAAGTTCATGATAGGAAGACAGTTCAGAGATAGTTGAGGAAGTTACAGATGTTCTACTCAGGGCAGTAATAGCATTATTAATGGGAGAACATATTAAAGAGCACACTTCCCTAATCTATATAGGGAGTGACATAGAAGACGATGAGTCAGATCTGACCCGGCTTCGAGCTGATGACAACAAGTTAAACCCCATAGAAATCCTCCGATCCATACGTTTTAAGTATTACGAATGATTGGATGCAGGAGAGTTTGAGGGCCATGAGGAGGAATCAGATGAGGAACCCAGTAAGGGGGAGGTCACTGAAGAAGAGGATGACGATGATGATGATGACGACAATGATGATGACGATGATGATGGGGATAAGTGTGAGGAAGACGATGATGAGAATGACAGTGATGATAATTATCCAGACAAAGATAATTACCTCAGGCCATGGAACTAGAATGTGGATGATGAATCTGAAATTACTCACCCGAGCATCCAACTTGTTACTCAGTATATGCTATCGGTGGTGATGACTTAATAGTTGATCCGACTGATGGTATTTTTCCCACCCTCTATTTGGAAGGGGATGATTCCAAGTTAGATCCAGGAAATGATGATGAGTTGGAAGAATTGGAAAATGTTTTTATATACGAATTGAACTTCATAATAGATATAGAAGAAAAACTATGTGATTTATACTCACAAGTGGGGAGGATGCAAAAAAGAGTGGAAGAAATTGGCCACATGCTTGGTGAAGTAACCATCAGTGAACATTACTACAATGAGCAGTTGAATGACTTGGAGGAAATAGGGCCAGAGGACACATTTGCAGATGTAGTAGACATCGTATTCTAGTGTCTCTCCAATGTAGTCAAGAAATTAAGAGCCAGGGCTCTCGATATTTGTGGAGGACCCTGACTTCCTATTCCGAGACGAGAAGGAGAGTCCAAAGATAATGATCCAATGGTTGGAATAATAACCATTACAGATAGTGACGATGAGGATCAATACCCCACTGAAATCATTGTAAAAAAGCCTGCCAGGTTGATGGAGACCAGAAGTGGGAAAGATTACAAGGGCAAGGCCCTAGTAGTGGAGAAACCCAGCAACTAAGAAGTAGGTTCCAATGGCTTGAAGAAGGAACCAGAGAATCTAGTTTTGGCTAAGCTCAATAAGGCTTAGGTCAATATCTCAATCTAGGGATTGTTAATGACTTCTCCCTCCCATCGTGATGCGGTGTTGAAGTCCCTCACTCATGTGCAAGTACCAAATGAGATAGATCCAGTAGCTCACCCACATAGTAGGGGCAACATATGTAGTGCAGTCTCTTATATTCTCATATTCTGAAATTCCTAACAAGGGGGCTTCTCACAACAAAGCTCTATACATAACAGTGGATTGCCTTGATAAGACCGTTCCTCAGGTTCTCATAGACAATGGGTCTGCTTTGAACGTCTTACCATTGAGATCGGCCAGTAGTACTGACATCAACAAAGAGAAGATGAAGACATCAGGCCAAACGATAAGGGCCTATGATAACACTAAAAGGGAGATTCTGGGAGCACATGCCTTAGCTGTGATAGTTGGCCCGATAAAGTTTGATGTGGACTTCCAAGTTATTGACATACCAGCTTCCTTCAATATGCTCTTAGGAAGGCCCTGGTTACACCATGCAAAAGTAGTGTCATCTAGTCTCCATCAAAAGGTCAAATTTCTACAAGGAGGAAAGGTGATTGTTGTCTCAGGAGACCCTGAAGTGGTCAATACCTTAGCCAATATAGAGAAAGGATAAGCATAGACAGATGAAGTCTGCCTTGGTGGATTTGAAATTGAAGGGACTTGTGTTGTGCTCGTAAAAGAGGTAGTTAAAGAAAACATCCGGTTGAGTACGGAGCTTCTTTGAGTCCTCTAGTGGGTCGGATGATGAAGAACATGCAATACTTCCCCGGCATGGGATTAGGAAAGTATACACAGGGGATATCCAAATTGCCAATTACCATTACAAACAAGGGAAAGAACGAGTTGGGATATGTTCCTTAAAAAAAAGCAAGAATGTCAGTGGGCAGAAGGGCCGCAGAGTATTGAAGATGACCAGCAAGATATTAGCCACATACTACCCTACTCTTAATGGGTATTTTATGAACGAAGAAAAAGATTACCCATTATGTGGGAGTGTTGATCCATGGTTTGATGAAACTGCTGCTAAGATGCAACCAGGGTTTGAAGTGTTCTTCCAAGATGAGTTCGACTGAGTAACTCATGAGGTGGAACAATTATATGTCAAAAGAAATGATCAAGAGAGATGCATTATTGGAATAACTGAAGTTGCACTGATTGAGAATGGGTCTTCCAGTGGCAATCCTACAACTTTGATCTGATCAAAAGACTTGTCGAGCATGCGGATTTTCCTAAAAAGAGAGTAGGAAAGAAGATAAAACTCGCCTGGAGTTTACGCCTTCCCACTGATCTGATGGTTCATATATGTTCTCTCTTACAAGAACCTCGAGCTCAGGAGCTCCATGACCTCAAGCCTAGATCTTTCCAAGGAAGAAGTGTCTATGCCTAGCAAAGAAGAGCATAAAGGATGATGGTCTGCATGTACTGTGCTCGAACCAACTGCAATGGGAAGACTCGTGAAACTGGTCAAAGGTGTGACCAAGGAACAGGGATGGCCTCTCTCAACAGGCTCAAGAAGATGAATTACATAGAAAGGGGGCTAAGTAGCCTTAACCGTTTTTCTCCCCTTAGCAAGTTTGGCTTCTGGGAATATGAGATTAGCCAAATGACATTTGGCCCAAAGAAGAAACAAGACAGCCACAACACAGCAGAGGAGATAGCAGTGATCAGCTTGGAAGGAGAAGAAGATGGCCCTTTGCCTCACCTCCTTATCCACCAATCCATTGAACCTCTTCTGAACTGGACAAGCATTGGAGAGGACTTCAACTTCACCCATGCTACTGAGACAACCGGCCTAAGTACCACTGATAATAGCATCAAGTCAGTTGTTGAGTCTGTTATTGAAACTTCTGCATCTATTGGTGAGTCTGTTGCCCCTCTTGAGGGAAGTCATGAGTCTATATATATCGAGTCTGTTACTCCTTCATTCATGAATGAAATTTTCAATTCCGATTATGACTGGCCTCCTTTTTCTGATAATGATCTTAATCAATATTATAACTTAATAAAATAATGTAAACCAAAGAAAGCCCAACTCATCCTTGAGGATACCAGGTTATTAATTTGGGAATTGACCAATGCCCTTAAGAGGTAAAAATTGGTAGCACCCTAGAAGATGAAGAAGCAGAACAGATGATCAGCCTCCTAAAGGAGTTTGAAGTTTTTACCTAGTCGTATGAAGATATGCCTAGAATTGACCTCAACATTGTATCACATCGCTTGTCGTCTTACCCTAGGGTAAAGCCCATCAAGCAGAAGCTCAGAAGGATGCATCCTGAATGGAGTGAGAAGATCAGAGAAGAAGTCATAAAACAATGGAATGCAGGGTTCTTGCAAGTAGTAAAGTACCCTCAATGGTTGGCTAATATCATACCACTTCCAAAGAAAGATGGAAGGGTACGTATATGCTTGGATTTTTGAGATCTCAACAAAGTGAGCTAGAAAGATGACTTCCCATTGCCTCAGATTGATGTATTGGTCGATAGCACTGCAGGATATGCCTTGCTATCATTTATGGATGGATTCTCAGGATACAATCAAGTGAATATGCACCCAGAGGATATTGAGAAGACAACCTTCACCACTCTATAGGGTATTTATTGTTATAAGGTCATGCCTTTTGGATTAAAGAATTCTGGGGCAACTTATCAGAGAGCCGCTACAGCCATCGTACATGACATGATATACAAAGATATGGAGGTCTATGTGGATGACATGATTGTAAAGTCAAAGGATCGATAGGGACACATTCTTACATTGAGATACTTCTTTGAGAGGATCAAGAAATATCAGTTGAGGTTGAATCCCCAGAAGTGTGTGTTTGGGGCAACGGCAGGGAAATTGTTGGGTTTCGTGGTGAGTGAAAGAGGCATTGAGGTTGATCCCATCAAGATCAAGGCAATCCAAAAAATGCCCACACCTTGTATAGAAAAGTAGATACGGGGATTTATGGGTCATATCTAGTACATCAGCAGGTTCATAGCCCAACTAACTATGACTTGTGAACCAATTTTCAAGTTGCTGAAGAAGGATCAACCCACAGAATGGAATGATCAATGCCAGCAAGCTTTTGACAAGATAAAAGAATATCTTATGAACCCAACAGTGTTAACACCACCGATGGAAGGAGAACTGCTCTTGCTGTATTTACCAGTCGGAGATCATTCTATGGGTTCTTTGCTAGCTCAGAAAGAAACAAAGAAGGGAGTAGAGCATGCCATATACTACCTTAGCAAGAAGTTTTTAAAATATGAGACACGATACACATCTCTGGAAAGAACTTGTGCTGCATTGATTTGGGCCACCAAGAGGTTGCGACATTACATGGTAGCATATCCGGTACGGTTGATCTCAATGATGGATCCAATCAAATACCTTTTCGAGAAACTAGCTCTCACCGGGAGGATGGTTCGATGGTTTCTGTTGTTATCAAAATTTGACATCACCTATATTCTCAGAAGGCAGTCAAAGGGCAAGCTATAGCTAATCATTTGGTTAATTATCCAGCAGAAAATGGAAGAGCCTTAGATGAGACTTTTTTAGATGAAGAAATTTCAAAAATTGAAGAAGAGGACACCTCCAATGAATGACAATTATTCTTTGATGGGGCAGCCAATCAAAAGTGGTGCGGTGTAGGAATTTTGCTTGTCACTCCAGACGGTCTTTATTTACCTTCATCATTCTGCCTTGATTTCTCTTGTACCAAAAATATTGCTGAGTATGAAGCTTGTGCCTTGGGACTTGAAATAGCCCTAACCATTGGGGTAAAAAGAATCAAGGTATATAGAGATTCGGCCATTGTCATATGTCAGACACAAGGGAAGTGGAAGATGAAGACTAGAGATGAGAAATTCAAGTCGTACCAAGAACATTTGGTAGAGGTGATCGAACATTTTGAGAAAATCTCATTTGAATACTTCCAAAGGGATAACAATCGGTTTTCTGATGCCCTTGTAACCTTAGCTTTTATGATAGAATGCACCCCGGTGGTTAATATCCGACCATTCTTAGCAGAACAAAGAAACAAGCCCATCTATCAGAATGTGGTGAATTCTCTCACCATAGATGGCCGGCCTTGGTTTGCTGACATTATGGACTTCATCAGGGAGATCAAGTATCCAGTTGAAGCTACAGACAGGGAAAAGAAGTTCTTGAGGAGATATGATACCCAGTTCATCCTCAAAGAGGACTTGTTGTACAAAAGATCCTAAGATGGGATATAGTTGTTATATGTAGATGATGAGTAAGCTGGAACAATTATGGAAGAAATTCATCAAGGCCTTTGTGGACCCCCCATATGAATGCCAAAATGCTAGCCAAGAAGATCCTCAGATTGGGGTACTACTGGAACACAATAGAAGGAGATTGTGTGAGCTATGTCAAGAAATGTCACAAGTGTCAGATAGTTACCAACATCATATATATTCCACCAACGGAATTGCACTCACTCAGTTCCCCTTAGCCATTCTCTACTTGGGGCATTGACATCATAGGGAAAATCAACCCAAAGCATCTAATGGTTATGAGTTTATCTCGGTGGCCATTGATTACTTCACTAAATGGGTAGAATCCCAATCATATGCAGTTCTCACGTTAGCCAAGGTAGCAAAGTTCATTCAAAAAAATATCATTAGCTGGAATGGAGTACCACAAGAGTTGATATCAGATCAAGGATCCCATTTAGGGCAAGACTGATAAGATTTGCATAAAGTTCGGCATCAAGAGGCATTATTCTACCACTTACAGGTTGTAGACCAATGGGGCAGTAGAAGCAGCCAATAAGAATATCAACATCATTCTTCAAAAGATGGCTAAAACACACAAGAATTGGGCAGACAAGTTGCCACTTGCATTATGGGCATATTGGACTTCTGTACGGTCCTCAACTGAGGTAACTCTGTTCTCCTTGGTATACGAAGTTAAAGTAGTGTTGTCAGTAGAAATCCTAGTGCCATCCTTAAAGGTACTTTTGGAAGTCAGCTACCAGAAGGAGAATGGGTGAAGGCTAGGCATGATGAGCTCAACTTTCTTGATGAGAGTTGTATAAAGGCCATGGACAATCTAAGAAAGTATCAGCTAAGAATAGCAAGGGCCTTCAACAAGAATGTGAAGCCACAACATATTGAAGAAGGCAAGCTTGTTCTATGAGAACAAAGAGCCCCAATTTATGACCCAAGAGGGAAATCTAGGCCAAATTGGAGTGGATAATTTGCTGTCAAAGAGATCCTGCCAGGCAAAGCAGTGAAACTTACAGACCACAATGGTGAAGAATTACTAGGATTGGTCAACATGGATCAACTCAAGAGATATTATGTTTAACCGAGTGAAAAGCCTGAATTAAGCTAGACCTGATTCTCCCAAGGGATATGTAGGCAACTTGACATATGCAAGTGCAGTCTTAACCATCTCAAGACAATATATTGGTTCTCAAATTAATAATCAAGGTACCCGAAAAGATCATCATAGCTTGTGTCCCACAAGAATCGCCATTTGGCATAAATGACCATTAGGTATCTGTCATTCCCCTATGGTTCATTACATCTCATTTAGAATTTTGTCTTCTCCAAGAATTGCCATTCAACATGTATGGCTATTAGGAATCTGCCATTCCCCTATGGTCCTTCCAATGCTCATCTAGAATTTCATCTCTTCTCTAAAGATTGCCATCCGACACTAGTAATCAAGCTCAGTTCATTCTCACCCTTAATCAGTTAAAAAAAAAAAAAGACTTTGATGCATAGTGGTAAAGGTTTGGTTGTGTCAATGACTAATGTCATTATACCTTTTCTTTGTTTAACTTGGTTTCAGGAGAGGCTATGGACTCTTTTGATGAAACATTGAGGAAATAGACCTTGAACATCAGCATTACTGCTTTAGGCCTGCTAGAATCAGTGAACATATCTATGCTTAGTCGGATTAGAGGAATGGAGTTACATCATGATTTACTCCGATAGGTTCCTCGATACTGGAATACTGATTTCCAAGTATTCCGATTCGGGACCATTGAAATTTTCCCCACTATGGAAGAATTTTGGGCTTGTATGCTATCTCCACCTAATGGCGGATCGTTCCAACGACCATTGAAGAAAGATAACTCAGAAGATATCCGCAACTTCTTTGGATGGACAAAGAGGGAAGCAATGCATTTCATCAGCCATGACAAGATTTGCATTTTGAAGGTTGCCAGAATCTTTACCCAGTATATGTCATTAGCGAAGATCCATCAACAAAGATTGCAAGATGCGTATTTGCTATGCATGATATTCGATATATTCTTCGAACTCCAAGATGTGGTGCACCACTCGTTCGATGGAAGTAGTAAACAATTGAAGGAAGGAAAAGACATCATCCCTACAACTTAGGCGAAACACTAAAGGGATTGGATGATATGAGCCATAGTCACAAATTTGGGACTGATCATTGCCAAGGAAGCCCCGTTGTTTTCAAGCTTTGGCTACTTGAAAAATTGAAATTAATTGAACGCAGACTTGGGTTTCCTTACAGTCAAGGCGAGGAAGTGGTCCCAGAATTCAAGCTCATCATTGATTAGGAAGAATACCTATAGGGAAGGACTGCACGGAACATTGCATGGAAGCATCCCTAGTGGTCACAGGATGACTTTTGTTGAAGACTATTGGATATAATTATGTCAGGTTGATGGGTTTGACCCATACATCTTTCTACTTGCCTACTTACATCAGCTGACAGTACTGAATGGAGGTAGAAGACCCAGAAGAATTGGTGGATTTTCATCCACCCTAAGAATTGTCTTCCCACATTATAGCCCATCTTTCCTCTCTGTAGTAGGAAAGTTATGTCCATTTCCATGTAATCCATTTACTTTCACTTAGTAGTAAAAATATGGTGACATTTAGAGTTTCACGTTATTCAGTTCTTTTGATGAATACTCGAGTTGTGGAATTAATCATGCCTAATAACCCCAAACGCAGAAAAGATTTCTTAAATCAAGAAGTTTTTCCATTTCAAAATAAAATGTCAAAGCATATAAAGAAAAAAAAAAAAAGATAACAAAGGATGAACAGACATGGGAAGGGAAAGAATAGAAGAAAAATACAAAAAAGGCATTGCATCTGTATTTTGCAGGAACGGAACCCAAAGGAGTCAGCTTCCTCATCGGACACTAACATCTTTTGCAAGAATGGTGCGAAACTTTGTGAACGATGGTTCGGTCTTAACATCTTTTGTAAGAATGGTGTGAAACCTTATAAACAATGTTTCGGTCTTAACATATTTTGTAGGAATGGTATGAAACCCTGTAGACAAGAATCGAACACTAACATCTTTTGCAGGAATGGTGCGAATCCCTGTGAACATTGGCTTGATACTAACATTTTCTGTAGCAATGGTGTGAATCCCTATAGGTAATAATTTGATACTAACATTTTTTGTGGGAATGGTGCGAATCCCTACAAACGATGATGCAAAACCAATGAATCAGGTATGATTCTCAACTTTGAATATTAGAAGAGAATACCTGTTGCATTTTCAACTCCATTATCGTTGAGTAAGATGATGGCAATACATGCTCTAGGTGACAAAATGTGGTCGTACTTCTCTTTGTCTTACAGCCGTTGGCACAGGCCTTGGCCAAAGAGGGGCATTCTGTAAATACACAATTCTGTCACCTTTCCCGGCAATGACGATACACGGATCTTGATTGTAATTTCTCATGTCCAGTGGGCAGAGATGCAGATGACTGAGATTCTCTTACCCAACCAATCCTTGCTTACCCAAACAAAATCCCAGAACCATGTGCAAGAGAGAAAAGATCGGAATTTTTACTTCGCATATACAGAGGAATCCAGTCCAAAATGATCGTACGGATGGATAGTTCTCAGAATTACAATTCCAATGATATATGGTGCATCAAAATCGAACCAGTGGATCTCCCACAATCATTCCTGGAAGTTATCCCGCACATGCGTATACGTCCACACGTAGCAGACCACCTGCAGCCATCCACCCGTGACAGCCACCCATCTATGGCCTTGTACGGAGCTGCAAGACCTTGTCCAGGGTTGTACCCTCTGTTCTGTGCCATTTGCACCCCCAACAGCTGTTGGACACCTTTGTCTACTGCTTGGTGCCCTCACCAACTATCCCGTACTCTCGCATTTACCTAGAACATCCCATCAGCGATCAAAATTTTCTAATAAAAACTAAATTTTGGGAAAGATCCCCCCATTACCCACTTGCGCGCTCCACACGCTTCCGTTAGTATTCCAAATATCTTTTCACCTTTTTAGGTGAAGAGAAGTTTCCCTTCACCTCTTTAAAAAAATATATTTTCACATTTTTGGATGAAGAGAAGTTTCCCTTCACCTCTTTCAAAAAAAAATATATTTTCACCTTTTTGGACAACAAAAATATCTTTTCACCTTTTTGGGTGGAGAGAAAATTCACTTCACCCCTTTTGCCCAAAACATCTTTTCACCTTTTCAGGTGAAGAGAAATTTCTCCTCACCCCTTTGGCCCACAAAAACACTATAATTACCCCCTTCATTTGAAAAAGACACACTCACTTGCCGTTTTCTAGTCTTTTTGTGAAGAGAACTTTCTCTCTTCTAAATCCCCTCCCCCTTTGAGGTGTTTCTAGTCTTCGGAGAGATCTTCATCAAGATCCGAAGTCTTCGGATCTTTGAAGTGTTCTTCGGGCCTTTGCAGCACTTCAATCATCTTTTCCATAAATATATTTTTTTCAAAAATCCCAACCAAACCCCTGTCGAAGTTTCGACCTGACTTTTTTAGGAAGTAAGCTATCCCTAGCGGAAGCTCTGTCGAAGTTCCAACCCAAATTTTCCTGGAAGTAGCCTATCCCTAGCAGAAGCTCTACCAAAGTTTCAACCCTAACTTTCCCAGAAGTAGCCTATCTTTAGTGGAAGCTCTGCCAAAGGTCCAACTCGACTTTCCTAAAAAGTAGCCTATCCCTAGCGGAAGCTTTGCTGAAGTTCCAACCCGATTTTTTTCTAGAAGTAGTCGACCCTAGCGAAAGCTCTACCGGAATAACTACCCAACCTTTCCCGAAAGTAGCCCACCCCAGCGGAAGCTCTATCGGAATCAATAGCCCAAAAGTAACCAACCCCAAGCCGGACCTCTGTCCGTACACTACCACAGTCAGCATCTCTCAAAACAGGAAGTTGGAGGTTAAGACCATCTTTCCCTTAGCTGGGAGAATCTACAAGAAAGTCCGAGCCAATAGGGGCCCACCCCTCTTGACCTGGAACATGGGTCAAATCCAAGTGCAATCTCTCTCTTCATTTAGCACAATGTAGATATTTAATTAATTTCATTTTAGTATACATAAATAGTTAATTTTATTTAATGTACATATGTTTGATAATTTAGCCATGCATGTGGAATAAGAATAATTGTGGAAAATATTCGTTCTTAAGCATCTAGTAGAAAGACTAGTTGAATCAGGTAGATTGGGTGCTTAACACCTTCCCAATTCTACAACCTGGCTCTTTCCTTGAATCTCTAGACTAGATTGACTTTCAGGTCCTTTTCTTTGGAATTGGGCCTACCACCAGGTTTTAGGCCCATAATCCTAAATGGCGACTCCAACCCTTTTTTTTTTTTGTATAATCCCAATCCCCCCTATTGGACCATCATCAAGCCTCGTCTTTACGACGAACCCGACGGGGCCCGTAGAAGCACACACAACCAACCCTTTCCTTATCCTCTAAGATAAAGAGAGAGGAGAGAGGGCCCAAATGGAAACCTTCCCCGATGGGAGAGAGTGATGGATTCGCAGGCCGTTACCCTCAAAGATACATGCAAGGGCCTGGCTTTAGCATACAAATCATCTCGGTACCAGCTCAATTTGTCCAACCACCCCACATTTGATGGCACCCTTGCTTATACACCATATGGCACCCACGTCAACCCTTTTTGGTTAGGACCCTACAAGACCAAACTAAACCAACTGGTCAATAAACCGGGTTTAGGGAGTAGGGCTTTACATCTACCCCGTCTCTTTAAAAATTGTCTTCGAAATTTAAATTACCTGATATTCCAAATAGATGAGCGTAGTTGGCCTGGATTTCATCTTCTTTCTCCTAAGATGCCTCCTCAAGTGAGTGGTTGGCTCATCGCACCTTTACAAAAGCAATGAATCGGTTGCAAAAGGTCTTTATCTTCCAATATAGGATCTCAACAGGCTATTCTTCATAAGTCATATCAGTCTCCAAGTATTCTGGTTCCACAGCTAGCATATGTGATGGATCATGAACATAATACTTCAACATTAAAATATGGAATACATTGTGAACAATGCCGAATGAAGGCGGAATGGCCAACATATGCTACTGAGCCAACCCATTGAAAGATCTCAAATGGGCCAACATATCTTGGACTGAACTTACCCTTCTTGTGGAACCTGTGTAAACCCTTGGTATGAGAGATTTTAAGAAACACTTTCTCCCCCACTTGAAATTTAATATTTTTTCTGCGGTTGTTTACATAGCTGTTTTGACATGATTGGACCACCTTAATTTTCTCATGGATGACATCAACCTTATCACACGTCATTTGTATCATTTCTGGCCCAAGCATTCGCCGTTCTCCCACATCATCCTAATATAAGGGAGTTCCACCTTCTGCCATACAATGTCTCATATGGAGCCATTCCAATTGTGGCCTGATAGCTATTATTATAAGCAAACTCCATAAGATGATGTTTTCTTCCCAACTGCCATCATTTTCATTGCACAGGCCCAGAGCATATCTTTCAATATTTGTATGGTCTGTTCAGATTGCCCATCAGTTTGTGGATGAAAGGCAGTGCTTAGGTTCACCTATGTTCCCATGGCATTCTGAAGGCTCTTCTAGAATTTAGATGTAAAACTTGGGTCTCTATCTGACACTATACTCACTGGTACTCCGTGTAAGAGAAATACATTTTCATATAGAGTTGTGCTAATTTTTCCATAGAGTAGGTAGTCTTGATTGGAATAAAATGAGCAGGCTTGGTAATTCTGTCAACTATCATCTAGATGCATTCATTCCCTTGGGTGTACGGCGTAGCCCGATGATAAAATCCATGGTAATCATGTCCTATTTCCACTCTAGTACTGGGAGAGGTTGAAGAGTGCCATATGGTCAATGCCATTTTGCCTTGACCTTCTGACACGAGAGACACTGTGCCACATATAGAGCTATTGTAATCTTCATCCCTGGCCACCAGTAACTTTGCTTAAGATCTTTGTACATTTTGGTGCTTATGGGGTGAAGTGTATATTCCGAGCTATGTGCTTCCTTTACTATCTTGTCCTCCCAAGTCATTGGGCACACACAATTGGTCTAAAAACAATATTGCTCCGTTATTGGCTATTGTGAAATCAAGATCGTCCATCCTTTGCTCTTAAATTTTAACTCTGATTTTCTGCAACTCAGGATCCAAGGATTGCTTCATAATCACCTCATGCCTGATAGATGGCTACACTTACAGGGCCGCCAGAAATAAGGTTAGCTGCTTAATGCTATCTGGTTGTTGATCAAACTCTAAGGTAGTTCCTTTATTTAAAATGACTTCATCCATCAACATGGCCTCTTGTTTAATTTGGGGGTTGGTCGCTGTTTGAGATTTAAAATGTAACCGCAAGCGTACGAATCAGTGTAGCTACGGGTCGAACACAGGGAGAGCAGCCACTTTATTTTTTATTTCTTTTAATAATGCGAAAGTGAACTGATTAATGGTTGTGATCTAATTCTAATTACCGTCCTAAACATATGTATCTAAAATAACGTCCTAACCATTCGTCATCTAAGAATTTAAAGGCAAAGCCAAATTAAAATTAAACAAATAAATAACTGAAAATAAACAACCCATAATTAAAAAAAATAAATAAATAAAGGAAAAAAATGCTGAAATAAAAATAAAATAAAAGAAAGGAATAAAGCTAGAGAGAGACTCACAAGTAGGTTTCTCTACTTAGCCCGAGGATGCATCATAATATGAGCGTCCCTACTTGACGAAGAGTCACTCTTACAAGGATTACTCTACTTGGCTTTAGGGAAAGGGAGATTAAAATAAAAGCAATAAATTGATGGTTCTATGGCTAGGAGGGCAAAGCCAACACATACACTAGCCATGAACCTTGGGGAGAGGATAGTAATAATGTAACGACTGAAAATAAAAATCCTAAATTAAGAAAGAAAGGGTAGTCGAAGAGGGAATGAGAGGGGAGAAGACTCTGAAGGAGCCTACTTACTTGAATCAATGCTTGAACTTGAAAAAAATTGCTCCACGCTCGTGATCTTGTCACCTAGATCTAAGCCTAGAACTATAACTTAAAAAATTACAACTCAATTGCATAAATCATAAACATAAAAAGGCTGAATAAGAATAAAAGAGTGCTTGCATTAATTGATATAAAAAAACTATTACAAAAGTGATTAAAGCAAAAATAGAGAAGAACTAAAACTAAAGAGTGAGAGAGGGAGAGAGAGAGCAACTAAAAAAACTAGAAGAAGAATGAATTGTCTCCCCTCCTCTTACATGAGTTGTATTTATAGGGAATGGGGAGGTAGGGTAACAATTTTCTCTTTCCTAATAGAGATAAACCCACAATTGATTGTGAGATCTTTTGAGACCAAAAGTGCTAAGGTGGAGGAGAGAGAAGAGAGAAATAAATTTTGAGAAATTTCCTATAATTTTTTGCTTATTTTCTTTCCTCTTTTTTTTTCTAATTTATTTTTCTTCTTTTTCTCTCTCCTAGGGACGATTTTCTTCTTGCTTTGTGTGATTTGGACAATATTTTGGTGATGATGTGGAGGAGAGAGAAGATTTGGACAATCTTTGGTTCTCCCTTTTTTTTCTTCTCTTCTCGCTTCCACGATTTTCCTTTCCTTTTTTTATTTTTTTCTTCTTGCTTCCACGATTTTCCTTGCTTCCAATTTGATGTGGAAATCCCCTCCATGCCCTTATTGCTTTAAGTGAGTGAAAAGCAGGAAATCTTCAACAAAATTCTCTAAAAAAAACAACCATGAGATTCGAACTTGAGACCTCTTGGTGAGCAAGGGAATTTTGTACACCATAGCTCACCAACTACGCTAAGTAGTTGTTATTACCAAAAACAAATCTTTAATCACTTAAGAATGTGGTCCATCGATCCTTGTTGGCATTTGGAGTATTCCTTGTACCCTCGGGACAATTACAAGCGGCTGTTACGCATCTTGGTTAAGTTCGATCCATTATTCTTTTTCTGACCCGAAAAGAATAATCATTTGTACGGGTGACCAAACGAATGTGTACTTTTAATTGAATACGTCCATCTTGCTTAGAATTTCATCCTCTTCGCAACCATAGAAAGAAATAGGATCTCTTTACGTGTAAAATTGAAGATATAGCGCCCGATAATCCTTAAGGCCTTGAAAATATAAAACCTGCAAAAAGAGAGTAAAACCCAAGGTAGCTCCATTCTAAATATGTAAAATACATGTTTTACTACCCTAGATTTCACACATAAATGTGCTCATCAGAATTCCCCCACACTTAGACTTTGCTAGTCCTCGAGCAAAACAAAAAGAAAGAATAAAAACAAAAAAAACTAACTCACTTTCGTAGGAATCACGGTTGCATTAGCATGTGCAACAAACCTTTAAACCCTAGGTCACCCCTAGTGGACGAGTTGTGTCTCGTGGGTGTTTGGTGAATATACACCCAAAATTCAGAATAAACAAATCTCAACTTTGGCTAAAGGTAAGGCCCATACCAATCCGAAGCAAAGATAATTTCTCTTACAAGGGACCCCCACACTTGAACTTTTATTACCCTTTATCAATTCCAGGCACTAGCATATTTCTTAATTTGGAACTCACCTCGTCTCTTCCAAAACATCCTTATCTTAGGGCAAAACCACTTGTGAAGAAATAGAGAACCAATGACTAAGGCGTTGGAGTGTTTTTGACCAAACATGTTACCAAGCAATAATGACATTTGCACATTTTTTTTCCTTTTTTTTTTACTAATAAACTCTATTCTACTCCACTACTTTTGGCCTGAATAACATGGTGGAGCAAACACCAGACACCCAAGTTACTATGTAGCTTTGCTTTTTGCATATGCCCACAAAGGCAGTGATGCTAGAGTTACTTTAGAAGTTTCCTCCCAAGGAATTTCGATCAAGACACCACGCTTCACAGGCGCAATGCCTGTCTAGTTCAAGGAATCAACTCTTATTCTTCTTTATACCACATTTCACATTTCATTTAAAATTGTGCATTGGTCAACCCATGCCAAATTAAAAGAAAGTCTCAACTCCAAATCAAAAGTACAAGGACCAGGACTTACATATGGTCCATCACCATAAACAGGGTCTCTTATTTTTCAAAAGAAAGTCCCATCTCAAGACACATGCTTGTTTCTTTCTTCTCAACGAGGGTTTTACGTTCAAAATGGGTACCTTTGTCAAAACTTTTATTTTCATACATCAAGCATCCGAATGGTCGATCATTAGCCAAAAGCCAAAGTAGGACTTCATCCTTAGCAAGCTCAAAATAAAAAGAAAAACAAACAAAACAAAGTGAAAAAAAAAAAACAAAACTGGTTTCCTCCCCACACTTAAGTCATGCAATGTCCTCAATGCATGGAAAAAATTAAAAGCAAAGACAATGCAAAGGGGTCATACCTGATTAAAATTAGTCATCAATGTAAAAGGTTCATGGAGATCCATGACCTCTTCACTACTAGTAGTAGGAAACTCGAGACGGTTTCAAACACGACCATTAACCTTGAAATTACCCCTGTTCTGGATTCAAAATCTCCACGACCCATGGGGATATACATTATGGACAATAAGCGGGCCATCCCATGGGATCTAAGCTTACCGAGGAAAAGATGCAATCGAGAGTTGTACAATAAGACCTTATCACCAATTGCAAAAGATTTACGAGAATGTGTTTATCATGGAAAGCTTTGGTCTTTTCCTTGTAAATTCTAGAACTTTCATAGGCTTCATTCCTAAGTTCCTCCAACTCGGGTAGTTGGAGCCTACGATGAATTCCGCATCGACAAATCAAAGTTAAGCTTCTTAATGGCCCAAAGGCCTTATGCTCCAATTCAACCGGTAAGTGACAAGTTTTCCCATACACCAAGCGGTAGGGAGGCGGCCAAGGTCGGTCTTGAATGCATCCGATGGGCCCACAAGGCATCAATGAGCCTAAGGGACCAATCCTTACGGTTGGGATTAACAGTTTTCTCCAAGATTTGTTTGATCTGCCTATTAGACATCTCCACTTGGCCACTAGTTTGGGGGTGATAAGGGGTAGATAACTTATGAGTGACCCCATACTTTTTTATTAAGGCCTCAAAAGGTCGATTACAAAAATGAGTACCCCTATCACTAATTATTGCACGTGGTGCACCAAAGCGGGAAAAAATGTTCTCTTTGAGAACTGGACCACCACTTTGTGGTCATTAGATTTACAAGGTATGGCCTCTATCCATTTAGAAACATAATCAACGGCCAAAGTATGTACAAATTCCCAAAGGAATTAGGAATGGTCCCATAAAATCGATGCCCCATACATCAAAGATCTCAACTACCAAAATAGGGTTGAGGGCATCATGTTCCTTTATTGAGACGGCCAAAGATGGCGAGGCGGGGCAAGCCTTGTAAAAATCAAAGCATCTCTAAAAGAGTGGGCCAATAAAATCCGCATTGGAGAACCTTTGCGCGGTCTTCTTAGGTCCAAAGTGTCCACCACATGCATGATCATGACAAAAAGAGAATGGAATGTTGTTCATGATCGAGGAACACATCGTCGGATAATCTGATCGGACATATCTTAAACAAATAAGGATCATCCAGAAAAAGTGTTTAACTTGGGAATGAAACCTATACTTATCTTGGGTGGACCCGGTGATCGAGTCACACCGAAACTAAGAAGTTGACAATGTCGACAAACCATGGTTCACTAGACATTGCAAATAATTGTTCATCTGGAAAGTTCTCGTTGATTAGAGAATCAACAGTCAAGGAATTGGGAAGCCGGGATAAATGGTCTGCAACTAGGTTTTCAACTCCTTTCTTATCCCTAATTTCTAAATCAAACTCTTGCAAAAGTAAAACCCACCTAATGAGACGAGCTTTGGCATCCTTCTTCTGAACTAGGTATCTGAGGGCAAAATGATCAGTATACACCACCACATGTGAACCAACTAAGTAAGACCGAAACCTTTCTAATGCAAACACAACAGCTAAAAATTCTTTTTCAGTGGTTGTAAAATTGAGTTGTGCATCATTTAAGGTCCTACTAGCATAGTAAATGACAGTGGGAAACTTATTAATCCTTTGACCTAAAACTGCTCCTATGGTAAAATCCGAAGCATCACACATCAGTTCAAAAGGTTCAGTCCAAACAGGTGGTTGAACAATGGGTGCATTGGTCAACTCCTTCTTAAGTTGCATGAAGGATTCTAGGCACTCTTTGAAAAACTCAAAAGTCTGATCTTTGACAAGTAATGAGGTGAGAGGTCGGGCTAACTGACTAAAGTTCTTAATAAACCTTACAGAAGCCATGCCCTAGAAAAGACCGAACATCCTTAACATATTGAGGAGGTGGTAAATTATCAATTAAATCCACTTTGGCTCTATCTACCTTAATTCCTTCCTTGGATATTACATGGCTTAAAACAATACCAGATTTAACCATAAAATGACATTTCTCCCAATTCAAAACCAAATTCTTAGATATGCACCTTTTCAAAACTAGGGAAAGATGATGAAGACATTCAGAATAGGAATTCCTATGAATTGAAAAGTCATCCATAAATACTTCTAAGAATTTTTCGACCATGTCAGAAAAAATGCTCATCATGCATCGTTGGAACGTAGCAAGAGCATTGCAAAGCCCAAAGGGCATCGCAGAAGCAAATGTTTCATATGGGCATGTAAAGTGGTCTTATGTTGGTCTTCTAAAGCAATTGAGATTTGGTTATAGCGAATATCCATCGAAAGCAATAGTATTCATGTCCACTAACCTCTCTAACATCTGGTCAATGAATGGCAATGGGAAGTGGTCCTCGAGGTTGCCACATTTAACTTCACGTAATCAATGCACACGCCATCCTGTTTGGACACGGGTAGGGATCAACTCATTATTGGCATTAGGAACTACAGTCACACGGACTTCTTAGGCACTACGTGGAATGGCTTACCCATTGGTGTCGAAATAGGATAATTTATTCCATGATCCAAGCACTTTAGGATCTCTTTCTTAATGGCTTCCATCATCCTTTGGGTTAGCTCTTCTTTGGGGTTCCGTTGATGGTTTGGAATCCTCCATAAGATGTATATGATGTTGCACAATGGAAGGGCTTATACCCTTGATATCAGCCAAGGTCCAACCTAGGGCTTCCTTATTATCTTTTAACACTTTAAGTAACTCCTCTTCCGGCTAGAAGTCAAATTTGAAGAAATTATTACGAAAGAGTGCGTCGGGCCCTAGGAAAGCATATCTCAAATTAGATGGCAACTCCTTAAGATCTAGCTTAGGGGGCTCAACTATGGAAGGTTTGGGAATGGAATTGGAAAGGGGTCCTAAGGGCTCCACAAGTGTGTGAAGACACAAGACTTCAGAAAAGAAATTTTCATTATCATCATCCAACTCATCCATACACTCTTGGAATTCTGAATCAAAATCAATATCAAAGTTGGTAACTAAATCATCAGAAAAATCCAAAAATCCTCAAGCATGTTGATCTCTTCTTCCATATGTGGTTGCTTGCCAATCCTAAACATGTTAAACTCAACGTTTGGTTACCAAAAGATAATCTTAGGAAACCATTCCGAATTGATTAATGCATTCTTGGTAGCCAAGAATGGTCTTCCTAGAATTATTGGGATCTCATCCTTGGTTGAGAAGGGCTTAGTATCTAACACAATGAAATCAACAGGAAAATAAATTCCCCACCTTTAGTAAGACATCCTCAACCATCCCTTTAGGAATCTTAATGACCTATCGCCAATTGAAGAGTAGTTCGTGGCTTTCAATTCTCCTAATCCTAATTGCTTGTACACATGGTAAGGTAAAAGATTCACACTTGCGCCAAGGTCAAGTAAGGCATGCTCAATATAGGTGTTGCCTATGACACAAGATATGGTAGGCTCCTGGATCCTTATACTTGGCGCTATGGGTGAGTAATTATGGAACTAATGTTACCGCCAAGAACGCCTTTTGGGCACACTAGTGATACGTTTGTGAGTACACAAATCTTTTAGTACCTTTGCATAGGCGGGGATCTGGGATATGGCATCCAAAAGAGGGATGTTCTGTCACACCCCGTTCACACTGAACCGGAGCGGTGACCGAGTTAACACCGGTTAACCCAAACCTGCCGAGATCATCGAATCAGTATTCCACCACAGCATACGTACACTAACATAAGTTTATCAGATCAGCGGAAGACTAAGTTTTACCTATGAATAAATCCCATATACTTGATACCCGAATGATGATACAATAATTATATACATTTGGGCCCGAAGGCATGATATATACACAAAAAGAATAAAATTCAAATATCAAGTATATACGAAATCATCAAAACCATCGAGTACGGCTGGCTCGGTATCAAG